>OX101819.2:27089272-28289272 GCA_944452925.2 Chrysolina oricalcia
AAGACCTTCTACTCACAAGGCAACAACTAACGTCGCCACGGAGGAAGCTATAGCTACCAGCGTGACAATCCTACCCAGGAAGATACAAATAAGGATGGATTTAGCGAGGGGCAATATATGAAAATATAAGTAAAAAAGTTATTACATAACCCTCAGAAAGTTGTGCAACCGTAGACACGTGTTTCAAGCTTAAGCTCTCTTCAGTACGGTAAAATCAAGTGCGAAGATGTACAACACTTGGATGTAAAAATAGAAACAAAGGAAGTCAACAACAGGAAGCCAACCTCACATTTGTGGCATCAGTTAGAAGACCTTGTACTCACAAGGCAATAACTAACGTCGCCACGGAGGTAGCTATAGCTACCAGCGTGACAATCCTACCCAGGAAGATACAAATAAGGATGGATTCAGCGAAGGGCAATATATGAAAATATAAGTAAAAAAGTTATTGGGTATAACCCTCAAAAAGTTGTGCAACCGTAGACACGTGTTTCGAGCTTAAGCTCTCTTCAGTACGGTAAAATCAAGTGCGAAGATGTACAACACTTGGATGTAAAAATAGAAACAAAGGAAGTCAACAACAGGAAGCCAACCACACATTTGTGGCATCGGTTAGAAGACCTTGTACTCACAAGGCAACAACTAACGTCGCCACGGAGGTAGCTACAGCTACCAGCGTGACAATCCTACCCAGGAAGATACAAATAAGGATGGATTTAGCGAGGGGCAATATATGAAAATATAAGTAAAAAAGTTATTGGGTATAACCCTCAAAAAGTTGTGCAACCGTAGACACGTGTTTCGAGCTTAAGCTCTCTTCAGTACGGTAAAATCAAGTGCGAAGATGTACAACACTTGGATGTAAAAATAGAAACAAAGGAAGTCAACAACAGGAAGCCAACCACACATTTGTGGAATCGGTTAGAAGACCTTGTACTCACAAGGCAACAACTAACGTCGCCACGGAGGTAGCTATAGCTACCAGCGTGACAATCCTACCCAGGAAGATACAAATAAGGATGGATTTAGCGAGGGGCAATATATGAAAATATAAGTAAAAAAGTTATTGGGTATAACCCTCAAAAAGTTGTGCAACCGTAGACACGTGTTTCGAGCTTAAGCTCTCTTCAGTACGGTAAAATCAAGTGCGAAGATGTACAACACTTGGATGTAAAAATAGAAACAAAGGAAGTCAACAACAGGAAGCCAACCACACATTTGTGGCATCGGTTAGAAGACCTTGTACTCACAAGGCAACAACTAACGTCGCCACGGAGGTAGCTATAGCTTCCAGCGTGACAATCCTACCCAGGAAGATACAAATAAGGATGGATTTAGCGAGGGGCAATATATGAAAATATAAATAAAAAAGTTATTGGGTATAACCCTCAAAAAGTTGTGCAACCGTAGACACGTGTTTCGAGCTCAAGCTCTCTTCAGTACGGTAAAATCAATTGCGAAGATGTACAACACTTGGATGTAAAAATAGAAACAAAGGAAGTCAACAACAGGAAGCCAACCACACATTTGTGGCATCGGTTAGAAGACCTTCTACTCACAAGGCAACAACTAACGTCGCCACGGAGGAAGCTATAGCTACCAGCGTGACAATCCTACCCAGGAAGATACAAATAAGGATGGATTTAGCGAGGGGCAATATATGAAAATATAAGTAAAAAAGTTATTACATAACCCTCAAAAAGTTGTGCAACCGTAGACACGTGTTTCAAGCTTAAGCTCTTTTCAGTACGGTAAAATCAAGTGCGAAGATGTACAACACTTGGATGTAAAAATAGAAACAAAGGAAGTCAACAACAGGAAGCCAACCACACATTTGTGGCATCAGTTAGAAGACCTTGTACTCACAAGGCAATAACTAACGTCGCCACGGAGGTAGCTATAGCTACCAGCGTGACAATCCTACCCAGGAAGATACAAATAAGGATGGATTCAGCGAGGGGCAATATATGAAAATATAAGTAAAAAAGTTATTGGGTATAACCCTCAAAAAGTTGTGCAACCGTAGACACGTGTTTCGAGCTTAAGCTCTCTTCAGTACGGTAAAATCAAGTGCGAAGATGTACAACACTTGGATGTAAAAATAGAAACAAAGGAAGTCAACAACAGGAAGCCAACCACACATTTGTGGCATCGGTTAGAAGACCTTGTACTCACAAGGCAACAACTAACGTCGCCACGGAGGTAGCTACAGCTACCAGCGTGACAATCCTACCCAGGAAGATACAAATAAGGATGGATTTAGCGAGGGGCAATATATGAAAATATAAGTAAAAAAGTTATTGGGTATAACCCTCAAAAAGTTGTGCAACCGTAGACACGTGTTCAGTACGGTAAAATCAAGTGCGAAGATGTACAACACTTGGATGTAAAAATAGAAACAAAGGAAGTCAACAACAGGAAGCCAACCACACATTTGTGGCATCGGTTAGAAGACCTTGTACTCACAAGGCAACAACTAACGTCGCCACGGAGGTAGCTATAGCTACCAGCGTGACAATCCTACCCAGGAAGATACAAATAAGGATGGATTTAGCGAGGGGCAATATATGAAAATATAAATAAAAAAGTTATTGGGTATAACCCTCAAAAAGTTGTGCAACCGTAGACACGTGTTTCGAGCTTACCCAATAAACACAGATACGTGAATAAAACGTTGAATTTTTCAAGTAACGCTATTAATTATTCATCGTTGAAAAAACGGCAAAATGTCGTTAGGCAATACGTCTCATTCAGGTTTTATAGTAACGTTACCTCTTCACGTTGATTCAAGGTTATTTACATGTTCTTACTGTAATGAAAATTCAACTGAAATATAACGTTATAATTCGGTTTCCACGTAACTATGCCTTTTCACGGGGTTTCAACGTTTTTTATCCAGTTATATTCTATTGCAGCATAACGATATATCTTCGTTTCGAAGTCACGTTGCTGAGATACGAATTCTAAACGTTGATGACGATCATAGAATTCCACCAAAATCAAACGTAGAATTCCAGTTATTAGGTAACGTTGATATTCTTGGTTGAATCAACGAGGAATATTAATATCTTTTAATCGATATTACCACCAATTTTAAACGTTACAACAACGTTAATTGAACTGGGGTGAAGCAACGTATGTATTTTTACTATGAATCAACCTTTGTCATCACCACCCTGAAACGTAATACAAACGTTACAAAATGCAATTACTGTACGTTCAATAAACGTTACCAGTATTCAATCTCTATACAGGGTGATCCATTGCTTCTAGATCAATTAGAGAAAAAACATGGTTCCCAAAAAAATATTGGGTTTTCTTCGTATGAACTTTTTTTTACTGGAAATGCTGAAAAAATACTTTTTAGTAATAACTGTTATTTTATTTTGGTATAAATTCAGACAGAGGGTAACTCAAATATCACTTCATCACGAGATTCAAAATGTTCTATGCTTATCGGATGTATCAAAGGAAATATATATTAATATAAATAAAATATTCTTTTTTTTTGTTTAGAGTTGATGGAGTCACTCATATGTTTCTTCGCAAAATATAACCAGTCTTTTGTAGTATCTGCTATTTGGATGTGATCTACTGCTTCAAACTCTTTCTTGACAGCAACTGCAAAAATCATTCAATATAATTATTATGGAATATGGCACATGAGTGATAACCTCACCATAAATGAGTTGGATCACATGTATATCCTTGAAAGCCTTCTTATCTGTCGTTCCAGTTGTAGAGGCAAGCCAGCTCATTCGTTGAAATGAATATTAAAATTCTTCTACTGTGATCTTCAGGAGAAGTGCCACCAATTGACTTCAATCTTGTGACCTATCAAATAATAAATATATAAATAATATATACACTGATGAACGTCATTTTATCTGCATACCAAACTAGTATCTATTCTTGAGAATTGAAAAATTTCGAATGCACGACATACTTATTTCCACCAGGTCCATGTTCAACAACTTTGATAACTACCATTTATCAACGTTTCATGAAATCAACGTTTATTCATCCACCTATTTCCAACGTGTTTAATTATCTACCTTTTATACGCGTTTTATAAACGTATCTCAATTAGATTTATCGACTACAAATTACGGCTTTGAAATATAATTACTACATATTTGAGCAAATTGGAATAACGTATGGGAGGTTCCATAGTTCTATACCATCAGAATTGATACTGTATCAGATAAATCGCTGATACTAATTGCTGTAAAGAACCATGCAGACTTTACAACCTTCTTAAAATGACTGTGCCAAATATAATATTACAGATTATAAGGAAACATTTGAAGTTTGTGCAATATACAATTCATCAACAAGGTAGGTAGGTAGGTACTTATCAAATTATCCTCTGGTTGAATCGGACATATGCACACATAACCCTAAGAAAGAAAAAATGCCGGGACACTATCGATGGCGGCTGCGGTAGAACTAACTGTTCATCAATCAACGTTCAGCGTCAACGTGATCACGCCATCTGACGGTGCATCGTACAGCGTTGCCAATGAGTGGTTAATTATGAAATAATCGAGAATACTCATCAAGTTTTTCAATTACTGATGAGTAAGATATTATTTGTTTTAAAAAAAAGTTCAAATCATAGGCCTCGAATCTTCAACGACAAATACTCAATAAATGGGAGACGAAAGTAGATTGTATGCGAAACTTCGGTTTGTTGAATAGTGTCATTTTTAACGTTTATGCAAAGTTTCTTAGTTCTATTTGTTACGATGTAAACAAGGTCTTCTAACCGATGCCACAAATGTGTGGTTGGCTTCCTGTTGTTGACTTCCTTTGTTTTTATTTCTACATCCAAGTGTATTTCATCTTCGCACTTGATTTCACCGTACTGAAGAGAGCTTAAGCTCGAAACACGTGTTTACGGTTGCACAACTTTTTGAGGGTTATACCGAATACCTTTTTTACTTATATTTTCATATATTGCCACTCGCTAAATCCATCCTTATTTGTATCTTCCTGGGTAGGATTGTCACGCTGGTAGCTATAGCTACCTCCGTGGCGACGTTAGTTGTTGCCTTGTGACTACAAGGTCTTCTAACCGATGCCAGAAATGTGTGGTTGGCTTCCTGATGTTGACTTCCTTTGTTTCTATTTTTACATCCAAGTGTTGTACATCTTCGCACTTGATTTTACCGTACTGAAGAGAGCTTAAGCTCGAAACACGTGTCTACGGTTGCACAACTTTTTGAGGGTTATACCCAATAACTTTTTTACTTATATTTTCATATATTGCCCCTCGCTAAATTCATCCTTATTTGTATCTTCCTGGGTAGGATTGTCACGCTGGTAGCTATAGCTACCTCCGTGGCGACGTTAGTTGTTGCCTAGTGAGTACAAGGTCTTCTAACCGATGCCACAAATGTGTGGTTGGCTTCCTGTTGTTGACTTCCTTTGTTTCTATTTTTACATCCAAGTATTGTAAATCTTCGCACTTGATTTTACCGTACTGAAGAGAGCTTAAGCTCGAAACACGTGTCTACGGTTGCACAACTTTTTGAGGGTTACACCCAATAACTTTTTTACTTATATTTTTATATATTTATATATACAGGGTGTTAATTAAGTACGTTGACAAACTTCGGGAGGTGATTCTTTGAAGGTTTTCAGGACGAAATGTTCATATAAACATATGTCCCAAACGGCTTGGTTTTCGAGATACAGGGTGATAAAAATACATTTTTTTCAAGATTTTTTAGAGTTAACTTCGACATTTTCTACAATAATCAGTTCAAATTAGACAAGTACAATCCATTCAATAGTACGCACGATACAAAATAATGCATTTCTCAAATAATTCACAGGGTCCTCCTTTTTTCAGAGTCAAGCTTTGTTCAACCCTTCAGAATTTTTTTCTCCTTCGCCACTGACATATTTTGAGAAAGGAACAATGAATGTTGTTTCATTTAACATCTTTTTGCTCTCATGATGTTTTTCATTTACTTGTACGCTTCATGAGTTACAATGAAAATATTAACGCAAACATTTTCCAGTAACGCATAACATAAAGAAATTTGAGAAGCAAATAGTCTAACAAACTCGAAGGGTGATTCTTTGAAAGGTTTCAAGATGAAAAGTTCATATAAACATGTCCCAAGCGGCTTGGTTTTCGAAGTACAGGGTGATCAAAATACATTATTTAGGAGTTTTTGGAGTTTACTTCGAAATTTTCGACAATAATCGATCCAAATTAGTTCAAATTGGACAAGTACAATCCATTCAATAGTGCGCATGATATAAAATAATTCATTTCTCGAAGTGTCATTGCCACTCTCCAAAGATTAGCGCGTGACGCAATACGTCATTTTGTTCTCATTACACAAATAGCTATTTTCTGCTCGTGTAGAGAAAATGTAATGTTATGGAGCTCCCATACATTTTTTACCATAACTCAGGTTGAATATGTATTGCACAAAGTTAATTATGGCAAAATAATTTTGGACATTTTCAATAGTGAATAACTTTATTATCAAATACTAGAGCAAAGTAACATAAATTCCCTAGGAATAAAATTAAGTTCAGAAAAGGACCATTATTGAAATTGATATGTCAGAGCAGCTGCTGGAAATGGCCACCGCCAACTTCAATGCATGCGTTTATGCGCCTAACCATAGACTGGCGGACACGCTCAAAAATACCAGGAGTGTTTCTTATAATTCCGCATGACTCCTGTATGCGATTCCTCAGGTCTTCTTCACTTTGAACTGGAGTTCGGTACACTAATGATTTAAGGTGCCCCCAGAGGAAAAATCAAGTGGATTCATATCGGGTGACCTTGGTGGCCAAAGTTGTGGCCCACCACGCCCAATCCAGCGATCAGAATAACTCTGAAGTGTACTGGAGCACCATCATGCATAAACCAAATTCCAATTCTTTTCCTCAGAGTGATCTCTTCTAGGAGTCCAGGTAAGATGAATTCAAGAAAATGTCGATAATGGTCACCATTGAGTCTATGAGGCAGAAAATGTGGCCCGATAAGGAAATTCCCTACAATTCCAACCCAAACATTCACAGAAAACGTCTCTTGAAAATGGTTTTCAATCACGGCGTGTGGGTTTTCATCAGCCCACATATGATTGTTGTGAAAATTAATAATGGCTTTACGGGAAAAGCATGCCTCATCGGTGAATAACACTTGAGATAAAAACCATGGATTTTCCAACAATTTATTTCGAATCCAAGTGCAAAAAGTTAATCTCTTTGGAAAATCCCTTGGCAGAAGAGCTTGAACACGCTGTATGTGATAGGGATAAAGTTGTTGCTATTTTAAAATTAGCCATACCAATACATGGGTTACGTTAAACTGTGCCGCAATTTGTCTTGTACTGGTTGTCTGGATGCTGCTCAATTTCGTTAAGTACAGCTTCTTCTATCTGAACTGTTCTAACTCTCCTGGGTCTTCCTATGAGAACAGCAGACCTCTTGAAAGTACCCGTTTCACGAAGACGGGAGTGAATATTGATGAACATTTGTGTGCTGGGAATATGACGTTGTGGAAATCTTTCTAGGCACGAGCGTTACCATCAGCCATTCCATACATTAAGTGCATGTCTGCCATTTCTGAATTTGTATATTCAACCATTTTATCCAAAAGAATATTGAATGAATCTGCTTTATAGCTTGTACTGATGAAGAATTAACAATGAGACAGTTTCTCAACTTTCGATAACTGTCAAGTTGTTGATATTTAAATAAATGAATTAATATCAAAGCCCACTTTGCTATTTTTATGAATTCAAATTGATTACAAAATTTCTGCGTTACTGCAGAAGAAAAAACAAACCAAAATTTCTGATAAAATAATGTACTCCGTACGGAAACAAAAATTGGTTTGATTTAGTTTTTCGGAGTTATGACCAGAGATTCATAAATGAAAATCAAATGTGTAATGATCTGCGACTATTAGATAAACCCTATTAACTATCTTCCATTACAGGATTACCTTTCGGAAGTTTTTTATGTTGAAAAGGAAACGTTCAATTGAAAACTAAAAAATATCTTTTTTTAAAATAACAAAAAATTTGTATGAGTTATCTATCAAGACTGATGGGTAAAAACATTTTTAATCAAATATCTCATGAAAATATCAATGAAAATGAACATTTTTACCATCAGAATCTTCAGGTTGAAAGTTAAGGTTTTCCCAATATCTGTCAGATCTAGTTTAATATCCAGCGTACCGCAGTGACGGGGAGATAGTAGTTTTCTGTTAGATATCACAAAAAGAAATCACATCTTTACAATAACAAGCTTTTATTTAGCTTCACTTGTAACTAACTAACAAACAATTTAATAAAAGTTGAATTTGACCCACTTCTAATACTCCGATTAATTTGAAATTTGGCAGGTTTCCGTAATTCCGGTGACAATGCATTAAAAAAATTTTTGTTAAAAAACAAAATGGCGGCTCCAATATGGCGGACGAGTTTTGTGATTATGATCCGATTCTGTTCAAAATTGGTATGTGATGGTTTTTGGGTTGGAGATTTTCAGTTTCACATAAAAAATAAACTAAAATGTTAAAAATGAAAATTATAAAAATGAAACATTTTAAAGTTTTTATACAATACACTGAAAAGGAAAAAATAATTCATTTCATTGTTTGATCTAGGTAATCTTGTACAGAAAGATTTTGATACTCACAGAATAACCTACAAAAAATGAAACAAATTATTTTTTAATTTTTAGTGCATTTGTATAAAAGCTTGTCTTTATATTTTTTATTGTTTAATTTTTATTCATCGTAGATTTTTCTAATTTTGAAAAAATATTTCCGTCAATTTACAATAAATGAAAATGTTTAATTTTCAAATTTTCTAATGTTATGCCACACTGGAAAATGTTTAAATTAATATTTTCATTATAGCCCCTGAACCGTACAAGTAAATGAAAAAATGCAAGATATCAAAAAGATGTTAAATGAAACAACATTGATTATTTCTTTCTCATAATATGTCAGTGGCGGCGGAAAAAAAAATTCTGAAGGGTTGAACAAAGCTTGACTCTGAAAAAAGGAGGACCCTGTGAATTATTTAAGAAATGCATTATTTTGTATCGTGCGCCCTATTGAATGGATTGTACTTGCCTAATTTGAACTGATTATTGTCGAAAATGTCGAAGTTAACTCTAAAAAATCTTGAAAAAAATGTATTTTTATCGCCCTGTATCTCGAAAACCAAGCCGTTTGAACTTTTCGTCAACGTACTTAATTAACACCCCATATATATATTTATATATATATATATATATATATATATATATATATATATATATATATATATATATATCCTCTAATATCCTCTAATATACATAGAGCATCGAGATCAAGCACAGTGTGACTTCCTATTATTTGGCAATACTAGGATCTAAAAAAATAGTAGGTAGATGCTGATTTAAATTCATTACAGAATCGGTGCATTCTGTATATTGGGTATAGATCGCGCTCGAAATGACATCCAGAGATTTCATGTACTTATAAATATACATTTTTGAGAGGACAATCGAATACTTCTTTTTCGTTAGAGAAAAAACGGAATGCGGCTCCAAAATGACGGACGAGTTTTTAAATTAGGGCCTGATTCTACTGAAAATTGGTATGTGAGGATTTTTGGGGTGAGAGATTATGATGTTTTTGTCTTTTCTAGATTAGTAGCTGGGTATTTTCGGGGTCGTTCATTACGACTTCCAATTGGTATTCATATAATAATTACTTTTATTTTACATTTCATATTTGTTCTGAGAATTGAAAATGAAATAGAATGAAGGTTGGAAAAATTACCAATGGAAAATGATTTAATAGCAGGGTCAACTAAGATGTAAAAAATATTTCTGAACCCGAAACAATTTTACGAAAAGCGTAAGCTGCTAGATATCAGTTATTCTGAAATATTCACCACCGGCTATTCGTGAAGTAAGAATCATCATAAAAAAGCAAGTAGGAAAACCTATGTTTATCTTTAAAAAAATTGATGAAATTGTTATTTCTGTTAACAGGCTGCACTCCTACGCACAATCTTTAGAGAGTCCTCGAGAGACTTGTGCGAGCTAGGTGAAACACTTGAAACATGTCATGTATGCAGGTGGTCATTTCCAACCAGATGGAGATTTTCAATGATTGATCACAATTAATACTTGCAATGAGGCCCTTCTTGACGAACATTTCACAAATAGATACAGATGTAACTCAATTCCCGAGAGAGGAAGTAATTGTTTTCTGTAAGATATTTGCCTCATATTTTCTACTTTGTAGGAATGTGAGGAGAGAAGAGTATTTCAACTTTGTCGAAATTATTAATTTCAATTATTTGAAACACTCGAGCTCACTTTTAGAAGTTTGTGCTGATTCAATGAATACAAAAAACATGAAGAATCACCTATAGTTACCTGAATGATAGAAAAATCATGGTATTTATTTATATATCAATGTCTAAAATGCATTGTTTCTGAGATACAGTGTGTCAAAAATACACCTGACATTCAAAGTATCCCCACAAAAAAAGTCTAGTGAAATAAAATCCAGAGAACATGCAGGCTCATGAATATGCTAGGGTATCCCCACAAAAAAAAGTTAAGTGAAATTAAATCCGGAAAACGTGCTGGCTTATGAAGATGCTAACTACGTTGGCGACACGCGCGTTGAGTGTCAACTGAGGTAGTTTTGGTGTCTGGGTAGTGTATTTTCATTGAATTGTACTCGCGCCAAAGGCTCCAAATATTCATTCATTCATACAGGAAATGATGTCTTTCCGAGAGAATTTGGAAATATCCCAGAAACCTCTACCTCTATATGGAGTGTTATAATTAATACGTTGAGTAACGAGGAACTGATGTCAAACACTCATTTGTCCAATCACTTTTTCAAAGAAAATATGAAGGAAAGTATGACCTTATACCACCTTGGTTTACGAAAATTATGAACTATTACTTCAAATTATCATATTGATGAACCTAGATTATAGTGCAAAGATCCAAGTACCAATTATCAATTTTTTTTGTTAGGGAGTTTTGAAAAAAAGAAAAATATATCTCATTTTTTTAGTACTTCCAACTCGTATCTCAGACGGGAAGCATTAGGATAAGCATGGTGAAAACATTTCACTTCTAAATTAGGTGAAGAATTCTTAGCTTATTTCGAAGTGGACTGTCAACCTCCTTGTCTTTATTTCAGAAACTTTGTAGGAATATGTCTTTTTTAGTGTCGAATGAGCATGATTTTTTCGCAATTCAGAAGACGACTAGTTTTCGAGTTATACACATTTTTCGAAAAATATTCTCCTATCTTCCATGAACAATTGTCTTTGTGTATGTTTGTTTTTTTTTATATTTCGAAAGTAGTGAAGTAATTGTTGAAATGTCTATTTTTGAATGGTGAGGTTATGTGAGGTTTATTGAACGTTAAACTGCTTATAATTGATAAAAAATTTCTCTATGAATCATGATTTTTTCAATTATTTTGACTTTCTTCAATATTTTTATAAAAAAAAAATTATAATGAATTATTTTGATACATAATTGCACTACAAAATCAGTTTATTATTATGTGTTTCATTATTATATTTATTATATTATTATGATTTAGAGAAACTTGTCGGTTTTTCTCAATTTAAAGCGATTTAACGATCAATTAACCACCAAGTTACATAAACCATTCGAAAGTACACATTTCAACAATGAAAATAATTACTCATAGACCTTCGAAATACAAAAAAAACACCAAAACAATTGTTTGTTGAAGATAAGGGTATTGTTTTCGAAAAATATGAATAACTCGAAAACTAGTCGTTTTCTGAATTCGACTCCAAAAAAGACATATTCATATAATTTATCATGTAAATTGAATCATGTTTATGCGACAAAAATTCAAATACTGTAAAATCGGTTTACCGCCATTTTGAAGGTCAATTTGAGGTTAATTCGAAAAGTTTTTAAAGCAAAAGTTTTTTTTTTATTATTCACAACTTTTTCATTGAACATTTTCCGCTAAGAGGTTACCTTTCGTCGCAACTCGCAAGAAACTGTTTTCAACCCCATTTCACCATTTTGAGTGTTTAAGTATATTTTTTCCTCAAAGTTGGGACCTCTACAACATTCTCCACCTGGTCCTTGCCTTTTACTTTATTTTGGACGTGTGAAATTCGTTTCGGGACCAGCCTAACTAGGAGCCGCCCCCTTTCCGAGTACTTCAAAGAGGTTCGGAAAAAATTAATAATTCACTCCAAAAAGAAAGTCTGATTCAGAACATGAAAAGATATATTTCCACTAGATATTGCGACACACAAACACAATTTTTCCACAAAAAAAATTTGAACGGTTTTTCCGATTTCCCCGGATAATTTGAGGTTATCAGAAAAAATCTTAGATACAAAAGTTGTAGATCTTTTTATTGCTAGCAACCTTTTTATCAAACTTTTTTCTGTAGGTTAATTTTCGGAAGTAATTACACAAGTGCATCAAAATTACTGATAATTCTCCATGAAAGCATGTTGTCTAACAACTGCAGGAGGCAGGTTCTCTTGACAAAATATGAAAATAACCGAATGCAGTTTTTTACTGACAGCATGCTTGAATGGAAAATAATTTGGTTTTTCGTCGACCTCTGCAAAAAATGACATTTTACGTACTAATTTCCGGACGAAAAATCGACTATTTTTGAAGGCAAGTACTTTTCGTCCGCAAACACTTTTCGTCCGCAAACTCTTTTCGTCCGCTGTGGTCACTATGATACGGCACGGTACGAGAGCGGCGATTGAGTCATTTTCGTAAATCCACGTTTTAATTAATACATAGGCGCCTATGACAATAACTGTCATTTGCTGTTGTCAAATTAATTATTTACGAAATCCGCTAGATTTCAGGTGAAGCACTTCAAGAGAGAAGTTTTGGAAATGGTGCTGTTGGAGCACCTGCATCTGAAGTTGCATCAACAAGTACCCAAAATCAAAACTTGTCTCTTGCATCTTCTTCGACAGCAGGAATTAATATCAATAATTGCACAAACTGTACGTTCAATATTCATCTTCGAGATTGATTTAATTTTGTAGTATAATTGAAATAGAGAGTTGTTACACTTCAAACACATTTTGTATATATTCATTAAAATTATGATCGAGTCTGCAGTTCGAAGAGTTGGACGTAGCTGAGGCCAGCAAACATGCGAGTACTTACCTTCATAAAGGTATGTAGAGGTCGACGAAAAAATGTAATATGCACCTCGGCGAAAAACTGTCTACTGTCTCGCCTGCTTGCTATCCTCGGCTGCGCCTCGGCTATCAATTTGCAGGCTCGACTATAATAGACAGTTTTTCGTCCTTGGTACATAAATAACTATTATTTTGATACACGAGTGTATTTTGGTAGAATAGTTCCGGAGTTGAAATAAAAATGTATGTGCTGCTTTCAACTACATTTTCCTCAATAGATTGTATGGTCCACTAACCAAAACGCGACATTTTTTCACTTTTTGAAGTATATCTGACATTTATCAGTATTGTCAGTCTGTTGACGCGATGTATTCGAAGTGCAATTATCGCTGTAATTTTAAGATAATTGCATTCCTCTTATAACGAGTTTGCTGCAACTCGTTAGAAACCATTTTTACCACCAAAATTTCACCTACTTTCGCCCTTCTATCATAATCAAATCCGTATTTATGTCCTTGTTTATTATTTATACATATTAAGGTAACATGAACTTGATATTTTCGATAGGTTTCAACTGTTAATTTCGATAATTTTAATGAATAAATATGAGTTCAGACCAAAAATTAAAAAAATTGAAAATATGTTTTTTAATTTTTTCGCGTTTTCTGGAAAAAAATTCCACAGTTGTGATACTCTTTTATCACATGAGCTAAAAGTAAACGCTGCAACAAAAAATAGCGACCGGCGAGCTTGAAAAGACGAACTTTACCGGTGAGACTTGAGAGTTGAGAGTTGAAAATGAGGTCGTTTTTTCGGAATTTGTCGAAAAATAAAAGAAAAATCCGTATTTCGCAACAAAAAAATCACAGCCTACTTGAGATATAATAAGTTATATTTTCACCAAATTTCGTGAAAAACAGTTAGTATTTGAGAGAAAAAGAAATTAAAAACAAAAAAATTGATTTTTACGAAAAATTTGAATTGATGTGGAATAAAGTTTTCTACAAAAATTGCGAATCTTTTCATTTTCAACAACTTTGCTGTTAAACTTTTTTCCATAGGTCAACGTTCGTTGTCAATTGCGAAAAACCATGAATTATCACTTTCAACCCCTAAAAGTTCACCCCGTTCCACGCGTATCCATTTTTTCGACTCCAATTAATTTTTCCCGACATTCGAACGATATTTTGCTACTCTTTCAGTAGGTCTCATGCTGTTTATATTTTTTTTATCTCAAAAATGCATCAGCACTGGTCTATTACGGAAATAAAAAATTGTAACTTGAAATTATCACGTTGATAAACCTTGATTAGTGTAAGAAGAACAACTTCTCTGGAATCAATGTCTTCTTTGACATTTATATTGAATGTATAATTAACATAGTTTGAATTATCTTTAAAGTGGTCACTGTATTTTGAGCATTGGTAAAAAGCAAATTTTTTAGCAGTGACCCCAGTCAAAACGTCACTTCCTCTGAATTTGAAAGTATTATTGTTGGTACTATGCCTTCTTTTCGCGTTGATATAATTCCAGAAACAATTCTCATCAGAAGAAGAGTTTTTCTCTATTTTTTTAATATCCTTTTTTAATTCCATTTTTATCAAAGATTTCAGAGACCTTATGATATTTCTGCTCTTATCATTGTAATAGTTCGGCACATTAAGTATTCAGTTTTCTATAGCGATTTTTTCTCAAAATAATTCTTTTATTTGTTCCGTGTACCATCTTCAATATATTTTCTATTCTATACATGACACAAATTTTGGTACGCAAGTATCAAAATAATATATTATCAACGAAAACATAAAAATTTGCTAAAGCTACAGAATAATTCACCCTCAGTCACCTGAATGATGAGAAAATAATGTTCTTTATGAAACACTTTCAAACCAAATCAATAATGTAACAAACTGATCTAAGATACACTTTATAGGATTATATGGAAGAACACTTTCCTGATGAAGTAAGTAATTGCTTTATCAGAGAAAATGAATTTTTCCCTTCATTTTCCAATTCCGTTAAAAATATCATTAATTCATATGTACCATTTATGGAAAATAATAAAGACGAATTTATATATCGAAAAGAAAACCCTGAAAATCGAGTAGAGAAGAAGTTGGTTAATCAATATTGTTATTCATGGAAATATCCAAACATAGTCAGTGGTGTAAGCTGAAATAAATTCCATCGATTTTGTTCAAACAGAATACGAAATATCTATCTCCCTGTATATAGAAAGGAATAGTACGTTATGACTTCCATGCACATTCATAATAGTAAGTTGTTCTCCAAAATTCAAAGCAAAATCTTTCGTGGGTTTCCAATTATTCAAGAGGGGTAAAAAAATCTATCGCACATTCTACTGGCTATTATTAAATCAAATCATCCTCGGAACATAATAGAATATTACAGAAATTGTCAACAAACTTAACATTGAATTATCGAGGACGTAAATTTATAGTTGAAATCCATTATTCTTTCTATTCAAAATTAAATTCTCCACCAAAGAGATGATGAACATGACCTTCATTTTGTGGTGACTGTGGCAATAATTGTTTAATAATCAGCCAGTAGAATGTATGCAGTTTAATATCTTGACTTAAGGTTTCTACGACCAGAGTTTTCGGAGATTTGAAGAAAGATTTAAGAAAGCAGGCATTGTCAAGCACAAGAAAAGGTAAGTAGGAATTAAAATTGCAACAAATGAAGAATCTGAGTTAGCGGTGGATATCAAATGTCGACTTTGTGATATGAGTTGTAATTTATGTAGGATGGATGGGTGGGTGCTCTCCAAATATTGGGCCATACTTTCAATAATATATGGTGTGGGTGAAAAAGGTGTTTATTTCCCTCAATATGGTATCAACATAATTTTTGTGAATACCTAATCAAGAAGTCTTTGTGATTTTTCATTCAAGGACAAATTATGTCGAAAAGCGGCACACTACGAGAACAATGTATGTATGGGAAATTGTGTTATCTTTACCTTTACAATGCATTCCATAGTATTGACCGTTACTTGCAGAACACCTTATATAATCGGTATTTTCTGGATTCATTCAGGATGTATTGAGGACGTACAGAAAATATTGTAGCATATTATTATTATAACAATTTAAGAATGCAGTGAAATTAATAATATTGAAATGTGTGTTGTCATGGTTTTGGGTTGTTGAATGGATGAAAAAAGTTGTCAATAAAAACTAGTCACTCGTCATTTTGAATTTAATTTATTTCATAAATATAACACATGGCGCAGTCGTAATAAACGGAAAAATAAAGTAAGTTAAAGAAGAACCTATAATATTCAATGCAATAGAGATGGCCGCTGCAAATTTCAATGTTCCTGAACCTTTGAAGTTATTGGGGAACAAATTCAAACAGTCATTCAACATATATCTGGTGGCATCTGCTTTGGATAAAGAAAGTAAGGAAAGACAAGTTGCGATATTCTTAAATTTGGTAGGACCGGAATCAGTCAAGCTCTATAATACATTCAAGCTGAAAGAGGATGAACAAAATGATATTGGAAAAGTATTAGAGGCCTTTGAAAAGTACTGTAAGCCGAAAAAGAACGTTCTTCACTGTAGATTCCTTTTTTATAAACGCGAGCAAAAAGATATGGAGAATTTTGACTCATTTTTAACAGAAGTTAAAACCCTTGTTCAAGACTGTGATTTTAAACTAACTAACTAACAATAATGGATACAACATACAAATGTTGCAAAAAAAGGGCTGTTCGAGTGTCTGCTGCATTCAATGTTTCAACATTTTCCACTACAGTTGCATCGAAAGAAAGAAAAACACACAGTTGATAGAGGCACATAAAATTATATGCTCCAAGGAATGTGCAAACAAAAAGATAGAGGAAGACGATGACCTACAAAATATGGCAAAAAAAATTGACGAACTGCTGACAAACATCAAAGAAAAAGACAAGGAAATGCAGGAAAGAGAACTAGAACAAGACTTAAGGGAGGGTGAAATGAGGAAAGAAATACTTAAACTACAACACGACAACCAGGAGAGAGATAATTTTATACAAAAAATGAGAAGAACTTCAAAAGACTTTGAAGATGAAGTAGAACATGCAGAAGAAACATATATAAGAAACCTAGAAGAAAATAAAAGAGCAATAAAAAAACTGAATAACGACATTCAAGACATATTAGAGAACAAAAGAGTTTTGCAAGAAGAACTAGCAGAAACTAAGGCCTGTCTGAATAAGAATAAAAATGATATGGCAGAACTGGAAGTTATAAACAAAAACATGATCACAAGTATCAGAACTTTATCAGAGGAAAACAAACAGCATGAAGAAGACCTAAAAAAATTAAAATATGATAATTGTATCCTAAGAAATAAACAAAAGAAAATAAACTCGCAGACAGCTATAATAACAAAAGAATCGATATCACCTATTAACAATCCTGGTAAAAACTTGGTACCAAAAATAATCATACCCAACAATACGATGACCTATGAGAAGACTTCATCACCAGGGTGTCCAAAAATCCTATTTGTGTCAGGATACCATGGACAAGGCATAATAGTAAGACTAATGGAAAATACGAAACAATACAATTGTCAATCCATACGAAAACCAGGTGCAAGCGATGAGGAATTGACTCAAACAGCAATCACCAATGCACAAGAATTGAGTAAAAATGACGTTCTAATATTTTGGCCAAACAAGACAAGGATACACTTACTAGAAACTCTTACTTCAGGAACAAAGAACACTAACGTTATCATCATATCAGAACCATACAGGTATGATATAGACATTAACCAATACATATATGAAAGTAATCTACAGTTCAGAAATAAATTATGCCTCAAGAAATTGAACAACAATAAATTACTCGAAAGCAACAATATAATAAGGCGTAGCAACTACAAAAACGATGGCTATAGTTTGAAACGAATCGTAAATACATACATGTGTAGAGAACTATTCAAGATGATCAGCGAATGGGAAATATGAGCAATGCAGTGCAATGACGAGAAGAAACCAACTACTATTCAAAATGATTTTTTAGATCAGCGGCATGTCCAAGAAACTATAACATTCTTCCCAAAAAAAGGATCTTCAACGGCAAAAACATAAATCATGGCAAAACGATACGCTCCCTACTGTTGATTAATATTCAAAGCATACGCAACAAACTTGATGAACTATCTATTCTTATTGAAGAACAAGGTGAACCAGATATAATTTCAATTACCGAACATTGGCTAGAAAAAAATGAATCATGTGCCCTGCCGAATTATGATATAATTTCTAAATTCTGTCGTGAAGATAAAACACACGGTGGTACTTTAATTTTTGTAAAAAAAGATAGTTCCCAAAAATATTTATTTGAAAATGTGGATAATTTTGATTCCATGTTGAAGGAATGTTTATTTGAATTCTCCTTGATTCATAACAAATTGAACAACCTGTACATTCTCTGCATCTACAGGCCTCCAAGTTGTAAGCCAATAGATTTTTTAGTAAAATTGGAGATTCTCCTTTACAGCTTACCAATAAACTCAAAAATTCTATTGACGGGGGACCTCAATATTAACTTTGAAAATGATATTTCAACGGATACCCAAAACTTGAAAAATTTACTCCTTTCATTTAATTTGACTATGCATGTTGCAGAACCCACTAGGGTGTCTGCCCATTCTTCAACAGTGATTGATTACATTTGCTCTAATTTTGTAGATGATTGTATTTCCTGTGATGTTCTTCTTGCTGGTTTGTCAGACCATCATGCAGTTGTATTAAAAAGCATTGTAGAAACAAAAAATTCTCATAAATATAAACAGGGTAGAATCTACAGCAAAGAAAATTACTCAAAGTTTCAACATTATTGCGAATCTGAAATTAAACGGGATATATTACAACAAAATGAGTCGATTTCTATCTTCCACAAAAAAATGTCTGACATCTTTGAGAAATGTTTTCCCTTGAGAAAATTAAAATCAAACAATAAAAAGGCATGGGTTACTTTGGGCATTAGAACTTTAGCCAAAAACCTAAGGTCCCTGCACATAATTAGGAAGTATAACACGGATACATTTTTTTCAAATTATTATAACAAATACAGGAACATATACAGAAAATTAATCAAAACCGCCAAAAGTATTTATTATGCAAAAAGAATAGAAGAAGCAAAAAATAAAAATAAAGAAAGTTGGGCAATTGTAAATGAACTCCGAGGAAAAGGTAAAAGCACGAAAGGTGAAGTTAACATAGAACCAAATCACATAAATGACTACTATTGTTCGGTTTCTCAAAAATTAACAGCGCATCTAAAACCTAAAAAGAATCCAACAGAATACCTGGAACATATTAGAATTAACGAAGAATTCTATCTTCAACCAACGAATACAGCAGAGATAAAACAGATCATAAAAGAAATAAAGAACAAAAAATCATCCGGAATAGATGGTATCAACATAAAATTTTTTGAAAACCTACCTGATCAAGCACTAGATATTCTAGCGGAATCTATTAATGAATCTTTTCTTACTGGAATCTTTCCAACATGTTTGAAACTTGCTATTGTTATACCTCTACATAAAGGAGGAAACCTCGAAGATCCATCAAATTTTCGACCTATCTCACTATTGTCAACTTTATCAAAGATTATAGAAAAACTTGTTAAACTTCGAATACTAGAATTTGCAAATCAGAATAATTTAATATCGAAATACTAATTTGGATTTCAAAAATCAAAAAGCACAAATGATGCTTTTTTTTTCTTTACTAGAACAGGTCTACACAAGTCTGAATAATGATGAGCACGTAGCGGCGGTATTCTGCGACTTTTCAAAAGCGTTTGACTGTGTAAATCGCAGAACCCTGCTGCAGAAATTAAATGTATATGGATTCAAAGGTGTCTCTCTGAAATGGTTCGACTCTTACCTCTCCGACAGATATCAAGTTGTTAAAGTGAATGATCAGACATCAAATAAATTAGAGATCACAAATGGGGTTCCACAAGGATCTATCCTTGGACCACTGCTGTTCCTGCTGTATCTGAATGACCTGACAAACATAGATATTCATGGAAATTTCACACTATTTGCGGACGACACTACCCTTCTTTGGCGGGGTAAAAACACTGAAGTTCTTAAAAATCGGGTATACCATGATTTAGGCTTAGTGAAGGATTGGTGTGATTCGAACTCATTGAGCTTCAATATTTCAAAAACAAACCTTCTCACCTTCAAATATGAACATCATGACTTGTACCTTGAAACAGAGCTAATTCAAAATAAAACCTCTTGCAAGTTCCTTGGACTATATATTGACAATAAATTGAGGTTCCAAGATCATGTGAATTCATTAACAAAAAAACTCTCCTCTGGATGTTATGTGATTAGAACTATAGCTAGAGAACTCAACTTCGATATGGCAAAAACGGCTTATTTTTCTTTGATAGAATCCCATCTTATGGAATTGCCTTTTGGGGTTTTTCTAGTCAGCTGCTCTTAAATTCGGTCTTTGTTCTTCAAAAAAGAGCAATAAGGTATATGTGTAATACTGAGTCGAGGGAACATTGCAAACCTCTCTTTATTCAGCACAAAATACTCACATTGGTTAGTATATTTATTTTGGAGACGGTGTGTCTTATCCATAAAGTCAATTTAAGTGCAGTTAATCAACAACCTGGTTATAGCACAAGGCAAGATGGGAATATACCACTTCCGATCCCCAAATCATCCTTGACAAAATATTCAGTTATTTACGAGAGCAAAAAAATATACAATCATCTGCCTTCTCAAGCTAAAGCGATTAAATCCCTATTCTCCTTTCGGAAGGAAGTAAAAATCATGCTACTTGACAAGGCCTACTATAACATTCAGGAATATTACGATGATCAATTATTGTGAGCAGATGTACTATTGGTTGTGCAGCATGCATTTGTTTATGATTTCCTTACTTTAACTGAGGCATTTTTATCTCCTTTTGATATTTATCAGATGGTGGCTGTGATTTAATTGTATATTACTTTACTTAGTGCGATTTTTATTTATAATTTTATGTATTTAATATTTTACGATGCTTTGTCTATAAGATTTTATATCTTCTGTTTTGACAATAAAGTATACTTGATTGATTGATAAAGATCCGGATAAAATGCTACGAGATAAGCTGGTGCTTCAGTCAAACGATCAAGAAACTCAAGATGAGTTGATAAGAATGGGTCTAGTGACTCTAAAAGATGCTATTGAAACGTATCGTCCAGCTGAGATTACACGAAAGCAGACAAGAGATATTCATAGAACGGAAATTTATAAAATAGAAAAGATGCAAGAGACCAATTCAGACCAGAAAACACGAAGTGAAAATATACTTGTACCTGACATAGCTAAACAAAGTTTTGGTTCGAAATATCCCAAGAACGAAGATTATTATCAGCAGCAGCAATTTGGAGGCAATAATATGAGAAGATACCAACAGCAGCAGCGTGTTCCGACACAGATTTTTCCAAAAAGATGTTTCAGATGTGGTTTGACACATGGTTACAGACATTGTCCAGCGTTTGGCAAATCCTGTCAAAAATGTCAAAAATTCAATCATTTCGCTTCGATGTGCAAAATTAACGAAATTCAAGTAGTTGATGGGTCAGATGGCGAAAACGACTATTACTGTGGTTCCATAGAGAGAAACAAGGATTATTGGGATCAAAACCTACTGGTAGAGAATGTTAGTATGAATTTTAAAATAGATACGGGTTCAGATGTTAATATTATTCCATATTGTTATTTCAAAGATATAGAGAGATTGAATAAGAAAAATTACACGTGTAAGCAATCAAGTAGTAAACTAGAAGCTTATGGTGGGTATAGAATTGATGTGTATGGTGAAATTTTTCTATCAATTGTGTTTAATAACAAAGTCTATAAAGAAAATTTTCTTATCACAAATACGAATTCAAAACCAATTTTGGGATTATCTTCGATACAGAACCTCAATTTAGTAATTAGAAATGTCAATTTTGTTAGTGACTTGAAAAATAAAATACTTGGAAAATACAAGGATAATTTTGATGGTATTGGAGCATTTCCTGAAACTTACAGAATCAAAATAAAAGATAATGTGGTGCCAACAAGCAAACCACCCTATAGGATTCCCATAAATCTGAGAGAAGATGTTAAATCTGAACTGAACAGGTTAGAAAATATGGGCATTATAAAAAAGAATTTAGAGCCAACAGAATGGGTCAACAGAATGGTTATCGTTGAAAAACCAAACAAAAAATTAGGTTGTGTTTAGATCCAAAAGATTTGAACAATGCGATAGTGAAAGAGTATTATAGCTTTCCAACATTGAATTATATTTGTTCTAAAATAAAAAACGCGCATTATTTCTCAGTATTGGACTTGAAAGACGGGTTTTGGCAAATACCTTTAGACTCTGAAAGTCAGAAATTATGCTCTTTTGGTACAATGTTTGGATCTTACTCTTTCAATCGTTTACCTTTTGGATTAAATATATCAGCTGAAATATTGTCAAAAATATATGGAACATCCTGTACATTAAAATATTTCATTATCATTCAATACGTGGGTAACCGTTTTACCTTCTACAATTCAGTACGTGAGCGAAGATATTTTATTTTGAGACACAACTTGTCCTCAACAGAACATAAACAAGAGTTTTCAAAAAGGCCACTGATAGTTCGATCTGGTAGTCGAGTCGAGTTTAGAGTTCTGCCGTGCCCACAGCTAGTGAGGGCTAGGGGAGAGTTTGGAAGATCAGATATTAGATAGAAGGAAAATGTTCCCTAAATGTAAATGCCGATATGTATTGTAAGTAAAGATCTTTTTAAAATTATTCATTCAATCAATAACTAGTCTAGGAGAGATTCTTCAATTCTTCACTTCATTAATTCTTCATCGATTATTTCCTTCATTAATTTCAATCGTCTTAATCTCATATTTGTACATAGTAAAATAAATGTTTTTATATTTTTCTAAAGTGTTTTAAATCTATGAATGATCAGTATCTACCTAGTTAGTCGTGAATCAACCCCAATTCACGACAAGTGGTGGAGGTTGCCGTGCTTAAGTTTTGGATTCATTCTTCATAATGGTCCAATTTATATTTTGTTAGTTATTTGAAAGTATAGTGATGAATTCAACTCAATCGTATTTACGTTGCAGTTCATAAACGTTGATCCGGTACAACTAGGTAGAAATTGCTGATCCATATGTTTTGTTTCTGAATGAATCTCTCCCAAATATTGTGCAACAATAGCATTTCTGAATAAGAATATTATTTGACGAAAGTACGCTATTTCGTACGTAATAAACTCCAGAGAATTTCATGAAGATTAAATAAAAATGCCATTGATGTTAAGTTCTAACAATTTATTTTGAGTATAATTATTTGAATTTTGTTGTTTTCCCTCTTGATTTTTACAAGAATAATTTGTGTGAAATTGTTATATTTCGAGTTCATGAGAGTAATTACGCGTAGTTACAAATTTATTACTACTTTACACTGAATCTTCAGCCTGGCCCCCCTGGCCCCCAGCAGAGATTAGTACGTTTATAGAAGGAAGAACGAAAGGAACGCCCGCTGTCTTTGCAGAATTCGTAGCGCCATGAAAAATAGCTCTTGGGATTTTTTTTGAAGAATCGTAGGTGATGTGCTTCAAAGACACATGATTTGAAAAAATATTATTTTGGAGTTTACCCAATAGGTGCAGTATACCATTGGTCTTGATCATGAGAAAATAATTTGTTTAATCCTTGGTGTATTCTAAAATACAGGGTTATGTCAGATAAATTTGACAAAGAAATCGCGATTGGAAGTCGTATTGAGTGAGCGTATTATGACGATTTATTTTATGTTGTAGGAATACCTATGACGAGAGAAGTTGAGTCCAGTTACAGTAAGAGTTACAGTAAGAGATGTGCTTCAGAGAATGCATGCACAGATGCATTTTTATCTTGGCGTTTACCCAATAGGGGCAGTAAACGATTTGTCAGAATAACGAAAAAGGAATTTATAGAATCCTTGGTGTATTCTGCATAAACAGTTTTGTCATAAAATTTGACAATGAAATCGCGATTGGTAGTCGTTTTGAGTGAGCGTATTATGATGATTTATTTTATGTTGTAGGGATACAGAATACATGTGATGAGAGAAGTTGAATCCAGTTACTTATAGAGTAAAACTGGGATCTACAAAAAATGCGAAAACAGATATGATTCATGTAGATTGAAAGCTATGTGTGTACACAATAAGTCTTTTCAGCGATTTGGAACTTATAGAAAAAGAAGAGTTCGTAGGAAAACGACAAAAGGGTGTAGGCAATGGCCGACGTGTTTATATAAATTAAAGGGTGAAGTATGAAACTGCCTAATAATTGAGCTGTGCAGAGTGATGAATGAGGTCGAACAGAATTTAATGGAAATTGTTGAATGTAATGCGAAAAGCGAGTGTAAAATTGTTTTGTGATATTCTGTATCTAATCCTAGGCAAAGAATTTCAGTGTATCAAATCACAAAAAAGGCCTCGTATTGTGAGAAATGGTGGTATTTTTATTTGTTGTGAAAGAGAAAGAGAATGGCAAGGATAAATTGAGAATGTGACAATTAGTAATCTTCGAAAATGAAAGAATGGTTATATTATAATGAATATATATTAATATCGGATAATTCGAAAAATATTTTTAATCTATGTTGTTGGTGTATTATTGTATGATAGTTTTATAATGAGAATAAGGTTAATTGGTATATGGGATATTTTGGGACACGATATTTGTTTTAGAATTAGATGATAGCAGTACGTTTAATTTTTTTTGTATTATAGGGACTGAACCTCCTGTAAGGAACGCGGAAGAATCTTCAACCTTGTACCACTCCAAGAGAATCCCCGAGTAAACGTGATGAAGCAACAGTTTCCACAGCCATGCCGTGTTGAGCCTTTTCACATTCAATGAGGCAGAGTCAAGCCAAGTCCTACCAACCCAAGCCAGTGATGTCTTGTCAAACTGAGCCTAGATGAAGTCCAGCCGGGCCAAGCCATACCAAGTCCCGGTGGACAGATCCATGCTAAATACACTGAGCCATGCCATGTTCAGTAAAAATGAGTCTTGCCAAATCTAGTAAAGCTGAGTCCAACAGGACCATGTAATGTCAAGTCCACTGAAGCCATGTCGATGTCAAATACAGTTTGTCCAGTATGTTTGGGTCATACCATACCTGGTCCAGCCAAGCCAACCCAAGCCTGACTAAATTGATGAGCAAATTATTGTACCCAGGCAACGATGAACCATGGTATAATGGAATGGAACCGAAATGAACCAGTCAAAGATGGAATAGGCAGCAAGGAGGAGAAGAATTCAAATGGAGATGGTGCAAGCAGACTTCTTCTGCGCATATTTATTTGTATATTTATATTGTTACGGTTTGAAATCTCCAGTTTGGTGGCTCAGGTAACGCAGCGATAATAGTGCAGGACTCAGTCCTCAAATTACCCTTCAGATTAAATAATATGCATCGGCTATGCGGCTTCTGCAGTCAAGCTTCAGCTTAAAGTGAAAAATGAAACAGTATCAGGTTTAGTGCATCACCTATCAACTGATGATCGAATCTAGTAGGTGGTCTATTCAGGTATTCCCAATTTTCGGTGCTTAGAGCCCTACAAAACATCATAAATCACCTTCACATTATCACGAATGTGAAGCTATTCTTACATTTAATCAGGTTAGGAAACAGCTGAGTACGATATATGAGCAACTTCCATGATGAGAATAAGCAAATCAACCTTTTATTCATTATTAATTCGGTTTAATCATTCTAACCTAAATGTCATCATTAATGTAAACAATGAAACTCAACATAGAAAAATTCAACTTACAAGTGAACTACTTGATCATGATTTGAACTAATCTAAAATCACTGATCCAAGTAATATCATGAGCAAAAGAACCTCAACAGGACAAGTGACAAGTTGTCAGAACCCTACATAGGAAAACCCTTTTTTGTGGAAATCGTTTTCAACCTTGGAGAGGCACATGGCCAGAGGTAGCTCTTGAAAGACAGAATTTCTCCCACCTTTGGTGGATTTGGCCATTTCAATTAGTAGTAACTGAATAAGATCTCCTGTAATCGAGAAGATTAGGAGAAACACTTAGGTGGATCTGTATTATTCCGTTCTCTAAAACGTGCTTCACTCCGAGACATCACTTTAGGCCACCCACCACCACAGGTATGTCTATCTTAATGTCCTAAAAGGTATTCTTTTAATTATTGTTGTTGAAAGCATCGCTCATTACCTTTTGCTTACTCTAGAGGTTCTCGTAGAACTTGCTCGTATAACCGAAACGCTATTTCAGGCCTGTTAGTTCCGGTTCCCTCGTATAACTGGACAATTGGAGACCAAGCTTTATCAGCCCATTCAAGCCTACTATATTTCTGGAAGGCTTGTTCATTACTCGCTATCTCATCGAGGTCTCCTCAACGGATGCCGAGTCTTGCCAGAGACGAGCGAACAAGAAGACATCTATAGCTATCATTCAGGCGAGCTCCTTCCATTTATTTGCTTATCAGCTATACCATTGACAATTATTGCTACCTAGCTTCTCACAATATATTACTCACTGCTATATTAACGGCTTAGCTAACAAGTATTGCTTACAGCTATTCTTTTAATATCCCCGCTTTGGTGGTAGATTAAGGTGACGGGTTGGTGCTGGAAAAGATATCACGATTGCTTATTTTGCTATTAACCAGAATTTGTAGTGCTTACAGTAGTTAAGTGGAAGTTGTGCACTCCTATGTATATATACATTCGGGTAGAGTAAGTACCTGGTATTAGGTGTATCAAACAATAGTTAGGCTTGCCCTTATCTTGCTTCCTGAGCAAAGCATCTCTCACTAGTATTACCAGTTCTGAACTATAATTCTTAATAATTCGCCCTCTCCTAGACTCTGGCTTTGGCTTATACCCCGAATCATATTGTGGAAATGTGCTGAAACAATTACATACCCAGCGTTAGATTATTATTGAGTATTATTCCACTCCCAATCTACCACTGAACTAACCGGACATTTTTCCCGTTCCACCTCTTTGTGTTGCCCCAATTTAGCTCTCCCTGTAGCAGGGATAAACGAAGGTAACAATATTTACATGGTATTAATTTCATAGTTTTTGTAAACCTGTATCGAATTGTCAGTTGGTTTTAATATAAACGCTCGAGGCGCGCGATTTTGAACGGGGGGGTATTGTCAAAAATATATGGAACATCCTGTACAGTGCATCCCATTTTGGGTGAGACAGCCAGGTTTCTCGCTTGTTATTTAAGATAGAGCCTTGCGGTTTTCACGTTCCTGTCCTTTTTTTTTGTGAAACTCAAGTTGGCTTAATCAGATTTTGCATAACTGTTTCCGTTTATGAGATACAGGGCGATTTTGGAAATTGATACTTTTTGGACCCCTTATTTATCTCCGAAGTTATTAGAAATAATGCTGAGCTAAAAACTACACCTGATACAGAATTCTGCGTAGAATCCAGTGGCGTACTTAATTTTTTTTTTCGGGGTATGGTTTTCAAGATACGACGCAAACCTATATTTTTTTCAATGGAACACCCTGTATTTCATTACTTCGTTGAATTCGCTATTTTTTTCCCTTCAATATTTTGTATAACACTATATAGGTAGGATGTTCAGAAATGCTATAAAACACTAAAACATCACTTAATGATAATGTTTTGATAGTGGGCCATGGATTTCCCATATAAAAGAAGAATTAATTGAATAATTTTCATTTGTGTTTTTTTTATAGGAGAGTAAGCAAATAAAGATAATACACTAACACGAAAAACAAAACGTAGGTACCTACCTAATACAATTCATAATACAAATTAGATACAAAAGAAATACCCAATAAAATATTTATCATTAATAAAAATTTTCAACATTACATAATATCTTACTGATTAAACTGTTCAAATTGCTGTCCATTTTCCCTAATACATAATTGACAAACTTTTTCAATTCGCCTGAGTGCATTTAATATTATAAAAGGGCGGTTTTGTAAATTTCGGAAAGCTGCCACTGTTGATGCACGAAGTTCTTCGGGACTGTTGTGTCTGTTACTGTATATTTTATTTTTCAAATAGCCTCACAAGAAAAAGTCTAATATAGACAGATCAGGTGACCTTGGAGGCCACCTGATGGGTCCATGAGTTCCAATCCAACAACCCTGAAAATTATTTTCTAAAAACCGCCCGATCAATCTTGAATTATGGGCAGGGGCGCCGTCCTGTTGGAAATGTATGGAATGAAGAAAGGCGAGGGGAACATGTTCCAGTAGTTCCGGTAACACGTCTTCTAAAATTGTCAAGTACCTAGTTGCGGTAAGAGATCCTTCAAAAATGCGGTATATGATTTTTGTCCCGAATATGAATCATGCCACATTAAAACCAAATCTACCCTGTTGTTGTCGTTCAAAAATCAAGTACTGGTTTTCATCATACCAATGCCTTGTATTTTGCCTGTTAAATATACCAGCACTGCTTATATGTGATTCGTCTGACCAAATAACTTTTTTTGCGAAATCAACGTCTCTCCGAGCATGGTTCAAAAACCAATTGCAGAAATTCACACGTCTTGCTGCATCACCAGGATATAAGTGTTGGACAATATTGACTTTGTAGGGTTTTAACTTATACTTTTTTAAAATTCTGTGTACCCGTGATCTGGAAATAGCAGTATCATTCTCTAATTTTGCACAAGAAGTCTGATGATAGGCATGAACGCTAGCTAACACATTTATTTCATCTACTTCTTGATTCTCTTTATTATATACCTTGGGTCGAGGTTTAGAATATGCACCATAATTCAGTAAATTATACTTTAGTCTGAATATAGTTGCTCGACTAGGTTGATGCCTCTAAGGATATCTGAAAGTTTTTAAATCACGATGTAAGGAAATGTCTTGTGGTAAAATTCTCGACGTCATACCTGTTCAAATAAAGTTCCAAAGCTTCGCCAACGTTTTCATTGGATTGATTCAAACATTGTATAATGTCATATTTTTCATTGTTTTGAAAAACCAAATCTCTTCCAGCCATTATCAGTTCTCAATCAAAAAATTCACAAACAATTATTTCTACAATACTCAATATTCCTTCAAACCCAAACACGATGAAACACAATAATAATTCGTAGCGATGACAGCTAGATCAGATTTGTTTTTTTTTCTCTTCAATGCCTATTTGATAAAACAATGCTTCCAAATGCATAGTAGCCATAATAACAACAAGGATGTTCGTATCATCCATGACCTACTAATGTTAATAATCAAAAGTAATAATCCTCTTATTGAAACTTGGAAAATCCATGGCTTACTAACGAAAAATTATCATTATGTGATGTTTTAGTGTTTTTTAGCATTTCTGAACATCCTACCTATATAGTGTTATACAAAATTTTGAAGGGAAAAAAATAGAAAATTCAACGAAGTAATAAAATACAGGGTGTTTCATTGAAAAAAATATAGGTTTGCGTCGTATCTTCAAAACCATATCCCGAAAAAAAAAATAAGTACGCCACTGGATTCTACGCAGAATTCTGTATCAGATGTAGTTTTTAGCTTAGCATTATTTCTAATAACTTCGGAGATAAAGAAGGGGTCCGAAAAGTATCAATTTCCAAAATCACCCTGTATCTCATAAACGGAAACAGTTATGCAAAATCTGATTAGGCCAACTTGAGTTTCACAAAAAAAAAAGGACAGGAACGTGAAAACCGCAAGGCTCTATCTTAAATAACAAGCGATAAACCTGGCTGTCTCACCCAAAATGGGATGCACTGTACATTAAAATATTTCATTATCATTCAATACGTGGGTAACCGTTTTACCTTCTACAATTCAGTACGTGAGCGAAGATATTTTATTTTGAGACACAACTTGTCCTCAACAGAACATAAACAAGAGTTTTCAAAAAGGCCACTGATAGTTCGATCTGGTAGTCGAGTCGAGTTTAGAGTTCTGCCGTGCCCACAGCTAGTGAGGGCTATGGGGGGAGTTTGGAAGATCAGATATTAGATAGAAGGAAAATGTTCCCTAAATGTAAATGCCGATATGTATTGTAAGTAAAGATCTTTTTAAAATTATTCATTCAATCAATAACTAGTCTAGGAGAGATTCTTCAATTCTTTACTTCATTAATTCTTCATCGATTATTTCCTTCATTAATTTCAATCGTCTTAATCTCATATTTGTACATAGTAAAATAAATGTTTTTATATTTTTCTAAAGTGTTTTAAATCTATGAATGATTAGTATCTACCTAGTTAGTCGTGAATCAACCCCAATTCACGACAATATTTCAAAAATATAATGAAAAGATATTTGGTGATATTGAAAATGTTTTTATATATATAGATGACATACTCATTTTTGCTGAAACATTGGAAAAACATGATGAAATTTTAGAAAAAATTCTCAAAAGAGCTGAAGAAAATAATATTAAGTTCAATAGAAATAATTTTCAATATCGTTTGACAGAGGTGAAATACTTGGGTCATATTTTCAAAGGGGGGACTATTAGACCAGATGAAGACAGAATAAAGGCAATTTCTTATTTTGATGTTCCTGATGATAAAACTTCTTCACAAAGATTCTTAGGTTTGGTGAACTAACTGAGAAATTTTATTCCAAACTTATCTGAACTCTGTAGCCCTTTACGTGAATTACTAAAAAATAATGTATGTTCCATTGGTTAGATAAATGTTTCGAAAAACTAAAAAACATAATTTCTAGCAGCCAAGTGTTACACAATTTCGATAATAACAAAGAAATTATTATCCAAACTGATAGTAGCAAAAATGGTATAGGAAGTGTATTATTACAAGAAGGGAAACCAATTTGCTTTGCATCAAAAAGTTTATCAGAAAGTGAAGTACGATATGGACAGATTGAAAAGGAATTTCTTGCTATTTTGTTTTCTTGTCAAATTCAATCAATATATTATAGGGCGAAAAACAGTTATACACACTGATCATCAACCATTGGTAACTTTAATGAAGAAAGATATAAACAAAATACCATCTAGCAGATTGCAGCGAAATCCAAAGCATGTAAAACGGAAACTGATTCGTGTTTGAATGATGTAGTACACACAATAAATATGAGTGAAGAATATATACAACGACTTGATGAAAAAACAAAAATAAATCCTATATTAGCAAAACTGATTGAATATTTCCATAATGGTTGGCCAAAATCGAAAACTAAAGTTCCAGATAATATTAAATTTTACTTCAATAATCGAGACAAAATTTTATTTGAAGGTGGTTTGCTATATTTTGAAAATAGAATAATAATCCCACAGTCATTCAAGCAAGAAATATTGGAAAATTTACATGAGTCTCATTTGGGGATAACGAAAACTCAACGCAGGGCAAAATCTTTATTTTACTGGGTGAATATGAACGCTGATATTGAGCAATATATAAACCATTGCAAGTTATGTGAGAAATATAGGGCAAAAAATGCTAAAGAACCTATGATTGTACAAGAACAGCCAACCTTACCATTTGAGAAAGTAGCTTGCGATATTCTTGATTTTATAAATTGTCCTTATCTGGTACTTGTAGATTATTACTCGAAATGGATTGAACTTGTGAAACTTAAATCAAAAAATTCAGCCAAAATTATAAAATCTTTGAAAGTAATTTTTTCCATCCATGGTATTCCTGCTATATTAGTAGCTGATAATATGCCTTTTGGATCATTAGAATTTATGAATTTCAGTAGAGAATGGAAATTTCAAATTGTGACCTCTAGTCCCTATTATCCCAAGAGCAACGGTTTGGCTGAAAGAGGGGTGGGTATATGTAAAAATATATTAAAAAAATCTGTAGAAGGAAACATAGACAAAGAAATTATGTTACTTGAATATAGAAATTCGCCTGTAGTAGGAACTGATTTTTCACCTGCTCAGCTGTTATTGAGTAGGAGAACAAGAACAAAATTGCCTATAGATGAAAAACTTTTAGAACCTCAAACTGTTGAAAATTTTAGTGAAATTTTGAAAAAAGTTACTCTCAGAAATAAATATTACTATGATAAAAATGTTAAAGAAAGTAACAGCTCTTATAATACTGGGGATAACATAGTTTTCAGGAACAATGGTAGGTGGGAACCAGCAAAAGTAATAAGTAATCATCAATCAGCACCTAGGTCTGTTTGGATAAGAGATGAAAATGGAAGAGTGAAACGTAGAAATCACCAGCATATCAGGAAATCACAAGTTACACACAATTATTATAATAATAATTCTGAAATGGATGACAATTCATCTGAAAACAATAATCAAAAACAGAAACAAACTGAAGTAGATAATTTCATAATACCAGATGAAGGAATTTCACCATGTCACAGCCATGATGATTCAATAGCCCAAGACAATAATTATGAACATTTGTCACAACACCATCAGCTTGTGGTTACTACAAAACAAAATCTGGTAGAATATCAAAACCTCCTTGTAGATTAGAAATGTAGATATAGGTTAGTATTGTTTGAAAGAGGGAGATGTAGCATATTATTATTATAACAATTTAAGAATGCAGTGAAATTAACAATATTGAAATGTGTGTTGTCAAGGTTTTGGGTTGTTGAATGGATGAAAAAAGTTGTCAATAAAAACTAGTCACTCGTCATTTTGAATTTAATTTATTTCATAAATATAACACAAATATATTCAGTGGTTGTTATTTGGATATGTTCTGGACATCCATTACACCAAATATGGACATACCATGGACACCCGGAATAAGCACAATCCAAAGTCCAAAGTGGTGTGCTGGACGTCCATTGAATGAACCTTAGACTAATTCTGGTCAGCCAATGAATGTCTAGAACTTCCATATTCAACTTCTAGACTACAAGCCCATATAACGATTTGGGGGGGTCATTTGACTCAGGATGAAACATATTCAGAACGATGCTGCTATATGAAAAAATAACTTTAGGCACTATGCCGTCAATTCTTGGTGGTGCAAATGATTGTAATGATAATAATAATCATTTTTCAGTTGAACATGTCCTTTTCCGACAAAATATTCTTGTACGGCATTACTCACGTTGGTAGATTATGAAATAATAATCTCCTAGAACCTACTGCCGTACAAAAATAATGGGGCAGGAAGCCAGAAAAATGTTTCAATTTCCGAAAATAAGAAAAAATTCTTGGATTCCGGTCCCATTATTTTTGTACTGCAGTAGGTTCTAGGAGATTATTATGCCGTACAAGAATATTTTATCGGAAGAGCACATCTTTGGATGAAAAATTATCAATATCATTATTACAGTCCTTTGCACCACCAAGAATTAACCGCATAGTGCCTAAAGTTATTTTTTCATACAGCAGCATCGTTCTGAATATGTTTCATCCTGGGTCAAAAGACCTCCCCAAATTGTTATATGGGCTTGTAGTCTATTCCAATATCCATCCGTAAACGATGAGTTTATCCATTTCGATTCGAATTACAAAGAACTCTATGAATGGGATTATGATACCAGAGTTCGCTTTTGTGGTAGTTTATTGAATTTCATTCTCGAGGACCCAAATCTTCTCAAGCTCAGCTCAAACTCAGTTTGTTTAGTTACAAGTACACTTTTAAAAGTAATGGTATAGAGACAAGGCAAAATTACCATTACTACCCTACAGAGAATCACTATTTTTTCATTTTTCATTTCATTTATTAACAGTCACGAAAGAATATAATACAGTAACATGACTATACAATACACTAATGCGACAATGTCAGAAGGTGGATAATTCCAAAAGACTAACCAATTTGGCAAAAAAAGAAAAAAGAACACGACATATAATATAATATAATATAATATATATTGGATCTGCTTAACAAGTTCAAAAACGAGTTAATTCTTGATAAAGCTCCTAAAAATATGAGCGATGGCTCATTCGATTCGGAATGCCGCGCCGTCTAGAAAAGTGTTTAGGCAGTATGTATTAGCACATAAAAATTGCAATCGTTTTTAATAAATAAATATGAAAGATAGCATTTAGTTTTTTGTTAATAACTCAAAAATTATTAACATTTAAGGAATTGTGAAAGAAGATTCTTAAAGGGAAATTTTATTTCAACGCCGGATATAGAGCTCCGCTCAGCCGTAACGAAATAGCCGCACTACCGCTGAAGACAGTGTACAACAAAATATTTTTCTTTGGTAACAAATATTAATTTAAAAATTTGAATAAATTCTAGACACTTGTACGAATAAATCTCAATTGGAAAAAAATTTGTTTAGTAAATTTTTCAAAAAGTAATATTTTTGTTAATTAAATAATATTTGTACAATCTCTGTTATCTTAAATGACTTCATAAAAGTTTAAATAATATATCTATAAATTTTTGGCTTCGTGGAGACCTTTCTATACATATACTCGACAAGATCACGTAAGAGAAGTATATTATAAATATAAAGTAAGTGAGGTGATTAAGATACAAAAATTCATATATAACGAAAAAATAGTTAGATAATTATAAATTAAAGCACATATATAATTTGAACTATATGAGATACAGATATGATGTAAATGGTAATTCATAGATGTTTCATCACTGATCAAAGTTATATTGGAGTCTATAGCTGTATTTTCATTATTTCACAAAAGAAAAGAAAATGCAGAAAAATCTCAATTTTTCATAATCAAATGCTCATAATACCTGATAAACAATAGTTATGGACTTGTTCATTAGCTCATTTTGGAGTTTGATCAATCCTTCATAAGAACAACAGGAATGTCCATTATCGTATATCTAGTAATTTTTAAGTTAAGTATATCAATTCCTTACTTGACAAATCATGTTGCCAGGTCAACTCCAAATAGAAGACAATTTTTCAGCACTTTGATATATATATATATATATATATATATATATGCCTGTTTTGGTAATTTTTTCAGCTCTTGAAAAAATCATAACGGTCGTTAACAAACAATGAATTCATTAATACATTTTTTATTTAGTTTTAATCTATGAAGAAATGTCTATCATGATGTACAAAGAGGAAATAACTACTTATCTAACTATATGAACAATGAGAAATTGAAAAAACAATCATAAATAATGAAAAATTTGGTTTAAGAAAAAAAACATGTAATCATTATTTTGCCAAGAGTGGTAAATATTTTTTTTCGAAAAATATTAATCTTTACCATTTGTTTATGAAAAATTGTTTAACAAATGGTGTAAAATAATTTTTTCAAACGTTACTGAATGCCGCTCTTACATACAAAAACAGCAATAAAAGCATAATTTTTGGTGAAAACAAAATTATTCAACGTCATTTCTTGGACTTGTTAAATTTAAAAAATCATTTTAATCAAAATAGTGAACTTTTATTTACTTTTACCGCGTGATCTTGTTATGTATATGTCTAAGAAAGGCTCCACAAAGCCAAAAATTTATAGATGTATTATTTAAACTCTCATGAAGTCATTTAAGATTACAGAGAATGGAAAAAATTAATTAATTAACAATAGTATAACTTTATAAAAAATTGACTAAAAAGTTTTTTTTCCAACGGAGACTTATTCGTTCAAGTGTCTAAATGATACTAATTATCATTTGTTACTGAAAAAATTTAATATGTGGTGCACCATCTTTAGCGGTAGTGCGCCTTTGTCGTAACGGCTGGGCGGAGCCATATTTTAGGCGTTGAGTTAAAATTATAAATAATAGATATAGAGTTTCGGGAGTCGATACTTCTTTCTTGGAAATTTCCTCCTCTTCAGGATTTTTTCTAAAAATTCAAAAAAACGCAATGCTGTTTTATTTCATCTCAATCTGTTAATAACAATTGCGATTTTTTATGTGCTCATACGTACTTTCGATACATTTTTCTAGACATCATTCCGAATCGAATAAATTATAGCTCATATTTTCAGAACCTTCATCACAAATCAACACGTTCTTGAACTTATTAATCAGACTAAGTTGTTCGATAAATATTTGGGATATCATAATTGGGGATCAGGTCATAGGACCATATTTTTTCGATGGGCCACTGAACGAAGTACACAGATTTTATCCGAAATGATTTAACAGAGTTCTGGGGCAATGTACCGATCTACACCAGACATAAGTTAGGTTTCTAATTTTTTGAACAGATGGCTCCGAAATGAATGGATAGAAAGATACGGACATACTCAGTGGCCAGCAAGGTCTCCAGACATCACTTCTCTAGATTTCTACCTCTGGGGATATTTTGAACAAGAACTACTGCGAGAAACAAACGGCACAAGAATCCATGAAGAATAGTATTGAACAAGTTTTCCGTTTTATCAACAAAATTATCTCTAATAGAATTTCAAAGAGGAATAGACTTCATTTGTGTATAGCTCAGCATTGAAGTTTGTTCGAACATCTGATGTGAATTTACGCGTTTTCAATTTATTTTTTTGCCTCCTTTACAAAGCATTGAATAGGAAATCGTTATTGTTTTTTATGATTTTTCCATATTTTCCCTAAAAATTAGATTTATCTTCGATGAAAATCATGTAGGCAAACTATACATTTTGTGAAATATAATTTTGTGAACTGTTCTGGTGTGGCAGAGAGATCTACAGGGTGTTCAATTTGAAAAAACTGAGAAAGAAGTGTTCCCGAGTATTAGTTGCTACTGTATGTTTGAGGCGCCATTCAGCAAAATTATAAATTGGAAATGAAAATACACCATATTCAAGAACATTTGATCGAAAAAATTCCTTATTTTAAATTATTGTCACATAAATCCCACCTTAGATAAGCCCATACAACCCTTCATTTTTGAAAAATACTCTTCCTAAGGAATTCAGTCACACATTTTTGATCGTTACTTTTATGGAACACCCTGTATATCGGTAGTTACATGTGTAACATAGCTTTCATTGCTCTCGAAACATTTTTTCCTCATATCAAATATAGAAGCAGCTATCGTCCGCGTAGTTCGTTTTATCGCCAACATTATTCGTTTTTATCAGAAGCCTTTTATTTTGCATCACAATCACAATTCACAAAATCATAAATGGTAAATCGTCTGCAATAACTAATACCTTCCGTACTGCGAACGATAGTATAAGGAAATTAGGAATACATGAATGAGAGGAAAACTGATGGAAAGCATCAGCTTCAATGTTGGAAGCTTCATGTAATCAGAAGTGAGGTTGGCAACCCTGTCCAGATGCGACACTGCATGAAAAACACATATACAGATGCCACAATATACCGTTCTTCGAAATGTATATTGAGGGATGCCAGCTTGTACGTTAGATGTATATTCAATATACAAGTGTGCGACTATAACGCCGCGCACGGAAACTCGGTGAACCTTGGTGTATAGTTTTATACAGAAAACGACCAAAGTGAGGTCTCGCTGATTTTAGCAGCAAAAGGTTTCCAAGGGTTTACTGAATCGTTTGCGATACTTTGGAGCTCGGTGCACTATGACGTCCGTCGGATGCCACAGTACCGCGGATGCCACAGCTACAGCGATTTTAACATGGGAGAATGCCACTTCACGCGGTATATATATTGTTGTTGTTGTTAAAATTGTTATTTCCGTCAACCGATTGCACCCCTACGCGCAACCCTCGGAAGTCTCCGAGAGACTTGTGTGAGCTAGGGAAGACGCAGCCCTTACCTTTTAACGTGTGGTGCCATGCACGAGACCGGTGAATCGGTGGATCGAACCCACGACCCCACGCTTGCGAGGCGTACGCTTTTACCATCCGACCACCACGACCCATACATAGGTATAGTGAGTTTCTAAAGGAATGTTTTCGACTGTTTTACAGTCACTGGAACATTTATTGCTCCTTGAAACAAGTATTCAGCATATACCATTTCGTATCCGAAATGTCCTTCTGGAGCGCTCTCTAATCTGTTGCCGTGGTGGATCCTGTAAGCGATTGCAGTGTTCATCCCGGCGAACGATGACGGGCACCGGGCCCCCGCGTGTATACAACCATGATAACCTGGACTGTACTGATGAGGGACTACATCTCGAACCCGGTCTGCAGTTGGTTTCTTGTTTGGATCAGGCGGTGTCCTGCTGTCTGTCTCTGAGAGCTCTTGCAAAGTTGTTCCTTCAAAGTAAGGATCTTTTCACATATGTCTGACAGATTTAATTCAATATCTGTCGAGGTATTAGCCAGAAAAGTAGTTGTTTTCTCTCGGACATATGCCATACAATCTATACAAAGGTATAGTGAGTTCCTAAAGGATTGTTTTCGACTGTTTTACAGTCACTGTAACATATATATATATATATATATATATATATATATATATATATATATATATATATATATATATATGTTCGGATAGGTTTCCGCGGTCAGATATATGAAAACTAGAAGTTCGGGTTGAACCGCGTCTGGAATTTGTTGAAATTCGACGTTTCGGCTCCGATTTTGGAGCCATTTTCAAGAATAAGAAGGATAGGTATAGTGAGGAAACGTGATTCTACACTGAGGTCTCAGTCTGCCTACTCCTACAAAATCCTAACGCGATAATACCTGAGGAGTAGGCAGACTGAGACCTCAGTGTAGAATCACGTTTCCTCACTATATCTATCGTTCTTATTCTTGAAAATGGCTCCAAAATCGGAGCCGAAACGTCGAATTTCAACAAATTCCAGACGCGGTTCAACCCGAACTTCTAGTTTTCATATATATATATATATATATATATATATATATATATATATATATATATATATATATATATATATATATATATATATATATATATATATATATATATATATATATATATATATATATATATCAAGAGCCCGAGGAGAGGTAATTTTCATTTAATTACCTCTCCATCCAGTTTACCTGCAAACTCCCTATATAACTAGGTTTAAGAGTACAATTGTATTAGTTAGTTTTTATACTTGATAATGGGATAAAGCCCGAAACCGGTCGTAAATATAAAAAACTAGTGGAAATAAGACGAAATTGTGTTTCTTTCGTTTCATTAAAAAAGATTCAAGTGCTGATGGACGACAAGAAATTTAAAAGCGGGAAAAAATATTAACAGCATGAGACCTACTGAAAGAGGAGCAGAATATTGTTCAAATGACGGGAAAAAAATTGTGACAGGTGGAATGAGGTGAACTTTTAGGGGTTGAAATATTTAACGGTTTTTCGCGATTGACAACGAAAGTTAACCTCTAATCGAAAAAAGTTAAACAGCACAGTTGATTGAAATCAAAAGATCTACAACATTTGTATGAAACATTTTTCCACATTACCTCAAATTTTCCGGGAAAATCGGGTAACTCATTTTTCAGTTTTTAATCTTTTTCTCGAGCAAAAATCTATTTTTTTTCACGAAATTTGGTGTAAATATAACTTAACATGTTTCAAGTGAGCTGTAATTCTTTTGAAGCGGAATACCGATTTTTCCTTTTATTTTCGACAAATTCCGAAAAAAACCACCTCATTTTTAACTGAAAAGTTTCACAGATAAAGTTCGTCTTTTAAAGCTCGCCAGCTGTCAGTTTTTACGTTGAAGCGTCTACTTTTAGATTATGTAATAAATGATTAGCTTTACTGTGGAATTTTTTTTGAGAAAACGTGAAAAAAAATAAAAAATAGATTTTCAAAAATCAATTCTTGTAATTTTTGTTCTAAACTCATATTTTTATTTGTTAAAATTATTGAAACTAATAGTTGAATCCTTTGGGGAAAAAAATTCAATCTTGATTTAACGTTACCTCAATATACAAATAAATAAGGATTTGATTATGTAGAAGGCCGAAAGGAGGTGAACTTTTGGGGGTAAAAATGCATTCTCACGATTTGCAGCGAAAACTAACTTCCCAAAAAAAAAATGAGGAAAAAGTTGTTAGCAATAAAAAGATTACAACTTTTGTATTCAAAATTTTCTCCACATAACCTCAAATTTTCCGGAAAAATCTGAAAAACCGATTTAATTTAGTTTGATTTTTTTTTTGTATGAAAATTGTATGTTAGTCGCTAACTCCAGTGGAAATATACCATTCCATGTTCTGAATTAGATGTTTTTTTTGCAGCGTCATATTTATTTTTCTCAAACCTATTTAGTACTCGGAAAGGGGGCGGCTCCTAGTTAGCAAAACGAATTTTAAACGCCTAAAATAAGAAATGAAGTAACAGGCAAGGACCAGGTGAAAAATGTTGTAGAGTTTCAACTTCGACGAAAAAAAAATTAAACACGAAAACACTCAAAATTGTGAAATTGGAATGCAGTTTAGGGGTTTAAAACGTTTTTTTGCGATTTTCGGCGAAACGTGACTTCTTAGCGGAAAATATTGAAAAAAAAAGTTGTGGATATTAAAAAAATCGAAAACTTTTGTACCAAACACTTTTCGACATAACCCCAAATTGACCGTCAAAATGGCGAAAAATATTTTTGAAAATTTAAGTCATGCGGAAAAATCTTGAATACAAAAGTTGTAGATCTTTTTATTGCCCACAACTTTTTTTCCTAACATTTTTGTATTAGGAGGTTAACTTTCGCTACAAATCGTAAGAAACCATTTTTACCCCCAAAAGTTCACCTCCTTTCGCCCTTCTATCATATTCAAATCCTTATTTATGTCCTTGTTTATTCTTTGTTCCTATTGAGGTAACATAAAATCAATATTCTCGGAAGGTTTCAACTGTTAATTCCAATAATTTTGATAAATAGAAACGAGTATAGAACAAAAATTTGAAAAATTGATTTTTGAAAATCTGTTTTTTAATTTTTTCTCGATTTTTGGAAAAAAATTCCACAGTAGTGCTACTCTTTCATTACATAATCTGAAAGTAAACGCTTCAACAAAAAACTAGCGGCTGGCTAGCTTGAATAGAAGAACTTTATCGGTGAAACTTTTCAGTTGAAAATGAGGTCGTTTTTTGGGATTAGTCGAAGAAAAAAGGAAACATCTGTATCCCATTACAAAAAATTAGAACTTGCTTGAAACATAATAAGTTATTTTTCCACCAAATGACGTAAAAAAATTGATTTTCAAGCGAGAAAATACTTGATTACTGAAAAAATTGGTTTTTCTGAGAAATTTGAGATTATGTGTAAAAATGGTAAACACAAAAGTACCAGATGTTTTTATCTTCAACAACTTTGACATTTAATGTTTTTTGATAGGAGGTCAACTTTCGTTGCAATTTTCGAAAAACTCCTGAAAGTTCACCCCGTTCCACCCTTCTCCATTTTTCCGACTCCAATTTATTTTTCCCGTCATTAGAACAATATTTTGCTCCACTTCCAGTAGGTCTCATGCTGTTAATAAATTTTTTATCTCCAAAATGCATCAGTACTGGTCTACCAACACAACGGATTAAACGATATTTCTACTCCCTGTATTGTTGCTACACCATATATTGATTGATACAGTTGACACTGACAGTATGTTATAAATTGTTAGAAGATAAACCTGGTCTCGTATTTCCTCGGCCTGCAATACACAATAATAAAATAAATTATCCAAAAGATAATAACGTATTAATATTATGAATAAAAAGTTTTTCAAACATTCACACAATAATTACCTAATTTACTTCTGCAGAAGCGCTAAGTAAAATAAGAAGTCGACCTCCTGAATGATTTTATTTTATCAGTTGTGTTTGTCACAGGTAACTTGATTCATTCAAATTTTATTTCAATACCACAAGAAGCTTCATTTTGACAAAGAATTTATATAGGTTTTTGAGTTTTTCAACATAAATTTGTTTAAAGCCTATTACTGTGTACTGTGCGGTATCAAATTAATCGTAATGAAATGGTCTTTTTTCCTAACCCGACGAGCCACCATCTTGCCATTTGAAAATAATGTGTAATTCCAACTTAAAAATCAAATTTCACATAGCACATACATTTTGACCAGAAACAGTGAAATTGAATTGTCCCCATAATTTTAGAGCTGCAATTAATGGTTTAAACATATCCATAGCACTCTAGATTGAAAAATAAAATTAGAAAAAAAAATGGTTACAAAAAGTGACAAATGATACATGGTTGTAAAACCGGAAGTTGCATGTCAAAAGACGAAGTTTATGTCTATGCAGATCATCCAAATTTCATTTCATTTTCTTCATTAACAAAAAAGTTGTAGGGACTAGCCACCTTTCGCCATATTCGAATTCAGATTATTGAATAAGTCAGGATAAGTACAATTATTCCTCTGGTCCTACCATACAATCTTGCTGATATATAATCTTTTTCTTTCAAGAGCTTTTTGAAATAATTTTGTGGCTATTCTCATCGATTCATCTCAATGTTTCGAAAAACATTTTATCGCAAGACAGTACTTATTGAGAATTCATGTTTTGGTCCCCAGGATTACCTAAGAACACTTAACTCGTGTATGTTTTGATAAAAATCTGGTGAACATGTAACACTTATTCTGGACAGGATAAGGAATAAATGAAAATACAACCAGACTGAAGGAGCTAAAATGGAACATGTGTATTTTGTCTTGGATATATGCAAGTAACTTATCAACAAAATAAAAATCATTCCAATTTGTAATGAAAACATCAATAATTTCAAATAAATAATGATTCATTCAACTTTAGATCTTTTGAAATATCTGAAATTATATGCTTTAGATAAAACAATCAAATACCTACTCATGGGTTTTGAAATTGATGCAAAAATTGCAAAAAAATGCAAAAATTGTTAACTAGCTATTGGTTCAAAACAATAATAGAGTTGTAACAACGCAAAAGTAAATGATGGAATTGAGTTATTTTTATAACACTCATACGTACTCGTAAATTTCTCAGGAAATTCGAGATTATCTGATACATGACGAAATGGCTATGTGTGATATCTTTGAATTAAAAAAAAATATTCAAAAATCTGTATTTACTGAAACAGAGCCGTATTTAAAAATTAAAAAAATTAAAAAATTAGGTCGATGATGATTGTTTGATAACGAATCGTCGTATAGTAAACCTAATATCATCACAAGAAAGCTTATGAAAAGTAATTGTGAAGAAATATTTTTCTTCTTGTTCCAGCTCTGACGATAACGCCACAAAACAAAATTATTAAAAAAATTCAATATTTCCTAAATATTTTGAAAATCTATTTTTTTTTCTATATTCATATATAAAACGTTCTTCTAATTTAAACAGAACTGTATCTGTGCAGGTCGTGAGTTGAGCGTCACATATTTGGCAAAATGTGAAACACATTCTATAATAATAATAATAATAATAATAATAATAATAATCATCTTTATTATTCCCAAAAATAGACGCAATGAAATACATTGGTATAACCAGATGTTTTGGAAATATAGGGCGAATTTTATTTCTTGATGTGCTAGCACAATAAAAAATACTCTTCCACTTAACCCTCCACAATTCTGTACATTAATTTATTCATATTTGTACATAGAAGTTGTAGAGTATATGACAAGAACAAGATTCATTCAAAAATTCATTTTTGAAGGTCTAGAGATGTTTTTATAGTGCATTCTGAAGGTATGTTTCTATTTCATTCAGAAACAGATTGCATAGCGAGTGGATCACGTAGGTGAAAGATCGACTGAGCAATTTAGTTCTGAAGTGTGGTGTCAATAGCCCCTCATTTCTGTTATTCAAGTTATGCACGTCTGTACGATACGTTATTTTGTTATACAGATTAGGATGGTCATTTTTTCCTAATGATTTTTCGAAACAGGAAAACAGTATGATATGTTCGTCTCTGTCCATATTTAGCCAACCAATTTCACGAAGTTTGTGAGAAATCCTTTGACGTCTTCTGATGCCATAAATTGAACAAAGACAAGAGTTTTGCACTTTTTGAATTTTTTTTTGTAAAAAGTAGTTGAATTCAAAATTCTCAGGCGTCAGAAAGATCATATATTTTTATTTTCAACTTTTTCGTTAGAATTCACATTATTATCATTCAGAATGAATTAAAATTATCCGGTCGGGACCTGTCTCCCCAATAACCACTCCCCAAACTATGGGGTGAGCAGCAATTGGATCCGGGAATCATGTGCCCTGAGCAGACGTAATTAACCATCGATTACAGCCTTCACCAATCTTCCGGCTATGATTTCTGACATCTTACGATATGCCGGTATGATTTTTAGGTTCAAGAGTAGCGAATTCAGGGCAACCATTTCTATGCAGAATGGTTGGGTAGAGCCTGCGGAGTTCGGAGAGTAAATCTCGATATAATTTGTCCGTTTTTCCTACGCGACGATATTTGTTTTGCCATTCTTGTATTGTTATTGATCCTTGACATGTGAGCGAAATTTCATATTAATCGGATGATTGGAATTGGATGAAAATTTAATTCAAGAATTGTCATCATCAATATTATTATTGAATCAATATTATGGAATTTTTGTATTGTCGTTAGTCCTTGATATATGTGCCAAGTTTTAGATTATTCGGAAAGTTGTAAGTGGGTGAAAATTTAATTTACAAATTCTAATCATCATTATTATTATTAACATTATTTATCACATTGATATCATGAAATACTTGTATTTGAGTTGGTCCTCGATGTGTGTGCCAAATTTTAAATTATTAGGGGAATTGGATGTAGGCGAAAATTGAATTTGAAAATTCTCATTATTGCTATCATTATCATTACATTAGTATTACGATGTACTTGTATTGCCGTCGGTCCTTGATATGTGTGCAGAATTTCAGATTTTTCAGAAGATTAGAAGTAGGTGAAAATTGAATTTACAAATTCATATCATTATTAATACATTCTCATTATGAAATTATTGTATTGTCACCGGTCCTTGATATGTGAGCCAAATTTCAGATTTTTCGTGACAACAATATATGGACACCTGTGATTTTGAAACAGTTCTTTTTTTTTAAGATACTCCAAAATAATACAAAACCCCTAACAAATGAAAATGTCATATCTCATTGACAAAGGTTCAAAATCATTCTTGATCTGATAGTTATTTTGGAGCCAATTGGGCCACACTACGCTACGATCAACGGCCACTTCAGAAGCACTCGTTGATACTTATCGCAAAATAAAAAATGAACGTGTGCAATAGCTCATTCGTTAACGGCAACATCGCGAGGCTAAACAAAGTTCAATTCTCATATTCGAAATATCCAAGGGCTACACTACGTAGTGACAGTATACAGGGCTTCACGAAGATATTGTAAACAAATATATAGTATAATACGTTTCACTTCTTGTCCCCTCTTGCTGGGTTCAACAGCGGTCCATCCATACTGCGGGCTACAGAAGGTACCATTTGAGGGTATATATAAATATTTATATATATATATATATATATATATATATATATATATGTTATATCTGGGTTTTCACTTTGAACTTTTTAAAAATTGTATTCGGGTGGTTCGAACCACCGTTTAATAATTACAGAAAATTGAAAATACTAAGATGACTTTATTCTACTACATGAAATGAATAAGTGACAATCTACATTTGAAAACATGAATTTATAACATCTGAGATGCTGACGATGCTGCTTGATAGTTGGAATTGGATATCTATCGCTTGGGTCCATGAGACTGTCGAGTCGGCGGTTTTCCTGGAATGTAACCTGATATGCCTGGGATGGTTACTGTAGATGTTGGATATAACAGCTCCCCTTATATTAGAAAAGTTGATGCTATGCAACAACTTTTAGGGTTCCTCAGACGGGGGTTGCTTAGGCGACTGCGTCTAGGTTGAAGGACTCGTTTTGCACTTCTTCTTGTAGGTTTGGTTTTCTCCTTGGAAAGATGCTTGGAATCCTTTGGAACGGTCTGAACGATCTAGTCGGAGGAAGCGGCGAAGCGTCGGATCTAGTTGGTGCCAATTTTAGTTTTCTTCTACACTTGCAGATGAGGTAAAGGCCTGCTAAAAGTATGATTAATATTATGGTGGTGTATGTAAACCACGAAATGTTTTTCTCGACGAATGGTCTCTGGATTAGATCGTCCAAAGTTTTGGAGTACGAATCCAACTTGTGTTTGGCGATGTTCAAATCATCGATGTTGAGGTCGTCTAACTTGAGTGGCTGTAATTTTGGAAGTTTTGATTTTTCCGGGATGTCAGCACAGCATTCATACGGAATTGAAATTGGATGTGTTTTGTAGGTAACGTTCGAAATTTTTGACAATTGGGAGTTTGCTTGAATTTTGGTTATTCCAATGAAGGCACTGCATTCTGTCTGTAATTTAACTATAGAATTATTATACACTATTTCGGTTTTCGAGTTCATTTTTGGGCAATTCACAGTAACTTGCAATGGTTCGGAAAGGATCACTAGCCAAAGGTTGTTTTCAAGTTTTTGCACGTTATAACCTTGGCTGAAAACTAACGAACTTCTGCAACTTCGCGGAATGTCTTTATTGTTTTTGAAAATTTGGGCTTCACAAATCGAATTATAGTCAATGGGGTACGCGAACATATCGGAACATAGTTCAGTTTTATACGAAAGTGGCTTGCACTGCTTCAAGTCCGTCACTGGTATAAACATCAAAGAATCATCGTCTTTCGCGATATATTTTTGAGAAATAGAAAGAATGTGATGGAGGCCAGTTCTGTTATCATAAATCGGAATAGGAAATAGTTGGTATAGAGTATAGATTTGAGGTTCGATGAGAGGAATTTTGAGGATGAAAACTAAATTTGAATTGGTTTGAAAAGCTTCAAGTTCAATGATTTCAAGATATTGGGCTATGTTGGAAAGTTTCGGTTGGAGAGGAAGGTTGTTCCGTCGTAAATTTTGGGAAATTTCTTGCAAAACAGTAACTAATTGATCAGGTCTAATAATCGAAGAATGAATGATATTTAATCGGGCGAAGGTGATCGAGTCCAACACATCATCAATGTTTTCTTCGAGAAATAAAAAGCTTTCCATTAATTTTTCGCAAATGTCGAAGAATTTTAATTTTGCTTCGATTCTGTTTATATTATCGCTCAAATTATTAATGGAACTTTCTACGATTTTTATGTCATAGTTGAAAGTTTCCTCATTGATTCGCAATTTTCGAATGGTATCATTGAAATTTTGGATTACGGATGCTGTTACAGAAATTTGGTTTTTCATTAGGTTTTCTAATTGGTGTTCATCGCTCTTTAATCTATTGATACAGTTCGTGTAATATTCACCATCGGTAGCGTCTAGATTTCCTGTTATTGATTTGAAAATACTACCTATACCATTGATAAGGCCTCTTTTATACCTTTTGGTATCTAAAACAATTTCTATTAGTTTTTGTTTTATTGAATTTGAAATTTGGGTGAGAAGACTGATGTGGGTCTTTACTTCAGAGTGAAATTCTTTCATACTCTGACCAGTGAATAGGGTTGTATTGATAAGGGTTTCTAAAATGTTCCTATTATTTTCGTATATATTTTTAAATACTGAAATGTCTTTGTTCACGAGTATAGTCCATTTGTCATTGGTGAGTACGATGTTGTTGTTTTCATGGTAGTAGACGCCAATAGTATTATTGATTGATTGGATTTGGTATTGACAGACTACTGATCCGAACAGCAGCGGTAACCTGAAAATAAATCAATTTTCAATGTACGGCTTCATACGGTCGAAGTTTACTTTCGATCTTTGATTGGTTCGGGGATTCAAAAGAATTGCTGAATTTCGAAGTATTTGTTCGATTATGAAGGGGCCATTAAACTTATTTTGCAATTTATCTTTGATTTGAGATTCTTTGACATAGACTTTGTCCATTACTTGATAATTTGGGGTTTCTCCGGATATGTTTCGGTCAAATCGAATTTTGGCATTTTGTTTTTGTTTCAGTATGCGTTCACGAGCAAGTTTATAGAAATGTGAAATTTTGTTATTCAGATCTCTTACGTATTTGGTAATCAGTTGTTCCTGGTTGTATAGAGTTTCGGGGGGTCTATTGGATGTGTGCCCGAAAACTAACTCATGGGGGGTGAAACCATGACTTTTATTAACTGAGTTATTGTAGCAAATAACTGCATGAGGAAGTACGTTCAATGGTTCTTCGTCTGGGTGTTCGGCTAGAAATACTCTAATCATTTCGAGAAGGGTCGCATGAAATCTTTCTACTGATCCATTTGATTGGGGGTGATTTACGCTGGAGTATGTTAATTTAATGTCGTAGAGTGCGCAAAGATCTTTCATGATTGCATTGTCAAATTCTCTGCCGTGGTCGCAATGTATTCTTAAGGGTGTGCCAAAATGTTGGAAATACCAGAGTAGGGCGTTTGCAACAGTTTTTGAAGATTTGTCTTCAATAGCGTAAACTTGTGTGAATTTTGTTAGTTCGTCGCGTATACTAAGTGCATAGTTTTTCGTCGGGATTTCTATAATGTCGATGTTGATTCTTTCGAAGGCAGTTCTAGGAGTCTCGGTTATTACTAGCGGGTTGTTAAGGTTTTTCCTACATATCTTGCTTTTTTGACAAATTTGGCAATTTTTTATATATTTTTCGACTTCTTTTGTAAGGCCTTGCCAATTATATTTTTCTTTTATTCTGCGAATGGTTTCATTTATACCTCTATGGAGATTATTTTTTCCATTATGAAATTGATCGATTATTATTGGGATTTGGTCGGCGTCTGGAGTTCTTATTAAATTTTGACAAACTTTGAATTTAATATCTTTTTCTGCGAAAATGAAACAAAGTATTTCAAGAATAGGAAGTTCTAAGTTATTCTCAACGCAATAAATGTGTGATATGTCAAGTTCATGTTGATTTCTGTACAGGGTGAGAAACAAATGTTCTATCACTAAGTCGTCATCAAATGGGAGAAATATAATGTAGTATTTTCGACGTTTGACTGTGTTGCTTGAAACGGTATTGATTTTTAAATTTTGGATGTCGCATTTTTGTTCAAATATATCGTCAAAAATTGTATGGTGGAGGTTTTCGATTTTTTTCTGTCGGGGAAATACAATAATATGTTTGTTTTCTTTGTCGAGCAATTGACAGTTTGAATATTCGACTTTCGAATAGTCAATTAGTGATTTAGTTCGATACAGATTTATAAAGGTTCGGAATTCTCGTTCGATTTGTTCGGAAGAGTATGTTGGAGGGTAATTTTCAGGAATGTCTTCAGTATCGGAAGGATTTTCGGTATCGGGAGGTATGTCAGTATCGGGGGGTTTTTCGGTATCGGGAGGTTTTTCTTTCGGTTCTGGGTCAGGTGTGGTTTGTTCTTCGTCACTGTCTGAAATTATTTGTGTGTCGGTGTCTTCGTTTGTAGGTAGTACCAATGAACAGGGGGTGAATATTTTGGAATTTAAAGAGAAGCATTTTGTAGGGGAGTCGATTTTGATTCTGGAAAGTGCATCGGCATTTTTATTGATCTTTCCAGGTTTGTAAATGATTTCGTAGTCATATTCCTCTAATTTCAGGCGCCATCTCGCAAGTATACTTCCGGGATCTTTGATAGAAAATAACCATGTTAGTGGTCGGTGGTCAGTGATGAGTTTGAACTTTCTACCGAATATGTATGGCCTAAAATGTTTTACGGCCCATACGATGGCTAGAAGTTCCCGTTCTATCGTAGAGTATTTGGATTCTGCAGAACAGAGCGTCCTTGAGGCGTAAGCGATTGGTAAATCTTTACCGATCGGGCCTTGGGACAATACGGCGCCAATGGCGAATGCACTTGCATCTGTGGTCAATAAGAAGGTATCTTCGAAATCGGGGTATATGAGTATGGGTGTCGAAGTGAGTGTTCGTTTTAGTTCTTCGAAAGATGTCTTACATTCATTTCCAAAAATGAATGGGATGTCTTTTTGAAGTAATTTTGTCAGTGGCTTAGAGATTTTGGCAAAATTTGAGATAAAACGCCTGTAGTATCCAGCCAGTCCGAGAAAAGATTTGATCTCTTTCTGGTTCTTTGGCTCAGGGAAGTTTATGATACAATCGACTTTGCTCGGATTTGGTTTTACTCCATCTCTGGTTATGAGATGACCAAGATATGCTACTTCTTTCCTTAGGAATTCGCATTTGTCAGGCTGTATCTTCAGGTTGGCTTTTCTGAGACGTTTGAAGACTTCTTTCAACCGAGAAATGTGTTCGTGGATTGTTGGTGAATAAATGATGATATCGTCCATGTAGACTAAGCATCGTTCATTCTGAATTCCGAGTAGAATGTTGTCCATAACTCTTTGGAAGGTTGATGGAGCATTCTTGAGACCGAAAGGCATTCTGACAAATTCGTAATGACCATTCTCATCGGTGAAAGCAGTTTTTGGAATGTCTTCTTTATTGATCTCGATCTGGTGAAACCCTGATGCGAGGTCGAGAGTGGTAAAATATTGGCATCTGCCAAGTTGGTCTAGTAGATCTGATATCATAGGTAAGGGGTATTTGTCGTCGATGGTAAGTTCATTTAACTTTCGGTAATCGACAACAACGCGCCACTTTTGTTTACCTGAAGCGTCGATTTTTTTCGGGACCACCCATACAGGGGAGGACCATGGTGAAATGGAAGGACGTATAATTCCGTCTTCCAGCATTTTGTTCATTTGTCTTTTGACTTCTTCTTTATGGATTTGGGGATAGCGATACGATTTCGTGAACGCGGGTTTGGCGTCTTTGGTATCAATGGGGTGTTTTATTTCGTTCGTAAATGTAAGTCGGTCGCCTTCTAAATAAAATATGTCTGAGTATTCAAGACATACGTTGGTAATGAGTTCAGTTTCTTCTTCGTTCAGATGTTCTAATCGAAGTTGATTTTGAATCTCAAAGTTTCTGTCCGTCTGTACGTCAATATCATTTGTTTCGTTGAAATTATTGATTGAATAATTTTGTATTGGTTCCAGTTGTATATCAGAAAAATTTACTGTTTTTGGCATTGCGTTTGAGTTTATCACAGAAGTGAGAAATTCGCCTCTATGGTTCACTCTAACTAACGCATTGGGTAATCTAACATTGTCTTTCACCTGGGCTATCAGTATAGCTTCAGTGTTGAAAAGATTGCAGCTAAGTTTAGAAATTTGTTCGGTTCGTGGTTCAATTGAGATTATATTTTGGATGTTGCCCACGGGTGTCGGAATTGAATTTTCGGCGGGTTTTTCACAGTCGGTTACTTTAATCAGGGGGATTGTTTTGAAATCAGTAATAAGTTGTCTGTTTTTCAGGTCCACTATGCAGTGATAATGTTCCAAAAAATCAGATCCTAGGAGTCCATCAAATTCTATATCCAAGTCGTAAATAAAAACTTTGTGAGGGTTGTTTGTGCAAAAGGGTATCAATACTGATTCACAGATATTGATTTTTTGATTGGTTATACCTTGAATCAAAATATTTTCAGGGGATCTATTGAAATAATTTTGAACAGTTTTTGGTTTAAATATCGACAGACCAGCACCGGTATCGATAAGTATTCTGAAAGTATTGGTTGCGTCCATGATATAATACAAATTTTTTGAACTAATCATAAGCGATTGGGTTATAGGAATCTTTGTTCTGGAAAGTTCAGGTTTGGGTTCAAGTCGTCTGATAAGTTCAAGGTTTGCATTTGATTCTGTAGTTCCGAAGTGGGGTTCGTTTGCTGATTTATTGGTGGATCGAAACATGTGGGGCTTATCGGAAAAACCTGATAATTTTCATATTGGTTTGACTCTGAATATTCAGTATTATAAGAGTCGGACTGATGAGTGAAGTCTTGGTATTCCTGATAGTTATCAGTATAACCGTCAGCGTCAAAAGTTTGAGGATCTTGATAATTATCAGTATAATTATCGTCAAAATTTTGTGGGTCCGAATAATTAGCGGTATAATTATTTGGGTCGGGATTCTGTGAATCTAAATGATGAGTTCTTTGAGTGTTATTGAATCTATTGAAATTTGGGTTTGAATGAATGACTGATGGTCTCTGTTGGTTGAAATTAGGATTTGGCCCACTTATTGGGGGTCTGAATTGTGATTGATTTTGGGTAAACGTTTGATTTGGTTGATTGGGTCTTGGATTCTGATTGAATCTCGGTGTTTGTTGGAAATTGGGTCTCTGGAAGTTTTGTTGAGGTTGTTGAGACTGTTGGTATTGTTTTGTACGGCATTCATTCAAAGTGTGTCCTTGTCTTTTGCAGAAAGAACAAAATTTTTGTTGTATTGGGTTCGGGTTTATTTTTCTAAATTGATTATTATTTTGTGAATTTGTGTTTCTACTATTTGTCGATTTTTGCTGTTGAAAATAATTCAACTGCATCTCTCTTCTTACTCTCTGAATTGCAGAGAGCATGTCAGTAGGGTTACCTGCCCTAACTAGTTGTCCTACTTGGGGTTCTAAACCAGCTAAGAGTGTGTTCAGTGCCATCGTTTCGACGAGTGCACTTTGGGATACTTTTTGGTCGGAAGTAAGATTTTGTTTTTGGATACAAGCATGCATTTTTGCATTATGTGTTTGCAGTCTGTTTATAAAAATGAGTGGCGATTCTCCCGGTAGTTGGTGAATTCGTTGAAGATCCTGTATCAACGAGGTTAAATCGCGAGTGTCACCAAAGTATTGGTTCAAAAGGATTCTTATTTCGTCCCATGTTTGAGGATTACGAGAACTTATTAATTCCGCGGCTTTTCCTCTAAGTTTGTTTTTGATGTGCAAGACTACGAGCACCTTCTGGTCTTGCACTGCCATGCGGTAAGCGGTATTACATGCATGGGTGAAAGTGTTTAAAAATATTTGGTCACCGTCATATTCGGGGACGATAGAAAATATTTCGTTTAATCTATAAGGTTCGATTGCAACTGGGGGATTTTCGGGATGATTATCAGGCATGATTGATTGATAATAGAACTGGTTATTTGATTAAAATGAAAATAAATCGATAAAATAATGTACGAGACGATTCTTAAATTGTCTTACCAAAGGATGTCCATACGGTGGATGAAATCCGACTTCACAAGCGATGCTCCGGACGAAGTTAGCGTTCGCGTGTTCTTCCTCCGTTGAAGAGATCGTCCTGCCGTTCTTCCTTGGTTTTCTTCGTGTTGAGTTGGGGTTTTCTTCGTGTTGAAATGCTGCTGGAGCTGCTAGTTCTTCCTTTTAAGGATTGGAATCCACCTCCTTCGGTTTAGGCTTTCCTTGTTCCGCAGGAGTTGAAGGATCCTACAGCGACTGCGCCAATTGTTATATCTGGGTTTTCACTTTGAACTTTTTAAAAATTGTATTCGGGTGGTTCGAACCACCGTTTAATAATTACAGAAAATTGAAAATACTAAGATGACTTTATTCTACTACATGAAATGAATAAGTGACAATCTACATTTGAAAACATGAATTTATAACATCTGAGATGCTGACGATGCTGCTTGATAGTTGGAATTGGATATCTATCGCTTGGGTCCATGAGACTGTCGAGTCGGCGGTTTTCCTGGAATGTAACCTGATATGCCTGGGATGGTTACTGTAGATGTTGGATATAACATATATGTATATACAGGGTGTTAATTAAGTACGTTGACAAACTTCGGGAGGTGATTCTTTGAAGGTTTTCAGGACGAAATGTTCATATAAACATATGTCCCAAACGGCTTGGTTTTCGAGATACAGGGTGATAAAAATACATTTATTTCAAGATTTTTTAGAGTTAACTTCGACATTTTCTACAATAATCAGTTCAAATTAGGCAAGTACAATCCATTCAATAGTACGCACGATACAAAATAATGCATTTCTCAAATAATTCACAGGGTCCTCCTTTTTTCAGAGTCAAGCTTTGTTCAACCCTTCAGATTTTTTTACCGCCGCCACTGACATATTATGAGAAAGGAATAATGAATGTTGTTTCATTTAACATCTTTTTGCTCTCTTGATGTTTTTCATTTACTTGTACGGTTCAGGAGTTACAATGAAAATATTAACGCAAACATTTTCCAGTAACGCATAACATAAAGAAATTTGAGAAGCAAATAGTCTAACAAACTTGAAGGGTGATTCTTTGAAAGGTTTCAAGATGAAAAGTTCATATAAACATGTCCCAAGCGGCTTGGTTTTCGAAGTACAGGGTGATCAAAATACATTTTTTAGGAGTTTTTGGTGTTTACTTCGAAATTTTCGACAATAATCGATCCAAATTAGTTCAAATCGGACAAGTACAATCCATTCAATAGTGCGCATGATATAAAATAATTCATTTCTCGAAGTGTCATTGCCACTCTCCAAAGATTAGCGCTTGACGCAATACGTCATTTTGTTCTCATAACACAAATAGCTATTTTCTGCTCGTGTAGAGAAAATGTAATGTTATGGAGCTCCCATAACTCAGGTTGAATATGTATTGCACAAAGTTAATTATGGCAAAATAATTTTTGACATTTTCAATAGTGAATAACTTTATTATCAAATACTAGAGCAAAGTAACATAAATTCCCTAGGAATAAAATTAAGTTCAGAAAAGGACCATTATTGAAATTGATATGTCAGGGCAGCTGCTGGAAATGGCCACCGCCAACTTCAATGCATGCGTTTATGCGCCTAACCATAGACTGGCGGACACGCTCAAAAATACCAGGAGTGTTTCTTATAATTCCGCATGACTCCTGTATGCGATTCCTCAGGTCTTCTTCACTTTGAACTGGAGTTCGGTACACTAATGATTTAAGGTGCCCCCAGAGGAAAAAATCAAGTGGATTCATATCGGGTGACCTTGGTGGCCAAAGTTGTGGCCCACCACGCCCAATCCAGCGATCAGAATAATTCTATTCTAAATATTGGCGTGCAACCAATCTGAAGTGTACTGGAGCACCATCATGCATAAACCAAATTCCAAATCTTTCCCTCAGTGGGATCTCTTCTAGGAGTCCAGGTAAGATGAATTCAAGAAAATGTCGATAATGGTCACCATTGAGTCTATGAGGCAGAAAATGTGTCCCGATAAGGAAATTCCCTACAATTCCAACCCAAACATTCACAGAAAACGTCTCTTGAAAATGGTTTTCAATCACGGCGTGTGGGTTTTCATCAGCCCACATATGATTGTTGTGAAAATTAATAATGGCTTTACGGGAAAAGCATGCCTCATCGGTGAATAACACTTGAAATAAAAACCATGGATTTTCCAACAATTTATTTCGAATCCAAGTGCAAAAAGTTAATCTCTCTGGAAAATCCCTTGGCAGAAGAGCTTGAACACGCTGTATGTGATAGGGATAAAGTTGTTGCTCATTTAAAATTTGCCATACCAATACATGGGTTACGTTAAACTGTTCCGCAATTTGTCTTGTACTGGTGTCTGGATGCTGCTCAATTTCGTTAAGTACAGCTTCTTCTATCTGAACTGTTCTAACTCTCCTGGGTCTTCCTGTGAGAACTAATGAAGAATTAACAATGAGACACTTTCTCAACTTTCGATAACTGTCAAGTTGTTGATATTTAAATAAATGAATTAATATCAAAGCCCACTTTGCTATTTTTATGAATTCAAATTGATTACAAAATTTCTGCGTTACTGCAGAAGAAAAAACAAACCGAAATTTCTGATAAAATAATGTACTCCGTACGGAAACAAAAATTTGTTTGATTTAGTTTTTCGGAGTTATGACCAGAGATTCATAAATGAAAATCAAATGTGTAATGATCTGCGACTATTAGATAAACCCTATTAACTATCTTCCATTACAGGATTATCTTTCGGAAGTTTTTTATGTTGAAAAGGAAACGTTCAATTGAAAACTAAAAAATATCTTTTTCTAAAATAACAAAAAATTTGTATGAGTTCTCTATCAAGACTGATGGGTAAAAACATTTTTAATCAAATATCTCAATGAAAATGCACATTTTTACCATCAGAATCTTCAGGTTGAAAGTTAAGGTTTTCCCAATATCTGTCAGATCTAGTTTAATATCCAGCGTACCGCAGTGACGGGGAGATAGTAGTTTTCTGTTAGATATCACAAAAAGAAATCACATCTTTACAATAACAAGCTTTTATTTAGCTTCACTTGTAACTAACTAACAAACAATTTAATAAAAGTTGAATTTGACCCACTTCTAATACCCCGATTAATTTGAAATTTGGCAGGTTTCCGTAATTCCGGTGACAATGCATTAAAAAAATGTTTGTTAAAAAACAAAATGGCGGCTCCAATATGGCGGACGAGTTTTGTGATTATGATCCGATTCTGTTCAAAATTGGTATGTGATGGTTTTAGGGTTGGAGATTTTCAGTTTCACATAAAAAATAAACTAAAATGTTAAAAATGAAAATTATAAAAAGAAAACATTTTAAAGTGTTTATACAATACACTGAAAAGGAAAAAATAATTCATTTCATTGTTTGATCTAGGTAATCTTGTACAGAAAGATTTTGATACTCACAGAATAACCTACAAAAAATGAAACAAATTATTTTTTCATTTTCAGTGCATTTGTATAAAAGCTTGTCTTTATATTTTTTATTGTATAATTTTTATTCATCGTAGATTTTTCTGATTCTGAAAAAATATTTCCATCAATTTACAATAATTGAAAATGTTTAATTTTCAAATTTTCTAATGTTATGCCACACTGGAAAATGTTTAAATTAATATTTTCATTATAGCTCCTGAACCGTACAAGTAAATGAAAAAATGCAAGATATCAAAAAGATGTTAAATGAAACAACATTGATTATTCCTCTCTCATAATATGTCAGTGGCGGCGGAAAAAAAAATTCTGAAGGGTTGAACAAAGCTTGACTCTGAAAAAAGGAGGACCCTGTGAATTATTCAAGAAATGCATTATTTTGTATCGTGCGCCCTATTGAGTGGATTGTACTTGCCTAATTTGAACTGATTATTGTCGAAAATGTCGAAGTTAACTCTAAAACATCTTGAAAAAATTGTATATTTATCGCCCTGTATCTCGAAAACCAAGCCGTTTGGGACATATGTTTATATGAACTTTTCGTCCTGAAAACCTTCAAAGAATCACCTCCCGAAGTTTGTCAACGTACTTAATTAACACCCTGTATATATATATATATATATATATATATATATATATATATATATATATATATATATATATATATATACAGGGTGTTAATTAAGTACGTTGACAAACTTCGGGAGGTGATTCTTTGAAGGTTTTCAGGACGAAAAGTTCATATAAACATATGTCCCAAACGGCTTGGTTTTCGAGATACAGGGCGATAAAAATACATTTTTTTCAAGATGTTTTAGAGTTAACTTCGACATTTTCGACAATAATCAGTTCAAATTAGGCAAGTACAATCCACTCAATAGGGCGCACGATACAAAATAATGCATTTCTTGAATAATTCACAGGGTCCTCCTTTTTTCAGAGTCAAGCTTTGTTCAACCCTTCAGAATTTTTTTTTTCCGCCGCCACTGAGATATATATTGACATATATATATATATATATATATATATATATATATATATATATATATATATATATATATATATATATATATATATATATACACAGGGTGTTAATTAAGTACGTTGACAAACTTCGGGAGGTGATTCTTTGAAGGTTTTCAGGACGAAAAGTTCATATATCTATATATATATATATATACATATATATATATATATAAGTGGAAATAGAGTATATTTCGTTTTAATTCCGAGAGTTCCAACCTTTGACAGCTGTTTCGTGCTCGTGCACTCATCAGAAAGGATTTATGGAGCTCTCGAAATCAAAACGAATCCACTCAAGAATTAGTACTGTGAAGGCAAGACAGATATAACAAAAAGTTACTTATGACATCTACAGTCACTAGTTGAAACTACAGTCACTAGTTGAAACTTAATTTGATACGAACCAAGGAATCCAAAGTAGAGGTTTGTCTACAAATTGACAGGGAGCCAACAGTTCGTTGTTCTGACCAACCCAAGGTTCAATCAAGTTTATAGTATTGTGGCGAGGCTGCGGGCGATGCCGGACCTGAACTCTCACGTATAGCTAGCGACCAACCGCGGGAGACTGTCGATGCGCTTGCACCGAGAAGAATCTGGACGGTTTGGTGAGTCTGGGCGATTCGAAGGAAAATTCTGGAGCATTCAGAGAAGTCAACGTCGGATATAAAAAGAACTACGCAGCGGACAGTCGGGCAGTCAGTGAAGTGAAAGTCGAATATAAATACCTAGTTCCGTGATGTTATGTAAATTAGAGTATTGTGTTATTGTATCATTGTATTTCGTTAAATAAATTATTTTAGTCAGTTAACTAGAGTTTAAATCTACAACAGTGGTGATCAGAAGTGCGATTGTTAGAGATAAAATACAGAGTGTTCGTGTAAGTAGATAGCTTGTGTATTTCGGACAATTGTTTTCGCGAAAATAGACAGTGACTGATAAACATTTTTCGTGAAGTGACACTTCTCGCGTGTGAAGTAGACAATAATAATAATAATAATAATAGACTGGTGTCCGGGAAATAGACTGTGTGAAATAGACAATAATATTAATAATAGACTGGTGACCCGTGAAATAGAGTACGACAAAATGTGTTCGAGGAAAGTTCGCCTGGTCGAATTGAAGGTTGCGGAATTGAAGCAAGAACTGGAGGAGAGGGAACTTGACACAAGTGGTAAAAAGGCCGTGCTTCAAACAAGACTTGCCGAGGGATTAGTTCAGGAGGGCGAGGACCCAGAAACATTTCTATTCGAAGTTTCTGGAAAGGATATGAGTTCCATAATGAGTAAACTCGACGGAATGGAAGAAAAACTTCAAGATAAACTTGTAGAAAATTCCAAAAATCTGGAAGAAAAGCTGCAAGAAAACTCGAAAAATCTGGAAGAAAAGCTGCTAGAAAATTCCAATAGTCTGAGAGAAGAGCTTCTAGAAAACTCGAAGAATATGAAAGAAGAACTTTGTGGCGTAGCAAACCGATTAGAAGAAAGAATGGGGACTGTCGAGACAGAGATGGAGAAAATCAAGGATGAAATCGAGGAAGAGATGGGAAAATTGAAGGAAACAATCAGCGATGAAATCAGAGGCGGACTCGAGGCGGAAATCATCAAAATAAAGGAGAAACTCAGTAAGTTGGAAAACCAGAATGACACTACCCACACCACAGAATCTGACAATGAAAATTCAATGCTGGAACTGAGTTTGAACTTAGATGATGTTCAAAGGGGTTTGAAAGATGTAAAAATCAGTCCAGAAACAGGAAAACTCTCTATGAAACCACCTCAGTTTGATGGAAAAACACCATGGGCAAACTACCGCCGATAATTTGAAGCTGCAGCAAAGGCGAATGGATGGAATGCAGGAGATAGAGCTGTGGCACTAACACTGGCGTTGCGTGGAGAAGCAACGAATATTCTACAAACCCTCACGGCACAAGAGCAAGAGGACTACGAGCAGCTGATCAAACATCTAGAATTACGGTATGGACAGACTCATCTAGAACATGTATACCACTCACAGCTCAAAAACCGCTGCCAGAAGTCAAGCGAATCCCTACAGGAATTTGAAGCCGACATTGCACGCTTGGTTCGCCTTGCATATCCAGCTACACCAGAAAAGGTAATGGAACGACTAGCAGTTCAGGCATTCTTAGATGGACTTCGTGACCCGGAAACGAGACAAGCATTAACACTAGCTCGTCCAACACATCTCGTGGATGCACTGGCACGCGCTTTGGAATTTGAGGCAGCGAAGCAATCCTGCAGAAGCCAAAGTAAAGTCCGAGTTATTGAAGGAGACCCACAGGAGCCTGCTAACCTGGAAGCTGCCATAAGAAAGATCGTGAAGGAAATGTTGCCTGAGAGAATACTAGTGAGATGCCGGAACTGTAGGACACTTGGACACGTGCGTAGTCAATGTCCAACCCTCAAGAGGTCGAGACCAACGAAGGTTGTTGAGAAGGGGCAATCGTCGGACTATACTCAGAAAGCCCCGGTGAACAACGCATATGTCGCTGTCCTCCAACGACAGAACAAAGGAGCCTTCGTAGACGGGTTCATCAACAACAAGCCTTGCGCAATGCTGCTGGATATTGGTGCGACTAGGACAATCCTTGGACCTGCTTTTATTAAAACACCAGAGAGAATGGAACCATCATCCTGGAAGCTACGCACAGCAACAGGAGAGCCGGCCACTGTACATGGTGAGCTACCGATTGAACTGATTCTAGGCAGCACAAAAGTGAAACATCGGGCATTAGTAGCGGACATTGAGGACGACGCAATTATTGGAATGGACATCATGAATTCCAGAGGGTTTGAATTGAACTTCAAAGATGGCGTCCTACGTGTGAACGGAGAAGAGCTGGTGCTACATGGAAGAAGTGAAGAGATGATTCGTGTTCTGCTGGTTGAAGATGTAAGTGTACCCGAGAGGGCTGAGACCATACTGGAGGCTCGCTTGGACGGAGGTGCGAGCAATGGAAGCGTGGTGATGTTCGAGCCCAAGCTTCATGATGAGAAAATTGGACGAGGTATTGCACTAGGCAAGACTTTGTTGCGTGCTGATAAATTTGTGCCAGTAAGGGTAATGAATGTCAATTATTACCCAGTGACCTTGAAGAAAGGAACTGTTTTGGGGCACTGTTCGTCAATTTCCTCTGTGATCAGGAGTATACACGGTACTGTTAGTCAAGACAACAACCTGACAGCGGAACTGGAAAAATTGGTTACCATCTCTTCCAAGGGCATTAAACCAGCCCAACAACCCAGATTGAGAGAATTAGTCAAGAAGTACCAAGACATCTTCGATACCGGACAAGGAAAAGGGGGTGGAACGAATGTAGTCCAACATAAAATTGATACTGGGGATGCCCGACCAATCCGACAATCAGCTAGAAGACTTCCTCTTGCCAAGAAAGAAGAGGCTGACAAAGTAGTCAGCGATATGGGGAAAGAGGGAGTTATTGAACCATCCGACAGTCCATGGTCCTCTCCAGTCGTGCTGGTGAAGAAGAAAGACGGATCAACACGCTTTTGCGTAGATTATCGTCAACTGAACAACGTGACGAAGAAAGACAGTTACCCTCTTCCGAGAATAGACGACACCCTAGACACGTTGGCCGGCTCCACGATTTTCTCGACCCTTGATCTGAAGAGTGGATACTGGCAGGTAGAACTGGCTCGAGAAGATAGAGAAAAGACAGCCTTCACCATCGGCTCGGGACTGTGGCATTTCACCGTTATGCCATTCGGACTTTGTAATGCTCCAGCAACATTCGAGAGATCGATGTAGACGGTTATGAAAGGACTCTCATGGAGGACGTGTCTGGTATATCTCGATGACATTATTGTAGTTGGCAAATCGCTCGAAGACCACGTTAAAAACCTGGAGGAGGTATTCATGCGACTGAGAAACTCTGGATTGAAGCTGAGCCCCAAGAAATGCCACCTGTTCCAAAAAGAAGTACGTTACCTTGGCCATGTTGTCTCTGGGCGCGGAGTAGCAGTGGATGACGAGAAGATTAAAGCAGTGAAGGAGTGTCCTATCCCGAAAGACATACACCAACTACGTAGTTTCCTTGGTTTGTGCACATACTATCGCCGATATGTGCTGGGGTTTGCCAACATCGCTAAACCACTGACCAGGCTCACGGAAGGTCAAACAAAATTCCAATGGTCCGAAGAATGCCAAGACTCGTTCAAGACGCTGAAGAGGGCATTGATCAATGCACCGATTCTAAGTTATCCCCTTCCGAGTGGAAAATTCATTTTGGACACGGATGCCAGCAACGTGGGACTTGGACCTGTCTTGTCCCAGATCCAGGATGGGCAATAGAAGGTCATCGGATACTTCAGTAAAACTCTCAGTAAACCGGAGCGTAACTACTGTGTCACCAGACGAGAACTGTTGGCTGTTGTCAAGGGAGTAGAACACTTTTATAAATACGTGTACGGGAGAAGATTCCTGTTAAGAACCGACCACGCAGCCCTTAAGTGGCTTCTACAGTTCAAAAACCCCGAAGGCCAAGTAGCACGTTGGATCGAAAGACTCCAAGAAATCGACTTCGAGATCGAACATCGAGCAGGGAGTGGCCACAAGAACGCAGATGCTCTGTCAAGGAGAACATGCCCAGACGACTGCTCACACTGCCGACGAGCAGAAGAGAAGGAAGCAGCGATTTGTAGAACCACGGCAGTTGACAACAACTGGAATGACAACGAGGTCCAGAAAGACCAAGAAAGCGATCCAGATCTTGGTTTAGTCGTCGGCTGGAAAAAAAGTAATCAAAGACCGACATGGCAGGAAATCGCAAGATATTCCCCAGCAGTCAAATCCTACTGGGCCCAATAGAATTCCCTTACCCTGGACAATGGGGTCCTGAAACGTGTATTGGAGTCCGAAGATGGTGGGGAAGACAGACGTCAGATAGTGGTGCCCAAGAACAGAAGGCAGAAAGTACTCCGAGAGATCCATGATGGAGTTGCTGGAGGACATCTGGGTGTAACGAAGACCCTGCAGAAAGTAAGGCAACGGTTTTACTGGGTCAATTGTCAAGTTGATGTCAATGACTGGTGCAGAAAGCGTGCTGTTTGCGCTGCCAGCAATGGACCTCGGACACGACCCAAGGCCCCGATGCGTCAGTATAACGTAGGTAGTCCATTCGAAAGAATCGCCATTGACATCGCCGGCCCGTTTCCCGTATCAGATCACGGAAATAAATACATCCTTGTGGCAATGGACTATTTCAGCAAGTGGGCCGAAGCCTATGCCCTGCCCAACCAGGAAGCCATTACCGTCGCGGACGTCTTGGTGAAAGAGTGGATATGTCGATTCGGCGTTCCCTTGGAGCTGCACTCGGACCAAGGCAGAAATTTTGAATCCAATTTGTTCCAAGAAATGTGCCAGATGCTGAACATCCGAAAGACGAGAACCACAGCTCTACATCCACAGTCCGATGGAATGGTTGAGAGGATGAACAGGACTATCAATCGCCACTTGTCCAAGGTAGTCTCTGACCATCAAAAAGACTGGGACCAGTATCTCCATTTGTTCCTGATGGCCTACCGTTCCGCAGTACACGAGTCGACCGGCCAAACCCCTGCAAGTGTCATAATGGGCCGAGAGCTGCGACTTCCCTGTGACCTAAAGTTTGGGATGCCACCAGGACAGGATACCGCGGGAGAGGACAACGTCAGCAAACTCCGGCAGCGAATGGAGGACATCCACAAACGAGTCCGTTTGAACATCCAGAGTGCCAGCGACCGAATGAAAGCGACTTATGACATCAATGCCGATGCTGGAGGATTTCAGGTTGGTGACCTAGTTTGGCTGTACAACCCGATGCGTCGCCGTGGCCTGTCACCAAAATTACGGAATTCATGGGAAGGTCCGTACAAGATCGTCAAGAGGATAAATGACCTGCTTTACCGAATCCATAAACCACCCAGAGGTAAACCCAGGGTCGTGCATTTCAACAGGTTGGCTCCTTACGCTGGGAACCATGACCAAGTCCGCACCCTCAGACCACCAGAGGATGCGATGACGTTCCAGAAATTCATGTCCTTATACTCAAATGGACAGAAAGTGTCACACGGGGTAACTCGAGAGGAGCCACGGGACCTTTTCAAAGTGCCAGTCGATTACGCCCTAGCACACTGCGTCGCAGAAGATCTTCGAATGTCCAGGGGCATCGCTGTAGTGTTCTCCAAGAAATTTGGTCAACTCCAAACACTACGGAAACAGAATCCAGAAATTGGAGGTGTGCTACAGCTGAAGAAGGGCCAGAGGAACATCTACTACCTGGTGACCAAGAAGCGTTCTCAAGATAAACCGTCCTATGAAGATGTCTGGAGGAGCCTCGCCCAACTGAGAGATACGATGGTGGACCAGCATCTGGTGGACTTGGCAATCCCAAAATTATCCTGTGGTATTGATGGGCTGGATTGGAGAGTTATAAGAAGTATGTTGGAGACGATATTCCAATCCAGCGGCATCCAGATTTTGGTTTGCTGTAATCCTATTCCACGACCTAACATGAAGTCTGTGGAGTGTTACTTCCATCGAACTTCACGGTGCAGATATGGGGAATCCTGCAAATATCGACACACTCCAAAGATGACATTTCGGGACGAAATATCTCTAAGAAGGGGGCAATGTGGCGAGGCTGCGGGCGATGCCGGACCTGAACTCTCACGTATAGCTAGCGACCAACCGCGGGAGACTGTCGATGCGCTTGCACCGAGAAGAATCTGGACGGTTTGGTGAGTCTGGGCGATTCGAAGGAAAATTCTGGAGCATTCAGAGAAGTCAACGTCGGATATAAAAAGAACTACGCAGCGGACAGTCGGGCAGTCAGTGAAGTGAAAGTCGAATATAAATACCTAGTTCCGTGATGTTATGTAAATTAGAGTATTGTGTTATTGTATCATTGTATTTCGTTAAATAAATTATTTTAGTCAGTTAATTAGAGTATAAATCTACTACAGTATGTTATGAGGAACGCAAGCAGAATCTAAGTGAAAATAGAGTATATTTCGTTTTAATTCCGAGAGTTCCAACCTTTGACAGCTGTTCCGTGCTCACGCACTCATCAGAAAAGATTCATGGAGCTCTCGAAATAAAAACGAATCCACTCAAGAATTAGTACCGTGAAGGCAAGACAGATATAACAGGAAGTTATTTATGACATCTACAGTCACTAGTTGAAACTTAATTTGACACGAACCAAGGAATCCAAAGTAGAGATTTCTCTACAAATTGACAGGGAGCCAACAATTCGTTGTTCTGACCAACCCAAGGTTCAATCAAGTTTCTAGTACGTTATGAGGAACGCAAGCAGAATCTGAGTAAAAATAGAGTATATTTCGTTTTAATTCCGAGAGTTCCAACCTTTGACAGCTGTTTCGTGCTCACGCACTCATCAAAAGGATTTATGGAGCTCTCGAAATCAAAACAAATCCACTCAAGAATTAGTACCGTGAAGGCAAGACAGATATAACAGGAAGTAATTTATGACATCTACAGTCACTAGTTGAAACTTAATTTGACACGAACCAAGGAATCCAAAGTAGAGGTTTCTCTACAAATTGACAGGGAGCCAACAATTCGTTGTTCTGACCAACCCAACGTTCAATCAAGTTTCTAGTACGTTATGAGGAACGCAAGCAGAATCTAAGTGAAAATAGAGTGTATTTCGTTTTAATTCTGAGAGTTCCAACTTTGACAGCTGTTTCGTGCTCACACACTCACCAGAAAGGATTTATGAAGCTTCCGAAATCAAAACGAATCCACTCAAGAATTAGTACCGTGAAGGCAAGACAGATATAACAGAAAGTTACTTATGACATCTAGTCACTAGTTGAAACTTAATTTGACACGAATCAAGGAATACAAAGTAGATTTTTGTCTACAAATTGACAGGGAGCCAACAGTTCGTTGTTCTCACCAACTCAAGGTTCAATCAAGTTTCTAGTACGTTATGAGGAACGCAAGCAGAATCCGAGTAAAAATAGAGTATATTTCGTTTTAAATCCGAGAGTTCCAACCTTTGACAGCTGTTTCGTGCTCACGCACTCATCAAAAGGATTTATGGCGCTCTCGAAATCAAAACAAATCCACTAAAGAATTAGTACCGTGAAGGCAAGACAGATATAACAGGAAGTAATTTATGACATCGACAGTCACTAGTTGAAACTTAATTTGACACGAACCAAGGAATCCAAAGTAGAGGTTTCTCTACAAATTGACAGGGAGCCAACAATTCGTTGTTCTGACCAACCCAAGGTTCAATCAAGTTTCTAGTACGTTATGAGGAACGCAAGCAGAATCTAAGTGAAAATAGAGTATATTTCGTTTTAATTCCGAGAGTTCCAACCTTTGACAGCTGTATCGTGCTCACGCACTCATCAGAAAGGATTCATGGAGCTCTCGAAATCAAAACGAATCCACTCAAGAATTTGTACCGTTAAGGCAAGACAGATATCACAGAAAGTTACTAATGACATCTATAGTCACTAGTTGAAACTTAATTTGACACGAACCAAGGAATCCAAAGTAGAAATTTGTCTACAAATTGACAGGGAGCCAACAATTCGTTGTTCTGACCAACCCAAGGTTCAATCAAGTTTCTAGTACGTTATGAGAAACGCAAGCAGAATCTAAGTGAAAATAGAGTATATTTCGTTTCAATTCCGAGAACAAGTATTCAGCATATACCATTTCGTATCCGAAATGTCCTTCAGGAGCGCTCTGTAATCTGTTGCTGTGGTATATCCTGTAAGCGATTGCAGTGTTCATCCCGGCGAACGATGACGGGCACCGGGCCCCCGCGTGTATACAACCGTGATAACCTGGACTGTACTGATGAGGGACTACATCCCGAAACCGGTCTGCAGTTGGTTCCTTGTTTGGATCAGGCGGTGTCCTGCTGTCTGTCTCTGAGAGCTCTTGCAAAGTTGATCCTTCAAAGTAAGGATCTTTGCACATATGTCTGACAGATATAATTCAATATCTGTCGAGGTACTAGCCAGAGAAGTAGTTGTTTTCTGTCGGACATATGCCATACAATCTATACAAAGGTACAGTGAGTTCCTAAAGGTTTGTTTTCGACTGTTTTACAGTCACTGGAACATCTATTGCACCTTGAAATAAATATTCAGCATATACCATTTCGTATCCGAAATGTCCTTCTGGAGCGCTCTCTAATCTGTTGCCGTGGTGGATCCTGTAAGCGATTGCATTGTTCATCCCGGAGAACGATGACGGGCACCGGGCCCCCGCGTTTATACAACCGTGATAACCTGGACTGTACTGATGAGGGACTACATCCCGAAACCGGTCTGCAGTTGGTTCCTTGTTTGGATCAGGCGGTGTCCTGCTGTCTGTCTCTGAGAGCTCTTGCAAAGTTGTTCCTTCAAAGTAAGGATCTTTGCACATATGTCTGACCAATATAATTCAATCTCTGTCGAGGTACTACCCAGAGAAGTAGTTCTTTTCTGTCGGACATATGCCATACAATCTATACGAAGGTATAGTGAGTTCCTAAAGGATCGTTTTCGACTGTTTCACAGTCACTGGAACATTTATTGCTCCTTGAAACAAGTATTCAGCATATACCATTTCGTATCCGAAATGTCCTTCTGGAGCGCTCTCTAATCTGTTGCCGTGGTGGATCCTGTAAGCAATTGCAGTGTTCATCCCGGCGAACGATGACGGGCACCGGGCCCCCGCGTGTATACAACCGTGATAACCTGGACTGTACTGATGAGGGACTACATCCCGAAACCGGTCTGCAGTTGGTTCCTTGTTTGGATCAGGCGGTGTCCTGCTGTCTGTCTCTGAGAGCTCTCGCAAAGTTGTTCCTTCAAACTAAGGATCTTTGCACATATGTCTGACAGATATAATTCAATATCTGTCGAAGTACTAGCCAGAGAAGTAGTTGTTTTCTGTCGGACATATGCCATACAATCTATACAAAGGTATAGTGAGTTCCTAAAGGATTGTTTTCGACTGTTTTACAGTCACTGGAGCATTTATTGCTCCTTGAAACAAGTATTCAGCATATACCATTTCGTATCCGAAATGTCCTTCTGGAGCGCTCTCTAATCTGTTGTCGTGGTGTATCCTGTAAGCGATTGCAGTGTTCATCCCGGCGAACGATGACGGGCACCGGGCCCCCGTGTGTATACAACCGTGATAACCTGGACTGTACTGATGAGGGACTACATCCCGAAACCGGTCTGCAGTTGGTTCCTTGTTTGGATCAGGCGGTGTCCTGCTGTCTGTCTCTGAGAGCTCTTGCAAAGTTGTTCTTTCAAAGTAAGGATTTTTGCACATATGTCTGACAGATATAATTCAATATCTGTCGAGGTACTAGCCAGAGAAGTAGTTGTTTTCTGTCGGACATATGCCATACAATCCAGTGTTCATCTTGGCGAACGATGACGGGCACCGGGCCCCCGCGTGTATACAACCGTGATAACCTGGACTATACTGATGAGTTACTACATCCCGAAACCGGTCTGCGGTTGGTTCCTTGTTTGGATCAGGCGGTGTACTGCTGTCTGTCTCTGAGAGCTCTTGAAAATTTGTTCCTTCAAAGTAAGGATTTTTGCACATATGTCTGACAGATATCTGTCGAGGTACTAGCCAGAGAAGTAGTTGTTTTTTGTCGGACATAAGCCATTCAATCTATACAAAGGTATAGTGAGTTCCTAAAGGATTGTTTTCGACTGTTTTACAGTCACTGGAACATTTATTGCTCCTTGAAACAAGTATTCAGCATATACCATTTCGTATCCGAAATGTCCTTCTGGAGCGCTCTCTAATCTGTTGCCGTGGTGGATCCTGTAAGCGATTGCAGTGTTCATCCCGTCGAACGATGACGGGCACCGGGCCCCCGCGTGTATACAACCGTGATAACCTGGACTGTACTGATGAGGGACTACATCCCGAAACCGGTCTGCAGTTGGTTTCTTGTTTGGATCAGGCGGTGTCCTGCTGTCTGTCTCTGAGAGCTCTTGCAAAGTTGTTCCTTCAAAGTAAGGATCTTTGCACATATGTCTGACAGATATAATTCAATATCTGTCGAGGTACTAGCCAGAGAAGTAGTTGTTTTCCCTCGGACATATGCCATAAAATCTATACAAAGGAATAGTGAGTTCCTAAAGGATTATTTTCGACTGTTTTACAGTCACTGGAACATATATTGCTCCTTGAAACAAGTATTCAGCATATATATATATATATATATATATATATATATATATATATATATATATATATATATATATATATATATACATGCACGGCTATCTTAGGTGCATCCATACGCCGAACAGGCACCCACGCCTCCTATCTAAAGAATACCATTATAGGTGTATACTGTAGACAGATAGTACATAATTTCTATCGTCTATGCGAGCACCAAGAGAGGGGAAGAGAAAAATTCTTCACAAAATATACAGATTTTCGACATAGGTTTCAATGCAGCACTCCTCCGTATAGAAGGTGACGAAATGGCATCTTCTGTATATATTTCTACACGAATTTTTACCAAAACGCCTCCGACAGTGTTGCCAAACTTATGTGACCTTCAAACAAGATTTTTATTATGGTGGGGGAAGCGCTATTTTCATATCTTGCTCCGAGACAATTCCTCATCTCTTGGAACGTTCGCGTTTTTGAAGATCGTATAGTGTAGGTATTACATGAACTATGAAGTAGATGAAATGTTGTATCAAAGTTTATTGAAATAATTGCTCAAATTTTGAGTTTTTAAGAGACCAAACAACTCTTTATTCAGCACGAAAAAAATGACTCGTTTATGAAGATAATCTTCATTGTTGCACATACAGTAAGGTGCAAAATTATGCAATAATTACATATTTTCTCGAATAGTCGACTTTGGAGACAAATCCCGAAAGGTCGATTTTTATTTTTGAAAGCTTTAATTTAACATGCTCTATATATGAGTTTATTAGATGAGTACAAATCTTGCAAGCTGAATTGGAACCACTTTCTCTCATCATATATTGGTTCAGTTCCGATGACAATACATTAATATCAAAGAAATTGTCCCTACGTGACCCCCGAAAGCTAGCTAGAGAACGCGAAAGGTTTCGGAAGTTTTCTTGGCGGATTTAGACGTAAAAAATTGTAGCGGAGAAAAATTAGGAAGAGATGGCTCGCCCCCCGCTTTTTTTCTAAAAAAGTAAGAAAAATCGCGAAATAGAATTCGGAAAAATCGGTAAAAATCTTGAAAAGTATCTGACGGTCGAATATTATCTTCTGAAAAAATTTCCCTCCGCTATTCCCCTCAGAATCTAGATAGAGAACGCAAAGAAATTCGGAAAATATTTCAACGAAAAAATCCGTAAAAATAGTGAAAATTATCTGACCATTGATTATTACGGTTTAAAAAGAATCATCCTTCTTCCCCCCTCGAAAGCTAGATAGAGATCGGGAAGAAAGTTGGAAAAAAAATTCAACGGTTTCATACATGGAAAATTACGACAAAAAATATGTCTGCTGGTAGGCTCGCTCCTTTCCCTCTTTTCAAGAAAGTTGCGAAAACAAAATCGGAAAAATCCGTACAAATTGTGAAAAATATCTATCCATCGAATGGAAAATTTCACCCCCCTATCTGCAATAATGATGAATTTGATTTGATGCGCATCAATAAATATCAGAAAAATAAAAATTTACCTAAATAAATTACAGCATACATATTTGAAACTGAAAATGAGGCGAATTGAATTATTGAATAAAAAACTTTGGTTTATACTGAATGAAGATTTGGGAAATTTATGGCGGAATGAATGTTGTAAATGATTGGAAAGAGAGAGGACCCATGAAGTGGATACAGGTAGGTGGAGCAATCACTTCCAATGGCAGTGTTCACGTCCCTCCATTTTTATCTCGTCAAAACTGGATCCAGAAAGGGAGTGGGAACAGATAAATTCCATTTCTTTATTTTTCTCACTACCGATTTTCAAAATGTGCAAATCTGTATTTGCAGTATGCTGCTAATTTTTTTTTCTCTAGTGCTTATGTTTCAATATTCTAGTGAAAACGCTATTGGCTGGATAACGTAATCAATGAAATCATTTGAAAAGTATTTCCATATACTATTCAACGGAATGTATTTTCCTATGATTATTTTCTACTGGGAGAATGAAATTTTTAATTCATGTGACAAATTAATTTTTTCATTTTTCTTTTTTGGTGTTTTGGTATCGACTGCTATGGTCATCAGCAGTGTATTCTGGATAGGCCTTGTTAATAACTCCATACGCTAGCTTAGGCGCAGCACTGCTAATTTTCAACGCAACAGTGATCGTGGATGATTATTATTTTAATTATCATCAAATCAAGAGGATGAAAATTCTGAAGACTGAAGACTTTTTCTTTTGAGAGGGGTTAGTCATCGGTATTGACGTGATGTGTAATTGATTATATTTTTGGTCATCCTGTCGATTTTACCCATTCATAAGAGTACATGACTGAATAAGGAATAAAAAGATCATCGAAATAAGGTATCACCTGAAGGTACCTATTCCTATTTGAAAAATGAAATAAATTCAAACAATCTCTTTGATAACAAGATTTTGTTTTTAAGTAACGAACTAAAAAGTAAAAAATAATATTTAGTATAACGTTATGTTTAGTATAAGTGTTTGTATAAGTGTTTAGTATAAGTGTTATGACTTCTGAGGGCTGCCCTTCATAAGGGGACGACAGCTGGTTAACAGAAAAACAATTTTAACAAAAAATCACGCTAAAAGCTTTAAAAAATTATTGAAATTTCTGAAAGTTCTTTGGATTTCATACACTACATATTATTTTTGCTACCCCTGGTCAAACAGCTTTCCGGCACCCCCATTACTGGCATCGTGTAACTGTACTGTTTTAAAGACTTCTGATGAAGTGACTAGAAGAATGAACACGATATACACATGCTTTCATATTGGCCTCCGATTTTTCGAATTCGCCTTCGATTTTTGAGGCGTGTTGTACCAGAACGTATAAAGTTTGAAGGTGTATAAGACTTTTTGATTGTATATATGAATACAGAAATGTCAAGCTACGAAAACTATTCGACGGCCCGAAGTTTTTCCCTATATTTTTCAGATTTTATTATAGTGAGTGTTTGCAAATTTTTTCGTTAACGTTTTTCTCCGTTATTTTCGAAGTACGAATTCGTCGAAAATGTTCACGAAGACTTACGAATTCTCTAGCTAGCTCTCAGGGGGTAGGGAGTGGAATTTGAAATCAATTTATTTGACGATGCGATGCATTTCATCATTTAACGGATTTTATTTTTGCGAGTTTTAACAACTTCTTTCGAGCCCCCCAACAGACATGTTTTTTTTTCAGTGGGACAGAGAAGCATTTTTTTTATTATTACATTGTCACCGTTTCTTAGGTGTGCAGATTTTCAGCTCGATCGGATATCAACAATTGTTTGAAAATATTACTGCAAATTTTGAAACCCGAAAGACAGACAAACAGATACATGAACCAAGCAAGTTTTAAAAATGCTTGTAACAATCCAATACAACATCAATTCGAAAATTAAAAATAAAATCGACCAATTTAGTAATAGCAATAATAGATCAATACACATATTTCAGGTTCAGGTCTTGAGTACCGTTTCCATATATGAAGTTCAGCACCTAATATTCCTCTAAGATTAAATCCAGACAAAAAGGATAAATCTCACAAGTCTCACAAACTCGCTTACTCCACCAGAACATCGCAAGAAGATTGACGATTTGTTCTTCTATGAATATTTTCTTGTCTGATTCTCTATTGTCTCCAAAATAAAAATACAAAGAAAAAATCGGTACCTGAATACAATGAAAAAGTAGTGACTCATTGAACAGTTTCATCAATATTGTTCCAATGAACGCATTCGTTATGTCAATTTAGCACTGGTTATCGATACTATGAATACGGACGTTCATAATATCAATGAATACTTTCGTTAATTGCATGATCTAGTACATTGAATGAGTTCGTTATTTTAACGAATCCCATTCATCAAACGAATGATAAGTATTCATTGGATTGATGATTCCTCTCCATCGTATTCATCATTATTGTTCTTTCTCAGAATTATTGATATAATGCACTCGTTCATTAAGACGAGGGGAATATTTTAGATCAATTCAATGAATAGTGATCAGTGAACTCATGAATGTTGGTTGTTACTATAATGGAGTTTACTTGAAACCAATGAAATACTTTCGTTGATTCAAACATTGGTGTACACTGAATTATTGAAATGTGTTTATTATTTGAATAAGCGGTTTTCATTCAACCAATGCAAATTAATCACTGCAATGAGGGCCACTGATATTGACGATACAGGGAACTTCAAAATGTAGGAAAATTAGAGTTGAATTTTATCAAAACATCGGTTTCCTGATGGAAGGTGCATCATCTAAAACATGAAATGTATTGAGAAAATGTTCTTAATTACACCATATGAAGTAATATTGGACTTCAGGGCTAATTTTCATGAGTATAAAGTGCTCCCAGTTTTGGGAATAAATAGTGTTATTTTGTAAAGTTGTCCATTTTTTGAATTATAGTATGAGCTACTCCCAAAATAACTTACTTTTTCGAATTTTCTGATACATTAAATCAAGATTATCAATGATATTTTTTTCGGTACTGACAAAGTGTCCTCAACCTTTCAAGATGTATTTGACATTTGCAGTATTTTCATTTTCTTGGAAAATAATTGATACACCTTCAAGTTTTCCTCTGGTAGGTAAATGTTTGCTCTAATGAAAAATTGTTCAATGCATCAAATACTTTAGTTGATAACTGATCAGATGGAAGAGTAAATTATTATTATTGATATTATTTATTTCCGAAAACGAAAAATTCATCGTATCCACACATGAATAACTTCTATGAGAATATTGATTTATATCTAAACTAGAAAGTGCAACACAGTAGAAGAAAGTATATTGAATACAAATCCTATTATTATTTCTATAAAAACTACCAACTGAATTATATAAAATGAAACGAAATTCATTAGACAAAATTTAAAAAACAAAAAAATAATAAGGAAAATACAAAATTCAAACACAAAAACTGTATCATCTGATATTCGAAACGAATATTTCGATTATTCAAAAAAAATATCCAATCATACAACGCTAGCTGAAATTTAAGCGACCGGCGCATAGGCCGCTTGGTCAACTGGTTGAGAAACTAGCTGAATTGCTGATGGTTCAACCTAAAACTAAATACAATTTTCAAGTAATAGAACCCAATGTTCTACGATATCGGTACCTATATAATAAAAACTTACTTTCACTCATATCTGGCTTGCTCAGACTATGCAGCAATGTTTTCACTACTTTGTTTTTCACACTTTGAAAAAAGTGTCAAGTTTTTTCATAAAAGGTTCCTAATTATCTAGCAGTCCATTAGCATTGTCATATAAAACGTTAAAATCCATATCAATCTCAAAAAGAAGATAACTCAAAGCCCTGGTTAGTTATAGGTATTCTTATAGCTTACCAAACGAAATTCACAGGGACTTTTGTATGGAAATCAGTTCTTAAATAATTCTGCTTCCCTCAAATATTTTGTAATATCTAACAGAAAACAACTACTTCCCTGGCAAAAGCCACACTGAACATTGAACTACATCTGATAGATATTGTGGGAAAGAATCTAACGAAAATGCAAATTTCTAATTTCAGATTTTTTCTCTCAAGTTATATACGGTATTTTCACAATATCTATCAGGCTCAGTTCAATATCTTTGAACGAGGAAGTTGTTGTTTTCTGTTTGTCCAGCGTGGCTTTAAACGGGAAAGTAGTTGTTTTCTGTTAGATATTACAAAAAAGTAAGTTCATTTTATCCAAGGTTTTTTTCGATTTCCAGAGGAGTCATGTTTTGTTTCAATTTTCAATTGAGAATGTTTTCCTTCTCAGTGTCTAATATGTTTATATCATAGTAATTCAAGATCTTATCTGATTTTATTTCAAAACTACTTATTTTCGTTTGTGGTCCCTTCTGAGCCCTCACTCTAATATGCTGTTACACAGCAGTTTTGAATATTTTCTTCAAACACTTATTATAATATTTTCCTCATTCAATTCTTTGATGATATTCCTATAAGAAACTTAAATGAATTTATCATATATGAAATATTATTTCTTCATTTTATTCCATTCGTACAAACTTTTCGGTAGGAAATCTTGCCTAAATCTCTCACGTCGGAAGCTCTTTGACAAAGACATCTGAAAACCCCCATCTTCAAAATATTGTGATACGGTTATTATTAACAATGTCCTCTGTTCTTTTCGATTTTTCCTTTTTTTTTCATAAAATTTTACCAGCAATACCACTTTTGCAGTTTGATTCCTTATATTGGCTAACGTTATTCTTTTAACTTCATCGCGGCTTGTTGATCTACTGTTACGTGAACTAGACTATGAACCAGCAGAACTTGATGTGACGGAGAGGTAATAAATGGTATTCATTGATATAATGTAGGTACCATAATTTTTTCAGTGTATACCCAATTGTTCCAAGATTATCATCCAGAGAGTTCTGTCTTCACATTCACACTTCTTTGTCATCAATTCGGATACTATTTTTCCAGAGAGCCCGTCGAATGTTGCAACTCGTTTGTCACTACCGTCAAGAAGGCTCACTAACTGCTATGATCTCGAGCCTTTCATTTGTACATTGATAGTATGCTCTCTCTAATGTCTTTCAATAGGGTCTGCAGTGCGAGTTGTCTTCAGTCAGTCCAATATTCAACAGGTATTCCTCTTAAGAGAGTGTGCACATTCAGATATAATAATCTTTAATTGACTCTCACTTTGAGTGCTGAGTTCATTTTTCGCACTGTTTAGCAATTAAACTTTACCGCGCTTTTGTCCTGGTACATTTTCCAGTGTTTCTGTTGCTTCATCTGGAGCCTTTTGTTCAATAACCTCCACACTGCAGATTTTGGCCCAGAAATGAGGGGGCCAATTCTCACTTAGCAATTTCGTCAGGCTTTATTTTTCCCTGGAGTCTATGATCTGGTACCAGGCTAGTGTTACTCTAGTCTGCTCTGATATATTCTTCTGATTTTCAAGGGGTTCCATACTAGTCTGGTCATTTTTTGGCACATCAAAGCCTCCAGTGCCGCCTGACTCAGAAATAATATGGATCTACTTATTCACAAAAACTATTGGTATACATACATTTTTGTCAGTATTCAGTACCCATTCCTGCATGACTGCCAAACAGTTATTCTCGTGGTGGATACTTGTCCAAACATATCTTTTCTATGACTCTTCTATTCATTCAACGGCAAAGCTTTGGAATTAATCGCGTAGGAAGGTTTTCCAAGGCATACAACCTCTCGAAATTCAAGAAGAACACCAATTTCTACTTATCTCTCGTTGGTTTTTACGATATTTCCTGAATAGAACCTAGAACCACAGTCATTTTTGCACCAAAATTTACAATTTCGTTCATTTTCAATACCTCTTTCGGAACTTCCAAAAATGTATGATTCTCAAACTATTAGACAGCAATCGCTATATGGCTAGACGACCATTACCGATTATATACACTTACATTTTTGGAGTCCGAATAGCAACGCATGTGAAACTACGGAAAACGTGAATTTCAAATGATAAATAAATTTATAACTTCATCACTCTAATTCACCTCCACACAGCGTTGCCATATTTCGGAGGCCTATCGCAGTGGAGACTATACGGATGCTTCGTCTGCAAAGCCATTATTTTCGGTGTATATGCACATTAAACGGTGGCGCCCCGTAGGGAGAGAACAGTACACTACATCGTGTAACTGTACATATATACCTGGCGAAAACACCTCCTTAGAAAAATTTGTATAATGACGTTTCATGAAGTTTTATGATCAATGAACACGATATACACATGGGTTCGTATTGGCCTCCGATTTTTCGAATGCGCCTCCGATTTTTGAGACGTGTTGTTCCAGAACGTATATATTTTGGCGGTGTATAAGACATTTTGCATGTATATATATATATATATATATATATATATATATATATATATATATATATATATATATATATGTTATATCCAACATCTACAGTAACCATCCCAGGCATATCAGGTTACATTCCAGGAAAACCGCCGACTCGACAGTCTCATGGACCCAAGCGATAGATATCCAATTCCAACTATCAAGCAGCATCGTCAGCATCTCAGATGTTATAAATTCATGTTTTCAAATGTAGATTGTCACTTATTCATTTCATGTAGTAGAATAAAGTCATCTTAGTATTTTCAATTTTCTGTAATTATTAAACGGTGGTTCGAACCACCCGAATACAATTTTTAAAAAGTTCAAAGTGAAAACCCAGATATAACAATTGGCGCAGTCGCTGTAGGATCCTTCAACTCCTGCGGAACAAGGAAAGCCTAAACCGAAGGAGGTGGATTCCAATCCTTAAAAGGAAGAACTAGCAGCTCCAGCAGCATTTCAACACGAAGAAAACCCCAACTCAACACGAAGAAAACCAAGGAAGAACGGCAGGACGATCTCTTCAACGGAGGAAGAACACGCGAACGCTAACTTCGTCCGGAGCATCGCTTGTGAAGTCGGATTTCATCCACCGTATGGACATCCTTTGGTAAGACAATTTAAGAATCGTCTCGTACATTATTTTATCGATTTATTTTCATTTTAATCAAATAACCAGTTCTATTATCAATCAATCATGCCTGATAATCATCCCGAAAATCCCCCAGTTGCAATCGAACCTTATAGATTAAACGAAATATTTTCTATCGTCCCCGAATATGACGGTGACCAAATATTTTTAAACACTTTCATCCATGCATGTAATACCGCTTACCGCATGGCAGTGCAAGACCAGAAGGTGCTCGTAGTCTTGCACATCAAAAACAAACTTAGAGGAAAAGCCGCGGAATCAATAAGTTCTCGTAATCCTCAAACATGGGACGAAATAAGAATCCTTTTGAACCAATACTTTGGTGACACTCGCGATTTAACCTCGTTGATACAGGATCTTCAACGAATTCACCAACTACCGGGAGAATCGCCACTCATTTTTATAAACAGACTGCAAACACATAATGCAAAAATGCATGCTTGTATCCAAAAACAAAATCTTACTTCCGACCAAAAAGTATCCCAAAGTGCACTCGTCGAAACGATGGCACTGAACACACTCTTAGCTGGTTTAGAACCCCAAGTAGGACAACTAGTTAGGGCAGGTAACCCTACTGACATGCTCTCTGCAATTCAGAGAGTAAGAAGAGAGATGCAGTTGAATTATTTTCAACAGCAAAAATCGACAAATAGTAGAAACACAAATTCACAAAATAATAATCAATTTAGAAAAATAAACCCGAACCCAATACAACAAAAATTTTGTTCTTTCTGCAAAAGACAAGGACACACTTTGAATGAATGCCGTACAAAACAATACCAACAGTCTCAACAACCTCAACAAAACTTCCAGAGACCCAATTTCCAACAAACACCGAGATTCAATCAGAATCCAAGACCCAATCAACCAAATCAAACGTTTACCCAAAATCAATCACAATTCAGACCCCCAATAAGTGGGCCAAATCCTAATTTCAACCAACAGAGACCATTAGTCATTCATTCAAACCCAAATTTCAATAGATTCAATAACACTCAAAGAACTCATCATTTAAATTCACAGAATCCCGACCCAAATAATTATACCGCTAATTATTCGGACCCACAAAATTTTGACGATAATTATACTGATAATTATCAAGATCCTCAAACTTTTGACGCTGACGGTTATACTGATAACTATCAGGAATACCAAGACTTCACTCATCAGTCCGACTCTTATAATACTGAATATTCAGAGTCAAACCAATATGAAAATTATCAGGTTTTTCCGATAAGCCCCACATGTTTCGATCCACCAATAAATCAGCAAACGAACCCCACTTCGGAACTACAGAATCAAATGCAAACCTTGAACTTATCAGACGACTTGAACCCAAACCTGAACTTTCCAGAACAAAGATTCCTATAACCCAATCGCTTATGATTAGTTCAAAAAATTTGTATTATATCATGGACGCAACCAATACTTTCAGAATACTTATCGATACCGGTGCTGGTCTGTCGATATTTAAACCAAAAACTGTTCAAAATTATTTCAATAGATCCCCTGAAAATATTTTGATTCAAGGTATAACCAATCAAAAAATCAATATCTGTGAATCAGTATTGATACCCTTTTGCACAAACAACCCTCACAAAGTTTTTATTTACGACTTGGATATAGAATTTGATGGACTCCTAGGATCTGATTTTTTGGAACATTATCACTGCATAGTGGACCTGAAAAACAGACAACTTATTACTGATTTCAAAACAATCCCCCTGATTAAAGCAACCGACTGTGAAAAACCCGCCGAAAATTCAATTCCGACACCCGTGGGCAACATCCAAAATATAATCTCAATTGAACCACGAACCGAACAAATTTCTAAACTTAGCTGCAATCTTTTCAACACTGAAGCTATACTGATAGCCCAGGTGAAAGACAATGTTAGATTACCCAATGCGTTAGTTAGAGTGAACCATAGAGGCGAATTTCTCACTTCTGTGATAAACTCAAACGCAATGCCAAAAACAGTAAATTTTTCTGATATACAACTGGAACCAATACAAAATTATTCAATCAATAATTTCAACGAAACAAATGATATTGACGTACAGACGGACAGAAACTTTGAGATTCAAAATCAACTTCGATTAGAACATCTGAACGAAGAAGAAACTGAACTCATTACCAACGTATGTCTTGAATACTCAGACATATTTTATTTAGAAGGCGACCGACTTACATTTACGAACGAAATAAAACACCCCATTGATACCAAAGACGCCAAACCCGCGTTCACGAAATCGTATCGCTATCCCCAAATCCATAAAGAAGAAGTCAAAAGACAAATGAACAAAATGCTGGAAGACGGAATTATACGTCCTTCCATTTCACCATGGTCCTCCCCTGTATGGGTGGTCCCGAAAAAAATCGACGCTTCAGGTAAACAAAAGTGGCGCATTGTTGTCGATTACCGAAAGTTAAATGAACTTACCATCGACGACAAATACCCCTTACCTATGATATCAGATCTACTAGACCAACTTGGCAGATGCCAATATTTTACCACTCTCGACCTCGCATCAGGGTTTCACCAGATCGAGATCAATAAAGAAGACATTCCAAAAACTGCTTTCACCGATGAGAATGGTCATTACGAATTTGTCAGAATGCCTTTCGGTCTCAAGAATGCTCCATCAACCTTCCAAAGAGTTATGGACAACATTCTACTCGGAATTCAGAATGAACGATGCTTAGTCTACATGGACGATATCATCATTTATTCACCAACAATCCACGAACACATTTCTCGGTTGAAAGAAGTCTTCAAACGTCTCAGAAAAGCCAACCTGAAGATACAGCCTGACAAATGCGAATTCCTAAGGAAAGAAGTAGCATATCTTGGTCATCTCATAACCAGAGATGGAGTAAAACCAAATCCGAGCAAAGTCGATTGTATCATAAACTTCCCTGAGCCAAAGAACCAGAAAGAGATCAAATCTTTTCTCGGACTGGCTGGATACTACAGGCGTTTTATCTCAAATTTTGCCAAAATCTCTAAGCCACTGACAAAATTACTTCAAAAAGACATCCCATTCATTTTTGGAAATGAATGTAAGACATCTTTCGAAGAACTAAAACGAACACTCACTTCGACACCCATACTCATATACCCCGATTTCGAAGATACCTTCTTATTGACCACAGATGCAAGTGCATTCGCCATTGGCGCCGTATTGTCCCAAGGCCCGATCGGTAAAGATTTACCAATCGCTTACGCCTCAAGGACGCTCTGTTCTGCAGAATCCAAATACTCTACGATAGAACGGGAACTTCTAGCCATCGTATGGGCCGTAAAACATTTTAGGCCATACATATTCGGTAGAAAGTTCAAACTCATCACTGACCACCGACCACTAACATGGTTATTTTCTATCAAAGATCCCGGAAGTAGACTTGCGAGATGGCGCCTGAAATTAGAGGAATATGACTACGAAATCATTTACAAACCTGGAAAGATCAATAAAAATGCCGATGCACTTTCCAGAATCAAAATCGACTCCCCTACAAAATGCTTCTCTTTAAATTCCAAAATATTCACCCCCTGTTCATTGGTACTACCTACAAACGAAGACACCGACACACAAATAATTTCAGACAGTGACGAAGAACAAACCACACCTGACCCAGAACCGAAAGAAAAACCTCCCGATACCGAAAAACCCCCCGATACTGACATACCTCCCGATACCGAAAATCCTTCCGATACTGAAGACATTCCTGAAAATTACCCTCCAACATACTCTTCCGAACAAATCGAACGAGAATTCCGAACCTTTATAAATCTGTATCGAACTAAATCACTAATTGACTATTCGAAAGTCGAATATTCAAACTGTCAATTGCTCGACAAAGAAAACAAACATATTATTGTATTTCCCCGACAGAAAAAAATCGAAAACCTCCACCATACAATTTTTGACGATATATTTGAACAAAAATGCGACATCCAAAATTTAAAAATCAATACCGTTTCAAGCAACACAGTCAAACGTCGAAAATACTACATTATATTTCTCCCATTTGATGACGACTTAGTGATAGAACATTTGTTTCTCACCCTGTACAGAAATCAACATGAACTTGACATATCACACATTTATTGCGTTGAGAATAACTTAGAACTTCCTATTCTTGAAATACTTTGTTTCATTTTCGCAGAAAAAGATATTAAATTCAAAGTTTGTCAAAATTTAATAAGAACTCCAGACGCCGACCAAATCCCAATAATAATCGATCAATTTCATAATGGAAAAAATAATCTCCATAGAGGTATAAATGAAACCATTCGCAGAATAAAAGAAAAATATAATTGGCAAGGCCTTACAAAAGAAGTCGAAAAATATATAAAAAATTGCCAAATTTGTCAAAAAAGCAAGATATGTAGGAAAAACCTTAACAACCCGCTAGTAATAACCGAGACTCCTAGAACTGCCTTCGAAAGAATCAACATCGACATTATAGAAATCCCGACGAAAAACTATGCACTTAGTATACGCGACGAACTAACAAAATTCACACAAGTTTACGCTATTGAAGACAAATCTTCAAAAACTGTTGCAAACGCCCTACTCTGGTATTTCCAACATTTTGGCACACCCTTAAGAATACATTGCGACCACGGCAGAGAATTTGACAATGCAATCATGAAAGATCTTTGCGCACTCTACGACATTAAATTAACATACTCCAGCGTAAATCACCCCCAATCAAATGGATCAGTAGAAAGATTTCATGCGACCCTTCTCGAAATGATTAGAGTATTTCTAGCCGAACACCCAGACGAAGAACCATTGAACGTACTTCCTCATGCAGTTATTTGCTACAATAACTCAGTTAATAAAAGTCATGGTTTCACCCCCCATGAGTTAGTTTTCGGGCACACATCCAATAGACCCCCCGAAACTCTATACAACCAGGAACAACTGATTACCAAATACGTAAGAGATCTGAATAACAAAATTTCACATTTCTATAAACTTGCTCGTGAACGCATACTGAAACAAAAACAAAATGCCAAAATTCGATTTGACCGAAACATATCCGGAGAAACCCCAAATTATCAAGTAATGGACAAAGTCTATGTCAAAGAATCTCAAATCAAAGATAAATTGCAAAATAAGTTTAATGGCCCCTTCATAATCGAACAAATACTTCGAAATTCAGCAATTCTTTTGAATCCCCGAACCAATCAAAGATCGAAAGTAAACTTCGACCGTATGAAGCCGTACACTGAAAATTGATTTATTTTCAGGTTACCGCTGCTGTTCGGATCAGTAGTCTGTCAATACCAAATCCAATCAATCAATAATACTATTGGCGTCTACTACCATGAAAACAACAACATCGTACTCACCAATGACAAATGGACTATACTCGTGAACAAAGACATTTCAGTATTTAAAAATATATACGAAAATAATAGGAACATTTTAGAAACCCTTATCAATACAACCCTATTCACTGGTCAGAGTATGAAAGAATTTCACTCTGAAGTAAAGACCCACATCAGTCTTCTCACCCAAATTTCAAATTCAATAAAACAAAAACTAATAGAAATTGTTTTAGATACCAAAAGGTATAAAAGAGGTCTTATCAATGGTATAGGTAGTATTTTCAAATCAATAACAGGAAATCTAGACGCTACCGATGGTGAATATTACACGAACTGTATCAATAGATTAAAGAGCGATGAACACCAATTAGAAAACCTAATGAAAAACCAAATTTCTGTAACAGCATCCGTAATCCAAAATTTCAATGATACCATTCGAAAATTGCGAATCAATGAGGAAACTTTCAACTATGACATAAAAATCGTAGAAAGTTCCATTAATAATTTGAGCGATAATATAAACAGAATCGAAGCAAAATTAAAATTCTTCGACATTTGCGAAAAATTAATGGAAAGCTTTTTATTTCTCGAAGAAAACATTGATGATGTGTTGGACTCGATCACCTTCGCCCGATTAAATATCATTCATTCTTCGATTATTAGACCTGATCAATTAGTTACTGCTTTGCAAGAAATTTCCCAAAATTTACGACGGAACAACCTTCCTCTCCAACCGAAACTTTCCAACATAGCCCAATATCTTGAAATCATTGAACTTGAAGCTTTTCAAACCAATTCAAATTTAGTTTTCATCCTCAAAATTCCTCTCATCGAACCTCAAATCTATACTCTATACCAACTATTTCCTATTCCGATTTATGATAACAGAACTGGCCTCCATCACATTCTTTCTATTTCTCAAAAATATATCGCGAAAGACGATGATTCTTTGATGTTTATACCAGTGACGGACTTGAAGCAGTGCAAGCCACTTTCGTATAAAACTGAACTATGTTCCGATATGTTCGCGTACCCCATTGACTATAATTCGATTTGTGAAGCCCAAATTTTCAAAAACAATAAAGACATTCCGCGAAGTTGCAGAAGTTCGTTAGTTTTCAGCCAAGGTTATAACGTGCAAAAACTTGAAAACAACCTTTGGCTAGTGATCCTTTCCGAACCATTGCAAGTTACTGTGAATTGCCCAAAAATGAACTCGAAAACCGAAATAGTGTATAATAATTCTATAGTTAAATTACAGACAGAATGCAGTGCCTTCATTGGAATAACCAAAATTCAAGCAAACTCCCAATTGTCAAAAATTTCGAACGTTACCTACAAAACACATCCAATTTCAATTCCGTATGAATGCTGTGCTGACATCCCGGAAAAATCAAAACTTCCAAAATTACAGCCACTCAAGTTAGACGACCTCAACATCGATGATTTGAACATCGCCAAACACAAGTTGGATTCGTACTCCAAAACTTTGGACGATCTAATCCAGAGACCATTCGTCGAGAAAAACATTTCGTGGTTTACATACACCACCATAATATTAATCATACTTTTAGCAGGCCTTTACCTCATCTGCAAGTGTAGAAGAAAACTAAAATTGGCACCAACTAGATCCGACGCTTCGCCGCTTCCTCCGACTAGATCGTTCAGACCGTTCCAAAGGATTCCAAGCATCTTTCCAAGGAGAAAACCAAACCTACAAGAAGAAGTGCAAAACGAGTCCTTCAACCTAGACGCAGTCGCCTAAGCAACCCCCGTCTGAGGAACCCTAAAAGTTGTTGCATAGCATCAACTTTTCTAATATAAGGGGAGCTGTTATATCCAACATCTACAGTAACCATCCCAGGCATATCAGGTTACATTCCAGGAAAACCGCCGACTCGACAGTCTCATGGACCCAAGCGATAGATATCCAATTCCAACTATCAAGCAGCATCGTCAGCATCTCAGATGTTATAAATTCATGTTTTCAAATGTAGATTGTCACTTATTCATTTCATGTAGTAGAATAAAGTCATCTTAGTATTTTCAATTTTCTGTAATTATTAAACGGTGGTTCGAACCACCCGAATACAATTTTTAAAAAGTTCAAAGTGAAAACCCAGATATAACATATATATATATATATATATATATATATATATATATATATATATATATATATATATATATATATATATATATATATATATATATATATATATATATATATATATATATATATATATATATATATATATATATATATATATATATATATATATATATATATATATATATATATATATATATATATATATATATATATATATATATATATATATATATATATATATATATATATATATATATATATATATATATATATATATATATATATATATATATATATATATATATATATATCGAGAAGGGTAGTCTCTTGACTGGACTAGTTGAAAAAAGCCAGTTAAACTCAGATATTCTCAACCTAGATGAAAGAATATCCTTGGGGATGCAGTCGGAAAAAAAGGCCTTGGTAGGAAAACTCTTTGCTAAATTGTCAAGCTTTCGAAAAACTTTATTTTCATTCTCATTCTCATTAATAATTTTTCAGATGTCTTGAGAATGAAAATAAAGTTTTTCGAAAGCTTGACAATTTAGCAAAGAGTTTTCCTACCAAGGCCTTTTTTTCTGACTGCATCCCCAAGGATATTCTTTCACCTAGGTTGAGTATATCTGAGTTTAACGGGCTTTTTATATATATGTACAGTGACCGCCAAAAAGTATGGTACATGGGAAATTTTTTTATTATTGGAGTATTTGAAAAAATATTCTGGGGAAAAGTTTGTGCATGTCCGATAACCTAAAAATCGATTTTGACACATGTCACGTGATCGCTAGAATGGCGGCAAAATGAAAAAAATTGCAATGCAAAGGCAAGAAAAGGGGTAAGATGGCAAGATATCAAAAAAAGTTATTTGAAAAAGTCACTTAGAATTCAATTTTATACACATAAACGAAATTTCAAGAGATAATTAAAAAAAATTGAAAATAGCTATTTTTTAAAAATATTTTCCCATCTATTTAAAAATATTATTTTTTTTCTTATGAATAGCTTGACTATACTGAAACATTTGCATTTTAATGATAATGACAAAACTTTCCCATTTTCTCCACACTAGAGGGCACTAAATTAAAAAAATTGGTTTTTGCCAGAACCCTCGCTGTTACATTGGTTCTTATCTAACAGTTATATCAGAATTCCAAGACTATTGTGTTGATATGGTAATCTAAAAACACCATGTTTCCTGATTTTAATCAAGTTTCAATAATAATGCTGTATGAGCGTTTTACTTTGCACATAAACTTTAAGAATCTTTAATTTGACGCACTATTTTCAAGTTTATGTGCGAAGTGAAACGCTCATGCACGATTATCATCGGAACTTGATTATAATCTGGAAATTACCATGTTTTTGGAGTGTCATGTCATCACAATGGTGGTGGAATTCGGATATAACTGTTAGATACGAACCGATGTAACAGCAAGGGTTCTGACAAATTCCCATTTTTTTCAATTTAGTGCCCTCTGGTGTGGAGAAAATGAGAAAGTTTTGTCATTATCATTGAAATGCAAATGTTTCAGTATAGTCAAGCTATTCATAAGAAAAAAAAATAATAATTTTAAATAGATGGGAAAATATTTTTAAAAAATTGCTATTTTCAATTTTTTTAAATTATTTGTTGAAACTTTGTTTATGTGTATAAAATTAAATTCTAAGTGACTTTTTCAAATAATTTTTTTTGATATCTTGCCTTCTTACCCCTTTTCTTGCCTTTGCATTGCAATTTTTGTCATTTTGCCACCATTCTAGCGATCACGTGACATGTGTCAAAATCGATTTTTAGGTTATCGGACATGCACAAACTTTTCCCCAGAATATTTTTTCCGATACTCCAATAATAAAAATTTTTCCCATATAGTACATACTTTTTGGCGGTCACTGTATATATATATATATATATATATATATATATAAATATATATATCCCGAAACCGGTCTGCAGTTGGTTCCTTGTTTGGATCAGGCGGTGTCCTGCTGTCTGTCTCTGAGAGCTCTTGCAAAGTTGTTCCATCAAAGTAAGGATCTTTGCACATATGTCTGACAGATATAATTCAATATCTGTCGAGGTATTAGCCAGAGAAGTAGTTGTTTTCTGTCGGACATATGCCATACAATCTATACAAAGGTATAGTGAGTTCCTAAAGGATTGTTTTCGACTGTTTTACAGTCACTGGAACATTTATTGCTCCTTGAAACAAGTATTCAGCATATATATATATATATATATATATATATATATATATATATATATATATATATATCAAAAAATAATAAGTCAGGGTACCATTGGAACAAGAATTGAACGCCCATCAAAATGATGTGCCACTTGACCCCCCTTCCTATTTAAAATTCTAAGGGTAACATCTACCCCTCCTAGTGGGTTGAACCACGAGGGCTACAAATAGTCCTTGAAAGTGTCTCCCTTGACAATAAAATTGACCTGTTTTTTCGATTACTCATATTGTTTACTGGAAGGAAGATATTAAGGGTGGGAAGTTTTCAAATTGACACCCTGTATATATGAAGTAATTGCGACACGTACTTCCCTCCGTCGAGATATACCGAATTACTGCGGAACGCAGTTCTGAAAAATTATATGAGAAATACGGTTTCGATTATTTTGGATAGGGATTACTCTTTTCGTAGGAATTGAGTTGAATTTTGTGTTGTTTTCGTGAAAGGTCAGAAGTAATAATAGTGTATTGATGGTATTATAGGTACTCAAATAATTAAAAATGGATTACATAATCAACACTTCCGCTTCAACCTATACAATAGGTGTATTCGTGGGCAAGTCTCTAACAGGAAACAACTAGTACCCCCAACGACCGTTGAATTATATCTGTTGGATCTTTGACAAAGTTATATTTTGATTTAATTGGGGGAACACGTCCGTACTGGTTTCATGGTTTTTGCCAATCTTCAGCGAAGGCTGGTTCTCCCAATTAAACCGAAAGACCACTTCAGCTTCTGTTGGGAGTTCCTGAGACAACAGCACTGCAAGTAGTTCTTGTAGAAAATATTGCCAAGAATCTATAATACATAATTCTACGGTCGTAAGGGGCAGTAGCTGTTTTCTGTTAGAAACTTACTGACGATTACACTCATTGTAAACGTTAAGGTAGTTTTTTTTTCGCGTTCCGAGTCAGTGACTTCCAAAGTTTTGCCGTTTGTTCAATGAACGAGCCCTGGGAGAGTGATGTTTGGCATGTATCCAAAGTGATGACAAAGGGATGTGAAGACTGTCCTCGATGGGTCAGTCTCTATGGGATAACTAACGGTGGAATTACTGATTATGTATCATGAAATTATCTGTGAATTAAAAACAGATCCCCAGCCAACAAATTCGCGATGTTCCAGAGAAGTGAGTGAGCTTGTGAGCTCGGCAACACAGACAAGAAGGATGGCTTTTCTCTTGGACATGATCTAAAAGTTTGTGTTGTTTGAGGCTACACCATGAAATAGTATTCCAGAAACGGTTGGATCTGTGCCTTATGAATCATAATCAACTGACGGGAAGTGAGGAACAGATGAATCGAAATGAATGCAAGAAGCAAGCATTTGTTGAGATTGGCACTAGCTGACAAAGCAGATGAGTTTGTATTTCTACAATCAGGAAGTAATTATTATTATTTTTGCAGACATACGGTCACGCGTCGGGTCTTTTATATAACAGTTTTTATCAATAACCCGGTATGTAATCATTCAGAATGCATATTTTGAATGATAATCTAGAATACTTATTGGTAAATTCATTCACAACAGTTTTCAGACCTGTTTGATTCAAAAGTGAAGTAAATGCATTCGGTTGATTTTTACATTCAATGTATTTGAAAATGGAAAACTGCACGCCTGTGGTGTCATCCAATGAGAACAAGTAGTATTTTCCCCATTACCACATGAGTATTTTCACTCATAGATGCGCATTCCGATAGCCAAGTTACCTTCATCAGTAGGAATACTAAACTAATTAGTTATTTCTACTAATGAAGTTAACTCAGTTATCGAAATTAGCATCTTGGACTGAAAATATTTGTGTGGTATAGGAAAAAATTTTGTTAATCATAAGCTTTTTTTCGAGTTCTACTCCTGTCTATCAATAAAATCATGTAACTCAATTATAATCCAATTCAACATAGCTGATCAATTTATAATGCAAAATCTGACAAATGTATATTAATGCAAAAGAATTATATGCATAAGTAAAAAAAAATACCATTGTGTCTAACAATTTCCATAAAGTGAAGAGGCAAATATCCGAAAATTGAACTATATCTGACAGATACATGTGATAAGTTTCTCCAAGATGATGCATATATTTCCTTCAAATTAACAGTTTCATTTCATACAAATTCAAGATGGCGTCTCCAATATGGCGGAAGAATTCCAATAATTTTAATTTGATTCTGTTGAAAACATATATCGGGTAGTTTTTGGAGATGCGAATTAGGATTTTTTCATCGGTGAGACTGCGCTTACAAGCTAGCTCACTTTTCTGGAACACCGCAAAGTTTGGCAATCTGTCTCTGTTTTACAGATTGTTGTTGTTAAAATTATTATTTCCGTCAACCGATTGCACTCCTACGCGCAACCCTCAAAAGTATTTGAGAGACTTGTGTGAGCTAAGGAAGACGCAGCCCTCACCTTTTAACGTGTAATGCCATACAAGAGACCGATAACCATGCGAGCCTTTGAACCCTCTACCCTTCGCTCCAAAGGCAAACGTTTTACCAGTACTGCTCTGAATGCTCTGAATCCACAATTTTTGTGGAATTGAAATCGAAACTATGGTTGATCTCAAAAATATGGAAGCTCTGTACTGTTTTGTTATATTTGTTTTCATTTTTCGGAGCACTATCATAATGATTTTGTTTTCACCTTTGATTGAAGTACTGTTTAGTTTGTCCAATGTACACCATGTCACAGTCTATACATGGTATTTTATGAATTATGTTATTTATTACAAGTTTCATTTTTTATTTTCGATTTTTTTTTTTCAAATAACTTTCAGGATACTAACCTCAATTATGCAAATATTGGTATTGGGTTTTTTTTTGAGGTGTCGAATAACTTTTTTGAGCGTACTTCTAGCACATTTTTCAGTGAAAAAATTGATTCCTCTATTATGTCTACGTAAAAAAGCTACCCTCTTTGTAAGGAACCGTTTTCTAGATATTCGAACTTGAAATTTTCAAGTCGATTATTTAATAATCGATGAATGTTGATGTTAGTATTTTGCATTTTTCACAAGATTGCTTAGGAAATGAAATTGACGTTTGAGCAATTATTCACGATCGACCATTTTTTCCATCCCATTTCGAAAGGGTAGAAGCTTTTCTGCCACTAGACTTTCCCAATGCATTACTGTGTGTCAGTGGCTTTTGAGAAAATTTGCTGGAAATCCTCAATTTTTACTCTTACGGACGAGGCAAACTTCTCCCGAAATGCTATCACAAACTTCCATAGCAACCATGTTTGGGCTATGGAAAATCCGCTCGTAGTTAGTGGAAGACATTATCAGTATCAATTTTCTATAACTGTAGGGGCGGCAATGATTGTTAATTACTTGATACGTCTTTGTTTAATTCTTTCTTCCGCTCCGACTGAATGGCGCAACTTACAGAGACTTTTTAGAAAATGAATTGCCAGGACTACTTCAGAATGTACCATGAGAAATTCGTTTCTGCATGTGGTTTATGCATGATGGGGCTCCGATCCATATAAGAGTTGTAGCCAGGGAATTCCTCAACTCTGTCTATCCAAATTGATGGATCAGTAGGGGTAGAGAAAAACATAACCAGGCGTAGGTACCAAGGTCTCTAGATCTAAACCCGATAGATTTTTATTTTTGGGGACATTTGAAGTCACTAGTTCACAAAACTCCAGTAGCGAACGAAGAAGATCTGAAATCGAATAGTAGACACCTGTGAAACAATCCGAGATTCAATGACTAGAAGGTGGATACAATTTTGTATACTTCATTTTATTTTATTCTGCATATTGTCAAGTATGAGAAATAGCACCTAACCTAATAATTTTTCAAAATTCAAAATTAATTCATATTATTTAGCCTAGAGTAAAAAGTCCCATATTTCATATTCATTTATTAGAATCTTATAATCTATTATTACAGTTATTGAAATAAAGTATTTCCTGCAAATTCAAAGTTCAATGAGAGTCATTAACCAGCATCAGGTATTGGGTTACATTCCGGTGCAACAACACTCGATGGCTTGAATGCTGATTATGCAATAGTCAGCGATAATTTTAACATAAATTCGAATGTTTCCTTTGATTGAGGCTTTTTTCATTTTGAGAGGTCTGGGTGATAAGACACCGTCAAAGAGTTTTTTTATTTTCCAAGTTTCAAGCATCATGGGCAGCTTGATACATTTCATCCCCTTGGTGGTATTCTTAATGTAAGTAAATTTATTTGTACATATCATTTTTATTGTTCACTATATTTTTACTGGTTCACTTCACTTGTGTTCTGTAGCACAGGGTGATATTTGTTCACATGGCTCTAACTAGATTTTAAATAAATAACTAATTTCACTTCACTGTTTTATTCACTATACCAGGGTGGTTACAATATAGTTGGTCAATGATTTAACCTCTCGCAAGCCAAGCAAATAGGTAATTGAGCACCCTAGACACCTAGGGGGCCAAGGGGTTCTTCAAACCCGATCGTGACATGTGGTGGAGGCGCGGTCCTCGTTCTTGGAGGCTCCATTCTTCATAATGACCCTGCAACAGAAAATTATTTCATTTCAGTTTAAATTTTTTAAATATCCAACAATTCAATTATTTTGCTAACAAGTATTTCATTTCGTTATTCCAAGTGTTAGCCAAATGACTTGCCCTGGTGTAGGTGATTCTGTTTTTCTGAAATAAGTTTTTTTATTAGGTAATCAATTTAGTTTTTTTTGTGTGCGTTTTTTTATTGTTTCTGAAAGTGAAGTGAACAAACTGAACTTATAGTGTATTTGGATATCTTCTATCTTCATTAATATATTTTATTTTATTTTTTTTATTGTCGGATTGATTATTTTTTTGTTCAATTTGGCACAAAATATCTTAGAATTTTCATTTTTTGCCATAAATAATTGGTTTACGGTACTTTTCATCATGAAAACTCATTTATAATATTATTTTTCGGTATTTTTTCATTCAAGAGCAACAAGTAACCTAAGTTTTCAACTTTCTCAAATATAGATTTTTTCAAGTGTGTTATTTAACTACACCTACTAGGTGATTTTTTTTTCTCATTCAATGGCAAATTGAATAATTCTTAGCTCTATCGTCCCAAGATAGTGAAAAATAGTTTTTTCTATTGATACAATTGAAACGGTTCGAAATCAAGTCATTTTTATTACTGTTTTTTTAACAATCAACTCAAAGTAGGGTATTGTTTTGCAAAGGTGATTTTATTATTTCCCACTATCCATATAATTTTTTTGTTATTTTGAAATTATTCTAGAATTCTTACAGAATTGATTTCAGTTGCACATATTGTTCACATATTATTAGCAAGCTTTGTGTATCTGCTTTTCACCAGCTATTAATAGTAATGGGAAGATAATACGTGAAAGTTAGCAAGAATTGTTTAGTTCCTTCAAACTAAGAAACAATATGAAACCTGATTTTCACAAAACTAAGAATTTATCCAAATCTCGATAATATACTTTGCTGCTAAGGTATAGAATTTTATTTGTTATATAGGTATTGAGATATAATCCTCTTGAAATTGATTTTTTTTTTAATGAAAATTTGACATATTTGCAGCTGAAGGGCTCCTGGATGATCATGCTAGGGGACCTAATAACATTTTTTAAAGCTTCTTGCATAATATAGACGGAAGCACAAATAAAAAATAAAGAATGTATATGAAATCAATTAATTTACAACGAAAATAAGTCATTATGATGACTTTGAAGAAAGGGCAAAGTTCGGTTGCATCTTCCAAATAAAACTGAATGATCTCCCATGGTAACCATGGAAATCACATAAACTTTTTAATTTAAATGGAACGTCTAGTTCAATCAATTTATGCGTTCCAAATACATTCTTATTGCTCCAGGAAAGTGAACCATCAATTAGAATAGGTATGCCTAACTGCAAAATAATGAAAATCTATTAAAATTCCTTAATAAATTTTGATATTCTAGTGAAAGCTTGCTGTAGCATATGCTGTTATGTTTCAAGTAGTAGGTTATTAAAGTTTTATTTACATGTTTCATATCGACAATATTTGTCAATATTTTATGAACAAGAAGTTTAATTAAAAATTCTGAGAGTACATTAGTATTTTTGAAATGTCTTTCATTTTTGTAATTCAATATCAAATTTTTGATTTTCAAGAAATGCTTCTGAGTTTGGAAAAGGATAAATGGACAAAGATGAATAGAAATATTAAAAGCAATTCAGAGCCAATCTCCATTTTCTTATTCAGATACTTACAGTTTCCATGGGTTCCCAATCTCCACCCTCTTCATCTGCATATTGTACATCCTTTTCCATTCTTCACATAACTTGACATTTATACCAATAGTACGAGCGGAGTTGAATACTCCAGTTCGCTACACATGGTATTTATATTGATATGCTTAGCATTTATTCTCTTCGTTGCATACTTATTTATAAGTTTTCTAATCAGGTTGCGACAGTCCCGTAACAGACCTAGACAAATAGAGAGTAAAACATTAGATGACAATAAAAGATAGAATGTAAGAAAGTAAGTGTTGGAAATCGACGAAGGTGGTCCTTCTCAACTTGCTCAGGGCAAAAGGGCCAATTGCACTTTACATAAGTATGGAGAATCAGATGATGATCTCTCACTTTCAGAACAGAAAGTATAATCTATGTCTAACTACAGAACCCCTAGCTAATAAATTATAATAAGTTAGCTGACAAAGAATTTTTGATAAAAAACACTAAAGAAAAGAATTTTGAACTCTCTCAAAATGACAATTATTTTTTCTAATGTTCTATCAAAAGAAGTATGTCAAACAAAGTTCAAGATAACCCTTAGGACAATACTATGTTATAATAATCATAAATATATTTTAATAAATCGATTTGACCCAAAGGGCTATCCACCGAGGACCTTCTGCCCTCCATGGTATTTTTATATGCAATTATGCAGTAAGAAATCACTGTATGAAACTTTGACTTTTTATGAATGGATGATATATGATTTTGGGATTACTTTTCTATATACCAAATGATAAAATGCAAATAATTATAGAGGTGATAAAGTTACCTCCATGAGGGAATCATGGAAGAATATCCAGTATGGGTTGAATGATTGCATGTGAGAATTTTGTGTTACGAGTGAAAGTCACAGGGTGAGCGTGGAAGAATATCCCGAGTGAGGATTGAACGTTAGCCTGTGCGAAAGCTCTCTTGAAGCGTTGAGAGAATAAATGAGTCGATATGATGATTATAATTAAAATATTTTATATTTCAATACGTGGGTAACCTTTTTACAATTCAGTACGTGAGCGAAGATATTTTATTTTGAAACACAACTTGTCCTCAACGTAACATAAACAAGAGTTTTCAAAAAGGCCACTGATAGTTCGATCTGGTAGTGGAGTCGAGTCGAGTTGAGAGTTCTGCCGTGCCTACAGCTAGTGAGGGCTATGGGGGGAGTTTGGAAGATCAGATATTAGATAGAAGGAAAATGTTTCTTAAATGTAAATGCCGATATGTATTGTAAGTAAAGATCTTTTTAAAATTATTCATTCAATCAATAACTAGTCTAGGAGAAATTCTTCAATTCTTTAATTCATTAATTTTTTATTGATTATTTCCTTCATTAATTTCAATCGTCTTAATGTCATATTTGTACATAGTAAAATAAATGTTTTTATATTTTTCTAAAGTGTTTTAAATCTATGAATGATCAGTATCTACCTAGTTAGTCGTGAATCAACGCCAATTCACGACAAGTGGTGGAGGCTGCCGTGCTTTGGTTTTGGATTCATTCTTCATAATGGTCCAATTTATATTTTGTTAGTTATTTGAAAGTATAGTGATGAATTCAACTAAATCGTATTTACGTTGCAGTTCATAAACGTTGAACTTGACCTAGATCCGGTACAACTAGGTAGAAATTGCTGATCCATATATTTTGTTTCTGAATGAATCTCTCCCAAGTATTGTGCAACAATAGCATTTCTGAATAAAAATGTTATTTGACGAAAGTACGCTATTTCGTACGTAATAAACTCCAGAGAATTTTATGAAGATTAAATAAAAATGCCATTGATGTTAAGTTCTAACAATTTATTTTCAGTATAATTATTTGAATTTTGTTGTTTTCCCTCTTGATTTTTACAAGAATAATTTGTGTAAAATTGTTATATTTCGAGTTCATGAGAGTAATTACGCGTAGTTACAAATTTATTACTACTTTACACTGAATCTTCAGCTTCCCCCTGGCCCCTAGCAGAGATTAGTACGTTTACAGAAGGAAGAACGAAAGGAACGCCCGCTGTCTTTGCAGAATTCGTAGCGCCATGAAAAATAGCTCTTGGGATTTTTTTTGAAGAATCGTAGGTGATGTGCTTCAAAGACACATGATTTGAAAAAATATCATTTTGGAGTTTACCCAATAGGTGCAGTATACCATTGGTCATGATCATGAGAAAATAATTTGTTGAATCCTTGGTGTATTCTAAAATACACGGTTATGTCAGAGAATTTGACAAAGAAATCGTGATTGGAAGTCGTATTGAGTGAGCGTATTATGATGATTTATTTTATGTTGTAGGAATACCTATGACGAGAGAAGTTGAGTCCAGTTACAGTAAGAGTTACAGTAAGAGATGTGCTTCAGAGAATGCATGCACAGATGCATTTTTATCTTGGCGTTTACCCAATAGGTGCAGTAAACGATTTGTCAGAATAAAGAAAAAGGAATTTGTAGAATCCTTGGTGTATTCTGCATACACAGTTTTGTCATAAAATTTGACAATGAAATCGCGATTGGTAGTCGTTTTGAGTGAGCGTATTATGATGATTTATTTTATGTTGTAGGGATACGGAATACATATGATGAGAGAAGTTGAATCCAGTTACTTATAGAGTAAAACTGGGATCTACAAAAAATGCGAAAACAGATGTGATTCATGTAGATTGAAAGCTATGTGTGTACACAATAAGTCTTTTCAGCGATTTGGAACTTATAGAAAAAGAAGAGTTCGTAGGGAAACGACATAAGGGTGTAGGCAATGGCCAACGTGTTTATATAAATTAAAGGGTGAAGTATGAAACTGCTTTATAATTGAGCTGTGCACAGTGTTTTAATGAGTGATGAATGAGGTCGAACAGAATTTAATGGAAATTGTTGAATTTAATGCGAAAAGCGAGTTTAATATTGTTTTGTGATATTCTGTATCTAATCCTAGGCAAAGAATTTCAGGGTATCAAATCACAAAATTAGCCTCGTATTGTGAGAAATGGTGGTATTTTTATTTGTTGTGAAAGAGAAAGAGAATGGCAAGGATAAATTGAGAATGTGACAATTAGTAATCTTCGAAAATGAAAGAATAGTTATATTATAATGAATATATATTAATATCGGATAATTCGAAAAATATTTTTAATCTATGTTGTTGGTGTATTATTGTATGATAGTTTTATAATGAGAATAAGGTTGATTGGTATATGAGATATTTTGGGACACGATATTTGTTTTAGAATTAGATGATAGCAGTACGTTTAATTTTTTTTGTATTATAGGGACTGAACCTCCTGTAAGGAACGCGGAAGAGTCTTCAACCTTGTACCACTCCAAGAGAATCCCCGAGTAAACGTGATGAAGCAACAGTTTCCACAGCCATGCCGTGATGAGCCTTTTCACATTCAATGAGGCAGAGTCAAGCCAAGTCCTACCAACCCAAGCCAGTGATGTCTTGTCAAACTGAGCCTAGATGAAGTCCAGCCGGGCCAAGCCATACCAAGTCTCGGTGGACAGATCCATGCCAAATACACTGAGCCATGCCATGTTCAGTAAAAATGAGTCTTGCCAAATCTAGTAAAGCTGAGTCGAACAGGACCATGTCATGTCAAGTCCACTGAAGCCATGTCAAGTCCCGGCAGGCAGATTGATGTCAAATACAGTTTGTCCAGTATGTTTGGGTCATACCATACCTGGTCCAGCCAAGCAAACCCAAGCCTGGCTAAATTGATGAGCCAATTATTGTACCCAGGCAACGATGAACCATGGTACAATGGAATGGAACCGAAATGAACCAGTCAAAGATGGAAAAGGCAGCAAGGAGGAGAAGAATTCAAATGGAGGTGGTGCAAGCAGACTTCTTCTGCGCATATTTATTTGTATATTTATATTTACGTGGTATTAATTTCATAGTTTTTGTAAACCTGTATCGAATTGTCAGTTAGTTTTAATATAATCGCTCGAGGAGCGCGATTTTGAACGGGGGGGTATTGTCAAAAATATATGGAACATCCTGTACATTAAAATATTTTATATTTCAATACGTGGGTAACCTTTTTACAATTCAGTACGTGAGCGAAGATATTTTATTTTGAAACACAACTTGTCCTCAACGTAACATAAACAAGAGTTTTCAAAAAGGCCACTGATAGTTCGATCTGGTAGTGGAGTCGAGTCGCGTTGAGAGTTCTGCCGTGCCTACAGCTAGTGAGGGCTATGGGGGGAGTTTGGAAGATCAGATATTAGATAGAAGGAAAATGTTTCTTAAATGTAAATGCCGATATGTATTGTAAGTAAAGATCTTTTTAAAATTATTCATTCAATCAATAACTAGTCTAGGAGAGATTCTTCAATTCTTTAATTCATTAATTCTTTATTGATTATTTCCTTCATTAATTTCAATCGTCTTAATCTCATATTTGTACATAGTAAAATAAATGTTTTTATATTTTTCTAAAGTGTTTTAAATCTATGAATGATCAGTATCTACCTAGTTAGTCGTGAATCAACCCCAATTCACGACAATATTTAGGGGTCGCGAAGGGACTTTTGAAACGGGAAAGTAAAAAATTAAGATTTTTTTTATAAATTACCACATTTATTCATAGCAGTGAAAACAAAAAATAAATCAAATATCAAATTTTGTAAATAGTCAAGTTCAAACATAAAATGCACAAGTCAATTAAAAAATTACTCAACAAGGGTTGAGTTTTTAGAGTCGGGATATTTTTTTCTAAATTCTTTGACAATCAAAAGTAGATATTGCTTTTGTTCTTCTTTCATGGTGATCAACTTGTCAAATTCTTCCATTAATGCAACAACACGTTCTGCAATATCATTGACTACTCTCACTGACCGCACTATGTCTCTTCCAGCTTTATACTCCTCATCGGGTGGCCAGTCAGCAACATCTTCTTTTAAAAAATTGGAAGATATTCCAAGTTTCTATTTTTTCTGCAATATCTTTGGTACCCAGACCCAGATTTATTCGCTTCGGAGAGAAATCGCGACCTTCGTTATCTAATGCCTGTACCATTTTTTGTTTGGTATCTGAAGCAATTTCGTCAACAAAAACTGCAAATGATACGAGCTCCTCTGACAAGTACCACAAATGTTCCATAATTTTTTTATAGGCAACTTTGGATTTATATTTTTGAATATAATCAGGTCTTTCAATAGCTGCAAGTCATTTCTGGGCGCTGACGAAGCAACAGAAGCTTGATACCAGTATTTAACGTAAATCATGACTGAAAAAATGCAAACATCTTTAATTCCTTTTTCTTTTCTTTTGGTCATTTTGAACTGGTGTCTGAATAAGAATATTTTCAAGCAATACATAGCTTTTGCCATCCAGCAAGCCCTGTGCAGTCCTGCTGGCATTCTAAACAATTTTCGTTTCTCAGGAACACCTCCTAGGTAAATAATGGTGAGTTTGAGGCTCTTTATGATCATCTCGAGGCTGATACTGGTTAAGTTGTTTTAGAGCGAATGAAGTCATATTCTGGGCTACGCTTTGAACTAATTCCAGCGATTGAGGATCAAATGTTACTGTTTCGTAGTCGGTCTGGTCAATTTTGCTCCAGTACTTCTTATATCTAGTGCTGTGCTAACGGTATTTCCAACATTATCTCCAGTATATGATGGCGACATGTCATCCAAAGCATATCTTTCTCCATTTTTTGCTTCAGTAGTATGCATGCTTCATTTCTTAGTCCCAAGTTGACTGCCGTCGTATCAAATCATATGCACTTTACTTTATCGTTCAATCCCCATTGCAGAATTGTACCATAGAGAGATGACGCACATGCCTTTCCTGTCCACGGTCCAGTTTTGGGACCAATTGTATTTGATCAATTACTTGCCCTGACACAAGAATAGGAAGACGATTCACGGTTTCATGCCCAGTGATATCTTCGAGTATTTCCATCCCATTGAACAGTCAGAAGCAGAGTAGTTTTGAATTCACGTTTTAACTTCTCCACCATCTGCGTGCCCTTGAGAATGTCAGGCAAGAGGGGATGAGGAGAGTCAACATGTCATATAAACGAACAAAACTCATATCTTGTGAATTCCTTCATGACAATTTTTCTTGATCGTCTTATTTTAAGTACTTTTTTAATTTTTAAATGTCGGTCGCGACCCCTAAACGTCATTTCAAAAATCAAATAAAAAATCCGGACTCATATTAAAGCACACAGAACATAATTAGAGGGTGCCCCACTGATATTTTCAACTTTGACAAATAAGGACCACCCTATGATATATGTTGTGGTATATGAATATTTTAGGGTATATGAATATTAATTGTATGAAATGAAAGTGATATACAGGGTGTTTATTAAGTACGTTGACAAACTTCAGGAGGTGATTCTTTGAAGGTTTTCAGGACGAAATGTTCATATAAACATATGTCCCAAACGGCTTGGTTTTCGAGATACAGGGTGATAAAAATACATTTTTTTCAAGATTTTTTACAGTTAACTTCGACATTTTCTACAATAATCAGTTCAAATTAGGCAAGTACAATCCATTCAATAGGGCGCACGATACAAAATAATGCATTTCTTAAATAATTCACAGGGTCCTCCTTTTTTCAGAGTCAAGCTTTGTTCAACCCTTCAGAATTTTTTTTTCCGCCGCCACTGACATATTATGAGAAAGGAATAATGAATGTTGTTTCATTTAACATCTTTTTGCTTTCTTGATGTTTTTCATTTACTTGTACGGTTCAGGAGTTACAATGAAAATATTAACGCAAACATTTTCCAGTAACGCATAACATAAAGAAATTTGAGAAGCAAATAGTCTAACAAACTTGAAGGGTGATTCTTTGAAAGGTTTCAAGATGAAAAGTTCATATAAACATGTCCCAAGCGGCTTGGTTTTCGAAGTACAGGGTGATCAAAATACATTTTTTAGGAGTTTTTGGAGTTTACTTCGAAATTTTCGACAATAATCGATACAAATTAGTTCAAATTGGACAAGTACAATCCATTCAATAGTGCGCATGATATAAAATAATTCATTTCTCGAAGTGTCATTGCCACTCTCCAAAGATTAGCGCGTGACGCAATACGTCATTTTGTTCTCATTACACAAATAGCTATTTTCTGCTCGTGTAGAGAAAATGTAATGTTATGGAGCTCTCATACATTTTTTACCATAACTCAGGTTGAATATGTATTGCACAAAGTTAATTATGGCAAAATAATTTTGGACATTTTCAATAGTGAATAACTTTATTATCAAATACTAGAGCAAAGTAACGTAAATTCCCTAGGAATAAAATTAAGTTCAGAAAAGGACCATTATTGAAATTGATATGTCAGAGCAGCTGCTGGAAATGGCCACCGCCAACTTCAATGCATGCGTTTATGCGCCTAACCATAGAATGGCGGACACGCTCAAAAATACCAGGAGTGTTTCTTATAATTCCGCATGACTCCTGTATGCGATTCCTCAGGTCTTCTTCACTTTGAACTGGAGTTCGGTACACTAATGATTTAAGGTGCCCCCAGAGGAAAAAATCAAGTGGATTCATATCGGATGACCTTGGTGGCCAAAGTTGTGGCCCACCACGCCCAATCCAGCGATCAGAATAATTCTCATCTAAATATTGGTGTGCAACCAATCTGAAGTGTACTGGAGCACCATCATGCATAAACCAAATTCCAATTCTTTCCCTCAGTGGGATCTCTTCTAGGAGTCCAGGTAAGATGAATTCAAGAAAATGTCGATAATGGTCACCATTGAGTCTATGAGGCAGAATATGTGGCCCGATAAGGAAATTCCCTACAATTCCAACCCAAACATTCACAGAAAACGTCTTATGAAAATGGTTTTCAATCACGGCGTGTGGGTTTTCATCAGCCCACATATGATTGTTGTGAAAATTAATAATGGCTTTACGGGAAAAGCATGCCTCATCGGTGAATAACACTTGAGATAAAAACCATGGATTTTCCAACAATTTATTTCGAATCTAAGTGCAAAAAGTTAATCTCTTTGGAAAATCCCTTGGCAGAAGAGCTTGAACACGCTGTATGTGATAGGGATAAAGTTGTTGATCTTTTAAAATTTGCCATACCAATACATGGGTTACGTTAAACTGTGCCGCAATTTGTCTTGTACTGGTGTCTGGATGCTGCTCAATTTCGTTAAGTACAGCTTCTTCTATCTGAACTGTTCTAACTCTCCTGGGTCTTCCTATGAGAACAGCAGACCTTTCGAAAGTACCCGTTTCACGAAGACGGGAGTGAATATTGATGAACATTTTTGTGCTGGGAATATGACGTTGTGGAAATCTTTCTGGATACATTCGTCTGGCGGCACGAGCGTTACCATCAGCCATTCCATACATTAAGTGCATGTCTGCCATTTCTGAATTTGTATATTCAACCATTTTATCCAAAGGAATATTGAATGAATCTGCTTTATAGCTTGCACTAATGAAGAATTAACAATGAGACAGTTTCTCAACTTTCGATAACTGTCAAGTTGTTGATATTTAAATAAATAAATTAATATCAAAGCCCACTTTGCTATTTTTATGAATTCAAATTGATTACAAAATTTCTGCGTTACTGCAGAAGAAAAAACAAACTGAAATTTCTGATAAAATAATGTACTCCGTACGGAAACAAAAATTTGTTTGATTTAGTTTTTCGGAGTTATGACCAGAGATTCATAAATGAAAATCAAATGTGTAATGATCTGCGACTATAAGATAAACCCTATTAACTATCTTCCATTACAGGATTACCTTTCGGAAGTTTTCTATGTTGAAAAGGAAATGTTCAATTGAAAAATAAAAAATATCTTTTTTTTAAATAACAAAAAATTTGTATGAGTTCTCTATCAAGACTGATGGGTAAAAACATTTTTAATCAAATATCTCAATGAAAATGCACATTTTTACCATCAGAATCTTCAGGTTGAAAGTTAAGGTTTTCCCAATATCTGTCAGATCTAGTTTAATATCCAGCGTATCGCAGTGACGGGGAGATAGTAGTTTTCTGATATCACAAAAAGAAATCACATCTTTACAATAACAATCTTTTATTTAGCTTCACTTGTAACTAACTAACAAACAATCTAATAAAAGTTGAATTTGACCCACTTCTAATACTCCGATTAATTTGAAATTTGGCAGGTTTTCGTAATTCCGGTGACAATGCATTAAAAAAAATGTTTGTTGAAAATCAAAATGGCGGCTCCAATATGGCGGACGAGTTTTGTGATTATGATCCGATTCTGTTCAAAATTGGTATGTGATGGTTTTTGGGTTGGAGATTTTCAGTTTCACATAAAAAAATAAACTAAAATGTTAAAAATGAAAATTATAAAAAGAAAACATTTTAAAGTTTTTATACAATACACTGAAAAGGAAAACATAATTCATTTCATTGTTTGATCTAGGTAATCTTGTACAGAAAGATTTTGATACTCACAGAATAACCTACAAAAAGTGAAACAAATTATGTTTTCATTTTCAGTGCATTTGTATAAAAGCTTGTCTTTATATTTTTTATTGTATAATTTTTATTCATCGTAGATTTTTCTTATTCTGAAAAAATATTTCCATCAATTTACAGTAATTGAAAATGTTTAATTTTCCAATTTTCTAATGTTATGACACACTGGAAAATGTTTAAATTAATATTTTCATTATAGCCCCTGAACCGTACAAGTAAATGAAAAAATGCAAGACATCAAAAAGATGTTAAATGAAACATCATTGATCATTCATTTCTCATAATATGTCAGTGGCGGCGGAAAAAAAATTCTGAAGGGTTGAACAAAGCTTGACTCTGAAAAAAGGAGGACCCTGTGAATTATTTAAGAAATGCATTATTTTGTATCGTGCGCCCTATTGAATGGATTGTACTTGCCTAATTTGAACTGATTATTGTCGAAAATGTCGAAGTTAACTCTAAAAAATCTTGAAAAAAATGTATTTTTATCGCCCTGTATCTCGAAAACCAAGCCGTTTGGGACATATGTTTATATGAACTTTTTGTCCTGAAAACCTCCAAAGAATCACCTCCTGAAGTTTGTCAACGTACTTAATTAACACCCTGTATATACAAAGTTATAATAATATTTCAGAAAAGTCAAAGGTAGTGAAAAGTGATTGGTAATATATAATATACTCAAATGAAAATTGAATCATTAGCGAATGTTAGATGTGAATTGTCGAGAGAGTTTTTCAAGTAATTTACAAGTTGAAGATTTGAAAAATGTGGTCATAGACTCGTATGACCTTATCAATCAGTTAATATAAAATTACTAGGGCATACTAAAGCCGAAAGGATTGTTGTCAGTTTTTCTTTTTTTTTGGGGTTGTTCTGTGCATGTAGGAACATGAATGTGTTATACTTTTGTGTAATATACCTACAATCAAAGTATTTTGGTTTATATTTTTTACAGAATATGACATCTGTTCAAATTCAATGATTGTCATTTTGTTTTTTCTCAACATAAAATTAAATATATGAGTCAAATTATATGATGCCTCAAGTTTTCCAGGGTTCTGTATGTAATATAATTAGTACATTTTTTGTGGGGCTATAGTTGTAATACTTGATTAGATATACCTAAGTCTCATAGAAGTGTACAATGTACAAGTACTTACCTATGAATATGCACATAGTAGCCATGTGAAGCATTCAATAAATATCTAGTATCAACAATGTTATTGTAAGCTAGCTCTTTTTTTTTCCTCTCAAAACTATCATTTTATTCTAAGAATACTTACTGCAAATAATTTCTTGTTGCATGTAACACCGAGACCACGGAGGCACACCCCAGCAGCAGGCACTGATACCACCAGAAGCAATGGCTCATCTCCAGGAACAGACCATAGCAGCTTGGCATCCCAGTTTGGGTGTTCCAAATCAAATGAGTTCTGCAAGGAAGGCATCCACCCCCTGTACCTGAAAACCGGCATTCTGGCTGGGACTAGAAGGGATACATTCCAGAAGCTGACTAGATTTCCAATGAAGACTCCCGCCTGATGATAGGGTGAACGTTCACAAGTAGCAGTACACTTGAAGACACTTCACGACACAGCACAGCACTTCACGACACAGCATTCACACATATAATTCTCGGATAAAATGGAGGCCCCAATTCCAAAAACCCAAAGCGTGCAATGTCAGCAATTTGCAGCAATGGAAAGAGTGAAAAGACCGCCAAATCAAATCCAAACGGTTAACAGGTTGTAAACATTTGAAATTCAACCTGCCATCTGTCATGTGTCATCTGTTTCTGTTGGTTTCCGAAACAGCCACTAGTCGTATAGCGAACGACTGTTTCATGCTGTTTCAGTGTCCTTGAGCATCACCAGCGGACAACTCAATATTTGTGTCTGATAGTCATACCAGCCATTCATGCCTGAGGAAACAGAGAAAATCCCATAGTCAATCTGGAACCAGGGGACACCCATCCTCGCCATGCAGAATTCATGATTGTACCATGCCTAGAGGTACAATTGTTTCGACTTCGGCAACACCAGCCTTAAGTCAGAAGAAGACGCATACGACGCCAAGAGATGGAGCCACACTCGATATCATCCAGTGGAACGTTTGTGACCAGTGCCGGACTTGAAACTTTTCGTGCCACGTGAGAACTCTAATGAAAAGTCAATTTTTTGTTATTTTGTTTTATTTGTTCGTTTACATTGACATTTCTTTCACTTGTTTTTTTAATTGTTTTGTTCTATACCGCTGAATGTCGCGATTTTTATTTTTTTTTATATATATAAATTTGATATGTGTAATATGTACTTCTGGTTATTATCCATTTCATTATTTTTTTTCTTCTTTCAAAGCTGGTGGCCAGCTTTTTCGGAGGGGGGAAATGTGTCAAGTATGAGGAATAGCACCTAACCTAATCATTTTTCAGAATTCAAAATTAATTCATATTATTTAGCCTAGAGTAAAAAGTCCCATATTTCATATTCATTTATTAGAATCTTATAATCTATGATTACAGTTATTGAAATAAAGTATTTCCTGCAAATTCAAAGTTCAATGAGAGTCATTAACCAGCATCAGGTATTGGGTTACATTCCGGTGCAACAACACTCGATGGCTTGAATGCTGATTATGCAATAGTCAGCGATAATTTTAACATAAATTCGAATGTTTCCTTTGATTGAGGCTTTTTTCATTTTGAGAGGTCTGGGTGATAAGACAGACCGTCAAAGAGTTTTTTAATTTTCCAAGTTTCAAGGATCATGGGCAGCTTGACACATTTCATCCCCTTGGTGGTATTCTTAATGTAAGTAAATTTATTTGTACATACCATTTTTATTGTTCACTATATTTTTACTGGTTCACTTCACTTGTGTTCTGTAGCACAGGGTGATATTTGTTCACATGGCCCCAACTAGATTTTGAATAAATAACAAATTTCACTTCACTGTTTTATTCACTATACCAGGGTGGTCACAATATAGTTGGTCAATGATTTAACCTCTCGCAAGCCAAGCAAATAGGTAATTGGGCACCCTAGACACCTAGGGGGCCAGGGGGTTCTTCAAACACGATCGTGACAATATTTAAAATTTCTTGAAACAGAATGTTCGTATTTCTTGTAAATTTAAGTAAAACAAATACTGGTTTTGCACCCTAGAAACAAAAATAACCAGTTCGCTTAAGGATGTCATACAGAGACTTACCCAAAAGTAATGATCTCTTCAGACTAGTGAAAAGTAATAGAATAGGTGGCGACCCCTACAAAATCCAAAACTACTCACTTAATCGTCAAAGTCATTTCCCAAGCGATCTTGTGAAGAATTCAAAATAATGGTAATAACTTCAACATGCATCGATTATCAAATAATCGACTTGACTTTCTCCAAATATCTAGAAAACGGTTGCTTTTAGCGACTTCCAACAGAAGTAGCTTTCTTACGTAGATAAGATAGAGAAATCTATTTTGTTACTGAAAAATGTGCTTAAAGGACGCTCAAAATGTTATGAATCTTCGAAAAGAAAAAGGAGTGTATGTGGCGCTTCCTATGAGTAGGAGCAATAATAACATCAGGATCGAATTCGACACCTCAAAAAATCTCTCAATACCAATTTTCGTTTAATCAAGGTAAGTATTTCGAAAGTTATTCAAAAAAAAATCGAAAATAAAAATAATCTCTCTTGGAAACGAAGCGTTTCCGGACATATATTTATTTGGACAATTCATATTAGAATATTGTTATGAATCACCTCCTGAAGTTCGTCAAAGTACTTTTGATTCACCCTGTATATGGTCTTCTCAAGGTTCATAAAAATGGAAGGCTCCTAAGACCCATTGTTCCAAGTATGAATTCCCCAGGCTCCAAACTTCGAAAATGTTTGAATGATATTTGAAAAAATATCATCCCTACCTTTGACCATAACGTGAAAAACTCTCTGAAGTTGTCAAGAAAATCAAATTAATTTCATTATATCATATTACATCATTATTAACCGATAGTTCACATAAACTGATACTTGACATGGTGATTGAAAGATGAAAAAAAAATTAGTCTTACGTCGATAGACAAAATAATTTACTTTTGAAAATCTAATATCACAAAAATCAGTTGCTTCACTCACAATGAAAATATTTATAGTCACATCATAGGCACACCAATGGGAGATCTAATTAGCCACATTTTGACTGACCTGGTGATGGACTATATCATTGAAGAAGCCCTTGCAATATCTCCATTTGATATTCCATTCTTATATGTATACGTAGATGATACTAGCTATCCCAAGATCCGAAAAAGATACCGCTCCTAACACATTCAATAACGTAATTTCCAAGTTAACATTTAAAATGGAAGTGGAGAATGATAACACTATTCCTTTTTTGGATATTTCATAAATTAGACAAGGTACTGATCGACAAACATGAGGATGCCTCCGAGAATTGGTTGCGCAGTAGACAAAACCCTGGAGTGGGGCAGGAGCTCAATCTCTCTGCATTATTAAACAGTAATCGATCTTTGTCACACATCTACTCACGCTTTCTATCGTTTGCGCATCTCAGAGGCATCCTTACGCTTATCGATCTGTAATTATTTAATCACTGATTTATACAAAAAATCTCGTAGCTCTAACAGATTTCATTACGTCATTTCAGCTCATTTCATCAAAAGACCATCATCATAAAACGATACAGAGATGAAATTTACAAACAGAGTCATGAGGAATTCAATCGAAAAAATCTGAAGAAACGAAAAAAAAATTATTTACCAATGGTTATCCCATCTTTTTAGTTAATAGTATTTTGAGTAGAAAACGTACTGAGAGTAATAAAACATTGAGTAATTTATCCCGTAAAATTAATTCCCGCAAATTTTTCAAGATTCCCAATATAACAGGTCTTTCCGAGAGGCTAAGAAAACGTTTGAGAACAAACAATTCAAAAATAGCACAATACAATACGAAGACTCAAAAAAATTACATTCATTCCAAATGAAAAGAGAGACACCATGTAAGAAAAATACCAACATAACTCATCAGATACCATGTGAAAACTGTGACTTGATGGCCATTTGACAAACGAAAGGGTACTTAAAACAGATGGTTAAACAACATCATTACAATTGTGCTCCGAAAAATAAAAACAAAAATAACAAAATAGCACTGAGCTCCCATCATTTTGAGGTCGACCATCGTTTCGATTTCAATTCAACAAAAATTTTGGAGTCAGAGCATTCTCTCAGCAAAAGATTATTTCTTGGAATGGCCCATGTTGCAAGTAACGGTAATAGCGTCAACTTGAAGACCTACTGCAACAATTTGAAACGTATTCAGTAGATGAACCAAATCCAGGTTTATCATTCGAAAAAAAAAGAAAAAACTTCATACCCACTCGGTGTTTTATCACGTGAAAGAGAAAAAACAAAACTTGAATTCGTTTTAGATGAAAACAAATCCTTTTAGTATGATCTGGAACAAATATTCCACTGCGAACTATTCCAATGTTATCAATGATGAAATTGTTATTCACAACTACATTCCTTTTATGACATTAATGATTTGAAAACAATATTCCTCATAATTTACACTCTGGATAAGTAAAAGAATTGTCACATTTGAGACTGTTTCCTAATATATGTTTTGGAAGCATTATTAACCATAGTGGTTATCCCATCCCTCTAGTAAATGGTATTTTATCTAAATTTTGTTGGGATCAGAAAATTTTATTAAAGAAGCCGCAATTTAAATTTTTTTCTTTTTTTCCATTGCCAATTAGCATGGCTATTTCGTTATTATTTCAATACATTCATTCAACTGGATGGACATATGATCCAAAGAACGGTAATAGTATTGGAGGTAACTAAGTTGTCAGAACTTCCCGTAAACATATACTACTCGGAGGGAACAATGAATTGTTTATATATGCTACTTGGAGGGAACAACGAACTGTATATATATTTACATATATAATTTTTTTGTCTAAAATTGTTACCCCTCTTTTGATAAACCTATACAGTATGTTCCCCTCTGCCCATATATGCAATTATTTTGAATAAAATTTGAAGCGGTACCCTGGAGGTTAGTCCGCCTTAGCTTTGACATGGAGGGAACAACGATCTGTGGATACATATATATATATATATATATATATATATATATATATATATATATAATGGATATAGCGAGGGGCAATATATGAAAATATAAGTAGAAAAGTTATTGGGTATAACCCTCAAAATGTTCTGCAACCGTAGACACGTGTTTCGAGCTTAAGCTCTCGTCAGTACGGTAAAATCAAGTGCGAAGATGTACAACACTTAGATGTAAAAACAGAAACAAAGGAAGTCAACAACAGGAAGCCAACCACACATTTGTGGCTTCGGTTAGAAGATTGTGCTTACAAGGCAACAACTAACGTCGCCACGGAGGCAGCTATAGCTACCAGCGTGACAATCCTACCCAGGAAAATACTTATGAACCCTACGCTGTTACCTCCAAAATACATATATAGTGAACGTACTTCCCTCATATATAGCGGACTCACCTCCGATTTCGGAGGTAACTACGAACCAACGGAATATTTCACTACGGGGTACTACTATGTCAGATCGGTCCAAATACGAAAAAAACGCATGGAGGTAACTTTGAGTGATATGTAACCTCGAATTCGGTCACTATGTTCAGCGATTTGCCACCAGCGCTAGTATCGCTTTTTCCGAGTTGCTTGTTGCACCTAGTTCCCTCCAACCGTATATCACTTTCATGCTATGTTACTTGCTGCATGTAGTTTCCTCCAGCTATATATATATATATATATATATATATATATATATATATATATATATGGAGTAATTGCGACACGTACTTCCCTCCGTCGAGATATACCGAATTACTGCGGCACGCAGTTCTGATAAATGATATGAGAGATACGGTTTCGATTATTTTAGATAGGGATTACTCTTTTCGCAGGGATTGAGTTAAATCTTGTGTTGTTTTCGTGAAAGGTCAACAGTAATAATAGTGTATTGAAGGTATTATAGGTACTCAAATAATTAAAAATGGATTACATAATCAACACTTCCGCTTCAACCTATACAGGGTGATTCACGACGAATTGTACATAGTCCAACCATAAGTACTATGGACCAATGCCATTTCATATCTGGTATTGAAAAATGCCTTGTTTCGTTTTTGACGGATATACAGGGCGATATTTGAAAATATGTGAATTATTTAACGTTAAATATCTCTAAAAGTAAAAAACTCAGGCATATGAAATTTTCCACACTGAAAATGCTTCCTGAGCTCAATAAAATAGTTTTTGAAAAAAAAATTATTTCAGGTCCGGACTTAGTTTTTTTTAGATTTTCATTGGTTTTTTGAAAACAACACCCTGTAAGCAACATCAGGCAAATTTTATTTTTCTCACTTTGAAACTTAAGGACCATACTAAGCAACAGTTGAAAAAAATTGAAAGCGGAAGTTTTTGTTTTCTGAAGAAAAAAATTGCACTTTCAAAAATACTATAATTTTAATGGATTCACATTCCGCTTATGACTGATGCGGCACTACATCGATAACACATCTTAATTTTTCAACAGAAATTATTTGGAAAGTTCATAATACAAGAGATAAAGTATTATTCAACCAACCGTTAAAATTCCAGGGTCGTATTTATTTTTTTTTTATGTTTTTATTGATCCAGTATAAACAACACCCTGAAAAGCGGGTTGAACAGATTTTCTTTCTTTCACGTCAATGCGGATGGTACGATAGAAAAAACTTTTTTTTTAAACAGTGCAAATGTATTTTTTTCTACCATGGCTAATACAGCACTACACTGAAAAAAACTTTTATTTAAAATAAAATCGTTCGGAAAGTATTTCTTACTCGATTTAAAGATTGATATTACAGGTCCTAACTTATTTAACGTTCTAATTGGTTTTGTAAAAACAATACCATGTCACCTTCGAGGGTGGCTAATACTAAATGCCTGAGCAAAATTAACTAAAGAAAATTAACGTAAAATATTCAAAAACTAATTGATTTCTATCCTGCAAGTAAAACAAAACCTTGGATGTTGTATCCAATAAAGATGGCAGCCGATCAAATGTAAAAGATGGACCTAAACTCACTTTTATTTTTCTACGGGACAATTTTTAAAGTTTGCTGCTAACCTTCACCGTAAGAAATACATGAAAATGTTTTAGTCAACTTCAACAACCGTTATTGTGAAAAATGGAACGGAGAGTAAGTGCAATTACAGACATACAAATAACAAATTCAGTTTTCTAGAAAATTTTATTTAGTTGACTCAACGATAACAATAACAAATAAACACTACTTAAAAGAGACCTAATCGGATTTAAGTTTATTTTCAAAATGTCATCCATTCGCCTACCGGCACTTCCTTTCTCTTTTCAAGATATTCCTTACGGCTTTTCTTATCTGATCTGGATGCCTTCTTGTGAAGAGAAATGCTTCAATTATTATCTCACGTAGCTGTTCTCTTGTTGTAATCTCTACCTCATATGCTACTATGCTTTTCAAAACGCCCCACAAATAATAATCTAGTGGGGTAAGGTCAGGTGATCTCGCCGGCCAGGGAATCGGCCCACCACGTCCCATCCATCTATTGGGAAAATTTTGATTGAGAAAATGATTAACTGCCCTGGTTGAATGAGGTCCTGCTCCATCGTGTTGAAATCTCATATCTCTCACATTGACTTCCTCATCTTCCAGAAGAACAGGGAGAACATTCTCCAGAAAATCAAGGTACTCCTGCCCACTCAATCTATCGTTCAAAAAATAAGGACCCACTAATTTATTACCGATGATACCTGCCCAAACGTTGACAGAGAATCTAACTTGAGATCTAGTTTGCTTTATAACATGTGGATTTTCATGTCTCCAGTTGTGATTATTTCTGGAATTGTTTATGCCGTCTTTCGTGAACTGGGCTTCATCGCAAAACAATATCTGATAAATGTATCTTCTATTTGCAGAGATCCACCTGCATAATCGCAAACGTGGAAGATTATCTCCCGGATGCAGTCTCTGCACCAGTTGGGGGTGATAGGGATAAAGGAGATCTTTCTTCAACGTCCTGAAAACTGTGGACTGGGAAATGTGCAAAATGCTGGATATTCGCCGGGTACTTATCTTATCATTTTGATTAACCATTTCTAAAATATGCTCTTTTTGGTCTTCAGTCAGTCGCTCACCACGTTCTGCAGTACCAGAAGGAAATTTTCCCGTTTCTCGCAGGTGCGTAAAAACGTTGTTAAACGTTTGGTAGTTCGGTACTCTTCTATGTGGGAATCTTCTCCGGTACTCCCTGACTGCTGCTCTGGCATTTCCATTACAACATCCGTATACAAAAATTATATCTGCGTATTCTGCGTAAATAAACTGATGAGGCATCGTGCTGAATGACCAACTCAAACTGTCAAAATGGATACCCGAGCTTCTGTCACCCGTTGCTTTATTTGTTTTTCAAAGCGAATTAAAAGCCTACTTGTAATAGTTTCTTCTATGGCAAATGGTGTCTATTTATTTCAGTTAGTATCATCATCATATTTGACGTGACAGTAAGAAAATTTGTCCAACTCCATTTACTGGGTGTTATTTTTACAGGATCAATAAAAACTTGAAAAAAAATACGGCCTGGAATTTCAACGGTTGATTAAAAATACTTTATCTTGAGTAATATGAACTTTCGTTAAAGTTTTTGTTGAAACATGATAATGTGCTATCGATGTAGTGCCGCATCAGTTATAAGCAGAATGAGTATTCTTTAAACTTATCCTTTTCAAAATATTCCATTTTTTTTTGTAGAAAACAAAAACTTTCGTGTTCAATTAAAACTAAATCAGCTTAGGTCATTTTTAGGTAGTTTTATTTAATATGTTATTGTTATCGTTGAGTCAACTGAATTAAATTTTCTAGAAAACTGATTTCAGTATTTGTATGTCTGTAATTGCAATTGTTTTTTTCAATGTAGTGCTGTATTGGCCATGGTAAAAAAAAATACATTTGCACTGTTTAAAAAAAAGTTTTTTCTATCGTACCATCCGCATTGACGTGACAGAAAGAAAATCTATTCAACCCGCTTTTCAGGGTGTTGTTTATACTGGATCAATAAAAACACAAAAAAAAAAATAAATACGACCATGGAATTTTAACGGTTGGTTGAATAATACTTTATCTCTTGTATTATGAACTTTCCTCATAATTTTTGTTGAAAAATTATGATGTGTTATCGATGTAGTGCCGCATCAATCATAAGCGGAATGTGAATCCATTAAAATTATAGTATTTTTGAAAGTGCAATTTTTTTCTGCAGAAAACAAAGACTTCCGCGTTCAATTTTTTTCAACTGTTGCTTAGTATGGTCCTTAAGCTTCGAAGTGAGAAAAGTAAAATTTGCCTGATGTTGCTTACAGGGTGTTGTTTTTAAAAAACCAATGAAAATCTAAAAAAAACTAAGTCCGGACCTGAAATATTTCTTTTTCTCAAAACCTATTTTATTGAGCTCAGGAAGCATTTTCAGTGTGGAAAATTTCATATGCCTGAGTTTTTTACTTTTAGAGATATTTAACGTTTAATAATTCAGATATTTTCAAATATCGCCCTGTATATCCGTCAAAAACGAAACAAGGCATTTTTCAATACCAGATATGAAATGGCATTGGTCCATAGTACTTATGGTTGGACTATGTACAATTCGTCGTGAATCACCCTGTATAATATGTGTATTCGTCAAGAAGTCTCTAACAGGAAACAACTACTACCCCCAACGACCGTTGAATTATATCTGTTGGATCATTGGCAAAGTTATATTTTGATTTAATTGGGGGAACACGTCCGTACCGGTTTCATGGTTTTTGCCAATCTTCAGCGAAGGCTGGTTCTCCCAATTGAACCGAGAGACCTCTTCAGCTTCTGTTGGGAGTTCCTGAGACAACAGCACTGCAAAGTAGTTCTTGTAGAAAATATTGCCAAGAATCTATAATACATAATTCTACGGTCGTAAGGGGCAGTAGCTGTTTTCTGTTAGAAACTTACTGACGATTACACCCATTGTAAACGTTAAGGTAGAAGAGTGGATTATGTAATCCATTTTTAATTATTTGATTAATTGTCTTCCGTCAAGAAGTATAGACATTGTTCTTATGGAATTATCGGTACTGTTTTATTTCGCCTTCCGAGTCAGTGACTTCCAAAGCTTTGCCGTTTGTTCAGAGAACGAGGTCTGGGAGAGAGATGTTCGGCATGTCTCCAACGTGATGACAAAGGGATGTGAAGACTGTCCTCGATGGGTCAGTCTCTATGGGATAGCTAACGGTGGAATTACTGATTATGTATCATGAAATTATATAGGAATTAGAAACAGATCTCCAGCCAACAAACTCGCTATGTTCCATCGAAGTGAGTGAGCTTGTGAGCTCGGCAACACAGACGAGACAGATGGCTTTTCTCTTGGACATAATCTAAAAGTTTGTGTTGTTTGGGGCTGCACCATGAATATGGAAACAGTATTCCAGAAACAGTTGGATCTGTGCCTTATGAATCATAATCAACTGACGGGAAGTGAGGCACAGATGAATCGAAATGAGTGCAAGAAGCAAGCCTTTGTTGAAATTGGCACTAGCTGACAAAGCAGAAGAGTTTGTATTTCTACAATCAGGAAGTAATTATTATTATTTTTGCAGACATACGGTCGCGCGTCGGGCATTTTATATATCAGTTTTTAGCAATAACCCGGTACGTAATCATTCAGAATGCATATTTTGAATGATAATCTAGAATACTTATTGGTAAATTCATTCACAACAGTTTTCAGACCTGTTTGATTCAAAAGTAAAGTAAATGCATTCGGTTAATTTCAACATTCGATGCAGTATTTTCCCCATTACAACATGAGTATTTTCACTCCTACATGCGCTTTCCGATAGCCAAGTTACCTTCATCAGTAGGAATACTAAACTAATTAGTTCGGTATTCCTACTGATGAAGTTAACTCAGTTATCGAAATTAGCATCTAGGACTGAAAATATTTGTGTGGTATAGGAAACAATTTTGTTAATCATAAGCTTTTTCTTGAGTTCCACTCCTGTCTATCAATAAGATCTTGTAACTCAATTATAATCCAATTCAACATAGCTGATCAATTTATAATGCAAAATCTGACAATTGTATATTAATGCAGATGAATTATATCCATAAGTCGAAAAAAATACCATTGTATCTAACAATTTCCAAAAAGTGAAATGAGGCAAATATCCGTCAAAATAACAATTATTTTCCTTGCTAATACTGGGACTATACCGAAAATTGAACTATATCTGACAGATACATGTGGTAAGTTTCTCCAAGATGATGCATATATTTCCTTCAATCGAACAGTTTCAGTTCATACAAATTCAAGATGGCGTCTCCAATATGGCGGACGAATTCCAATAATTTCAATTTGATTCTGTTGAAAATATTTATCGGGTAGTTTTTGGAGATGCGAATTAGGATTTTTTCATCGGTGAAACTGTGCTTACAAGCTAGCTCACTTTTCTGGAACACCGCAAAGTTTGGCGATCTGTCTCTGTTTTACAGATTGTTGTTGTTAAAATTATTATTTCCGTCAACCGATTGCACCCCTACGCGCAACCCTCGGAAGTCTTTGACAGACTTGTGTGAGCTAAGGAAGACGCAGCCCTTACCTTTTATCGTGTGATGCCATGCACGAGACCGATAACCATGCGAGCCTTTGAATCCTCGAACGTTCTACCAGCACTGCTCTGAATGCTCTGAATCCACAATTTTTGTGGAATTGAAATCGAAACGATAGTTGATCTCAAAAATATGGAAGCTCATTACTGTTTTGTTATATTTGTTTTCATTTTTCGAGGCACTATCATAATGACGGTGTTTTCACCTTTGATTGAAGTACTGTTTAGTTTGTCCAATGTATTTTATGAATTATGTTATGTATTACAAGATTCATTTTTTATTTTCGTTTTTTTTTTTCAAATAACTTTCAGGATACTAACCTCAATTATACGAATATTGGTATTGGGTTTTTTTTTGAGGTGTCGAATAACTTTTTTGAGCGTACGTCTAGCACATTTTTCAGTGAAAAAAATTATTTCTCTATTATAAAAGCTACCCTCTTTGTAAGGAACTGTTTTCTAGATATTTAAACTTGAAAATTTCAAGTCGATTATTTAATAATCTATGAATGTTGATGTTAGTATTTTGGATTTTTCACAAGATTGCTTAGGAAATGAAGTTGACGTTTGAGCAAGTAGTTTTGGTTGTCACATATTATGTTATAGTTGAACGTTTTGTTGAAGTTTCTGTACGTTTTAAAACACTCATTTTGAAAAAATGGATTATATAAACAATTCTATTCAGTCCACAGTTTGGAGAATTATCCACGATCGACAATTTTTTCCATACCATATTCAAAGGGTACAAGCTTTTCTGCCCGAAATGCTATCACTAACTTCCATAGCAACCATGTTTGGGCTATGGAAAATCCGCTCGCAGTTAGTGGAAGACATTATCAGTATCAATTTTCTATAACTGTAGGGGCGGCAATGATTGCTAATTACTTGATACGTCCTTATTTAATTATTTCTTCCGGTCCTACTGAATGGCGCAACTTACAGAGACTTTTCAGAAAATGAACTGCCAGGACAACTTCAGAATGTACCATAAGAAATCCGTTTCTGCATGTGGTTTATGCATGATGGGGCTCCGATCCATATCAGAGTTGTAGCCAGGGAATTCCTCAACACTGTCTATCCAAATTGATGGATCAGTAGGGGTATAGAAAAACATAACCAGGCGTAGGTACCAAGGTCTCTAGATCTAAACCCGTTAGATATTTATTTTTGGGGACATTTGAGGTCACTAGTTCACAAAACTCCAGTAGCGAACGAGGAAGATCTGAGAAACCGAATAGTAGACAATAAGAAACACATCAATAATTCTTGAGCAAGTCCGACATTCAATGACTAGAAGGTGAATACAATTTTGTATTCCTCATTTTATTTTATTCTGCATATTTGAAATTTCTTGAAACAGAATGTTGGTATTTCTTGTAAATTTAAGTGAAACAAATACTGGTTTTGCAACCTTGAAACAAAAATAACCAGTTCACTTAAGGATGTCATACAGAGACGTACCCAAAAGTAATGATCTCTTCAAACTAGTGTAAAGCAATAGAATAGGTGGCGCCCCCTACAAAATCCAAAACTACTCACTTAAACGTCAAATTCATTTCCTAAGCGATCTTGTGAAGAATTCAAAATAATGGTAATAACTTCAACATGCATCGATTATCAAATAATCGACTTGACTTTTTCCAAATATCTAGAAAACGGTTGCTTTTAGCGACTTCCAACAGAGGTATCTTTCTTGCGTAGATAAGATAGAGAAATCAATTTTGTTACTGAAAAATGTGCTTAAAGGACGCTCAAAAAAGTTATGAATCTTCGAAAAGAAAAAGGAGTGTATATGGCGCTTCCTACGAGTAGGAGCAATATCAGGTTCAAATTCGACACCTCAAAAAATCTCTCAATACCAATTTTTGTTTAATCAAGGTAATCCTTCAAATTTTAATCAAAATAATTGCATATATGGGCAGAGGGGAACATACTGTATAGGTTTATCAAAAGAGGGGTAACAATTTTTGACAAAAAATTTATATATATAAATATATATAGAATTCGTTGTTCCCTCCGAGTAGTATATGTTTACGAGAAGTTCTGACAACTTAGTTACCTCCAATACTATTACCGTTCTTTGGATCATATGTCCATCCAGTTGAATGAATGTATTGAAATAATAGCGGAATAGCCATGCTAATTGGCAATGGAAAAAAAGAAAAAAATTTAAATTGCAGATTCTTTAATAAAATTTTCTGATCCCAGCAAAATTTAGATAAAATACTATTTACTAGAGAGATGGGATAACCACTATAGTCAATAATGCTTTTAGTTTCTTCAGATTTTTTCAATGAAATTTCTCATAACTGAGTTTTTGAGTTTCATTTCTGGATTGTTTTATGATGTTGGTGTTTCGATGGAGGGGATGAGCTGAAGTTCAGAAATCTGTCAGAGCTACAAGATTTCCTGTATAAATCGGTGATTATATAATTACCTTTTCTAATTCATAAAATAGTCCACTTGCTCGTGATCAGTAAACAAGAACTTACTTCATTTTATATAGGATAGATTTTGGAATAAGATAAGGATCCTTTCCGTATTAACTGCTGCCGTGAAGGATTATTGTTTTTGTTAGGGATAGCACTGGTAATTTGAACTCCACAGTAATTCGCACGGGATCCACCCCTATCTACTCACAAAATTTCAATACTCAAATATATCAAATCGAATTGAAGGTCATTCCAGATCCGAGTGAGGCAGGAACCTGGAACCTTCAGCCCTAAAAATAAACGCTCTCACACCGCGCCGCACCCCGACTAACGGGGCAACCTATTTACCCATTAGATATTGAGAAATATATTTTTTTTGTTATGCATGTCCATATATTCAATATAGATAGACTATCACTTTTTCATTTATGTTTTGTTATTCGCGAAGTAGAAAATCCTGAATCTTTTTTTCATTTTGTTTCTTTCAAAATGATACACAAACGTACATTGTTTTTATTTTAATTTGTCCCAATTTCAAATGGCAAAAAAACTCACTTTCGTATTCTGTTTTCACGTCCAAAGTTTGATTGTTGTTTAGTCAGTGTTTAAATAAAACGCATTCCTCAGATGTTTACAATTTCAATGCCACCGTTTCGGTAAAATATTCTTTTTCTTCAGGGCTACAGTAAGAAGTGTGCGTGAATACAAACAACAAGGTATGGACATATACAACATATAAATAATCAAATTGTTAAAATGAATTGAAAAATTGTGTAGGTTTAAATGAAATATTGTATAAGCTACAGTGGGAGTGAAATACTTAAGAATCCAAAACGTTTATTAGGAAACAATCTCAAATGTGACAATTCTTTTACTCATCCAGAGTGTAAATTATGAGGAATGTTGTTTTCAAATCATAAATGTCAAAAAAGGATTATAGTTGTGAATAACAATTTCATCAGTGATAACATTGGAGTAGTTCACAGTGGAATATTTGTCCGAGATCATACTAAAAGGATTGGTACATCTAAAACGAATTCAAGTTTTGTTTTTTCTCTTTCACGTGATAAAACACCGAGTTGATAAAAAGTTTCTTCTTTTTTTTCGAATGATAATCCTGGATTTGGTTCATCTACTGAATTTGATTTTATATGTAATCAAAATGTTTTCATTAATACGTTTCAAATTGTTGCAGTAGGTCTTCAAGTTGACACTATTACCGTTACTTGCAACATGGGCCATTGCAAGAAATAATCTTTTGCTGAGAGACTGCTCTGACTCCAAATTTTTTGTGGAATTGAAATCGAAACGATGGTCGACCTCAAAATGATGGGAGCTCAGTGCTATTTTGTTATTTTTGTTTTTATTTTTCGGAGCACAATCGTAATGATGTTGTTTAACCATCTGTTTCAAGTATTGTTTCGTTTGTCAAATGGCCATCAAGTCACAGTTTTCACATGGTATCTGATGAGTTATGTTGGTATTTTTCCTCAATGGTGTCTCTCTTTTGATTTGGAATGAATGTAATTTTTTTGTGTCTTCGTATTGTATTGTGCTATTTTTGAATTGTTTGTACTCAAACGTTTTCTTAGCCTCTCGGAAAGACCTGTTATATTGGGAATTTCGAAAAATTTGCGGGATTTAGTTTTACGGGATGAGGTACTCAATGTTTTATTACTCTCAGTAGGTTTTCTACTCAAAATACTATTAACTAAAAAGATGGGATAACCATTGGTAAATAATTTTTTTTTTTCGTTTCTTCAGATTTTTTCGATTGAATTCCTCATGACTCAGTTTGTGAATTTCATCTCTGTATCGTTTTATGATGTTGGTCTTTTGATGAAGGGGATGAGCTGAAATGACGTATTGAAATCTGTTAGAGCCACGAGATTTTTTGTATAAATCAGTGATTAAATAATTACAGATCGACAAGCGTAAGGATGCCTCTGAGATGCGCAAACGATAGAAAGCGTGAGTAGATGTGCGACAAAGATCGACTACTGTTTAATAAGGCAGAGCGATTGAGCTCCTGCCCCACTCCAGGGTCTTGTCTACTGCGCAACCAATTCTCGGAGGCATCCTTACGTTTGTCGATCAGTACCTTCTCTAATTTATAAATAGTGTTATTATTCTCCACTTCCATTTTAAATGTCAACTCGGAAATTACGTTATTGAATGTGTTAGGAGCGGTATCTTTTTCGGATCTACGTATACATATAAGAATGGAATATCAAATGGATATATTGCAAGTGCTTCTTCAATGATATGGTCCATCACCAGGTCAGCCAAAATGGGGCTAATTAGATCTCCCATTGTTGTACCTATGATGTGACTATAAATATTTTCAATGTGAGTGAAGCAACTGATTTTCAAGCACTGTAATATTAGACTTTCAAAAGTAAATTATTTTGTCTATCGACGTAAGACTAATTTTTTTTCATATTTCAATCACCATGTCAAATATCAGTTTATGTGAACTATCAGTGAATAATGATGTAATATGATATAATGAAGTTAATTTGATTTTCTTCACAACTTCAGAGAGTTTTTCACGTTATGGTCAAAGGTAGGGATAATATTTTTTCAAATATCATTCAAACATTTTCGAAGTTTGGAGCCTGGGGAATTTATACCTGGAACAATGGGTCTTAGGGGCCTTCCATTTTTATGAGCCTTGAGAAGACCATATGCGGGGTAATCCAAAAGTACTTTGACGAACTTCAGGAGGTGATTCATCGCAATATTCTAATATGAATTGTCCAGATAAATATATGTCGGGAAACGCTTCGTTTCCAAGATATATATATATATATATATATATATATATAGAAAGGGTAGTCGTTGCTGACTAGTTAAGAATAGAACCAGTTAATTTTGGGGATTGCAGCAAAGTCAAGAGTTTATACCAAGCTTTCGTAAATTTTATTTACATCTTCAGGGAACTACAAAGAATTATTATGTCAATTTTACATGTTGATGTTATTAAATTAATCTTACAACTATAGTGAGGTTGTTTGACATGTTCTTAATGCTTTGTATAGTGACATTACAGTTTAAAATTGTAAATAATGAAAAAAGAGACTTCACGAATAAAAATGAACAGAAACTTTTAAAATTTCAGTCGAAAAACAAAAGACTTGTTGATTGTATCTAAGCGATATACATCAGGTGTCAAATGTCAATAGAAATAAATCTGTAATTTTCAAGTCAATGTTACCAACTGTAATCTTGTACCAACTGTTTAAAATTGAAATATACGACTGTTGTTTTGTAAGTTAGGAAATAATTACATTTCCAATTGAGTAGTTATGGAGATATTATTATTCATAGGGAGAGTGTGTTCTAACGAGAGTAAGAAGGAATAAATCCCACTCAAATGATTTATATCAGTTCTTTTATTCATAAATTTTTTATCTGGAGATATGAAGGCCATTTCCAAAAAAGTTCTCTTAGTGATATGAGTCTCTTTAGCTAATATTTTAGTTGAATTATAATTTATTCGATGGTCAAATTTGTTAATATGATCAGTAAGAGCAGATCTTTCCGGATGAAGTCTACAATCACATTTATGTAAGGAAATTCTACTTTTCAGGCATCTAGAAGTCACCATCCTGACAAGGAATGCTATACACTACATTTGAAGTGGAAGTTAATGGAATTTTATTTTTACTTTTGAATAAATTGATCTAATTGGTACAATAGTTTTATTTGCTATTTTGACATTACACACTGAATGAAACAGCTTGGACAATCTTGGTGTAATATCTTTTATATATGGAAGTGAAGTATATACAGGGTGAGTCAGAATATGACCGACAAACTCCGACTACAGATTCTTTGCCTCATTTTGAGATGAAAAGTTTTCATCAAGGTATGTCCTAAAATGCATCCCCTCTGAGATACAGGGTGTCAAAAGTGCGAAAAAAAATTCGATTAATTTTTTTTTCTCTAAAACTCCTGGAGAAAAAAATTTCAAATTTGGTGCACTAATCAAGATTTATCAACGTGATAATTTGAAGTTATAATTTTCAATTTTTGTAAACCAGTGGCGTAGTTACGATGGTATGTGGTCATATTTTCCTTCATATTTTCTTTGGACAAATGAATTGACAAATGAACGTTCGACATCAGTTAGGCCCATCCATACTCAACCTAAAAGTCATGACATTCCATTTGCCTAAAAGTGAAGGTTTCTGAGATATTTGCAAAAAACTGAAGATATGTCCTGAGAAGAGACGTAACATCCTGTGTGCTATAATCGCATGATGCAACTTTATTATAACTTATAGGAATAATTGTCAACCTCTTGAACGTTTTTTTTTAATGTTGGGAGTATTCATAACATAGTACAGGTAAGTCAGAATGAGACCGACAAACTCCGTTTTTTTTTACTCGTCATAATATTTGAACAAAGGGCGGGGATTAGCGCAGTGGTTAAGCGCTCGCCTGGTAATCGAGAGATTGCAGGTTCGATTCCCAGACGGTGCCATTTTTTTTCATTTTCAGATGTGAAAGTCTGAATGACTGAGGCTCGTGTCGTCTGGGAATAATCCTCCAGGATTCACTGTTGCATTAAAAATTAACAGTGCTGCTCCTAAAGTGGCGCATGGAGTTAGTAACAAGGCCTATCCAGAATACATGGCTAATGACCATAGCAGTCGATGCCAAAACACCAAGGAAAAAAAAATATTTGAACGAATCGATTTCGTAAATTCACCGATATGTGACCATACATTGTTGCATAATGATTATTCTGAAAGATCCACTGACAAACCCAGCCTCAAATTATAATACTCCTGTTAGAGGAGAGTTAAAGCCTAAAATAATATTTGCAAAAAACTATAAATACTTACTATTAAATTTGTTAAATTTTATGTTGGAGTATCATTATCAAAGTCATTTCATACTGAATTATCTAGGAAAATATTTTCCAATCATGTTTTTGGTGAAGAAAAACAATTATTGTGTATTTACGAGTATATCTACTCAAATGATAGAAACGGTTTATAGGGTACACAACATAAAAACAAAAAAGGCTCAAAGTAAATGTTCAAATGGACCTCCATTTTGTTTGATACACAATTGGCACCTCTGTATCATTGACTGTCGCACGCTTTGGAATATTCCTGGTGTATCCTGTATTAACGTACATGCTGCTAAAATTCTTGCCGGTAAATCTTCAACAGATTCTACAGGTGTCGAATACACCAGGGATTTAAGGTATCTCCACAAAAAAAGTCTAGTGACGTTAAATCCGGAGAACGTGCAGGCCAGTGTATGGGACCACGTCTACCTATCCACTGATCATGGAATGTTTCATCAAGAAATTGACGAACGATTCGTTGAAAATGGGCCGGTGCTCCGTCCATAATCCATGTTGAAACGATCTTCACTGACTGAAATGATGACAGATGACTTGACAACAATACAAACTTGTTTGGGTTACTATCAATAGCGTCAATCAAATCTACTATGCTGCGTTCGAGTTGACGCCCTAAACGATCCGGGCGCGCTCCCAATAACCTTATCGCATTTCTCTTGAAAGTCGGGGCAAATTCTGTTGTTTCTACCGGAAACAATGACTGTCTAATTCAGACTCATCCGAACCATCTTTTCAATTCTTCAAACATTAGCTTCAGCTTTTAGCTTCTGAGGATGCTTACTATGTCAATTGACTGTACTGTTCCTAAATTATTTTCTTTCGATTCGTGATAACTAATTGCAAAGTCGAACCTTCCAGACTAGTTTGTATACCATTGATCAATGCATAAAAAATACACAAATTTTTTTTTCTTGTTCTTTTTCAAAACCATATGCTGAATGGATTAATTTTCCTCGATACACCAATTAGAAAAGGCTCTAAAAATGATACTCCAACATAAAATTCAACAAATCAAGAGTACTTATCTTCAGTTTTTCGCAAAAATTGGTTCAGATCCAAACTCTTACTTGAGTGGAGTATTATTAATTTGAAGTTGGGTTTGTTTTTTTTTTTTGATTATTGCACATAGCAAATTACGTTGATACTCAGGACATATCTTCAGTTTTTCTCAATTATCTCAGAAACCTTCACTTTTAGACACAGAATGTTATGACTTTTAGGTTGAGTATCGATGAGCCTAACTTATGTCAAACGCTCATTTATCAATTCAGTTGTCCAAAGAAAATTCGTTCAAATAATATGACGAATAAAAAAAACGGAGTTTGTCGGACTCATTCTGACTTACCTGTACCATGTTATGAATACTCCCAACATTGAAAGATGTTCAGGAGGTTGACAATTTTTGCTATAAGTTATAATAAAGTTGCATCATGCGATTATAGCACACAGGATGGTATGTCTGTTCTCAGGACATATCGTCAGTTTTTCGCAAATATCTCAGAAACCTTCACTTTTAGGCAAATGAAATGTTGTGACTTTAAGGTTGAGTATGGATGAGCCTAACTGATGTCAAACGCTCATTTGTCAATTCAGTTGTCCAAAGAAAATATATAATAAGTGATTTCAGAAAATTTCAGAGAATTTGTAACCGGAAATGTATTGAAAATATCTTCCTACTACTACAGTAGTATTCTTTCAAGTCAACTCGACGTTGTCTTCAGCCGTTTGAAGTAATTCATCTCGTTGGTGAAGTATTTTTCACAAACTTGCTTACTGAAACATAGCACGAGACTTGTTTAATTGAAACCGATTAATCTACCCACCCCAAGTCAAAGTTGGAGTATTCGTCGGTGAAATCCCGCTCACGAACCTGCTCACTTTACTAAAACATAACACAAGACTTGTTGAATTGAAACCGATGAACCATCCCACCCATGAAATCGCGCTTCGGGCTCATTTCCACTCATAAGCATTGACATTCAATTAACTTGAAAATATTCTAAGTCAACTTGTTATTACACTCCACCTTTTTGGATTTATTCATCCGGTGAAATCTCACTCACAAACTTCCCTTCTAACACATTGCACGAAATAAAATTCTTTGTCTATGTCATCGTTCCTCGAGGCACAAAAACGAAATCACTTATTACAAAGAAAAATGCCCAAACTCTTGGTCATTGAGGCTTACCATATTGAAATGATTTAAAAAATAATTGCCAGAGGACTGGTCCTTGAAGCACACCAAATCGAAACAACTTGAAATAGAAACTGGTCCTTGAGGGTTACCTCATTGAAATGATTTATTATATATAAAAATGTCCCAAGAACTGGTCCTTGAGGTGTACCACAATGAAATTTGAAAAATGGTAAAAGCGTTGTCAATGTGATTTTTCTTTGAGGCGCAAAACCTGAAATAATTTTATGAACAAAAATGCCTATAAAACTGGTCCTTGAGGCTCACCATATTAAAATAATTTATTAAATATATAAAATGCCAGCCCAGCTGGCGCTTGAGGTATAGCACATTGAAATTTTAAAAACGTTGAAGTATCTGTCTATGTGATTGTTCCCTGAGGCATAAAAGCTGAAATAACTTGTAATAGAAAAATATCCCGAGAACTGGTCCTTGGAGCACACTATATTGGAATAACTTGTAATAGAAAAATGCCCAGAGAGGCTCACCTCATTGAAATAATTTATTCTATATGAGAAATGCCCCAAGAACTGGTCCTTGAGGTGAACCACAATGAAATTTGAAAAATAGTGAAAGCGTTCTCTATGTGATTGTTCTCTGGTGCACAAAAATTTTAATAATTTGTACAAGAAAATGCCTAGAAAACTGGTCCTTGAGGACTACTATATTAAACTGATTCCTTATATATAAAATGTCCAACGTACTGGTCCTTGAGGTACAGCACATTGAAATTTGAGAAATGTTAAAGTCTCTGTCTATGTGATTGAGGCACTAAAACTGAAATAACTTGTAATAAAAAAATGTCCAGAGAACTGGTCCTTCAATCACACTACATTGGAATAACTTGTTATAGAAAAATGCCCAGAGCACTGGTCCTGGAGGCTCACCTCATTGAAATTATTTATTATAAACAAAAATGCCCAAAGAACTGATACTTTAGGAATACTAAAATGGAATTTTAAAATGGTGGAGGCGTAGTATTTGTGTTTTTTCCTTGACGCACAAAAACTGAAATAATTTGTAGAAGAAAAATTTCCAGAAAACTGGTCCTTGAGTTACCACTTTGAAATAATGCATTATTTGTGAAAAATGTCCAACGAAATGATCCTTGAGTTATGCCACATTGAAATTCAAAAGTATTATAATATCTGTCTATGCGATTGTTCCTTGAGGCACAACAATTGAAATGAATTGAAATAGAAAAATGTTCAGAGAACTGATCCTTGGGACATACCACATTGAAAATCATTCAAATCATCACTTTATATCTCAAACTTATCAAGTGTATGACATCAAGTTGAAACTTTTCAATAAGACACCTTGTATAAGGAATTCTGATTTGTTCGTACATCACTATTCATACCGAAAACGTATAATCACCAAAATCAAGGCAATGACCGATTGCCAAATGTACAATATTAGTACCTCGCGTAGCGCTCTCATTTGTATGGACCTTCTTCCCGTTGCGCTCTCGTGCACTTTCTGTTGACGGGTGCCTCCCGTTACTTTTCTCATTTGTACAGACCCAGCTCCTGTTGCTTTCTCTTGCATTGCTGTTATCAGCTGCAAAATGCAATTCTGGATTAACTGTTTCGACAAATAATTATTATTGCAAAACTACGATACATGACGGAGCGATCGGAAATGAAACTAAATCTAATGTGGCGAAATCATGTCTGCAGTTGAACGGGTTATTCAGGTCATTGCCAGTGTTCATCATTAAAAATTCTCTCTTGTAAAATTTTGATTTTTGCTAATATAGATTATCATAAAGTACTTGGTGGAATCAACTGCCTTTTGGGAATCAAGCATTCACATATAGAAATCGAATAGTTTTTTATATGTTTGGGGTATGAAAATGGCATAATAAAAAACATGATTTTCAATGTCAAATGACTTTTTTCTGACTTGTAAGTTGTGGGATAATAAAACAGATCGCTTAAAAGAAATATACTGGGTGAAATTGTATCAAATGAATTGAGAATGTACGGTAAACTGCTACTGAGAAATACAACGGGTGAATTATACATCGAAGTTAATTCACAGTGAAATGGGATAGGTGATGTTGTTGAAGTTAAATGAAAACATACCTACTCTTTAGACATATTTATACAGAGTGAATAGCAAATCTATGACATTAAAGAGTACACGGAATACAGGGTGAAGGGAAGATGAAAAAATTCTAAACAGGAGAGCAACTGGAAAAATGAAGGACGTGAAATATTTAGACATATACCGAGGGCTGAAGTATTGGTTTGTTTGCGTGTTCGTATGTTTGTGTGTGTAACTGTTTGTTCGTTTGTTCGCGTGTTTTCGTGTTCAATTGTCTGTGTGTTCGTGCTTGTTCGTATGTTCGCTTGTTCAGGTTTTCGAGTGTTCGTATTTCTTTGTGAGTCTGCGTGATCTAGTGTTAGTGTGTTCGAGTGTCTGTCTGTTTGTATATTTGTTTGTGTTTATGTGTTTCTGTGTTCTAGTAGCAGATGGTCATAGAACACTACAGACAGCCTCAGATATGCTCAGATCATCACAGCTTGCCACTGCTCACCACAGGCAGCCACAGATAACCACAGATAACCTCAGATCCACACAACTAGCCTTTGCTAACAACAAAAAGCCACAGATAGCATTGAATAGCCACAACTCAGTTCTTCACAAAATACATGTTGTATAGAATTGAAGTTATTATTACTGATCTTGAAATTTACCATTGAACCCGTGTTGACTTTTTATGACCTGTCTGTTACGAGAGCCATAGTTCTCGTAACAGACAGGTCATAAAAAGTCAATACGAATTCAACGAATTCCAGTAAATATGATATGTGACATGTGCATTCATCAACCTTGAAATAGACCATTGAATCCATCTGGGATTTCTCCATCTAGACGAATTTGTAACCGGAAATGTGTGAAGTATAATATCTTCCTACTACTCCAGTAAGTATTTTTTCAAGTCAACTCGACATTTTGTTCAACCTTTTGAAGTTATTCATCTCAGTGGTGAAGAATTTTTCACAAACTTGCTTACTGAAACATAGATCGAGACTTGTTTAATTGAACTCGATTGATCTTTCCATCCCATGTCAAAGTTGATATCTTCATCAGTGTAATCTCGCTCACGAACCTGCTCACATTACTGAAACATAACACAAGACTTGTTGAATTGAAACGGATGAAACATTCCGCCCATGTAATCTCGCTTCGAGCTCATTTCCACTCATAAGCAATGACATTCAGTTCACTTGAAAATATTCAAAGTCAACTAGATATTATACTTCAGCTTTTTGAAGTTATTCATCCGGTGGAATTTCCCTCACAAACCTTCCTTCTACACATTGCATTAGCCTTATTATTGAAATGAAATTCGAAAATGTTTAAGAATTTCTCTGTCATCTTTCCTCGAGGCACAAAAACTGAAATCACTTATTATAATGGAAAATGCACAAACTCCTGGTCATAGAGGCTTACCACTTCGAAACGATTTATGATATAAACAATGACGGACAGAGAACTGGTCCTTGAAGCACACCACATTGAAATTACTTGTAATAGAAGAATGCCCAGAGATCTGGTCCTTGAGGCTTACCTCATTGAAATAATTTATTATATATAAAAAATGCCCCAAGAACTGGTCCTTGAGATATACCACAATGAAATTTAAAAACTTGTGAAAGCATTGTCTATGGTTGTTCTTTGAAATAATTTGTAAGAGAACAATGCACCAAGAACTGGTCCTTGAGGTATACCACAATGAAATTTGAAAAATAGTGAAAGCATTGTCTATGTGGTTGTGGTTGAGGCACAAAAACTGGAATGATTTAAAAAAAAATTACTAGAAAACCGGTCCTTGAGGCTTACCCACATTAAAACAATTTATATATACTGGGTGTTAATTAAGTACGTTGACAAACTTCGGGAGGTGATTCTTTGAAGGTTTTCAGGAAGAAATTTTCATATAAACATATGTCCCAAACGGCTTGGTTTTCGAGATACAGGGTGATAAAAATACATTTTTTTCAAGATTTCTTAGAGTTAACTTCGACATTTTCTACAATAATCAGTTCAAATTAGGCAAGTACAATCCATTCAATAGCACGCACGATACAAAATAATGCATTTCTCAAATAATTCACAGGGTCCTCCTTTTTTCAGAGTCAAGCTTTGTTCAACCCTTCAGAATTTTTTTTTCCGCCGCCACTGACATATTATGAGAAAGGAATAATAAATGTTGTTTCATTTAACAACTTTTTGCTCTCTTGATGTTTTTCATTTACTTGTACGGTTCAGGAGTTACAATGAAAATATTAACGCAAACATTTTCCAATAACGCATAACATAAAGAAATTTGAGAAGCAAATAGTCTAACAAACTTGAAGGGTGATTCTTTGAAAGGTTTCAAGATGAAAAGTTCATATAAACATCTCCCAAGCGGCTTGGTTTTCGAAGTACAGGGTGATCAAAATACATTTTTTAGGAGTTTTTGGAGTTTACTTCGAAATTTTCGACAATAATCGATCCAAATTATTTCAAAGTGGACAAGTACAATCCATTCAATAGTGCGCATGATATAAAATAATTCATTTCTCGAAGTGTCATTGCCACTCTCCAAAGATTAGCGCGTGACGCAATACGTCATTTTGTTCTCATTACACAAATAGCTACTTTCTGCTCGTGTAGAGAAAATGTAATGTTATGGAGCTCCCATACATTTTTTACCATAACTCAGGTTGAATATGTATTGCACAAAGTTAATTATGGCAAAATAATTTTGGACATTTTCAATAGTGAATAACTTTATTATCAAATACTAGAGCAAAGTAACATAAATTCCCTAGGAATAAAATTAAGTTCAGAAAAGGACCATTATTGAAATTGATATGTCAGAGCAGCTGCTGGAAATGGCCACCGCCAACTTCAATGCATGCGTTTATGCGCCTAACCATAGACTGGCGGACACGCTCAAAAATACCAGGAGTGTTTCTTATAATTCCGCATGACTCCTGTATGCGATTCCTCAGGTCTTCTTCACTTTGAACTGGAGTTCGGTACACTAATGATTTAAGGTGCCCCCAGAGGAAAAAATCAAGTGGATTCATATCGGGTGACCTTGGTGGCCAAAGTTGTGGCCCACCACGCCCAATCCAGCGATCAGAATAATTCTCTTCTAAATATTGGCATGCAACCAATCTGAAGTGTACTGGAGCACCATCATGCATAAACCAAATTCCAATTCTTTCCCTCAGTGGGATCTCTTCTAGGAGTCCAGGTAAGATGAATTCAAGAAAATGTCGATAATGGTCACCATTGAGTCTATGAGGCAGAAAATGTGGCCCGATAAGGAAATTCCCTACAATTCCAACCCAAACATTCACAGAAAACGTCTCTTGAAAATGGTTTTCAATCACGGCGTGTGGGTTTTCATCAGCCCACATATGATTGTTGTGAAAATTAATAATGGCTTTACGGGAAAAGCATGCCTCATCGGTGAATAACACTTGAGATAAAAACCATGGATTTTCCAACAATTTATTTCGAATCCAAGTGCAAAAAGTTAATCTCTTTGGAAAATCCCTTGGCAGAAGAGCTTGAACACGCTGTATGTGATAGGGATAAAGTTGTTGCTCTTTTGAAATTTGCCATACCAATACATGGGTTACGTTAAACTGTGCCGCAATTTGTCTTGTACTGGTGTCTGGATGCTGCTCAATTTCGTTAAGTACAGCTTCTTCTATCTGAACTGTTCTAACTCTCCTGGGTCTTCCTATGAGAACAGCAGACCTCTTGAAAGTACCCGTTTCACGAAGACGGGAGTGAATATTGATGAACATTTGTGTGCTGGGAATATGACGTTGTGGAAATATTTCTAGATACATTCGTCTGGCGGCACGAGCGTTACCATCAGCCATTCCATACATTAAGTGCATGTCTGCCATTTCTGAATTTGTATATTCAACCATTTTATCCAAAGGAATATTGAATGAATCTGCTTTATAGCTTGCACTAATGAAAAATTAACAATGAGACAGTTTCTCAACTTTCGATAACTGTCAAGTTGTTGATATTTAAATAAATGAATTAATATCAAAGCCCACTTTGCTATTTTTATGAATTCAAATTGATAACAAAATTTCTGCGTTACTGCAGAAGAAAAAACTAACCGAAATTTCTGATTAAATAATGTACTCCGTACGGAAACAAAAATTTGTTTGATTAAGTTTTTCGGAGTTATGACCAGAGATTCATAAATGAAAATCAAATGTGTAATGATCTGCGACTATTAGATAAACCCTATTAACTATCTTCCATTACAGGATTACCTTTCGGAAGTTTTTTATGTTGAAAAAGAAACGTTCAATTGAAAACTAAAAAATATCTTTTTTTAAAATAACAAAAAATTTGTATGAGTTCTCTATCAAGACTGATGGGTAAAAACATTTTTAATCATATATCTCAATGAAAATGCACATTTTTACCGCAGTGACGGGGAGATAGTAGTTTTCTGTTAGATATCACAAAAAGAAATCACATCTTTACAATAACAAGCTTTTATTTAGCTTCACTTGTAACTAACTAACAAACAATTTAATAAAAGTTGAATTTGACCCACTTCTAATACTCCGATTAATTTGAAATTTGGCAGGTTTCCGTAATTCCGGTGACAATGCATTAAAAAAATTTTTGTTAAAAAACAAAATGGCGGCTCCAATATGACGGACGAGTTTTGTGATTATGATCCGATTCTGTTCAAAATTGGTATGTGATGGTTTTTGGGTTGGAGATTTTCAGTTTCACATAAAAAATAAACTAAAATGTTAAAAATGAAAATTATAAAAGGAAAACATTTTAAAGTTTTTATACAATACACTGAAAAGAAAAAAATAATTAATTTCATTGTTTGATCTAGGTAATCTTGTACAGAAAGATTTTGATACTCACAGAATAACCTACAAAAAATGAAACAAATTATTTTTTCATTTTCAGTGCATTTGTATAAAAGCTTGTCTTTATATTTTTTATTGTATAATTTTTATTCATCGTAGATTTTTCTAATTCTGAAAAAATATTTCCATCAATTAACAATAATTTAAACTGTTTAATTTTCAAATTTTCTAATGTTATGCCACACTGGAAAATGTTTAAATTAATATTTTCATTATAGCCCCTGAACCGTACAAGTAAATGAAAAAATGCAAGATATCAAAAAGATGTTAAATGAAACAACATTGATTATTCCTTTCTCATAATATGTCAGTGGCGGCAGAAAAAAAATTCTGAAGGGTTGAACAAAGCTTGACTCTGAAAAAAGGAGGACCCTGTGAATTATTTAAGAAATGCATTATTTTGTATCGTGCGCCCTATTGAATGGATTGTACTTGCCTAATTTGAACTGATTATTGTCGAAAATATCGAAGTTAACTCTAAAAAATCATGAAAAAAATGTATTTTTATCGCCCTGTATCTCGAAAACCAAGCCGTTTGGGACATATGTTTATATGAACTTTTCGTCCTGAAAACCTTCAAAGAATCACCTCCCGAAGTTTGTCAACGTACTTAATTAACACCCTGTATATATATATATATATATATATATATATATATATATATATATATATATATATATATATATATATATACAGGGTGTCAATTAAGTACGTTGACAAACTTCTGGAGGTGATTCTTTGAAGGTTTTCAGGACGAAATGTTCATATAAACATATGTCCCAAACGGCTTGGTTTTCGAGATACAGGGTGATAAAAATACATTTTTTTCAAGTTTTTTAGAGTTAACTTCGACATTTTCTACAATAATCAGTTCAAATTGGGCAAGTACAATCCATTCAATAGTACGCACGATACAAAATAATGCGTTTCTCAAATAATTCACAGGGTCCTCCTTTTTTCAGAGTCAAGCTTTGTTCAACCCTTCAGAATTTTTTTTCCGCTGCCACTGACATATTATGAGAAAGGAATAATGAATGTTGTTTCATTTAACATCTTTTTGCTTTCTTGATGTTTTTCATTTACTTGTACGGTTCAGGAGTTACAATGAAAATATTAACGCAAACATTTTCCAGTAACGCATAACATAAAGAAATTTGAGAAGCAAATAGTCTAACAAACTTGAAAGGTGATTCTTTGAAAGGTTTCAAGATGAAAAGTTCATATAAACATGTCCCAAACGGCTTGGTTTTCGAAGTACAGGGTGACCAAAATACATTTTTTAGGAGTTTTTGGAGTTTACTTCGAAATTTTCGACAATAATCGATCAAAATTAGTTCAAATTGGACAAGTACAATCCATTCAATAGTGCGCATGATATGAAATAATTCATTTCTCGAAGTGTCATTGCCACTCTCCAAAGATTAGCGCGTGACGCAATACGTCATTTTGTTCTCATTACACAAATAGCTATTTTCTGCTCGTGTAGAGAAAATGTAATGTTATGCTGCCCTCATAAGGATGAACGCGGAATGTTCCAAATTTTTCAAATTTGAGTTAAGGGCATGATATGGTTCATCTCACATATGTTTAATCGTGTAATAACTAAAATTGCCGTATCTTTGATATTTCCTTGTAAAAGCGATATTCTTTTTTGCCGTACCAAACTACCCATGCTTGCTAAGGATAAACGCAGTATATTTTCAATACTAAGAATGAACGCGGTATAAAGGCAATTCGCGCTTTATGATACCGCGGTCTTTTTTAGTACGCAATAGATACCGCGCTTTTCCTTAGTAGCATCTAGCACCTAGAGTTTCGATGGCAACACATGCATGAGTTTGTTATTGTTTTAAATAATCACGAAACGAAAGAGCTGTGCTAGTGCAATTGTTTTATTTTTGCAGTTGTGTTATTATTTTGAATGGTAAGTTGTGATGTAATTCTGTATTTTACTCTTTTCATGTATTTTCACCCGTCTTCAAGGTTATGTTAGTTATAACATCAGTCTTCCAGTGTAAAAAGTTTGAGTGAAATAATGTTTTCCTACGATCCTATGACACACGCATTTTGAAAAGTACTTTTTAAAATAACTGCTTGCACCTAGATGGATTTTACACTTTTCAATCCTAGTGCTATTATGTACTTTTCAATTCTAGTGTTGTTATATTCTTTTCCAATGTTAGTATGTGTTTAGGTACTAATTTTGAAAGACAATACCTGCTTTTTTATTGATCATAACAAAAATATTATACACAACTCGTGTTGAAAGTGACTTTTCATACACTCGTGACTTTTCATATACTCGTGCATGTGAAAAGTGCCACTTTCAACTCTTGTTGTGTAAGATACCATAACAGCTTACACTATCAGATTTTTTTTTCAGAAATATGAGTCCTGGTAGAAGCCGCCTCATGTTGGAGTTAGCTTCAAAGAAGCATACAGTCGAAATATCATCATCATATTCGACTAGCAACAGAATTATACGCTCTTTCACTCCATTACCAGAAAATTTATTTGACGAGTCAACTTCTTCAACTAACCTGTTACCTGTCGTAGAACCAGAACTTCCTTCAGAAGAATGTGAAGAGATGGCTTCGCTTACTACGCTGATGCCTGTTACAGAACAACTACTACTACCTGAATTATTGGCAGAAAATATACTTGAGGGACCGGCTTCGCTGACCACCTTGTTACCAGTTGTAGAATCAGCACCCGACTTTGGTGGATTCAAGCAAATAAAAGCATCTTGTACTATTTCAAATAATACTATCGTAGTAGTTAGTCAAATCAATACTGACGGAATAGAAATTGAAAAAGGTGACCAAAACGATACTGACGAAATAGAAATTGAAGTAGATGGCCAAAACGGCACCGAAGAAATGGAAATTGAAATAGGCGGTCAAAACGGTACTGAAGAAATGGAAATTGTAGTAGGTGGCCAAAACGGTACTGAAGAAATGGAAACTGGAAAAAGTGGTCATGACGTTACTGAAAAACTGAAACACAAGGAAGATGTAAATAACAGTTCCGGTGTAGGGTCTGCTGATGAAGGACACGAGAGTTTCACCGGAGAAATAAAAATGAATAAAGATGTGCTTAAAGCAGTTGAGAATCGGAGAAATGATGAAGTAGTAAAAAGTAGTGACTCTGAAGACAACCTACCACTTGCTGAGATAGTTAGGCAAAATGCACCTAAGGGTTACACAAAAAATGGAGAACCAAGAAAAAGAAGAAAGAAGAGAACATCAGAACAAATCAGATTAGAAAAAGCAGAAAAGTGTAAATTGCTAGTTGAAAAACATAAAGTAGTTCCACCATGTTCAGTTAATGTCTGTAGAAAAAAGTGCATATCAATAATATCTGAAGAGCAAAGACAACAAATTAACTTAAGCTTCTGGAATTTGACGGAACAAGAAAGAAGAAATTACATTTTGGCGTCCTGTTCAAGGCTGAATGTTAAGAAGCGCTGTAAAACTGATGAAAACTACAGAAAAAATAATACATTTAAATATTTTCTAAATGATGAAAAAGGTGAATCAAAGGAAGTTTGTAAAATATTTTACCTAACCACACTTGGGTTTCATAAAAACAATGACAGGCTCTTACAAGATGTTCTTTCAAAGACCCCCAAAAATATGATTCAAGCCAAGGCCAATAGAAGAGGGAAAACACCAAATAAATACAAAATCGATGACGACATGCTTAAAGAGCATATCTTCTCCTTTAATCCTTCAGTTTCTCACTATAGAAGAGAACATGCTCCAAACAGATTGTACCTTCCTAGCGACGTTTCAGTTTCCTTAATGTATGAAGATTTTAAGTCCAAGTTCCCAGATACAAAAGTTTCTTATGATTCCTATAGGGTTCGTGTTAAGGAAAGTAATATTTCGTTCGCAAAACTTGGTCAAGAGGAGTGTGAGGTGTGTGAGGAATTTAAACTCCATGGCCATACAAAAGATAACTTTCCAAAAAACTATATGGTTTGTGATAAATGGCAGTTACATATCAACCTTGCTAAGAAATCTCGAGAGCTTTATCAAGAGCAAGTAAGCATGTCTTCTAATAATATCGATACCGTTTACGTTTCCGTTGACCTCCAAAAAGTGATCATGCTTCCACGGATAGATGGCTTCAAAAGAGTTATCTTCAGTAAAAGACTAATTGCCTATAACGAAAGTTTTGTTGCTCTTGGCAGTACAAAGAAATTACCACCTTTTGCAGTCCTGTGGAATGAATCGATTTCCGGACGAAATAAGGAGGACATAATTAGCGCTTTTTTTGCTTTTATGCTAAGCCAAAGAGATGTCAATTGCTTCGTGTTTTGGTTGGATAATTGTTCGAGCCAGAACAAGAACTGGTGCTTCCTGACGTTTTTGGTTAGAATAATAAATTCTGCAGAGATACCAGCCAGGGAAATTGTGGTGAACTACTTTGAGCCCGGTCATAGTTTTATGGCCGCTGATAGCTTTCACCACCAAATAGAACTCTCCTTAAAAAGACAAGGAAAAATATATGACTTTGATGATTTTGTCAAAGCGGTTAGTGAATGCAGAATGAAAAACAAACATCAAGTTAAAATTATGAATGTTACTGATTTTTATCTATGGAAAGATTTAAGATCTCAGCAAAAAGTAAAACGCGACAGCAACCGACCTCTTCTGGCAAATATAAAACAGCTAAAAGCAAACCGTGGATCATTTTTCCTGAAATACAAAAACTCGTTTGATTCAAACGAAGAATTCAAGACATTAGATTTCTTATGTAAAAAAGCAATGAAAAAATCTGTCTTATTATTCATCCCAGCGTGTCTTTCTGGACCACGAGGCTTTCCCAAAAGTAAGAAAGATGACCTAGTTTAGTTGTTGAATGGTATCATTCCTGCAAGCAGGCAAATATTTTGGAAAAATCTACCCGAATGCGAAGATCAATAAATATTATTTACCTATGAATATTATAAAAAAATGTTTGTATTATTAATAACGCAATAAATCTTTTTTAAATAATTTTAATTTCTTTATTTTTCAATAAATTTTTTAATTTAATGAACATACTATTGTAAACTATACTAAATTATAACCCTCCGTGCTAATGATAAACGCGACAAAATAAAAAATCCACACTTACCGCGTTTATCTTAAGAATATTACTCTATATCAATAGAAAATATTGCGGTATGTGGAATTTTGAGAAAAATATAATTACTTTTTACATTTTATCTATATAAATAATAAATATCCATTGCAAAAAAAAGTTATTCACCATAAAAATTTAAGTTTGATGACACACAAGTGAAGGCTGAGAGAAAACACAAAAAACATGTTTTCTCAGTTTTATGTTTTCGTGACATACCGCGTTCATCCTTATGAGGGCAGTATGGAGCTCCCATACATTTTTTACCATAACTCAGGTTGAATATGTATTGCACAAAGTTAATTATGGCAAAATAATTTTGGACATTTTCAATAGTGAATAACTTTATTATCAAATACTAGAGCAAAGTAACATAAATTCCTTAGGAATAAAATTAAGTTCAGAAAAGGACCATTATTGAAATTGATATGTCAGAGCAGCTGCTGGAAATGGCCACCGCCAACTTCAATGCATGCGTTTATGCGCCTAACAATAGACTGGCGGACACGCTCAAAAATACCAGGAGTGTTTCTTATAATTCCGCATGACTCCTGTATGCGATTCCTCAGGTCTTCTTCACTTTGAACTGGAGTTCGGTACACTAATGATTTAAGGTGCCCCCAGAGGAAAAAATCAAGTGGATCCATATCGGGTGACCTTGGTGGCCAAAGTTGTGGCCCACCACGCCCAATCCAGCGATCAGAATAATTCTCTTCTAAATATTGGCGTGCAACCAATCTGAAGTGTACTGGAGCACCATCATGCATAAACCAAATTCCAATTCTTTCCCTCAGTGGGATCTCTTCTAGGTGTCCAGGTAAGATGAATTCAAGAAAATGTCGATAATGGTCACCATTGAGTCTATGAGGCAGAAAATGTGGCCCGATAAGGAAATTCCCTACAATTCCAACCCAAACATTCACAGAAAACGTCTCTTGAAAATGGTTTTCAATCACGGCGTTTGGGTTTTCATCAGCCCACATATGATTGTTGTGAAAATTAATAATGGCTTTACGGGAAAAGCATGCCTCATCGGTGAATAACACTTGAGATAAAAACCATGGATTTTCCAACAATTTATTTCGAATCCAAGTGCAAAAAGTTAATCTCTTTGGAAAATCCCTTGGCAGAAGAGCTTGAACACGCTGTATGTGATAGGGATAAAGTTGTTGCTGTTTTAAAATTTGCCATACCAATACATGGGTTACGTTAAACTGTGCCGCAATTTGTCTTGTATTGGTGTCTGGATGCTGCTCAATTTCGTTAAGTACAGCTTCTTCTATCTGAACTGTTCTAACTCTCCTGGGTCTTCCTATGAGAACAGCAGACCTCTTGAAAGTACCCGTTTCACGAAGACGGGAGTGAATATTGATGAACATTTGTGTGCTGCATGGGAATATGACGTTGTGGAAATCTTTCTAGATACATTCGTCTGGTAGCACGAGCGTTACCATCAGCCATTCCATACATTAAGTGCATGTCTGCCATTTCTGAATTTGTATATTCAACCATTTTATCCAAAGGAATATTGAATGAATCTGCTTTATAGCTTGCACTAATGAAGAATTAACAATGAGACAGTTTCTCAACTTTCGATAACTGTCAAGTTGTTGATATTTAAATAAATGAATTAATATCAAAGCCCACTATGCTATTTTTATGAATTCAAATTGATTACAAAATTTCTGCGTTACTGCAGAAGAAAAAACAAACCGAAATTTCTGATAAAATAATGTACTCCGTACGGAAACAAAAATTTGTTTGATTTAGTTTTTCGGAGTTATGACCAGAGATTCATAAATGAAAATCAAATGTGTAATGATCTGCGACTATTAGATAAACCCTATTAACTATCTTCCATTACAGGATTACCTTTCGGAAGTTTTTTATGTTGAAAAGGAAACGTTCAATTGAAAACTAAAAAATATCTTTTTTTAAAATAACAAAAAATTTGTATGAGTTCTCTATCAAGACTGATGGGTAAAAACATTTTTAATCAAATATCTCAATGAAAATGCACATTTTTACCATCAGAATCTTCAGGTTGAAAGTTAAGGTTTTCCCAATATCTGTCAGATCTAGTTTAATATCCAGCGTACCGCAGTGACGGGGAGATAGTAGTTTTCTGTTAGATATCACAAAAAGAAATCACATCTTTACAATAACAAGCTTTTATTCAGCTTCACTTGTAACTAACTAACAAACAATTTAATAAAAGTTGAATTTGACCCACTTCTAATACTCCGATTGATTTGAAATTTGGCAGGTTTCCGTAATTACGGTGACAATGCATTAAAAAAATGTTTGTTAAAAATCAAAATGGCGGCTCCAATATGGCGGACGAGTTTTGTGATTATGATCCGATTCTGTTCAAAATTGGTATGTGATGGTTTTTGGGTTGGAGATTTTCAGTTTCACATAAAAAATAAACTAAAATGTTAAAAATGAAAATTATAAAAAGAAAACATTTTAAAGTTTTTATACAATACACTGAAAAGGAAAAAATAATTCATTTCATTGTTTGATCTAGGTAATCTTGTACAGAAAGATTTTGATACTCACAGAATAACCTACAAGAAATTAAACAAAAAATTTTTTCATTTTCAGTGCATTTGTATAAAAGCTTGTCTTTATATTTTTTATTGTATAATTTTTATTCATCGTAGATTTTTCTAATTCTGAAAAAATATTTCCATCAATTTACAATAATTGAAAATGTTTAATTTTCAAATTTTCTAATGTTATGCCACACTGGAAAATGTTTAAATTAATATATTCATTATAGCCCCTGAACCGTACAAGTAAATGAAAAAATGCAAGATATCAAAAAGATGTTAAATGAAACAACATTCATTATTCCTTTCTCATAATATGTCAGTGGCGGCGGAAAAAAAATTCTGAAGGGTTGAACAAAGCTTGACTCTGAAAAAAGGAGGACGCTGTGAATTATTTAAGAAATGCATTATTTTGTATCGTGCGCCCTATTGAATGGATTGTACTTGCCTAATTTGAACTGATTATTGTCGAAAATGTCGAAGTTAACTCTAAAAAATCTTGAAAAAAATGTATTTTTATCGCCCTGTATCTCGAAAACCAAGCCGTTTGGGACATATGTTTATATGAACTTTTCGTCCTGAAAACCTTCAAAGAATCACCTTCTGAAGTTTGTCAACGTACTTAATTAACACCCTGTATATATAAAATGCCCAACGAACTGATCCTTGAGGTATAGTACAATGAAATTTGAAAAATATTGAAGTCTATGTGATTAATCCTTGAGTCACAAAAACTGAATAAACTTGTAATAGAAAAATGTCCAGAGAACTGGTCCTTGAAGCACACTACATTGGAACAACTTTCAATAAAACATTGCTAAGAGAACTGGTCAATGAAGCACACCTCATTGTAATAACAAATATATAAAAAAATGCCCAAAGAACTGATCCTGGAGGAATGTTAAAATGGAATATTAAAATGGTGGAGGTGTAGTCTATGTGTTTTTTCCTTGGGGCACAAAAACTGAGATGACTAGTAGACGAAAAATTCCCAGAAAACTACCACTTTGAAATTAATTTTTTATTTGTGAAAAATTCTTAATGAACTGGTCCTTGAGGTATGCCACATTGAAATTCAAAAATATCATAGTCACTGTCTATGTGATTGTTCCTTGAGGCACAATAAATGAAATAACTTGTAACAAGAATATGTTCATAGAACTGATCCTTGAGACATCAAGTTGAAACTTTTCAATAATACACCTTGTATAAGGAATTCTGATTTGTTCGTACATCACTATTCATACCGGAAACGTGTGATCACCAAAATCAAGGCAATGACCGATTGCCACATGTACAATATGCTGATTAGTACCTCCCGTAGCGCTCTCATTTATATAGACATTCCTCCTGTTGCGCTCTCGTGCACTTTCTGCTGACGGGTGCCTCCCGTTGCTCTCTCATTTGTTATCTACTGACTATTTTTCGAAACTTCTTTTCCTTTTGAAAGTAAATTGATTTATTCTGCAAATGTGTCTGAGATTTTCTGATACAAAGTAATTCCGCTTCTTTCAAATTTTCTTTCGTTCTTTTAAGTTCTTTCGTTATTGAAATTTTCTTCTTGCAGAGGTTTATGAATTTCAAAACATATGCAGTCTCTTTATATCAGGTAGATAATCATGTTTTTCAGTGTGATGAACTGATACACTTTGTGCTTTACATTTCAAAAGATCATCATCGATATCTTCACTCTTTTTTTGTTCTGTTGGAGACTTGTCTGATCTGCAATACAAAACCATCATATGCAATACATGAACCATCTACCAGTGGGATTCAAATCAGTATCTTTATCAATCCTTGTTGCATTATCTGCGACATTCAATTTAGTTGGCACCCAGTTCCATTGTTTCATATTACTTTCTCCATATTACTGTGGGCTACAAATACTTTGAAATTCCTTCCTTCAAATCTGATCCAACAGAGTACAATTCTTGAGTCTGCCCAAAAAAACCTCTTTTCTATCTTCAATATGTGATCTTCTTTGACTTTATCTGCGAGTCGACTAGCCATCACCGCAGCTTGCAATTCCAGTCTTGGTATAGTCATTTCCTTCATTGGGGCAACTTGCGTTCTCGACATAACCAAACTGACAGTAATATAATCTTCATTTTCAAACCGAAAATAGCTAGTAGCAGAAAATGCCTGTTCACTCGCGTCACTGAATATGTGGAGTTGAACCGTCATATCCTTTTGATGGCCAAAATTATGAGCTCTGAGTATCTTGAGGTTTTCCTTTTCTCGTAATTGTCTCAACCATGATTTCCACACATTTTCTATGCCTCCTGTGATTTCATCATCCCAATGTATACCTGTCTTCCAAAGTTTCTGCAAAATTATCATTCCTTTTATTACACTTCAAACTGAATTAATAACTCTGCTCCGTAAAGGAGGTTTTGAGTTGAGGAAGTGGTCAAGTAATGAGCCATTACTATTAAATCACCTTCCTGCTTCTCATATTGGTATTGCTTTCGACTCAGATTCTGATCAAGCCTTGAAGATATTGGGTCTTCGTTGGAGACCATCTTCAGATTCTTTCTATTTTCCAGCCAAGTCGGTACACATTGCGTGTACCAAACGAAACCTCTTGAGCCATCTTGCTCGTATTTTCGACCCTCTAGGACTTGTATCCCCTGTTACATTTTTAATTAAGCACTAGATTCAAAGAATTTGGGATCTCAAAATAAGTTGGGATCAAACACCTCCTCAAGACAATACGCCTTTCTCGGATATTGCATGTCTCGAGAGTATTGACTTACCTCGACATTTAGGTTTTTTTGGTTAACTCGAATGTGAAATTCACTGGTTCGGAGATGCTTCTGAGAAGGGTTACTGTGCCATCTTATATTTTGTCATACGCCTTCAAACTGGTAAGGTAAAAACACATTCGTGTGTTCCAAGTCTAAGGTTGCCCCATAGAGGAGAATATCAGTCCCGAAACTTGAAGTCTGTGCTGCTGTGTTAGCTACTCGACTCGTTATAGTTATAGTTTTAGCGTGGTTGGCCTCACTAGCGCACAGATGGAAAACATTTGTGTCTAACAGAGTTTCATAAATTCAAGAAAAATCCCTCCTAGTGATTGGTTCCATGTAATGTCTGGGGACAATCCTGCAGATGTTGGCTCTAGAAGACTACTCCAGTGTTCCTTGTGGTGGCGAGGACCTTCATTTCTAGAGAAACCTCCCTGTAGTTGGGGTAGTTCGAGTGACCTTCCTTCTACCTCAACAGAAGTGCTTGAAGAAGTACGCAAAATTGAACTCACAGCTATTCTCACACCACACCTTCTCGATTTATTACTTGATTAACATTCATCTCCCACCACCCTCATTCGCATTTGTGCCTTTATACTTCTCTTTCTACACAATATTCGTAATCCCTCAAAGCGACGCACAGGTTGTCTCACTACACTAGAATTACATAATTCTTTATTAGTTTTTGTTAGGAGAAACCAGTCTCTGAATTTTTCCGATGAACTGTCTCTCCTGACACGACATCGTCCATTGCCAAAACCTATACGAAAGCTGTCACCCTTTCAAGATGAACAGGGTACGCTACGAGTAGGAAGGCTTACACATGCTCCATTACGATATGATCGTCAATTTCCAGCACTTTTATCAAGTCAAGGTCGACTGAACATTTCCATATCAAATATCTACATGCTGGACCTCAAACAGTGCACTTTCTGGTGTCTCAACAGTTTTGGATCATTTCAACCAAACGATTCATTCGGCGTGTTATCTCAAAATGTATACGTTGTTGGAAAACTCATCCAACCTATGATGGAGGCCCTACCAGCCGCACGAATTTCTCAGTGTAAACCTTTTTCGCATTCCGGTACTGACTTTGCTGGACCATTTCACACAAAAACTAGAGAGATCAGAGGAGCCAAGACTACAAAGGCATATCTGTGTCTATTTGTCTGTCTCGTTACAAAGGCAATTCATCTAGAACTTGCTTCGGACTTGTCTAGTGAAGCCTTTCTGGCAGCATTACGACGTTTCATTTCACGTCGTCGTCACCGTAAACATTTGTACAGTGACTGTGGGACAAATAATGTCGGAGCCAATAACCAACTTTTAGACTGTATGCAGGATTCAGCATCACAGGAACTATTACCTGGCATTTCAACCCTCCTTCCTCCCCTCACTTCGGAGGGCTGTGGGAAAGTGGTGTAAAATCTGTCAAAACTCACCTCATTCGTGTAGTCGGAGAGCAGGTTCTCACCTTCGAGGAGCTACTTACAGTTTTCACCCAAATTGAAGCAGTTCTCAACTCTCGCCCATTAACTCCTGTAAGTAACGACCCTTCGGATTTGGGTGTTTTGACTCCTGGCCATTTTCTCACTTTAGCTCCCTTATCTGCTTTACCAGACCTTGATTTAACGGAAGTTTCAATCAATCGATTGACAAAGTGGCAGTTGCAAAGAATGCATCAACATTTCTAGCAGAGATGGTCTAGGGAATATCTGCACACCCTTCATCAGCGCTCCAAGTGGACTGATGACTCCATTCCGATTAAGACTGGTACTTTGGTAATTATCAAAAGTGACAATTTCCCACCAATACAGTGGCCTATGGGCCGTGTTATTAAATTATTTCCGGGAACCAATGGTAAAATTCGTGTGGCCACCGTAAAAACGTCCAGTTTCGTACTCAGTCGGCCAGTTGTAAAGCTGTGTCCGTTGCCTATTGATGATGGTATTTAAAAATGATTTCCATTTTAGTGGGGGGCATGTCGCATCTCACTATTTGTTTTGTCCTATTTGTTAGTTATAAGTTAAAATATAAATGAATACTTTTGGTCAAATCTCAAATTATCAAAATCACTCTCAATCAATCTAGTTAGTACACCCTGTACCACCTGCAAAATTATTCATATCCTAGATCGAGTCTACGGCCTAGCGTAGCAGTGCTTCACTTGACGAGCAGTAGAGTGAAATCAAAACCCCTACCTACAATCGTGACAGTGCATAGTGCAACATCAACTTCATGGTTCACATCTCATCTTCATCTCAACATTCTCAAGATCTCAGCATCTCACAAGATTCAACCCCGAACTTTCACAAGAGTCGGCCGACTGAAGTTACAACGAGAAAACCCATTCCCTACGCCATGCGCCAGTGAAAAGGCCGAAGGTAAGATCTGGGCATAATCATTCTCATTCAGTTGTAAATTAAAGATATACAGCTCACATTTCTCTCTTGATTAAGTTACATAACGACAGATATCTTCGAAGTATATCTCATGGATGTACAGGTAGGTACCCTCCGAACATCCACTGGACGTCCGTAGTATATCCTTTGTATATTTCTTGGACGTCCATAGTGAATCCTGCTTATCCAAAACGGATATCCAGTAGATATTCACTGTACATCTATTATGGATATGCAAGATATACTAGGGACATTCAGTTTATATCCAAAAGATGTACACTGAACGTCCACGGGTTGTTTGAGAGGTACCAACCTGTACATCCATTAGATAACCGTCTATATCTAAGACATTTTATTGTACATCCTCCATGATATATCCTTTCAAGATGTCCATCGAATATACATGAAATATATCCGAAAAGTCCGTGGTATATCCTTCATATGGATATCCATACGATATGATTCAGGAAGATCCATTAGATATTTCTGATATATATTCATAACATAAACTTTGAAGATCCTATTGAGACATCATTGATGAATATCCATAAAGTATTTTGGAACCTTAAGATATCTTTCAAGGATCTCCATAATGTATCTGAACTTTGTTTCGGTATCTATCATGGAAAAGTTTAAAAAACATAATTTTTTACCATTTTTTCATCTTCAATTATTCCAAATTTGATTTGGGTATATATTTATAATTTTTCCTCGTGAGTTCACTTAAATAAAAATGTGCATTTTATGAAATTTATAATAAAATAACAGAAAGAATATCTGTATCGACTTAAAAAAAAAGTAGATAAAAGAATAAACAGAAGCATATTTGGAATAAAAAGAAAATAATTTACACAATATTTTCTATGAAAACAAATTATAAAGTGAACAGATAAGAAAATACAAAAAGAAAAACATCGTTTAAAAAAAGGGAATCGTATGAAAAAAAAACTTCAAAAATAAAGTTATGGAAAGAGTAGAACACTATTAATGTCTTGAGTTTCATCCTCATCCTGAAGCATTTCGTTCTTTTTCAAGGTTGACAAATTCCTTTGCCTCTTCTCAGCCAAGTTTGTATAGCTTCCTTGGTATTTTTCCTATTATCTGCTAAGTTACCATGATGTTTAAGGTGAGGTGGAACAGGCGTCATCTGAGTAAGCAAAACCTGGACATTATTCAGCAAATCGCTTCAATTTCATACTGGTTTTTTAGTAAATATGATTTGAGATCAATTATTATCCATACTTCTACATAGGCATGATTGTTTTGAATGCAAATTATTGAAATACACAATCACTCACCTATTTCTTCAAGGTGTATCTTCACAAATGATGAAATGTTAATGAATTTGAGACACAATTGAATGATAAAAATGCATAACACCAATAGCATCAGCTCAACAACACGCAAATATAATACAACACCTGGTTTTCAGTTCCTTTTTCAAAAAGTGTTGACGTTTATGCGACTATATTATATTATGGTCTCCGTTATTAAAACTTGCAGAAAGATTTTAATTCGGTTTGAAAATGATAAGATCTCTTTGACAAAGTCTAATGAAATCTGACAAGATAGTTTTTCATAAACATTTGCTATTTTGATACATAGGATGTCCGGTATCAATCGCAATACTATTATTTTTGCTTCTTTCCTGATGAATGCTCAAGAAGTTTTGCGTTTATCTTGTTCGTGTAGTGGAAGTTCTATAGTTTGAACATCATGAACATGACCGTGCGCTATGAATAATATAATATCCTTAATAATAATTTGAAAAATAATTGGTTCAAAAATATTGAATATAAACTCTCATCTGATATAAATTGTGTCTCATTTCTCGAGAAAAACTTCCGTAATAATGTAACGTAGAATTTTTTATTTTGTATATAAACCCAAACATGCACAAAATTATCACCAAGGAATAATATCAAGTATATGTATGAAATATCACAGTAGGAGACAAAATAGGTCAAAAACGTCTTCGGATTAGTAATCATAGCAACACCTTCATTCCTGAGAAACTTAAATTTTCAAAATATTTGAATTTATTTCTCAAGAAACTTGATTTTTGAGACAGTTATAAAGATCAGGACCAGTAAGGAGAATATCATTTGAACTTATTCCTTGAGTCTTGACTGCTGCATCGAAAACCATTCTCAATTTGCCAGGCTTGTTTTCATTGACAACTCCAGAATGTGGAAGATACCAAGAGTTCCATGGGTTCTTTTCTGCTTCTTCATCAGACAACTTCTTGTCATACCCCTTGGAAATTTACTCTTCAATTTTCTTCCTATAAGCTACCACAGACTCCTTATCACAATTCATTCTTCTTTCTATCAATCCATATCTCTGAAGTGCCACTGTCTTTCTATCTGGAATATTAGAAATATTTTTCTTCCACAATAATCCTATTTCCCACCTTTATCCTACTGTGCGTGTTATTTCTTCCATCATTTTCTCAGCTCTCATTTTATTTGGACATGACTTTCTTATCAGGAATTTTAACACCAAAAGACTTTGTAGTGAAGAATTGTTCACCTTGATTGTGAAGGTCATCAGTTTCTTCACACCCTGTTTGTCTAATATACAAAACAACATTTTCATCTACCCTTCCATCAAATTGATGCAAATTCCAATGAAGTATTCAACCCAATTTTGTTTTTGACAATGCATAAGAATTTTTTGGCAACTCTATTTTTTTTGTGTATTGGCATCGACTGCTATGGTTATAAGCCACGTATTCTGGATAGGCCTTGTTACTAACTCCATGTGCCACCATAGGAGCAGCACTGTTAATTGGAACGCAACAGTGAATCGTGCAGGACTCACCCCAGTCCAGCCACGAGATTTGAATAATTTAATCGGTCAAATTAAATTAAAAAATCCCAGCCGCAAATGGGGCTCGAACTTTCGGACCTTTCGACCCAGAGTCGGACTCTCTAACCACTGCGCCACGCCCCGACATGGCACTCCCATTATCTCACGACTTGTTATGACATCCCAGTTATCCTGACCAATCAGCAATTTAGGTTGAGCATTACACATACTTCCAAAATCAATACCCTGTAAATGTTTCCACTTTGTTATGAGGTTTGGAGCACTTTGTACTGGTAAATCCATATCTTTGAAAGTATATACATTTCTCAGGAAATATGTGGCCCCACCTTGCCCACTAATGTTGAACGATACGAATTTTGATAAGGTGTTCATTACAGAATTTTTATCTGCCCATTTTAAAGAAAGATTCGTATTTATTCCCTCTAAATTCAACTGTGAAGCAACATTTTCGCCTATTAACGTAACAGTGGAAGCTTTATCAAATAATGCATATACTTTCATTCCTTTATCACCCGATTTCAAAGTCAGTGGAGCAATACGTAATATAACTTGCTTACGAAAGGTGTTCTGTGTATGTGCTACTAGTTGCTGTGTACCTGAAGCTGAATTCTCTGAAGTTTCCTCAGTCTCCTCTACTGTTTTCTTGCTGAAGTCCTCATTGTGCAACAAAGGATGATGGAATTTCGGAAAGCCATTCACTTCGCACCTTCTTCTCCTTTTACGTGATGATATCCTATGTGAAGTTTCAATGCATGCGAAACAGTCTCCATCTTTCTTGACAAATGACCATTTTTCGTCTGGACTCAGCTTTTTGAATTTCTCGCAATCGTATACTTCGTGGTTTCCTTTGCAAAAAATACAAATTTTGTTTATATATTTATATTCACTTTGTGTTGTCACTTGGGACGTCTTATATCTGCCCTTTTGTTGAAATCCAATATTATTTGACACTTTTGATAAGAGCATTTGAGCGTAATTGGCTCCTTCTGATTTTTTCCATATCCAATTTTTAAAATCTTTCAGAGAAAACTCTTTTTCATCCCTGGCAACCTTTTCACCACAAGATAATAATTGTAAACTATATGGCAATTTTTGTAGTTACTCCGTCAATAGTTGAGGACAACTCAAATAGCTGTTCATATTCATCGTTTCAATTGTAGTTACTAAATTGGAAACTACTTCAGCAAAATGTGACAGACTTAAAAATCATTCTGTTTTACTGAAAGCAAATTGTTGGCATCAGTAATGAAAGTTCGTATTATAAGATCTGATCTACCAAATCTAATTTTTAGGATACGAATAACTTCACTCGCCGATGAATTCAATATCAATAATCCTTCCACGGATCTTCTGGCATTTCCTTCCAAACACTTCCTCAAGCGGCATACGTTTTCCTCATCAGATAAACCAAACAATTGCGTAGTTGATGTAAACTGCGTGAAGAAATGAGGCCAGTCTTTGATATCACTGGAAAATATCGGGAGATCTTTGTCGATATTCTGCCTTGACAGCAAATGTCGAATACTATAATAGTGTCATTATAACTTATATTATCTACTTTCTTAACATGACCGACACTGTTTTGGTATTGAAAATCTGAAATCTGATTTGATAACCAATTCTCAACCTTACTTTTCTGAGAAATCTGTTCTACAGGTAATACCTCTATTTGACCTTCCTCAGTACTCAAATGTGTGCTACCTTCTGACTCCTCTTCAAATCTTGTTTCCAGCATTTTGAGTTTCACTTATTGCTCCTGAGCTGAGAGTTTTGCTATCTCTTCGTCTGCCTTCATTTGTGCTTCCAATATTTTTCGTCTTGTCGAACTTGCTTTTGAGAGTGTAGACCTCGTTTTCTTGGTTTTTAAGCATTTGCTTCCTTGTTGTAACGGCTGATTTGCTTCCTTGTTTCCGTCACCTGAAGTTTGCCCTACTTGTATTTCTCTACTCCTTCTAACAACTATTTCGTTGGCTTGTTTTTCCATATCTTGGCTTTCTTTTAACGGCGAAGGACCAGCATAATGTTGGAAGTGCGTCAACTTACCTAAAATAGGTTCAGAAATTAGTAGTCCTGCAGAAGGATCAGCACAATGTTTGGAAGTGCGTCAACTTACCTAAATCAGGTTCAAAACTACGTAATCCGGCAGATGGATCATCACAATGTTTGTAAATGCGTCAACTTACCTGAACTAGGTTCAAAACTTAGTAATCCGGCAGAAGGATCACCGAATTATCATTTTTTTGTATTTTATTCTTTTTTGAAATTAGACACAATATGATCCTTTTCTTTTATTTTTTTTAATCAACAACTTAACATTCAGCTCTTTACGTGTCAGTCAAAAATTTAATACAATACAGAGATATTCTACTAAACATTTTGTATATAGGGTAAATCACAATTAAATCTAAACAATAAAGTTTGAATATTTTGCCAATATTGTCAAGTATGAGAAATAGCACTTAACCTAATCATTTTTCAAAATTCAAAATTAATTCATATTATTTAGCCTGCTGTGAAAAGTCCCATATTTCATATCCATAAATTAGACTCTTATAATCTATGATTACATTTATTGAAATAAAGTATTTCCTGCAAATTCAAAGTTCAATGAAAGTCATTAACCAGCAGGTATTGGGTTACATTCCGGTGCAACAACACTCGATGGCTTGAATGCTGATTATGCAATAGTCAGCGATATTTTTAACATAAATTGGAATGTTTCCTTTGATTGAGGTTTTTTTCATTTTGAGAGGTCTGGGTGATAAGACACACCGTCAAAGAGTTTTTTTCAATTTCACAGTTACAAGCATCATGGGCAGCTTGACGCATTTCATCCCCTTGGTGGTGTACTTAATGTATGTTTTATTTGTACATACCCATTTTATTGTTCACTATATTTTTACTGGTTCACTTCACTTGTGTTCTGTAGCATAGGGTGATATTTGTTCACACTGTTTTATTCACCATACCAGGGTGGTCACAATGTAGTTGGTCAATGATTTAACCTCTCGCGAGCCAAGCAAATAGGTAATTGTGCACCCTAGACACCTAGGGTTCTTCAAACCCGTTCGTGACATGTGGTGGAGGCGCGGTCTTCGTTCTTGGAGGTTCCATTCTTCATAATGGCCATACAGAAGAAAATGATTTCATTTTAGTTTAAATTTTTTAAATATCCAACAATTCAATTATTTTGCTAACAAGTATTTCATTTCGTTATCCCAAGCGTTAGCCAAATGACTAGCAGGTGATTATGTTTTTTTTGCAAATTTATTTTCTCAATCAATTTGGTTTTTTGTGTTCGTTTTTTTTTTGTTGTTTCTGAAAGTGAAGTGAACAAAGTGAACCTATAGTGTATTTGGATATCTTCTATCTTCATTAATATATTTTTTAATTTTTTTTATTGTCTGATTGATTATTTTCTTGTGCAATTTGGCAAAAAATGTCACAAAATTTTAATTTTTTTTTGCTACTAATATTTGGTTTACGGTAGTTTTCATCATGAAAACTAATTTTTATTATTTTTCGATATTTTTTCATTCGAGAGCAACAAGTAACCAAAGTTTTTAACTTTCTCAAATATGAAATTTGTAAAATGTGTGTTATTTAACTATACTGATTAAGTAACATTTTTAACCCATTGGCAAATTGAATAATTCATAGCACCCGAAAATAGTGAACAATAGTTTTTTTTCCTATTTATACGATCGAAACGGATCGAATTCAAGTAATTTTTATTAGGTATTATTTTTTTTAGCAAACAAAACTAAGTAGGGTATTATTTGCTGAGGTGATTTTATTATTTCCCTCTTTTCATTTGATTTTTTTATTATTTTAGAATTCTTTCAGTTATATAGATTTGAGATGCATACATTATTAGCAAGTTTTTGTACAGTTGCAAATGATAATGGAAAGATAATACATGAATTTCATTAAACCAGAAAACAATATGAAACCTAATTTTTATAAAACTAAGAATTTATCCAAATCTCGATAACACTTCCCTCTGTCCATATCATTTTTGTTATTTTGAAATTATTTTAGAATTCTTACAGAATTGATTTGAGTTGCACATATTGTTCACATATTATTAGCAAGCTTTTTGTACTTGCTTTTCACCAGCTATTAATAGTAATGGGAAAGTAATACATAAAAGTCAGTAAGAGATTTGTTTGATGAGATTTTTATTAGGGAATATTTACTTTTTGTGGTATATTGAATGAAATAACGGATTATTGCCCAGATTATATTTTGATTTTGTTTCTGCCAAGTGGAATTACATCTCCGATATATGCCAATAAGGGGACATCATCGATTTTATTCTCCCACCCACAAATATTTCCAGATAGTTATCTGCAACTTGTTTATATTATGATTTTTGCATTACTTATACCATTCATATGATACATAACAGATATATAAGTGTACATTCATATATAAAAGGTGGGTGAAGTGAAGTGTCTGTGAAATATGTTAGTGAAGTTATTTTATTGTGTTGAAATAAAATAATGTCGAATAAACCCCTCACAAGAAGTGCAAAATTATTGATTAGATCTCAATTACCCAGCGAATCAGACACACCACAGGCTAGTGGTACACTATTGGAGCTCCCAATAAACCTATTCAAAAAATCCTCACCACCAGCCCCCTTAAGCCCAACACAGAAACAGACACTTATTTTTCCAAAAGTATTACATCAACGGAGGCATCCACAAGTTCCTGAAGACACAGATTCAGAAGAGATTTCAGGCAGCTCACAGGATCAGACAATTGTAGGTACCCAACAACCGAAGAGGATTCCAACAGCAAAACTCACCGAACCGAACAAACCAGCACTGGAAACCCCCAAACAAGTACCACATAGATCAATCAACACGATTTCACCAGTAATGGCCAATACTACGATAAACGATGCTCTCCAGGCAGAAATAACTCCTTCGATTCTGGATTTCATTTCGCCAGCAACCTACAACCCCTGTAAAGGAAACGACAACTCTTTTATCAAGGGTTATAACCGAACAGCAATAGCTAATGAATGGGATGAGAAATTAAAAATTTGTTATGTTGGAAATTTTCTGGAAGGAACAGCCAATATATGGTACTAAATATACACATACACAGCAGCAAATAGTACAAAAACTTGGAGCAATATCTCCGACGATTTCATCAAAAAATTTGGGGTCCAAGATGCCAAAACAAGTGTGGAAATGCGACTACTACAGAGAAAACAAGGTGAACAAGAATCTGTTAAGCATTATTTTTATGACCTCAAAACACTCTTTTACGAATATGACCCAACTTGGATTGGAATGTGGTACCGTACTCTGACAAGCCTTTTCATTCATTCAATAATACGCTTTTGTACTGTTTTGAATCCTCCTTTCCCATTCAAAAAATAAGGATAAAAAAAAAAGAACAAGAAAGTCTGGCTAACAAAAGGAATTCGAACTTCTGCAAGGAATCTGAGAAGCCTCCATTATACTAGAAAATACTGTAATGATATAGCTCTACATAACCATTATATAAAATATAGAAGGATTTATAGAAGTGTTGTAAAGGCCGCTAAAAGGAATTATTTCCACAACAGGATCTCTGAGAGCAAGAATACTATTAAAGAAACCTGGCAAGTTGTAAATGAATTTAGGGGAAAAAGTAACTCCAAATCAAGTACAACAATGGACCCAAATACTCTGAATGAATTTTACTGTTCTATATCCGACAGACTATCTGAAAATATCGAACCTGCTCCAGATCCACTAAGGTATCTTACCGGAACGTGCATTGCAGAGACATTTGTACTATACGAGACAAAAAAACAAAAGCTCTAGTGGTATTGACAATATATCTATAAAAATTTTTGAAAATCTACCAATTTTCATTCTTGAACTATTAGTCGACTTAATCAACGACACATTTGCTAGGGGATTCTTCCCAAACTTTCTAAAAACCAGTGTAGTGATTCCTCTCTACAAGGGTGGTGAACCCTCTGATCCGTCCAACTTTCGTCCCATTTCACTCATACCCACCCTCGGGAAACTAATAGGAAAATTGGTGAAGAATAGATTAATGAACTTCATAGCTCGGCACAACATTTTAAACCCCCTACAGTTTGGTTTTCGATCCAACAAAAATACAGTGTATGCTGTTTTTCACTTCTTGAAAAATCTTTATTCCAACTTGAACCAGAAAGAAGCGAACGCTGCAGTATTTTGTGACTTGTCAAAAGCCTTTGACTGCGTTAATCATGAAGTACTGTTGCGCAAACTCCAACACTACGGTTTCAGAGGACAAAGCTTCAATTGGTTTGAGTCATATCTGAGTGGACGATCTCAAGTTGTGAGGACGAACAGCTTCTCTGATATTGGTTTTGTTAGGCATGGTGTACCACAGGGCTCCGTCCTCGGACCTTTACTGTTCTTGTTGTATTTCAACGACTTGGCAACTATTAAAATCGAAGGTAAATTTACAGTTTTTGCGGATGACACAACTATCCTGTGGCACGACATCAATTTAAATAACCTTCACAATAAAATGGTTCGCGATATTTCTATTGTGCGAGAGTGGTGCAACTCCAATCTGCTTTCTTTTAATATCAACAAAACGAACTTACTCTCCTTCCAATGCAATATACCAGATATCCCATTAGGAAATGACATTATTGCGTGGAAATCTACCAACAAATTTCTAGGAATTCATCTAGACTGTGATCTCAGTTTTGAAAACCACGTAGATAAGCTGAGTAAGAAGCTTTCCTCAGGGTGCTATGCTTTGCGTGTGATTTCAAACGAATTGGGGGTGGCAACTGCGAAAGTGGTGTACCATGCCCTTTCCGAGTCATATGCCAGGTATGGCATTCCTTTTTGGGGAACCTGCAATAAACAGCGCCTCAATATGATCTTCATACTCCAGAAGCGTGCTATTCGCTATGTTTGTAAAGTTGGACCTAGAGTTTCCTGCAAGGAATTATTCAAAGAACAGAAAATCCTCACCATTCCGTCTCTTTTTATACTTGAAACTGTATGTTTGCTTCATAAAAACAAAACTACATATAACATTATTCAAGGAACCACCTGCCAAAATAATAACCTAAGGCTACCCATTCCAACCTCAAATTTAATTAAGAATTCAATTATCTATAATGCTGCTAAACTATATAACCATCTCCCGACCAGTATCAAAGCCATTGATTTCAATCATTTATTTAGGAGGTCTGTAAAACATATACTTATAGACGAGGTGTTTTATGATGTTCAAGATTTCCTCAATAAAAATAAGAGATGATAATTTTTAAAATTTTTAAAATTCTGTTTTTATACATATCTGTTATCCTTGCGTATGTGAATGTTTATGTATAGGTATTTATAAACTTATGTGACATGTATTTGATATAGACATAATTATTTTTTTACTAGGCTTTGTCAATAGGATCCTTATCTTCCGACAATAAAGCATATTTTGATTGATTGATGATTGATTGATTGAACCCTCAATCCACAAAACTTCAGAAAATTCTTAGAAAATGTTATCCGCCCAAACATATATTGGGCATATAGACTGATCAAAAAGGAAAACATGGACATGGAAAAATTCAAAGGCATAGTCCTCAGATTAGAAGATGATCTTGAGAAAACTCCAACAAACTTCTTCTCAACTTCAACTGCCGCAGCACCAAAAACATACCCATTTACCAACCCTCTAGGTAAAGGAGAACAAACAAACCACAATTTTGGAGGATATCAACAAAACAATCAACCCATCTACCACTATAATCAGCAACCACGAGGCCAATATCATAATAATCAACCCCGATATTACAATCAACCACCCCGCTATTACACTCAACTCCCCCGTTATTACAATCCTCCGAGGGAAAATCCAAATTTTATTCAAAACCGGTATCCAGTGCAAGCTGAAAACAGAAATAATTCACAAAGCAACGATGTGGACAACAGAAGAAATAATCAACCACCGAATAGCTACTCAAATAGTGGGCAGCAGTTTATCCCAAATACGAGAACAATGGATGGACGACCAAGGTGCTACATATGTGGAAGGGTTGGACGCTTCGCCTCATCGTGTGGTGATAGACAAACCAACAACCCAAACGCCAATGGAGGCCACCACTAGTCCCAGGTGTCGTCCTCTCTACAAATGGGACCGCTAACGTTGACGACAAACAAAACCTAAAAATTTCAACAGTAAATGCTATCGTTGATGGAAAAAACTCGAAAGTAATTTTGGATTTAGTGACTGAACAAAACATCATCTCTACAGAAACAATAAACTCATTTATACCAAACAATAAATCAAGATTTCTGGTGACAATTGGGAACAGAAAATATCAACCCTTGGAACAACAACAGTGAGACTACAGATAGACGGTTTAGAAACAGACTGTCAAGCAATAGTGGTTGAGAAATTGCCATGTTCACTGATCCTAGGAATGGAATTTCTGCGTTCATTCAGAACTATAATTGATCTACAAAGTGAATCGGTAACCTTTCACCAAGAAAATGAAAGTTTCCACTGTCAACTACCCTTCCCTAATAATAGTAACAAAATATCAAAAATTCAAGAAAGTGCAAGTGATGTAAACTTCAGCTACAGTGCCTGTGCACATCGTCGCGAAAAAACTCAAGATTTTTACAAATTTTTATATAAACAAGAGTGGCTATCTAATCTCAGACGGGAAGTGAAGAGTCAATCAGCCCTGGACGTCATCGATATAGACAAAAACTCCATAGTTCCCAGACAGCATGGAATTCGAAACGAAACAGTAAGACATGACATCAAAAGTGAGGAACACAAGATGAAGCCAAACCATAATGAGTCATTCTGCGAGTTTTTGGAAACATTGATAACCTAATTTGCAAAGCTAAAATTGAGAAGAGAGATATGGACTTGTTTAAAGTTCCCCAGGACTATGCATTAGCACACTGTGTCTCATCTGACTTGAAAATGACAAAAAGAATTACAGCAGTTTTCAAGGAAAAATTTGGCAAAATCGAAGAAATTTTGAACCAAAATCAAGATACTGGAGGACTGGTAGTCTTACAGACAGAGGGACGTTTCATATTTTATTTAGTGACAAAAATGTTTCATTATTCAAAAAATTAGCTTCACCTAGGATAGGCTGTGGCCTAGACAAAATGAACTGGGTACAAGTCAGAAAGATGATATATAGCCTATTCCAGAACATTGAAATTGATATATTGATATGTTCACTGCCAGAGTAGGAAAATAAACAAACTAGGGAGATAACAGTGCATCAATGTGAAATAATCGGGGAAGGAGATGTACAACCAATTGTCTGCCCAAACACTACAAACTCCACGTATGAAGTAAAAATAGAGGGTGACCACATATTAGAGCCCAATGAAGAGTACATTATACCTATTATGTTGACCTGCAATGATGAGAAGAACTTGGGTTTTATTGTAAATGAAGAATGTTCAACAAAACATGGACTAATTTGTGAAGAGGAACCACAGTACCCCAACATACCCCACATGAAAATAAGAAACATGAAACATTATAAGATAAAATTGTTACAAGGGATGACAATCGGGTGGTTAGTAGAAGAGTGGACAGACACCCCAATAAACAATGCCATAGTCCTTTTTGTATCTAGTCAAGAAGATGAAATAACCATTGAAGACCACAAGATTGAGCACATTACAGATGAAACTTTCAAGAAGAGTCTGAGTAACCTTCTCGAAGAATACAAAGACGTATTTTCGAAATCAACCAAACAGATGGGACTGACGGACTTAGCAGATGCCTTACCTATTAAATGCAGCCCCTACAAAGTATCACATGAGGAACGGGAAATAATAGATGAACAAATAAATGAAATGTTAGATAATAGTGTTATCAGACCGTGTCACTCTCCATGGGCTAGCCCAGTAGTATTGGTGAGGAAAAAGGATGGTTCGATCCGTTTTTGTGTCGACTATAGAAAGTTAAATAATGTCACAAGAAAATCATCTTACCCCATCCCAAATATTGATGATATTCTAACTTACCTGGGGGGTGCAAGATACTTCTCAACGTTGGACATGTTTAGTGAGTACTGGCAAGTTAGGATTGAGGAGGACTCCAAGCAATACACAGCTTTCACGGCACAAGGACATGGCTCCTACGAATTTAATGTTCTTAGCTTTGGTCTTTGTATCGCACCAGCATCATTCCAGGCTTTGTGTGACAAGGTCTTCGAAGGTATGAAATGGCGGGAAATACTCATCCACTTTGATGACATCATAATTTTCTCCAAAACTCTAGATGAACACCTGGAAAAATTAGGAAAAGTTTTTGATAGACTGCGTGATGCGGGATTAACTCTTAAACCAAGTAAATGTGTGTATATTAAAGAAAAAGTGAAAATTGTTGGTCACACTGTCACTAAACAGGGGATAGAACCAGGTGACGACATTCTTATATCCATCAAGCAACTTCCAACCCCCAAATCAGTAAAACAACTACAGTTTCATAGGGCTCAGCCATTTTTACAGAAAATTCTTTAAAAAAATTGCAAAATAGATCGCCCACTACACCAAGCAACAAAGAAGGACACCGGATTCATTGGGGAGCAAACGCAACTGCATGCATTCGAAACTCTGGAAGAAAAACTTACTACGGCACCTGTTCTACATCATTTCAGTACAAACGTCGGATGTGAACTGAGGGTGGACGCATGTATAACAGGAATTGGAGGAATTCTACTGCAGACTGGAAGCGACGGATAACAGCATCCAATTGCATTCATAAGCAGAAGTCTTTCAAAATGTGAGTAAAATTATACCATAACTGAACTAGAGGGGTTGGCTGCAATTTGGTCATTGGGGTATCTGCGGAATCTAATATATAGTAGACCTGTGAAGATCGTGACCCATCATCACGCACTTTGTTGGATCCGATAACTGAAAGATCCAACAGGAAGACTAGCAAGATGGTCTTTGCAGATGTCAGAGTTTGACTATGAAATTACCCACAAAAATGGGAAAAATCATTCGGACGCAGATTGTTTGTCAAGGAATCCTGTATTAAAATTTAATACAAATGAAAATACACATGATATCGAAGACATACCGACATTCGTCTTGATGGCAAGCGACCTGGCGAAAGAACAACAAAAGGACGCAGAATTGAGGACTTTGTTCAACCTGGTAAACGATCGCAATAATCACCCATCCCCAATTGGATTGATAAGGCGAGCAAATCATTTTAGAATAGTCGAAGGTGTTCTCTACAAAATGAATCCCACCGCTAACGAGTTGGAAAACCTCTTGGTGATACCAAATCATCTAATTGCAGAAATTCTATTTCAGCACCACTCAGAACTTCTTTCAGGACATTAGGGAATTACAAAAACACTATATAAATTCAAAAACAGGACGAACCTTCAGAGAGACGTAGAGAAGTTCATCAAAGGGTGCAGAGATTGCCAGGCTCGCAAAGGCTGTGAAAATAAGAAACCAGCAGGTGAACTACAACCCATTCCAGTAGGCACACCCTTCGAGAGGGTACGGATAGACATACTAGGACTATTCCACAGAAGCAGAAATGGGAAAACCGTTATAGTAGTGGCAACAGACTATGCCACTAGGTGGGCTGAAACTGAAGCACTTCCAAGTGGTAAAGCCGGCCCTGTGGCAAAGTTTATCTAGCCTAGTGGAAAGATTCAACGGGACCCTGGCGAAAATGTTATCTATGTACACAAATACAAATCAAACGGACTGGGACGAATTTTTACCCCACGTAACATTTGCTTACAACACTTCACGTCAGGACACTACGCAATACTCGTCATTCATGTTGGTGTATGGAAGGAAGCCTATCCTACCAACAGACGCCAAACTAATGGAAGGCTCTGACTCACCCGAGGCCAACCAAATTCGTGAACGCGCCTTGCTAGTCCGCAACAGAGCCATAGAACAGATTCAGAAAAGCCATAAAAAGGACAAGGTCCGATATGATGACAAACATCGGCACCTAGAATTCAAAACAGGGGACAAAGTGTTCACTCCAACTCGAAAAGAATGGAGGAGTGAAAAACTACTATTGAGGCGGCATGGACCATATTACATTTCCAGATGTGTTGAAGAAGTCGACTACGAAGTGAAAAACGGAAATTGTACATGTCAGCAGGATTCTTCCTTACCATGACCAATGGACTCCAAGTCCTACTGCAGACCAGAAAGATCCAGGTGACCCAGTAAACTCTGTTTAAATATATGATTTCATATAATTTTTTTTGCTGAAAGTAGTGAGAATGCGTGTATAATATTGTTAAAAATAAATTTAATGGAGATAGTATGTATAGCATTCCTCTTGGTATTTGCCAAACATTTTTTTTATTCCCCCAAAACCCATGTGTCAATAATGAGTGTGATGAAGATTTCTTTTTCTCAATCACCCAGGTCCCAAATAAATGCAAAGACGGTATTTGCCAAACATAAATTCGAAGTTACGGCAGGAGATTTTTGGGGGGCTCTACCCCATACGGTGAGTTACGACGATAATATTCCCTTAATCTATGAATCCACCTGGTTTGAAAAACCAAAACATTCAGAAACATTAGAAACAGACAGTTGTATCAACATGAGCATTCTCGACTCCCCCGAATGCAACATTATAAATAACCTAAACTCATTGCAAAATGCTTTCAAAATGGAATTTGCTTCACTCGCACAGAGTTGGAATGCAATGTACCTCCGGAACTGCTCAACATCAGAATATTTTCATTATTTGCAATAAAGAGGACTAGATTTTCTAGGCGATGCTCTCAACTGGTGTTGCAGCGTAGCAACGGATAGAAAACTTGATTCACTAGTGATGAATGAAAATAATTTGAAAAATACAATTTTGAACTTAAGGCAAGGATTAACGATATCAATTAGAGCAAGTGAAAATTCCAGGAAGTTTAAAATGTATCAAAAAGTTGCTCCAGCATCATTTGAAACAATTAAAAGCCACACTCACAAGCTAGAAACTTTTTTGAATAAGCTCAAAAAAGGTATCGATAATCATCAGAATCGGCAGGACAGTTTACTTGCCAGTATACTCACCAACGAATTCCATAACCTCAAACATATAACTGAACCAAACGACCTGCAAAAGTTGGAAACAGAATTAAAAAATTATCAGATACTAGCCATATCTACCAGAGACTTGGCTTAGTATTACCAATCTCCCTTGTGTGATTGCACCTTTTTGGGTGAAAAAATCATCATTTATATCAGGATACCTATACACCATCAATCCCATTCTTGGGAACTCTTTGAAATAATCACGACACCCGACTTTTGATTCAATCAAACATGTAAAATCGAACACAACGATATTTTTTTGGAAGTATCAACCGATACCTATAATGGGTCGAACAAAATTAGACAAATATCTGGTTCAGGCCTCAGACACTGTAAGCCACACGAGGAAAAGTTGTGCTATTTGCATCGATTCTCAGCTGATGCCCATCATGGGCTAGCATGATGCTACACATCTATATAATGGTGCATCAGTGGAGGAAATTAATCACCACTGCCCCATGAACTGCCACAAATCATCCATGAGTAGTAGTATAATGTATATTCCGAAGAATTCAAGTTCAAGTTAACCGAAACACCAGGATGGACATTTCAGCAAATTTTTGATAGGCCACTGTGAATCTGCCATAATTTGGGGGACCCTAACCCCCCGGGTACCTCTTAGAGAACATTCTAGCAATTTTTTGATACTCTACTGTGAATCTGCCGTAATTTGGGGGACCTTAATCCCCCGGGTACCTGATAGAGAACATCCTATCAAATTTTTGACACCCAGCTGAGATTCACTGATATGGATTCATCATATGAGTTATAGAAAAAAAATTAGTCTTCATTATTCTTCTATATGGCCCCCGCTCGCCATTGTGAACATCCTATCAAATTTTCAACAATGTTCATCACTCGACCTGCTACTAACCTAACCAGCCTTTATTTTATAAGTTCGAAAATTGCAGATTGAAATGAAAAAAAAAGATGCGGTGCTGTGGCTTGAACCACGTACCTATGGCTTCGTTACCCGCCATCCTATCGATACGGCTATGAACCATGTTTGTATGTTTAGATCAAATGGTTGTTCATAAAAGAGAATGTGAAAGGCGAACTGCGGGGTGAGTCGTTACTTCATAATTCTGTTTTTTGTAATGTGAATCTGAGTTATTCTGTGTGTCCTGTATCTATATCAGGTATAGTTAATTACCAACTGATTGAAACAAATAGATGCGCATTTTTGACCGTCTTATATCCCAATGGGACATTCGAAATAAATATTTGGCAGTCCGCCCTTATAAGTGAAGAGTAATTCAATCAATAACTAATGAATGACTATTTTGGCTGTCCACTGTGCCATATAGGGCGTCTCTTAATGAATGAGTATTTTTGATAATAAACAATTTTCTTTGGTTTAACGAAATGTTGGAGAGGGCCCTGTACATCAATGAGTCATTTGAAATAAATATTTGACAGTCCCTTCCTTATTAGTGAAGAGTAAATCAATCAATAACTGATAGATAAGTATTTCTGGCTGTCCGCTATGCCATCTTATTAGTAATTTGGGAATAACAAATCTATTCAAAGTAACTTTGGAAGCTCCTTGTATACATTTTTGACAATTAACAATTTTCTGTGGTTCAACTAAATTTTGGAGACAGTCCTGTACTTCAATGGGGCATTCGACACAAATATTTGGCAGTCCGTCCCTTATTAGTGAAGAGTAAATCAATCAATAACTAATAGATGAGTATTTTTGGCTGTTCGCTATGCAATCTTATTAGTAATTTGGGTATAACAAATCGATTCAAAGTAATTTTGGAAGCTTCTTGTATACATTTTTGATAATAAACTGTGGTTCAACTGAATTTTGGAGAGGGCCGTGTTCATCAATGGGGAATTTGAAACAAATATTTGGCAGTCCGTCCCTTATTAGTGAAGAGTAAATCAATCAATAACTAATAGATGAGTATTTTTGGCTGTCCGCTATGCCATCTTATTAGTAATTTGGGTATAACAAATCGATTCAAAGTAATTTTGGAAGCTCCTTGTATACATTTTTGATAATGAACCCCTAATATTTACACGTGCGATACAGTCTACTGATATAAGAGACGGTTTTGAAGTGTGATACTATGCATTATTTCAACTATTTTTTTTCCTTGGTGTTTTGGCATCGACTGCTATGGTCTCTAGCCATGAGTTCTGGACATGCCTTACGCCACTTCAGGAGCAGCAATGTTGATTTTCAACGCAACAGTGAATCTTGGAGTAATTCAACTATTATAGGAGACATAGTCTTTTTATTTCAACGTGCGATACCCTTCATTCAGTCATATGCCTTTCATTTCCAGGTGTAATGCCCTGCATTTTATTTTTGTGTACCTTCATTTTCAAGGTGCAATACCATGCATTCACCCAACTATCCTAAGAAGGTTACAATCTCAAATTCAGCTGTTTGAAGTGACGAGGGGCCCTAGCTTTCAACGTGCGATGACAGACGCATTGTTTGTTGATATCATACACTCAGTCCTGTGAGACGTGAACCTCAAATTTTGAAGTGTGATGAATTCGGTCAGCTGTTATAAGTGACGTAAACCTTAGATTTCAAAGTGCGATGCCAGGCGCTCTGTCATAAGAGACGTAGGCCTAACATTTCAAAGTGCATCCACAGATTTAACATTTACATTTTGACGTGTGATGCCATGTATTTAGTCATAAGAGACGTAGGCCTAACATTTTAGAGTGCTATGTCAGGCACTTGTATATCAAATCTCAGATGTCGGTTCAGTTTTCGAACAAACTATGAGGTTCGTTGAGAGGCATAAGTATTCATCGTGTTCAATATCCGTCATGGCATAAGAAAGTAGTTGTTTCAATATCCGTCGTAGTATCAGCCATGAGAGTACTTGTTCCAATATCAGTAGTAGTATTAGCCAAGAGAGCATTGTTTCCCATATCTGTCATGGTATCAGCTAGGAAAGTCGTTGTTTCAATATACGTTATGGTATTAGCCAGGAGAGTAGTTGTTCCAATATCTATCGTACTATCAGCCAGGGACATAGTTTTTTTCAATATCTGTCGTGGTATTAGCCAAGGAAGTAGTTGACTCAATATCCGTCATGGTATTAGCTAGGAAAATACTTATTTCAATATCAGTGGTAGTATTAGCTAGGAGTGCAGTTGTCTCGAGATCCGTCATGGTATCAGCCAGGAGAGTTGTTGTTTCAATTAACGTCATAGTATTTGCCAGAATAGGACTTGTTCCAATATCAGTAGTAGTATTAGCCAAGGAAGCAGTTGTTTCGATATCTGTCATATTATCAGCCAGGAGAATAGTTGTTTCAATATCCGTCATGGTATAAACCAGGAGAGTAGTTGTTTAAATAGCTATCGTACTATTAGCCAGGAAAGTAGTTTTTTCAATATTTGTCGTGCTATTAGCCAGGGAAGTAGTTGACTCATTACCCGTCATGGTATCAACCAGAGAAGTAGTTCTTGCAATACCCGTCGTGGTATTAGCTAGGAAAGTAGTTTTCTGACAGGTATTAGTCACATTGTAGGAGTTCTCCCTTCATAACCTGCTCCAAAAATATAAGAATCATTTTGAGTTTAATACCTAGTATCTCAACATGTTTTTGTGTATTCTTTCACAACTCTTGAACAGTTTTTCGAGGAAGAAGTACCTATTTAGACGTTCACAAGAAAACAATGAAGTTTCATTTTCAGACTTGTACGTTTATAAATAATATGTAAGTATAATTATTGATCAAGATGTCTACCGTACATTTTTTTATCTATTTTTTTTTTAATTACGTATTAACTGGGGAGGTATAGCCACTTCAGGTTCATAAGATTTCGCATTTCGAGTTTTGTGAAAAAATGGGTAACTCTCAAATGAAATGGAAAATGTCACCATTTATTTGTTCAAATGGTTCTTGAGATAAACATCTTAAACCCTTTCTCAAAAACCCATGTGTTTAGTCAACGTAAACTTTTTTTTTTCAATTCGCTACAGTCATTAGTGATCTTCAATTTTCTTTCGAAACCATCTACGCTAACACATAACAAAACGAAATCATAATCTCAATGAAATGTGCTACATGGGTAGTTAAATCTCCACGATTGTGGGTATTGTCTTGGCAATAACAATGTTCCCGTACAAATTATACGGATGGTTTTCAAATTTCTGGACTTTTCAGTATATTAACACATATTTTTATTTCCTTAGTGCTCCGAAACGAACACTATCTTCGTGGAAGATTGACACAAGAACGTCCTGTGGTACTTTTCAAAATATGTAAGTGAATTTGAATTCTTTTTGTTTTCCTGGGTTGTTTGTTCTCAGAACGGATGATGGTACATTGTTCTGGGTTATTAGGTGTAACTTCAAATTTAACAACAAAACTTTTTCAACAAGTTTCAATAAAACGACTTCAGACTTGTTTTTGTGGTATTCCTTGAGAAACCTAACATTTTGGCTAACAATTTTTTGTGGTGTAAAACTGCTATGAGATATGACGATTCGAAGCTGAATCTTGATTCATAAATATTGTTCTGCGCTTTCCATTCAGAATGAAAATTTTTTCACTCAGCCAAAAATATTTTGTTACTCAGAACTTTTAAAAAAATTTCACTGAGTCAGAGATTATTTTGATACTTGAAACTTTGAATTTTTTTCTCATAAAAATTACCGATTTCCAAAAAGTTTACTGATTGCATAGCTGAAGGGGTGATTCCTTCTAACAGAAAAACGAGAATTTACAAATTTAAATGAAAAAATGGAAAATTTTCAAGTAAAATTCTATGAATATGAAAATAATCCATTAAAGAATTAAATGTCAAAATATAATTGAAGATTTGGGAATTCAAGTCAAAATGACCATGCACCAATTTGGCATTCATGGATTATTAGCACAACGATATCACTTAGAAAATGATACAGATATTACTGAGAAAATGAAGGCAAAGTTTATGAAAAGTTGATAGTAGAATAGTTTCAGAATTAAAAAATCAACCAAGAAAAGTTAATTGTGCCACTTGTAATTAATATGAGTAAAAAGGAAATGAGCTAGTTAAAATCACTATCAACCAATCGGCTGAAGTTGAAGTGCGAGATCGCATCATGAATCAATATCAAGAAACTACGTAGAGAAAGAAGGTGTCTGACAAAAAATGCGGAAGGTTGAAAGTACGAGGCTTGTTTGGTAAGTCCGTGACTTTTTAAATTTCCCGCGCAGTAACTTTAAATGCAACACTGCTGCTGTCAACCACCATCTTTCAATAGACTACTGTCAAATTTTGAGCAAGCTGCGACATTTGGTTTGTGTTTGACAGCAATTAGAAGCAGACAACCTCGTGAATTTTAACAAAAATGGAAAAAAGTGAATTTCGTGTGTTGATTAAGCATTATTTTTTGCGTAAAAAAACCATAACTGAAACCAAGGAAAGACTTGATAAATACTATGGGAACTCTGCACCATCAATTTCAATGGTTAAGAAGTGGTTTACTGAGTTCCGTTGTGGTCGTACCAGCACAAGTGACGCCGTACGTTCAGGTCGCCCAAAAGAGGTCATCACGCCAGAAATCGTCGATAAAATCCATGGAATGATATTGGACGATCGGAGAATAAAAGTACGTGAGGTAGCTGAGGCTGTAGGCATCTCAACTGAGCGAGTACATCACATTTTACATGAATATTTGGACATGAAGAAGCTATCCGCGAGATGGGTGCCGCGATTGCTCACACTCGACCACAAGCGCAACCGTGTGACCACTTCAAAGGAGTGTTTGGCAAAGTTCAATCGCAATCCGGGCGAGTTTTTACGCCGTTATATAACCGTAGACGAAACATGGATCCATCACAATACCCCAGAGACCAAGGAACAATCAAAACAGTGGGTGTCAACTGGTGAACGTGCACCAAAGAAGGCTAAGGTGCGTCTGTCAGCCAACAAGGTTATGGCCACAGTTTTTTGGGATGCACGCGGTGTCATTCATATAGATTACTTAGAGAAGGGTAGAACGATCAACGGCGAATATTATTCAGAGTTTTTAGACAGATTCGATATTGATTTGAGGCAAAAACGACCACATTTAGCGAAAAAAAAGTGCTGCTTCATCAAGACAATGCACGAGTGCACACGTGTGTAGTCACTATGGCAAAAATTCATAAATTGGGCTACGAACTACTACCCCATCCAGCATATTCTCCAGATTTAGCCCCTTGCGACTATTTTCTTTTCCCAAACCTGAAGAAATGGCTGGGTGGTAAGAGATTTGGGTCGAATGAAGAGGTTATAACCGAAACAAACGCCTATTTTGAGGGCCTTGAGAAAACCTATTATTTGGAAGGAATAAAAAAACTGGAAAAACGCTGGACTAAATGTATTGATCTAAAAGGAGATTATGTTGAAAAATAAAACGCTTATTTGCCAATTTTTTTTTTCTTTATTCAAATAGTCACGGAGTTACCAAACAGCCCTCGTATCTAAAAAATTTCTTCAAATAGAATATCTAATTTGATCAGTATTTGAAGCAAAAGTCGAGAGTTGTATCATCACCAATGTTACGGCTTTAAGTTTATCAACCGTACAAAGACAAAAATTCGAATTTTTGAGTGAAGAGGACGTTGAGAATGCGGGAATGACTATTAATTTTCATTTCAAATGCTGAAGTTTGCAAAATAACAAAAACATAAACAAATGAGCATGTTTGAGAAATTGGAATTATTTGTTGAAAAAGATGCTTTAAATAGATGTTTCAGCAAAAAAACGGCTGATGAATGAAATTGAAAGTAGTTTTAAAATGATTAACAAAGAAAAACAACCTTGAATACCTACTACTCGGGATGTATCATCTTTAAATCCTGCTGAGGTGATACAATTCATTTATAATTATAACAATTTCAGAAATATTTTCATCAATTGGTAGTAATGAGCAAACTGATACTATATAGTCAATGGAAAAAATTATCAATTATTTTTATTCAGATTTTGTTGAAATATGATATAACTGGAACTACACTGAGCAAACAATCTCAAAAATATATTTTTGATTATCTCAGTTCAAGTATGATCTGCCCGAAACTGCACAGCACAAACTTGGTAACAAGGATATGGTAGGATTATTTCAATACATATGGGATGTTGCCAAAACTACACTGCGCAAACTAGTTCAAATAAATATCAGTGTACCTTCACACCGATAAAAAGAGGCTGATCAAGAGGATGCAGGACGATGGAGAAAAAATTATATACAAAATTATTTTATTCGCTCAGATCCTCATTGTCGTCAAAACCTTTGAAAAGTTCCTATTTTTGAATAATGTCACTTGGTATGAGTATGTCATTAGACCACATGTTATAATTTTTTTTAGAATTGAGATATGATCATAAGTCTTTCAATGATTGCAAACATCATAACCATCATTATATTCTTTTTCCTTTTGGTTAACACAATTCCAACTCGTTTTCATCATAACAAATGCCAATATCATAATTCATAGCTCAACAAATGTCCCAACTTAGTGCACTGATATGTTACTGTCATCTTCTATAACTTGTTGTAATATCAACAGCTTTGAGCCTATTTTCACTTTTTATACTCATATAATCGCCTACAATAAAATGTTATTTAATCAAGTTCGATCATGACCCCGAAATGATTAGAACTACCGATTTAATTTCGAAATATTGTGCTCAGAAGCAGTACAAAAAATTTAAAGAAATGTGAATTTTGTGAAAAACTTGTTTGATTTGAAATTCCCAACGGGTAGTCAAAAAATTATCTCTTTATTTCAAATACTCAGATTCATGAAATAATAACCTTTGATGTGTTCAAAGTCATTGTATGCTTTCAAACTGGTTTGAAACGCAAATATTCTGAATTTCAAGGTATCAACAAAATATTAGTTTTATTTTTCGAATAATTACCGTCGAGAAAGCATTCTGCCATACTTTCAAACTGATAAAAAGAAATCAATCAACACTGAGCACAGAACTTTGTAAAAAAATTATATGAAGTGGTTGGATGACTTTGAGGGAGACAAAATGACTATGTTTTTTCTGGTCACACCTGGCAACAACACCACAATATTTTAAACAAAATTGCTGTAAAATAAAAAAATACTATCGTTATCAACAAATTGTAGCATTTGAATTCTAATAGAAGTGATGATGATTTTAGGATTCTTGGTATTTGGTCAAGTGAAAATATTCATGTTAATTTGCATCAAATTAAATTTAGTGAATTCTGTTGACAAAGAACAAAAGCGATTTTTCATTGCTACTTATACGAGTCATAAAATTTTTCAACCGAAAAACATTGTGCTCTGACCGTAGCTAACCGCCTAGAAACAATAACCCATGTCTAGCCGAAGCTAACGTCTGAAAAAAATATTTGTATGATGACGTTGGAACGGCTATCTTTGTTTATGCCTGAAGGCGAGCCCCTTACCTTTTAACGAGTTATGCTATGCATTAGACCGGTGTTCGTGCTGGGTTGAAAAAAATACAGGGAATTATCAACTTTGATACATACATATCGAAGACTTTTCTATTGACATCCATCAAAATTAGATACCAACTTGTGGTATTGAAGGTGTCGCATAGGAGAATTGAAGTAAAATTCCAGCAGAAAACTAATAAAATTTGACATACAAAAAAACAGGTGGGAAGGTGTAATTCATCAGATCGGTTCCAATTAAACATTTTTTGTGCAGTGTTTCAGAAAAGCAAGCACGTTTGTGAGGAATCATCGACGAGATAAATTACTGTTTACCACGTCATCCAATAGAATATTCACGGACATAATATTGGACAATACCAAAAATTGTTTTTTGAATTTTGATACAACCGAAGAAGAAATCTATTTAATGTTGTATTTTTAAATACTGAAACAAACAGTCGGTATGTTATTTCAAGCTCACTGTGATTTATGAGCTATGAGAAACTAAAATTGAAAATCATTTTATCCTCCCTACGATGATAAAATAAACAGCAATATGAGAATAATGAAATAAAACAATAATTCACTCAGCTTTCCATTTTATTTCAAATTGTAAACAAATGTGTTGGTCCAAGTCTTAAATTTTTCATATTTTATAAAAAGTACAAAAAAATAAATTAGGTCATGATTTCTTTCATCTATTTGAAAAATGACATGACTCGTATTAGTAGCAATGAAAAATCGCTTTTGTTCTTTGTCAACAAAATTCACCAAATTTAATTTGATGCAAATTAACATGAATATTTTCACTTGACCAAATACCAAGAATCATGAAATCATCTTCAATTCTATTAGAATTCGAATGCTACAATTTGTTGATAACGATAGTGTTTTTTTATTTTACAGCAATTTTGTTTAAAATATTGTGGTGTTGTTGCCAGGTGTGACCAGAAAAAATATAGATTTTGTCTTCCTCAAAGTCATCCAACCACTTCATATAATTTTTTTACAAAGTTCTGTGCTCAGTGTTGATTGATTTCTTTTTATCAGTTTGAAAGTATGGCAGAATGCTTTCTCGACGGTAATTATTCGAAAAGTAACACTAATATTTTGTTGATACATTGAAATTCAAAATATTTGCGTTTCAAACCAATTTGAAAGCATACAGTTCAATGACTTTGAACACATCAAAGGTTATTATTTCATGAATCTGAGTACTTGCAATAAAGAGATAATTTTTTGACTACCCGTTGGGAATTTCAAATCAAACAAGTTTTTTACGGAATTCACATTTTTTTTTAAATTTTTCGTACTGCTTTTGAGCACAATATTTCGAAATTAAATCGGTAGTTCTAATCATTTCGGGGTCATGATCGAACTTGATTGAATAACATTTTATTGTAGGCGATTATATGAGTATAAAAAGTGAAAATAGGCTCAAAGCTGTTGATATAACAACAAGTTATGGAAGATAACAGTATCATATCAGTGCACTGAGTTGGGACATTTGTTGAGCTATGAACCCCTAATTTCTTTTGCCAATCAAGATCTAACTCATTTGAAACTGAACAAGCTAGATCGTTGGCAGATGTTACAAAATTTTCAGCAAAATATATGGAAACGATGGAGATCAGAGTATCTTCATACTCTCCAGCAACGACAAAAGTGGTTTACGCATGGAAAAACGTTGAAAATAGGTGATTTGGTAATTATCAAAAATGAAACTCTACCACCTCTGAATTGGAGATTAGGCAGGGTAATTAAAACCCATCCTGGAGCAGATGGAATTGTGAGAGTGACGACAGTAAAAACCAGTGTATGTTTCAGAGACCTCTGGTCAAGCTCTGTCCTTTACCTCAGCTTAGTTAAAATACTATGAATTTTGGTGGGCGAAAATGTTAAGTTTACACTTAAGTTTCCACTGAAATTATAGTTACTAGTTGGGTGATTCAATATAATTGTTTATTTTCCTTATTACTAAATTTCTTTTTTTTATATTTATTTGTGCCAAACACTTCTCGCATATTTGTATATGCTAAATAATTATATTTCATTTATTCTTCTAATATTCCCATCTACCCAGTACGCCCTGTATGTATATTTTCTGTCTGTCAGATAAGGCCAAATTAGGTGCGTTCACCGTGAAGAACCAGTACGGAAGGCACCGTTCTCGCTCGCGTATCGACTGTGCGTACAAAATAATTTGTCTCTAAAATTGCTCGTTTGTGAAAAGTGAAAATTCATATTCATTGGATATCACCCCAAAGAAATACAGTCCACACCCCTTGAATTGAATGGGAGGTTGCAACCCCATCGAAACTGGAAGAGGAAGGAGGAAGAAATCCAGGTAAGCTCCAAAACTTTGCCTTGGTATGACAGACGGAACAACCTTACCTCATTCAGTGTCTAAAATGATCCGTTATCCAGTTATCCAGTTCAATCTACCAACTACTAATTTCCATAACTGCTTTATGAGTAGGCCTCCATTTTTAATGGGAATTGTCGACAATAATTTTTACGTAGTAAAGTACGAAATGAGTATACATTTTCTGTCAAAGCACTCAACTGATCAAACATAATCTTCAATATGCGTCCAAAAAGACATTAAAGAAAGAATACTTAAATGGAGCAAGTATAATTAAAAAAGGAGGCAGTGTTGATACCATTATCTGAGATAATCTGTTTTGGTTCACCCCTTCTGGAAATAAATTTTTTCAATGCCAATAAGAATGTTTCCTTGGACTAGTCAGTTACAAGCTCAACATGAGCAGCTCCAGTGCTTCAACATACGAAAATTAATATGTAACATTTTATTAATTTACAACTCCGACCTTTTTTGCCCTTGTTCAACAAAGGTCCTGCATAATCCACACCTGTGACAAAAAATGGTGTTGAAGTGAGTCGCTGGGCCGGTATATTTCCCATTATAGGTTGGGTTAGTTTGGGACGGAGTCGAAAACAACGAACACACTTATGTACAGTACTTCGGGCTAACTGTCGACCTTTCAAGACCCAATACTCAATAATGTTAGCTAATAATTATTGAGATTGAGATAAAGTGCTTTACGTTTTTATGGAAATATTCGAATATTATATTTGTCACGATGTGATTGGAAGAAAGAATAACTAGATGTTTTTTAGTATATGAAAAATCTGAATTTTCTAGACGTCCACCTGATCTCAGAAGTCCGTCACTGTCAAAAAATGGATGTAAGTTCATGATTTTACTTTTCTTATCTGAATTTTCATTTTTTGACAGAATACTAAGTTCTACTGGAAAAGATTCATGTTGTGCTGATTTAATAATGATTTTACAAGCACAATCGAGCTCTTCAACGGTTAGCGTTCCACGTGAACGCTCATCGCGTTTTAATTTGCAATTGTTTATAAATCTAAATATGTATGCAACGCATCTTCGATGTTCAAGAAAATCAAAAAACCCTTCTAACAAATATAACTTATTCCTGTTCAAATGACTGTTCTAACTTCTGGAATCTTTGAACTATAAAATTGCACGTTTGGCCAATTTTTTCGACCCTGAAGGATCCAACCACAGATCTGATTCAAGGAGTTGATTAGAAGTTACAACTCTTGACAACAGGTTTGCAGGATTGTCCTTACCTGGTTCATGACATTATGCAAAATTTGTGGTATCTTGTATTTCAGCAATCCTGTGGCTTACAAAGAGTTTCAAACTATTAGCTGGAAGTTTTAACCAACTGAGTAGTATAGAAGAGTCACTTCATAGGAAACAGTCATTTGAATCTTAATTCAACGAATGTAGTACCTTATTGGCTAAGCGCACCACACAACTCTAATTTCGGTATAGTGACTACTTTGATTGAAGCAACTTTGCTCTTAGCGCATAAGAGATGACAAAATGACTCATTATTTTCATTTATAGATTTGAGGTGAATGCGCGCACCAAGGGCGTTTTCTGAACTGTCGCAAAAGCCACGGAGTTCGAGTGCTTTGGCTTTGTTGACTATTACATGACGATGAATGTTCAAATTGTTCAAAATGGGTAATTGATTTCGAAACTGAACGTAAGGTCTCTGAACTTCCAATGGTATCACATCGTTCCAGGACAATCGTTCTAACCAGAGTTTTTGGAGTATTATTTTTGGAGATATTGCGCAAGGACTTAGCAATCCTAATGGATCAAATATTCGTGATATGTCAGAAAGCATGGATAGTGATTTTGTCAGTATGAATGAAGGGCGAGATGTACAATAAAATGTCAGAGTGAGGTGACCATGACAAACCTAATGTTTTTGTATTTACATTTTCTCCAAAATGAATTACAGTAAAAGAGTTCGATTAATTTCCAATGTTTTTTACACTTGTTGGATCATTCGAGTGAAACTTTCGAATAGGAAACCCCCCAGATTTGAGTAGCTCGGAAATTTCCTGACCTGCTTGCGTAGCTTCTCTTTTGATTCAAATCCTGTCAAAAGATCGTCAACGGAAAAGTCGGACTTGACAGTATTCGCAATTTTTCCGTTGATAGACTCATATTCAACTCCTAGTGTATATAAACATTTAATTGCTAGATATAATGCACATTTCATTCCATATGTGACTCTTTTTAAATTAAAAATCTCCATGGGGTCAGTTGGATTTTTTCTCCATGAAATGCGCTGAAGAGATGTTCGATCATCTCTGACCTGACGAAACATCTATTCGACGTATCCGCTAAGTGTGGCAACGAAATCTTGATAATATTTTAATTAGTTCACATTGTAAAGAATGGCCATTCATTTGAATGTTATTCAATGACAAGCCACTAGAGGTTGGCACTGAGCAATCAAATACTACTCTTAAACGGGTTGTTAAAGAATTGTCTCGCAATACGCCATGATGTGGCATAAAATATGACTTGGGTTCTGATTGTTTTTGAAAATCGTCAGCTAGACCTAATTTTTCCATGTGACCTAATGCAATTTATTCGTTAATGAATTCTACATATAAACTTTGAGCCTTGAGTCGCGATTCAACTTGCGCTCCAAGTTGAGGAATCTGTTTCTTGACAACTGAAATGATTCACCCAAACTATCGACAAAGGCTCTGAATGGTGAAGTTACAACAAATCTACCTGTTTCATCACGACATGTATTTTCCTGAAAACGATTTTCGCATGACATTTCTTCCTTTGAAAAAATCGGTTCTTTAGGATTGGAGACTTCTTCAAGCTCCCAAAATTCACGAAGATCTTCTTGAATATGTAAATTTGTAATAAAATTACAACTAACTGAATTTGAAATGTTTTGAGCTAAGTACGGCCCAGCTACAATCCACCCAAAATCTGTTTTTTGAATAATTGGCTTATTTTTACCCAAACTGAATTGACCTTGCTCCAAAATTTTAATCTTTTCCTATCAAATTGTCAATTTTTTCTGGTGTATGGAAAGACGGATCAGCTAATTTCAAATGGTAAGGAATTTTAAATTCAGACGTGTTAATTGAAATATCTGGAACAAATCCTGTAATCTCTGGTATAACAAAACAGTAAAGATGGTTCTGATATGCAATTGGTAATTGTATACTCGTATGTATTTTGCACTAATATTGTATGTTTGATGATATACGATTTATTCCTGGAATAGATATGTTTACGTTATGCTTTTCGATTTTAAGAGAATCGCAGAAGCGCTCTGATATGAATGAGCTCTGTGAACCACAGCCAAACAGTGCTTTCACAGTATGAATTTTATTATTTGTGATCAAAACATTAACCAATGACGTGTACAAAAGTAGTTGTTTAATTTCGTTGGAATTAGCCGAAACCAAACTATTCGTGACTTGCTCGCTTTTTGTACGTTCAGACAAATTTGGTTGTTGCTCGACATTTCTGTCACTTGCTCTATTTTCAATATGTAGAAGTGTCTCATGTTTTGAGGTACATTTCTTGCATGCAATTTGCCTGCAAGTTTAATATAAATGGCACGGTTTTAAACAATTTGTGCATAATTTAGGTAAATTTGCCTTCTCAAACTTTTTTTGTGGTGATAGATTCATAAATTCCATACAGTTGTAAATGATGTGTTCGTTGTTACAAACTACGCATAGAGGTGTGGGTCAATAAAAACTGCTTGTATTTTGTGAGTTTCGTGAGTATGAGCTTGAATGTGAGTTCCAATGCTGTTTTTTGTCTGCTTGATTAGTCTCAATTGTTTTCAAAAAATCTGCCCGCGATTTCAGAAATGATTTCATTTGTTGAAATGTCGGTACGTCTTTTTTAACTTTGTCATTTTCCCATTCTTTCAGAGTGGATGGATCTAACTTTGTTGAAATTATATGAACAAGTAAAATATCCCAGGTGTCTTTACTTTGTCCAAGCTGACTAAGAGAATGTAAATTTTTTTAAAATGTGTCTATTAGTTGCCGCAATTTGTATGATGACTCTTTCTGTATGCATTCTATGTTGAATAATGATTTGCAATATTTGGAAATCAAAAGTCGTTTATTGTCATATCTTTCTCGTAATGCAGTCCATGCTATTGAAAAGTTATCACTAGTGAACTCAATGGAAAGAATTACCTGCGCTGCACCTCCCTCCAATGATGCTCGTAAATAATATAAACGCAGAATGTCGTCCAAGGACTCGTTTTTATTTATCAAAGATTCATATAAATCAGCGAATTCTAACCAATTGTGAATTTGTGAATTTTGGAATATCGATGGGTTTTGATTTTATAGCAGTGATATTTTGTACCTGACGTTGATTCCCTGGAGAGATTGTTTTGACAGATCCAGGATTCTTTTGACTAAAATGATCATTTAAAATCTTTTTTGCAGCAAAATTCTGTTTGTAATAATTTCTTGCAAAATTTTACATTTCTCTGTGCTCTTCCTCTAGGGTATCTTCATCAACTTCTAGTTCAATTTGACCCTGAATTTCATTGAACTCTGTGAACAAACTCTGTGTCAATGTTGTAAACTTTTAATGAAAAAAAGTGATAAGGTGTAGTCCTGATATTTGGTGGAGTTATAGTTTTTAACTGTTAGATACGAACCAATGCAACAGCGAGGGTTCTGGCAAAAACCAATTTTTTCAATTTACCATCGGGTGCGGAGAAAGTGAGAAAGTTTTGTCATTATCATCGAAATACGAATGTTCCACTACAGTCAAGCCATTCAGACGAAAAACGTTTGATTTTTGTAAACAGATCAGAAAATATTTTTTAAATTTTCCCCAGAAAAGTTTTTCGGATACACGAATAATAAACTTTTTTCCCATATGGTACATACTTTTTGGCGGTCACTGTATATAACTATTGAATTCAAATAATTTCTTATTGATTCAACATAGGCAATAATGTATACAAATTACTCTCATCTTCGTGAAAACTACCTTCAAATTTCAGAACTTCGTAAATAAAAAATTTACATACCTTAAGAAAATGTTTTTTGCTATATATCTGATATGGATTTCAAGTATAATGGGCTAACCGTTTAGGGGAGCAGCCGATGGTCCCACAAATTGCGATTTTTTTTTAACTGTGATGTACTAACATTCCTATTAACAAATCTTAATCATTTGGATTGAACCTTTAATTAATTTTATATCAGATTTGAATGACTCTTAATGTCCCATCCCTTTATTTATTCATACATATAATTCAGCGCGCTGGTTGGCCGTTAGCGTGTGAATTCTTTAAGCTTCACAGAATAACACTTTTGTGGAGATTAATTCAGCTATAAAACCCTCATATGTGATCTCAATCATAACAATGAATTTTACTCACCTAAATACTCTCGTCGTCGGCTTATTGCTCTGGAGTGGTCACACTTTAACTTATCGAACGTATCACTAATTAATCGGCCCGTTCAGAGCTGATTGGTTTCAGAAATTCAGTAATTTTGGTTTGGTTCAATTATTGACTTAACTAACAAAGGAAACTCGAGAAATAGTCTGTTTTTCATTTATTAAGGCAAACGGAGATAAATAAATTATAAAACTGTAAAAATATGCGACTAGAATGTTAATATTTACGAGAAAAAAAAGGATATAGAGAATTTACTTTCACAATTAAAATCAAAATACTGGAAACTTCAATAATTAAATAAGAACAGACTGAAAACAATATTTTTATAACTCAAAACAAAAACCTATCTAATTGACAATATATTATCTAGCATGTTAGCTTACCAAGACCATCTTTAAATACGTGAAACTGATTAGAGACTTTGACAAAATAAATGATAACATACTTAAGAAACCCTTCAACTCTGAGAAAATAGATCGGACATGTCCCAGGTCAAGGTGAGGCCTTGACCTGACTGTTTCAAACACAACATTTCAACTAAAAAACTTGTTTTGAGATCTCCAACGGTTCAACTCTATAATTCGTTAAAAGATAGGGGGGATGATCCCGCCCTCAGAATATTTTACTTATAAGAAATTAAGGTAGGTGTCGCTATTTGAATGGTCTTGGCATTCTAAACCTTATTCTGGTATTCTATAGTGCTAATTAATTACATGTATTTTCCTATTACGTGACATCATATGGTTGACCGCCCCGTACATTTCAGGACTAGCGTCGAATGTGGTTTTGTTTCACTTTGATAGAAAACGGTCGACAAAAATCTATCAAACATTCTCTTTTGTTCGTCCGATGTCACTCTGCCCTCTTACTTTTAAAATAACAATAATTTGCTTGCATTTACAACGAGTGACCTATTTCCATATATGTATTATTTAAGACAAAAATTAATTGATTAAAAGGTCAGAAAGATATTTACGACCTTCCGTTCCTGGAATATCTATAGCATCAAACGAGTTGTACCCAGATGGTAAACAATCGACCCTGGGCTATTCAGGCTGAAATTACCAGATTTTACAATATCTTCAAAGTTGAATGGATTTTCTGATTCTCACGAAAAATCTATTGTTTGTAATATGCCCCTCATAAATTTTGAGTTCCATCATTTCTGTAACTAAAGTTTGGTATTATCGCCCAGAGGAACATGTGGGATGCAACTTTCTTATTGAAATGGATTTGGTCCCACGACCAGAGGCGTCTCAATATTCTATTACATCTCCCCCCTGTAGACGTGAGATTCTGTTTCTTTTAATGAAAATAGATCGACACGTCATAACTACACATACTACTTTGACTTACAACTAATTCTTGATGTTGACTTTCTTTCTTTTCTGGAGGCTCTCCTAGGGTTTGGGTGGTGGTTTTCCATTCATAGGTTACTTGGAGCATGTGGACTTCCAGGCTGCTGTCTGAAAATCTCTTGATTCCAGCGTTGCCCATTGCCATCGTCTGTTCCTCCAGTGGTCCATCTTTCTATGTCCTAGGTTGAGTCCCTTCCTGAAAACTTTTTATGCATTTGAATCTCATCAACTTTATGTGATCGCGCTACCACACGTAAGCGACTGTTCACTCATCTTCACAACTAGTTTCTTAAATGCTATTTTCTACAATTCGTTAATGCTACCATACTTATTCTAAGCTATTGGACTAGTTAACAGTACTGGTACCTATAACATACAATCTCTGTGACCTTGTAAATTAACTCTATGTGCAAAAGAAAAAAAAAGAAAAAAAATGTTTTACTATTGACCCCTGATTAGAATGTTGATCTATATCTCCCCAACGGAACAACAATGTTATGATGCATCTATGATAACTTTTGAACGGCTGAATAAAATGTTAAACAAAATCTACAACTGAATGACATCTTAAAACGATTGAATAGAAATAATCTACTCTACAACAACTGAATAAAGCTTCGAACTATATTAACTACTGAATGACAAATAATACTCCCCCGGTTATCAGCTTCTACTCGTTCGCACTCAGAGGTTCTCCGATGTGGTTCAAGGTTTCGGCTCATCTCTGGTATCCCCAGTCACACTGGTTGGTTACCCTTCGGTTTGGTGGTAAGTTCCTTGATGGTGTTATTCTTCCTGTCCCCTCGACCTCTGGTTTATGTTCGTTCTCGCGCGTATTTGTTGGTTTTCGTCAGTCTGGAGTAGGTCGGTCGTCTGTTGGTTTTCTCTAAAGCAGCAGTTTGATTTATCCTGATTTCCCTTGTTGTATGTTCTTCGTATCGTATATCTGCAAAGGTCGTTCCTTTTCCTGAAATATAGCACCTTTTAAAAACTTATCACTTGCTCATACGTGTGAGAACACACTGTCGATTCAACACTACTTCTAATTCGGCCGTCTACACAAAACTACACTATCTAAACAACTCGCTACTAATCGTCTAGGCAACACTAACTATCGTGTTGTACTTATCTACCAACTAAATATAAAATACTTCCCCGGTTATAGAGTCAGCTGCTCCGACCTCATGAATCTACTGGTATCAGTCCAAAACTTCGAGTACGTCCCTTTTTGTATTCTCCGAAGTCCAGGTCCATTCCTCCCATAGTTCGGTGGCTAAAGCCCCCTGCGGCAGAGTAGTCCTCCTCGTCTCGGTTTTGTCTTCGTCGACTGCTAACCATGTTCCCCAATTGTACAAGCTGGATGTCGCCTCTTTGTAGTGAATCCTTGGTTGTTCTCGTCCTGCTGTCTGGAATCAGTAGCTTCCTCGTCCGTCCTGTCCTGTTGTCTGAAAGCAGTAGCTTCCTTGTCGTCCTGCAGATGCTCCCACTGGTGAACCTGGCGTCGCCTAGTTCATCTGGTTGTTGCTTCTGTAGGTGACCCTGTGTCTGCTTGTCCCTTGGTCCTGATGTTCGATTCTCACTTTTACTGGCTGTATATATTTTCTTTCCAGGTGAACCTCGTGTCCGGACCTTCTCTATGTCTCCCGAGTTCACGGTGTACCCTGTGACATTGACGTGGATCCCTCTTGACCTTTGTTCCGGACCCAGCAGCTCTTGCGCCTCACGGTAATACAGTCCTTGATCCCTCTATTTCTACGTCTGTTTCTTCCTTGGTATGCTCGTTTCTGATGTTTAATGCTGAAACAGACTCATCAATTCCCCCCCTACCACATGCCTTCGTGTTTTCCTAAAATAATATGAAGTCGCGCTCCCATTCCAAAAAACAAAATATGTATGATCCCTAACTCGTGATTATGCGTCCTGTCTGCCCCTACTTGGTTCACGATTTCGACGCTGCTCGCTTCGAGTTGCAACCGCGATGCTACTCGTTTTGTCACAAGGTTCCCCTTATCTCCATTTGGTTGTTACGATAAGAAATACTACTGTCAATACTACTACTCGTCTTTATTTCTCTACCACAACTAACAAAAAGGAAACATCAGAGTTCCGTTCCTAGGAAGCTCAGAATTCTTCGGACTTTCACTTTGATTGAACCCTGTACATATGAAAATATCTTCCTATAGGTGTATCGAACCGTCTCGAAGGTTCCTTTTTCTTCACTTTTTCTTCTGTGTTGTTGATTGACTTCATTTTCTCTGGCTGTATCCTTCCAAACTGGTATATGTCGGGACTTCCTAATACTGTCACATTCGCCAAAGTTAAAATTGTAGTATGTTTCTTAATGGTCTGTGGTGTTGGGGATATTTGGGAGACGAACGACGATATTGGGTTTACTATTTCGCATATTCGGTGGGGGAATCGTTACAACTAAGTGCGCAACGAATAATCAAAAGGGTAAGTTGAGAGGTTCGCAGACCTTCACGCCAGCAGAGTTCCGGATATCCACTGGTATGTTGAGGTCGCAACCATGGAATGTTGGTATATACACTGGGTTCTGTAGTCTGACCAAGCTCGGACCTCTCGAAGGATTGTCTTCGCTGGTAAGAAGAAATTGTTTCTTCTTTCCTTTGTCGTCATCTAAAGCTTTTTCTGGGGTCGTTTTGTCGGTTCGTTCCTTTGGGCTATTGTCGGTCAAGGAAGCGATGCTAGTGTCGCTTTTACAGGTTGGCAAATCGAAGTCTATGCACGTATCTCCTGTAGGTTCACAAACCAGGCCTGATGTCAATGTGGGGGAATTTGCTTTGCCATTTTTCTCTCTAATTGTCCCTATGGTCACCCTTTTATCCAGGGGTACAAATTCCGCTGTCCCGATACTCAATTTACTCATTTTACTGACGTCAGATTTCCCAACATTTTTGTCCACTTTGGTGAACCCCGTTATACATTCCACATTGCCACACATTTGTGTCCCTACCGAAAACAGTTGACGAGTTTCCACGTCAATCGGCATATTCCTCACTACTGGACTATTCGTGTCTATAGTCCGGTGACTCGGTATTAGATAATCGTCGACATAACCAGAGAGTTTATATTGAGTACTGACGTCCCTGCCAATACTGCTACTCCTTTCCCTTGTGTGCTTTGGTACGTTCTCTCCTTACCACTGTAATTCACTCTACGTACCTTTACCACACTTGAATACACCATGCACTTTTACCGACAACACTTTTTTCCACGTTTTTCACCACACACACACCTAACATTGTCACTAAATTTCACTGAAACTCTTTATTTCCGCTTAATTACCCTTTAGAACGCATAATCTCGTTACCACAAATCGATAATATTCAATATTGATACCCATAATAAACTTTACGGAAGGCAGAGGTTTAAACCCAAAATAAAATAAAATAAAAATAATCTAATGGTTTTCGACAACACTCTAGCTAAAAAAAATTATAATTTCCAAATTACGTTTTCACGATTCACTTATTGTTGTAATTACCTGAAAAGAAAATACATCGACATTAATTTGTTGTCTTCTAGTGTTGACCATTTATCCTCTGAAAAACATATTTCAACAAAACTGTAGAGTGTTATTAAACAAAAATTTCCCCTTACGTTACTTTTGGCTGAATAAAGCACATTCTATATTCTGTTACTCTACATTTCGTTCTAACCATTTCCCTGACTTCCCACTGAATTTTCTGCATAAATTCTAAAAGTTCGTTCTTTATGAAACACAAAATAACGATATTTATTTATTTCTTGGTTGAACTACTTCTCGTCTCTCTCTACAATTTTTTGAAAATTTCTGTCACTCGCTCTACAATAACATAACCCTTTCTGCTTCACCCTTTACGAAAACACACTTAGAACTTTAACAATTTATGTCTTTTCATCAGCCGACTGCCTCCTACACTTTACATATTTTCGCTACTTTTATTAAATGGAGACTGACCCTTTGTGAGTTTCCGTGAAACTCTCCTAAGAGTCTCTATTTCTCAGAAAGGTCTTACAATATTAATCAAAATATTACCACATTTTCGCTGATTGCAAGAAAAAATTTTTTGTACTGCCATTATTACAACAATGGCATTAAGAGCAAGGCTAGGTATTTACATACCTTACTGCTTGACTTCAAGTGTTAAAAACGAAACTGACATACTAGGTTTTCTCCTATTAATGTGCACTGTCATGATGACATGAAAAAAAAAACACTCAAACAAAGTGCAAATTTGTTGGTGTCATATGAAGTCATAAAAACTATTTTTTTAACGTAAACTACTAATCTATTTAAACCTGGCAAAATAACGCTCTATGGCACCTGAGATATATTTACATAAGGTCGTTTACACCTTCCACAAGTATATTCATAAACTTAACGGAGGGATTACCAGATACCTACCGTAATTACTTGATCCTACTGTCCAGAGTGAACAATTGAACGAAATTTAAAACGAAAAGCTTTGGTCCTTAGCAAAATCGATCAATGAAAACATATTTTCTACTAATAGTACTTCGACACTATTCAAACAATATCTTTTTCTACTCCTATGTTAGTAAACATTGTTTTACAAACAGTTCACTCTATAAGTAAATCCATTCTTACGCACAACTGTGCGTAAAGAATAAAAACGCACAACTGTGCGTCATGATATGATGGCTAGTATAATAGGTAACAATCAAGTTGCCTCTTGAACCACTCAAATCGTGACATTTATCTGTCTTGCGTTTTAAATATTTGACAGTGACATTGTCACTTTTTGAGATTTGAAGTTCAAATCGATACTTCATAAATTATAATCCGATCTTTAATTTTATATCTACAAATATGAGCAACTCCGATAATGAAATGAGCGCAACGCCACCGGAAATTGTTCTTCAGGCTGCTTCTGCTATGGAGAATATTCTGCCGCAAAAATCAAAGGATAGATATGAAAAAGCCTATCAAAAATTTATGGAATGGAGTATGGATAACCACGTGAGTACGTACTCCGAAAATGTATTGCTCGCCTATTTTAATATATTGACCAAAACATTTAAACCCTCCTCGCTCTGTTCATCATTTCTATGCTATATAGTACAAAATTGTATTTTCTTAGATTTAATTTGTTGTTGTTGGAAATTAAACCATAAACTGCGTTAGTTACCTTCATTTTTTTATTACTTAAAGCTTAATCAAACGCACCATCCAGTATATAAGAGTCGTAGAAAAAGTATAGTACGTATTACGTGTTGTAAAGCAATTACGCACTCATGTAATTACCGCACTCACCGCTACGCGGCTCGTGCGCAATTTTTCCATTCGTGCGTAATATGCTTTTTACAACACTTGATACGTAATATACTATTAATAGTCGTGTGTTTTCGCAAAATCGAGGTTTACAGATAAAGCGTTTATTGTACCTGAAATAAAATTTTAATTTATGCGCTGGTGTGGATTTTCCCAAATTCACACTTCATTTTTACCTGTCATCGTTACTGTGATCTTTTGTTTTTATTACTATCCCAAATTGAGTTTTTTATTTGAAATAAAACACTGATTCTAATTATGTATTTGTTCTAGACAAATTTCACTAACATTTTTATAAAAACGGTACTTTTCTGATAATGGCGGATGAACTAACTTTCCAATAGAACTAATCCTTTATTCCAAAACAAAGCATATAATTACACATTACAACTGTATCTTATCTCAGCAAAATTCAATCAAATCGCGAATTAATCCTATAGTCTTTTAGTATTTTTTTTTTCCAAAAAATTGAATGATGGTGGAAAACTTTCATTAAATCGACTCATAAGGTATACTGAAGGTGAAAACTTTGCTAGAAAATGTACTGCAAAAACGATTAAAATAAATTTGAAATTTACGATAAATTCTTCTCAAAATCGACTCGACATGTACAGTAAAAATTTTCAAAATTAACTCTGAATTTCTATAATCTACTCTCTTAAATTTCTGAATTTTTAATACGGTAATTTACCACCAATGTCATTGTTTAGCTTCGTATTGTCGAGAAAGTTCATCTATCCATGGCTACATTTAATCAAATTATCGGTTTTTCTTCTTAGGTTTATCAAACACACTTTAATTTATATGGCAATTTTGGATGTAACACTTTTATTAACGACCTGTCCGTTTAACGGTCGGAGTTGAATGTCATTTCCTACACACAGTACTGAGAAAATCTCCAGGTAAGCGCAATTCTGTTCGGTTTTACTATTTATATCTTTTTTTTAATTATTTTTGACAACTACATACATCCGTGTATATTTCCCCTTATGATATCATTCACAAATTCAAAATATTATTTTCTAACTCCACGAGCTGACACCATTTTTGTACTAACTTTCCTATTAGCAAATCTTAATCATTTGGATTGAACCTTTAATTAATTTTATATCAGATTAGAATGACTCTTAATGTCCCATCCCTTTATTTATTCATACATATAATTCAGCGCGCTAGTTGGCCGTTAGCGTGTGAATTCTTTAAGCTAGAGAAATAATATGTTTGGTTCTATCATGATCAAAATACTCTCATTTAACACAACTTCACAGAATAACACTTTTGTGGAGATTAATTCAGCTATAAAACCCTCATATGTGATCTCAATCATAACAATGAATTTTACTCACCTAAATACTCCCGTCGTCGGCTTATTGCTCTGGAGTGGTCACACTTTAACTTATCGAACGTATCACTAATTAATTGGCCCGTTCAGAGCTGATTGGTTTCAGAAATTCAGAAATTTTGGTTTGGTTCAATTATTGACTTAACTAACAAAGGAAACTCGAGAAATAGTCTGTTTTTCATTTATTAAGGCAAACGGAGATAAATAAATTATAAAACTGTAAAAATATGCGACTAGAATGTTAATATTTACGAGAAAAAAAAAAGGATATAGAGAATTTACTTTCACAATTAAAATCAAAATACTGGAAACTTCAATAATTAAATAAGAACAGACTGAAAACAATATTTTTATAACTCAAAACAAAAACCTATCTAATTGACAATATATTATCTAGCATGTTAGCTTACCAAGACCATCTTTAAATACGTGAAACTGATTAGAGACTTTGACAAAATAAATGATAACATACTTAAGAAACCCTTCAACTCTGAGAAAATATATCGGACATGTCCCAGGTCAAGGTGAGGCCTTGATCTGAGTATTCTTCACTCGAATTACTGTTTCAAACACAACATTTCAACTAAAAAACTTGTTTTGAGATCTCCAACGGTTCAACTCTATAATTCGTTAAAAGATAGGGGGGATGATCCCGCCCTCAGAATATTTTACTTATAAGAAATTAAGGTAGGTGTCGCTACTTGAATGGTCTTGGCATTCTAAACCCTATTCTGGTATTCTACAGTGCTAATTAATTACATGTATTTTCCTATTACGTGACATCATATGGTTGACCGCCCCGTACATTTCAGGACTAGCGTCGAATGTGGTTTTGTTTCACTTTGATAGAAAACGGTCGACAAAAAACTATCAAACATTCTCTTTTGTTCGTCCGATGTCACTCTGCCTTCTTACTTTTAAAATAACAATAATTTGCTTGCATTTACAACGAGTGACGTATTTCCATATATGTATTATTTAAGACAAAAATTAATTGATTAAACGGTCAGAAAGATATTTACGACCTTTCGTTCCTGGAATATCTATAGCATCAAACGAATTGTACCCAGATGGTAAACAATAGACCCTGGGCTAATCAGGCTGAAATTACCAGATTTTACAATATCTTCAAAGTTGAATGGATTTTCTGATTCTCACGAAAAATCTATTGTTTGTAATATGCCCCTCATAAATTTTGAGTTCCATCATTTCTGTAACTAAAGTTTGGTATTATCGCCCAGAGGAACATGTGGGATGCAACTTTCTTATTGAAATGGATTTGGTCCCACGACCAGAGGCGTCTCAATATTCTATTACAGTGATTTATAGGCTCTATGAGTGGAATAGAATCGATTTCCGTCAAAACGTCAAGATTGAATTTTTTCACGATCATCGTAATTTCCTCCTTTGGTCTCGAAAATCGAAAACAAGGTCCTATAGAGTTATATATTTTTATTAAAAATGAACTCAAGAAGTCAATTATTGTTTTCCTGTATATATTATTAAAAGAATACTCTATATTACAAATACTATTACTGAAAACATATTCCAGATTCACGAACAAGAAGTGAAATACCCTAGACCGTCCCTTACATGTCCCGCCCAATAACATTATCTATTGCGCACACTCGATGGTCGGTTTTTTTGTCCTATGGGGTGCCACGTTACTCTGAACTGGTTGGCGTTCTAGTGTTTATTATATTTTTATGGTACGGAACAACATCTACACTCGGACTGACGCATGACTCCTATTTGAACCGCAACGGTCAATACTCTCCCTTCCTTAGCCTTCTATTATAGCAAAATCAGAAAATAGCCAGAACTGCACCTTGTTATTTAAAATTGAAACAAGCTTTGAAAGATTGATTTCCGTCGCGACAGCCGCTTCAGCGACTTTCGTCCATAATATCAATTTTTATGTACTTAGCCATCATTTAGACTTCTGACAATTTATATACAGGTTCAGAAAGCCATAAATAATAGGAAAAATGCAATTGTCAGAACTGCACCTTGTGGTTTCAGTTCCAATTTTTTTTACAACTTTGTCGACTTCTGACAGTCTTTAAGCCCCAACCTAAACTTCTGACAATAATTTTCCTCGATTTCTACAGTTTAAAACTATAACTCCTCAAAATATCAGGACAACACTTTATCAGTTTTTTTTCATTCAAAGTTTACGACTTTGACGGCCCACCCACGCCTCCCTCCCCGGGATAGCGTTCTGACTGCAGCGCTACTTACTTATAAGGTACCAAGGAGACGTTCCATACAAAATTCGTAACTACACATTATCAGTTCAGTTTTTCGTAGCCAGCTCTAAGACTATAATGATTATGCTCACTCAAATGTACCTAACGCAAATTGTTTTCGCGTCACGCATACACCCCCACCTTGTCTTCGGTAATTTTTCACGTGGTTTCAGTTACTTGCTCTGTGTGTTCTTGTCTCTGGATGTTTGGAAGTCTGCCAGTCGATTACTGCTCATAACGTCGCTTTGATTCCGCCAATGATTGTTTGGACCGCTGCAATACGTATTCTGCCTTGATGGTGATATCTTGTTTGGATGATTTCTTCAGCAATTATTGAATTTTGCGATACTTTTTGGTAATCCTGATCGAAGGACCATTATATGTTGATGTTCCGATGCTTTAAATACGACAATACGCTGTGGAAAATAAGTTTTTTATTTCATCAAAATTACATGTGTCAAAATTGACGCTTCTCTCAATAACGACGCCTTAGCTACCAAACAACTAACTACTACGTTTTATCGCGTGAACATGAAATGTCGTTAAAGAAATGACAAAACGTAACAGGCAGTCTTCATTAGAAAAATATTTGCTGAATAATTAATCACCACTAAATAAATATGCTTCCTATCTGAAATTTTTCAAATACATCAAATAATGCCAGACCTCATCGAACTCCTCTACTTTCCTTGGAATTTCATCAATTATTTTGATTTACGAAATATTTAACATCGCGAGAATATAGCTCCTATGATAAATAATGAAAGATGCATTCTATTGATTAGCCATTGTCCCAGGTCCTTCAGCCCTGGCTCGTAAATTATCTCATTAAATAGTGTACAATTTTATATTATGAGTTATTCATATCTAAGTGGAAAACTGTACAAAGAATCAAACAAACATACGACAATTATTTGGTGGTGGCCGGTAGCTCAGCGGTTCGATGCATTGAACGAATGTTCGATGTGTTGGCTGTTGAAACTTTCGCTTCCCAAGTAGCACATCTGTAGTTGTAGAATTAATTCATAGATAAGAATATCCAATGGAAACTGGACATTTAATAAATAATCAACTATTTGAATGAAAATGCAAATTTTCACATTCAGATTTTTTCAATTTCTATCAGATGTAGTTCAATGTCCAGCGTGGCTTTGGCCGTAGAAGTAGTTGTTTTCTGTCAGATATTACAAAAAAGTACTTCAATTTTATCGTAGGGTTTTTCCATTTCCAGAGGAGTCATGTATTGATTCAATTCTCAATTGAGAATGTTTCTCTTTAAAACATGAATCCCTTCCAATAGAGGTTATCTTGTACGATGGAAAATAGCGACTAAATTCCAACTTTCAGTCGCAGATGATTCCACAACTGACTTTATGAACATCCTGTTCATATTTTCAATGAAATCAACATGCCATACCCATGACAGGTTTTATGTCAGAAAAATATTTTCAAAGTTTCACCGCTCAAAAAGTAGTCCAACAATTTCTCATTACAGTGTGAAATTGCTTCTGAAGAGTATGTTTTCCAATTTTTCCGACCTCCCTAATGATCTTAGAAGAGTGAAATAGATTTTTGTCGACCAAAATGTATTGGAGGCCTAGCGAAAGAGATGCAATTCACGCATCAATGGAATGAGTAATTTTCTGTGAGTGATACTTCTGAATAACATTCTCCCTTATCTCATTCATAGATAATAATCTCCAATGGAAACTGGACGTTCAATAAATAATCAACTATCTGAATGAAAATGCCAAAATTCACTTTCAGATTTTTTCTCTCAAGTCATATAGGGTCTTTTTCAATATCTATCAGATGTAGTTCAATGTCCAGCGTGGCTTTAGCCGGGGAAGTAGTTGTTTTTTGTTAGATATTACAGAAAAGTACTTAAATTTTATCGTAGGTTTCTTCCATTTCCAGAGGAGTCATGTATTGATTCAATTTTCAATTGAGAATAATCCTCTTCAAAACATGAATCCCTTCCAAGAGAGGTTATCTTGTACGATGGAAAATAGCGACTTAATTCCAACTTTCAGTCGCAGATGATTCCACAACTGACCTAATGAACATCCTGTTCATATTTTCAATGAAATCAACATGCCATGCCCATGACAGGTTTTATATTTTCAAAGTTTCACCGCACAAGGAATAGTCCAACAATTCCTCATTACAGTGTGAAATTGCTTCTGAAGAGAATGTTTTCAAATTCTTCCTACCTCCCTGATGATATTAGAAGAGTTAAATAGATTTCTTCGACCTAAATGTATTGGAAGCCTAGCGAAAGAGATGCAATTCACGCATCAAAGAAATGAGCGATTTTCTGTTAGTGATACTTCTGAATAACATTCTCCCTTATCTCATTCATAGATAAAAATCTCCAATGGAAACTGGACATTTAATAAATGATCAACTATCTGAATAAAAATGCAAATTTTCACTCTCAGATTTTTTCTCTCAAGTTATATAGGGTATTTCTCAATATCTATCAGACGTAGTTCAATGTCCAGCGTGGCTTTAGCCGGGGAAGTAGTTGTTTTCTGTTGGATATTACAAAAAAGTTCTTCAATTTTATCTTAGGGTTTTTACATTTCCAGAGGAGTCATGTAATAATTCAATTTTTAATTGAGAATGTTTCTCTTTGAAACATGAATCCCTTCCATCTTGTACGATGGAAAATCGTACAACTACGACTAAATTCCAACTTTCAGTCGCAGATGATTCCACAACTGACTTTATGAACATCATGTTCATATTTTCAATGAAATCAATTGTGAACATATTGGCAAAATATTTGAAACGCAATATTGGCGAGAAGAAAAATGTGAGCATTCGGCTATATTGATCCAATATTACTTGAAGAATATTGGCGAAATATTCTCGAAGCAATATTGATCCCAAAATGTTCAGCGATATTGGTACAATATCGCTGGTACAATGTTCTGAAAATATTGTCACGAACGGGTTTGAAGAACCCCTGACCCCCTAGGTGTCTAGGGTGCCCAATTACCTATTTGCTTGGCTTGCGAGAGGTTAAATCATTGACCAACTATATATTGACCACCCTGGTATAGTGAATAGAACAGTGAAGTGAAATTAGTTCTTCATTTAAAATCTAGTTGGTGCTACAGAACACAAGGGAAGTGAACCAGTAAAATATAGTGAACAATAAAAAGGGTATGTACAAATAAATTTACTTACATTACGAACACCACCAAGGGGATGAATTGCGTCAAGCTGCCCATGATGCTTGAAAATTTGAAATTGAAAAAGACTCTTTGACGGTCTGTCTTATCACCCAGACCTCTCAAAACGAAAAAAGCCTCAATCAAAGGAAACATTTCAATTTATGTTAAAAATATCGCTGATTATTGCATAATCAGCATTCAAGCCATCGAGTGTTGTTGCACTGGAATGTAACCCAATACCTGCTGGTTAATGACTTTCATTGAACTTTGAATTTGCAGAAAATACTTTATTTCAATAAATATATAGATTATAAGAGTCTAATAAATGAATATGAAATATGGGACTTTTTACTGTAGGCTAAATAATATGAATTAATTTTGAATTTTGAAAAATGATTAGGTTAATTGCTTTTTCTCATACTTGACACATTTCCCTCCTCCGAAAAACATGGCCTCCAGCTTTGAAAGAAGAAAAAACAATGAAATAGATAAGAACCAGAGGTACATATTACACTTATCAAATTTATATAAAAAAAAATAAAAATCGCGACATTCAGTGGGACAAAACAAATCAAATCAAAAAAATATGGTAAAAGAAATATCATTGTAAATGAACAAATAAAACAAAAATTGTCTTTTCATTATAGTTCTCACGTGGCACGCAAAGTTTTGAGTCCGACACTGATCACATAAGTTGCACTGGATAATGTCAAGTGTGGCTCCATCTCTTGGCGTAGTAAATGCTTCTTCTTCTGACTTAAGGCTGGTGTTACCAAAGTCAAAACAATTGTACCTCTAGACATGGTACAATCATGATTTCTGCATGGCGAGGATGGCTGTCCCCTGGTTCCAAAATCACTATGGGATTTTCCATGTTCTCCAGGCATGGATATGGATGGCTGGTATGACTATCAGACAGAAATATTGAGTGGTCAGCTGGTGATGCTCAAGGACACTGAAACAGCATGGAACGGTCGTTTGCTATACGACTAGTGGCTGTTTCGGAAACCAACAGAAATAGATGACACATGACAGAAGGCAGGTTGAGTTTCGAATGTTTACAACCTTTTAACCGTTTGGATTTGATTTGAAATTGGGGCATCCATTTTATCCGAAAGGTATATATGTGAATGCTGTGTCGTGAAGTGTCTTCAAGTGTACTGCTACTTGTGAATGTTAACCCTATCATCAGGCAGGAGTCTCCATTGGAAATCAAGTCAGCTTCTGGTATGTATCCCTTCTAGTTTCAGCCAGAATGCCAGTTTTCAGGTACAGGGGGTGGATGCCTTCCTTGCAGAACTCATCTGATTTGGAATAACTAACTGGGATGCCAAGCTGCTATGGTCTGTTCCTGGAGATGAGCCATTGCTTCTGGTGGTATCAGTGCCTGCTGCTGGGGTGTGCCTCCGTGGTCTCGGTGTTACATGCAACAAGAAATTATTTGCAGTAAGTATTCTTAGAATAAAATGATAGATTTGAGAGAAAAAAAAAAAAAAAACAAACTAATCTAACAATAACATTGTTGAAACTAGATGTTCATTGAATGCTTCACATGGCTACTATGTGCTTATTCATAGGTAAGTACTTGTACATTGTACACTCCTATGAAAGTAACTTAGGTATATCTAATCAAGTAGTACAACTATAGCCCCACAAAAAATTACTAATTATATTACATAGAGAACCCATGCTCCTTTGGAAAACTTGAGGCATCATTCATATATTTAATTTGAACTTAATAGTCCTGCTATAGAAGTCATATTCTATCAAAAATATAAATCAAAATACTTTGATTCTATATCACACAAAAGTATATCACATTAATGTTCGTACATACACAGAACAAAAGAAAAGAAGAAAAACTGACAACTTTCCTTTTGGCTTTATTATGTCCTAGTAATTTTATATCTACTGATAAATAAGGCCATACGAGTCTTTGACCACATTTTTCAAATCTTCAACTTGTAACTTACTAGAAAACCTCTCTCGACAATTCACATCTAACATTCGCTCATGATTTAATTTTCAATTGAGTATATTATATATTACCACTCACTTTTCAATACCTTTGACTTTTCTGAAATATTATCATAAATTTTGTATTTATATCAATTTCATTTCATACAATTAATTTTCATATACCTTAAAATATTCATATACCACAACATAAATCATCATATCGACTCATTTATCCTCTCAACGCTTCAAGAGAGCTTTCGCACAGGCTAACGTTCAATCGTCACTCAAGATATTCTTCCACGCTCACCCTGTGACTTTTACTCGTAACACAAAATTCTCACAGGCAATCATTCAACCCATACTGGATATTCTTCCATGATTCCCTCATAAAGGTAACTTTGTCACCTCTATAATTATTTGCATTTCATCATTTGGTATATAGAAAAGTAATCACAAAATCATATACCATCCATTCATAAAAAGTCAAAGTTTCATATATTGATATCTTACTGCATCATTGCATATAAATTTACCACGGAGGGCAGACGGACCTCGGTGGATAGCCCTTTGGGTCAAATCGATTTATTAAAATATATTTATTATTATTATAACATAGTATTGTCCTAAGGGTTATCTTGAACTTTGTTTGACATACTTCTTTTGATAGAACATAAAAAAATGATTGTCATTTTGAAAAAGTTTAAAATTCCTTTCTTTAGTGTTTTTTATCATGAATTCTTTGTCAGCTAACTTATTATCATTTATTAGTTAGGAGTTCTGTAGTTAGATATAGATTATACTTTATGTTCTGAAAGTGAGAGATCATCATCTGATTCTCCAAACTTATGTAAAGTGCAGTTGGCACTTTTGCCCTGAGCAATTTGATAAGGACCACCTTCGTCGATTTCCAACACATACTTTCTTGAATCCTTTCTTTTATTGTCATCTAATGTTTTATTTTGTATTTTTCTAGGTCTGTTATGGAACTGTCGCACCCTGATGAAAAGCCTTATCAGTAAGTGTGCAACGAAGAGAATGAATGCTTAGCATATCAATATAAATACCATGTTGTAGTGAACTGGAGTATTTGTCTCCGCTCGCACAGTTGGTATAAATGCCAAGTTATGTCGGGAATTGAAAAGGATGTACACTATGCATATGGGGAGGATGGAGTTCCAGATTAGAAATATGGTGTCTCCATGGAACCCGTAAGTATCTGAATAAGAAAATGGGGTTTGGTCGTTAATTATTTCCTATATTTCTTTTATGTTGTCCTCTGTGGAAGTCAAGATAATGTGTGGTACGTTCAAAGTCCAGTTAGTGTTTAAAGATTCTGTAATATTACTGAACGTGGTGGTATTAATTTCAATTTTGGGGTTTAGGATGAAGGATTTTTAGTTGGACCAAGAAGCAGGAATAAAATGAGTAATTTGGGATATTTGGGGGCTGTTGTGAGGACATAGAAATTTTGTTGGTATCATTTCTCCACTATTCATTATTAATTTGTAATTGCATGGCACCCTTATTTTTATTGCACCCGGCATATTGTAAGCACTCTCAGGTATTTTTGTGGTGGTATTTTGGCACACTACCTGTGTATTATTTTTGGCAGGAGTTATTATATAAATTTCGTCTTCTAATTCAGAGATTATTGTCATGGAAGTAGTAGTGTAATGTCTATTCCGTAGAATTCAAGTTCAAGCTAACCGAAACACCAGGATGGACATTTCAGCAAATTTTTGATACGCCACTGTGAATCTGCCATAATTTGGGGGACCCTAACCCTCCGGGTACCTCACGAGAACATCCTAGCAAATTTTTGATACTCCACTGTGAATCTGCCGTAATTTGGGAGATCCTAACCCCCCCCGGGTACCTGATAGAGAACATTCTAGCAAATTTCTGACACTTAGCTGAGATTCACTGATATGGATTCATCATATGAGTTATAGAAAAAATGTAGTCTTCATTATTCTTCTAGATGGCCCCCGCTCACCATTGTGAGCATCCTATCAAACTTTCAACAATGTTCATCACTCGACGTGCTACTAACCGAACTAGCCTTCATTTTATAAGTTCGAAAATTGCAGATTGAAATGAAAAAAAAGATGCGGTTCTGTGGCTTGAACCACGTACCTGTGGCTTTGTTACCCGCCATCCTATTGATACGGCTATAATAATAATAATAATAATAATATTTATTCATCGCCAACAAACAGTACATCTTAATCACAAAACACAAAGTGTCTATAATTATATATAAAAAATAGAATCTGATGAATAAATCATAGTTCCACTGAGGGTAAAACCCTGTGTGTGGTAAAATAAACAAGTCACTATATGTATAAATAAATTTAAAGTTAAAATTATTGTGTACACAGATAAAACATGTATAAAGATATAAATCTTAAATACTAGTAAGGATACATGTGAATTAGAGTTTCCTTTGATTTAATTTTTTTTTTTTTCACTTAACTTTAACGATCGAAATCACACAAGAGACATATCACACTTGCTAACATAAATATATAGAAATTAAAATTTTTATGCTATGCTTCAATAATCTTATGGAGATCCTTCCTTGGTGTAGCTCGTATAAAATTTTTCAATTGTTTTTTGAATATAAAAATGGAAGATTGGGCACTCAAATCGTGAGGAAGAAAGTTGTATACTTTGGGTGATAAATAATTATAACATCTTTGTCCTATTGCCTTATTCATTAAAGGTGTAACAAAATCATGTTTTCTTCTTGTGCTATATGAATGTGTTAATGTTCTTAGATCTTTTTTGCTTGAATATTGCCTAGTGGCTATTTGTATAATATATAATTGTCTAATATCTAGAGTGTTGGTTTCAGTGTAAAGTAAGTCACTTGAATATCTAGCATCTTTTTGAAGTATCAGCCTGAGAAATCTCCTTTGGGAGATTTCAAGGGCGTTGAGGTAAGTTCGTGAAACTCCTCCCCATCCAATGATTCCATATGACAAGTGCGACTCCACTAAACTCTGGTAAACCATCACTTTTTGTTTGAAATCAAGATGCCCAATCACTTGCTTGAACCTATACAAGATACATCGTAACTTTTTCACCAAATAATCAACATGATGGTTCCATCGGAGATGAGGATCCAAAATAATTCCTAGATATTTCATTTTTTCTACAGGCTTTATAAAAAAGTTGTTTTCAATTGACAGGTTATAATTTGGAAGGGAGTTCTCAAAGCTACTGAATGGCAGATAGTGGGTTTTACTAAAATTGATTGATAATAGTCTACTATCAAACCAGTCTTTGATGTGGGCCAGATCGTTTTCAGCTTTTATTTTAAGATCGTACCAATTTTCATCTTTGTATACTATGACCGTATCATCAGCGAAACTGATGATTTCACCATCCCTTTGTTGTTCGAATAAATTATTTAAGTAAATAGTAAATAAAACAGGCCCTAACACTGTGCCTTGGGGTACCCCGCATTTAACAGTTTCTTCTGAACTCATTTCATTTGATATTCTCACTATTTGTTTCCTTTCGGTTAAATAATGTTTGAATAGATTGTGGGCTGTACCTCTAATTCCAATGTCGTCTAGTGTATCAAGAAGTATAGAATGATCAACTGTGTCAAAAGCTTTTGACAGGTCTAAAAAAACTCCTATTGATGGAACACTTTTATCAATACTTTCATATATGATGTTAGTTAATACATGTATTGCGTCTTGAGTGGATTTTCCTTCTTGGAAACCGTACTGTGATTTTGACAATATGCTATATTTATTTAAAAAATTATTTAACCTTATTTTGATGATTTTTTCGAATACTTTACTCAGAGAAGTGATGAGAGAGAGATATGAACCGTGTTTGTAAGTTTAAGTGAAATGGTTGTTCATAAAAGGAAATGTGAAAGGCGAACTGCGGGGTGAGTCGTTTCTTCATCATTCTGTTTTTTGTAATGTGAATATGAGTTATTTTGTGTGTCCTGTATCTATATCAGGTATGGTTAATTATCAACTGATTGAAACAAATAAATGCGCATTTTTTGACCGTCCTCTATCCCAATGGGATATTAGAAATAAATATTTGGCAGTCCGCCCCTTATAAGTGAAGAGTAATTCAATCAATAACTAATGAATGTGTATTTTGGCTGTCCACTGTGCCATATAGGGTGTCTCTTAATAAATGAGTATTTTTGATAATGAACAATTTTCTTTGGTTTAACGAAATGTTGAACAGGGCCCTGTATATCAATGAGGCATTCGAAATAAATATTTGACAGACCTTCCCTTATTAGTGAAGAGTAAATCAATCAATTACTGATAGAGGAGTATTTTCAGCTGTCCGCTATGCCATCTTATTAGTAATTTGGGAATAACAAATCTATTCAAAGTAACTTTGGAAGTTCCTTGTATACATTTTTGACAATAAACAATTTTCTGTGGTTCAACTAAATTTTGAGGACAGTCCTGTACTTCAATGGGGCATTCGAAACAAATATTTGGCAGTTCGTCCCTTATTAGTGAAGAGTGAATCAATCAATAACTAACAGATGATTATTTTTGGCTGTTCGCTATGCCATCTTATTAGTAATTTGGGTATAACAAATCGATTCAAAGTAATTTTGGAAGCTCCTTGTATACATTTTTGATAATAAACTATTTTCTGTGGTTCAACTAAATTTTGGAGAGGGCCCTGTTCATCAATGAGGAATTCGAAACAAATATTTGGCAGTCCGTCCCTTATTAGTGAAGAGTAAATCAATCAATAACTAATAGATGAGTATTTTTGGCTGTCCGCTATGCCATCTTATTAGTAATTTGGGTATAACAAATCGATTCAAAGTAATTTTGGAAGCTCCTTGTATACATTTTTGATAATGAACCCCTAATATTTCAACGTGCGATACAGTCTACTGATATAAGAGACGGTTTTAAAGTGTGATACTATGCATTAATTCAACTATTTTTTTTCCTTGGTGTTTTGGCATCGACTGCTATGGTCTTTAGCCATGTGTTCTGGATATGCCTTACGCCACTTCAGGAGCAGCAATGTTAATTTTTTACGCAACAGTGAATCGTGGAGTAATTCAACTATTATAGGAGACATAGTCTTTTTATTTCAACGTGCGATACCGTTCATTCAGTCATATGCCTTTCATTTCCAGGTGTAATGCCCTGCATTTTATTTTTGTACCTTCATTTTTAAGGTGCAATACCATGCATTCAGTCAACTATCCTAAGAAGGATACAATTTCAAATTCAGCTGTTTGAAGTGACGAGGGGCACTAGCTTTCAACGTACGATGACAGACACATTGTTTATTGATATCATACACTCAGTCCTGTGAGACGTGAACCTAACATTTTGAAGTGTGATGAATTCAGTCAGCTGTTATAAGTGACGTAAACCTTAGATTTCAAAGTGCGATGCCAGGCGCTCTGCCATAAGAGACGTAGGCCTTACATTTCAAAGTGCATTCACAGATTTAACATATACATCTTGACATGTGATGCCATGTATTCAGTCATAAGAGACGTAGGCCTAACATTTTAGAGTGCTATGTCAGGCACTTGTATATCTTATCTCAGAAGTCGGTTCAGTTTTCGAACAAACTATGAGGTTCCTTGAGAGGCATAAGTATTCATCGTGTTCAATATCCATCATGGCATTAGAAAGTAGTTGTTTCAATATCCGTCGTTGTATCAGCCATGAGAGTACTTGTTCCAGTATCAGTAGTAGTATTAGCCAAGAGAGCATTGTTTCCCACATCTGTCATGGTATCAGCTAGGAAAGTCGTTGTTTCAATTTACGTTATGGTATTAGCCAGGAGAGTAGTTGTTCCAATATCAATCGTACTATCAGCCAGGGAAGTAGTTTTTTTTTCAATATCTGTCGTGGTTTTAGCCAACGAAGTAGTTGACTCAATATCCGTCATGGTATTAGCTAGGAAAATACTTATTTCAATATCAGTGGTAGTATTAGCTAGGAGTGCAGTTGTCTCGAGCTCAGTCTTGTACCAGCCAGGAGAGTAGTTGTTTCAATCAACGTCATAGTATTTGCCAGAAGAGTACTTGTTCCAATATCAGTAGTAGTATTAGCCAAGGGAGCAGTTGTTTCGATATCTGTCATATTATCGCCAGGAAAACAGTTGTTTCAATATCCGTCATGCTATAAGCCAGGAGAGTAGTTGTTCAAATAGCTATCGTTCTATTAGCCAGGGAAGTAGTTTCTTCAATACTTGTCGTGCTATTCCAGGGAAGTGGTTGACTCGGAACCCGTCATGGTATTAACCAGAGAAGTAGTTCTTGCAATACCCGTCGTGCTATTAGCTAGGAAAGTAGTTTTCTGACAGGTATTAGTCACATTGTAGGAGTTCTCTAAGACGCTCTCTGAGACGCTTAAGGTCTGGTAGAGGTTAATTTGGGTCAAGAAAATTGCCTAGTATTATTTTGTTGTAGGTCATAAAGGATTTTATTAAATGGATTTACGAATTTTTTGGTTTCAAATGACCAATATGCAATCGAAGTTGTTACCGAAATCAGTCTGTATGCATTACCTTAATAATAAATTAACCCTATGATCATTCCCCAATATCTTGTTATCATTGCAATTCTAAAAATTAATAATTTCCAGTAGAATCGTTCATAATTACTGAAAATAGGTAAAATCATTCAGTATGTAACATTAGAAAGTCAATTACAAAAGAGAATGTCTCAGCGGTGTTTAAGCGCGGCCGTCTTCGACTGCAGTGGGTATGATGATGGTATTCCGCACGGAACAGTTTCATAAGCTTTGACTAAAACATTCTTTTGAATTTTATTTCAATGTTGTTTGCCGCAAATGACGAGATCTTTAAGCATTTTTTATATAATTTTTACATAGACAAAAACAATAAAACATCAAATTTGACATGGGTGAGGAGATTCATCATGATCGCTTTCAATTCAATGAAAGCCTTGTGTTTCGTTTCAGTAAGCAAGTTTGTGAAAAATAAGTACAACACCATCGAGATGAATAACTTCAAAAGACTTGTGGTCAATTTTTTGTGGTGTAAACTGCTATGAGATATGATGATTCGAAGCTGAATCTTGATTCATAAATATTGTTCTGCGCTTTTCATTCAGAATGAAAATTTTTTCACTCAGCTAAAAATATTTTGTTACTCAGAACTTTTAAAAAAATTTCACTGAGTCAGAGATTATTTTGATACTTGAAACTTTGAATTTTTTTCTCATAGAAATTACCAATTTCCAAAAAGTTTACTGATTGCATGGCTGAAGGGGTGATTCCTTCTAACAAAAATACGAGAATTTACAAATTTAAATGAAAAAATGGAAAATTTTCAAGTGAAATTCTATGAATATGAAAATAATCAATTAAAGAATTAAATGTCAAAATATAATTGAAGATTTGGGAATTCAAGTCAAAATGACCATGCAACAATTTGGCATTCATAAATTATTAGCACAACGATATCACTTAGAAAATGATAACGATATTACTGAGGAAATGAAGGCAAAATTTTTGAAAAGTTGATAATAGAATAGTTTCAGAATTAAAAAAATCAACCAAGAAAAGTTCATTGTGCCACTTGTAATTAATATGAGTAAAAAGGAAATGAGCGAGTTAAAATCACTATCAACCAATCGGCTGAAGTTGAAGTGCGAGATCGCATTATGAATCAATATCAAGAAACAACGTAGAGAAATAAGGTGTCTGACAAAAAATGCGGAAGGTTGAAAGTATCTAAAAAATTTCTTGATATACAATATCTAATTTGATCAATATTTGGAGCAAAATTCGAGAGTTGTATCATCACCAATGTTACGGCTTTAAGTTTATCAACCGTACAAAGACAAAATATCGAATTTCCGAGTGAAGGAGACTCACGTTGAAAATACGGGAATGATAATTTTTATTTCAAATGCTGCAAAATAACAAAAACCTAAACAAATAAGCATGTTTGAGGAATTGGAAATATTGGTTGAACAAGATGCTTTGAATGGATGTTTCATTCCATCATTGAAAGCAAAACAATGGCTGATGAATGAAATTGAAACTAGTTTTGAAATGATTAACAAAGAAAAACAACTTTGAATACATACGACTCAGGATGTATCATCTTTAAATCCTGCTGAGGTGATACAATTCAGTTATATTTATACAATTTCAGAAATATTTTCATCAATTGGTAGTAATGAGCAAACTGATACTATATTGTCAATGGAAAAAATTATCAATTATTTTTATTCAGATTTTGTTGAAATATGACATAACTGGAACTACACTCAGCAAACAAACTCAAAAATATATTTTTGATTATCTCAGTTCAAGTGTGATCTGCTTGAAACTGCACAGCACAAACTTGGTAACAAGGATATGGTAGGATTATTTCAATACATATGGGATGTTGCCAAAACTACACTGCGCAAACTAGTTCAAATAAATATCAGTGTACCTTCACACCGATGAAAAGAGGCTGATCAAGAGAAGGCAGGACGATGGAGAGAAAATTATATACAAAATTATTTTATTCGCTCAAATCCTCATTGTCGTCAAAACCTTTGAAAAGTTCCTATTTTTGAATAATGTCACTTGGTATAAATATGTCATTAGACCACATATTATAATTTTTTCTTAGAATTAAGATATGATCAAAAGTCTTTCAATGAATGCAAACATCATAACCATCATTATACTCTTTTTCCTTTTGGTTAACATAATCCCAACTCGTTTTCATCACAACAAATGCCAATATCATAATTCATAGCTCAACAAATGTCCCAACTCAGTGCACTGATATGATATTGTTATCTTCTATAACTTGTTGTTATATCAACAGCTTTGAGCCTATTTTCACTTTTTATACTCATATAATCGCCTACAATAAAATGTTATTCAATCAAGTTCGATCATGACCCCGAAATGATTAGAACTACCGATTTAGTTTCGAAATATTGTGCTCAAAAGCAGTACGAAAAATTTTAAAATAATGTGAATTCCGTAAAAAACTTGTTTAATTTGAAATTCCCAACGGGTAGTCAAAAAATTATCTCTATATTGCAAATATTCAGATTAATGAAATAATAACCTTTGATGTGTTCAAAGTCATTGAACCGTATGCTTTCAAACTGGTTTGAAATGCAAATATTCTGAATTTCAAGGTATCAACAAAATATTAGTGTTACTTTTCGAATAATTACCGTCGAGAAAGCATTCTGCCATATTTTCAAACTGATAAAAAGAAATCAATCAACACTGAGCACAGAACTTTGTAAAAAAATTATATGAAGTGGTTGGATGACTTTGAGGAAGACAAAATCTATGTTTTTTCTGGTCACACCTGGCAACAACACCACAATATTTTAAACAAAATTGCTGTAAAATAAAAAAAACACTGTCGTTATCAACAAATTGTAGCATTCGAATTCTAATAGAATTGATGATGATTTCATGATTCTTGGTATTTGGTCAAGTGAAAATATTCATGTTAATTTGCATCAAATTAAATTTGGTGAATTTTGTTGACAAAGAACAAAGGCGATTTTTCATTGCTACTAATACGAGTCATGTCATTTTTCAAATAGATGAAAGAAATTATGACCTAAATTATTTTTTTGTACTTTTTATAAAATATGAAAAATTTAAGACTTGGACCAACACATTTGTTTACAATTTGAAATAAAATGGAAAGCTGTTTGACATTTGTAGTATTTTCATTTTCTTGGAGAATAATTGATACACCTTCAAGTTTTTCTCTGGTAGGTAAATGTTTGCAATAATGAAAAATTGTTGAATGCATCAAATACTTCAGTTGATAACGGTTCATCAGATGGAAGAGTAAGTAATAAGCCTATTATTATTATTGATATCATTTATTTCCCAAAAACGAAAAATTCATTGTATCCACACATATGTAGTGAATATTGAATAACTTCCATGAGAATATTAATTTATTTCTAAACTAGAAAGTGCAACACAGTAGAAGAAAGTATATTGAATACAAATCCTATTATTATTTGTATAAAAACTACCTACTGAATTATATAAAATGAAACAAAATTCATTGGCAGAATTTAAAAACAAAAATATGAGCAATATACAAAATTCAAACACAAAAACTGTATCATCTGATATTCAAATCGAATATTTCGAGCATAGGCCGCTCGGTCAACCGGTTGAGAAACTAGCTGGATTGCTGATGGTTGAACCTAAAATTAAATACAATTTTCAGGTAATGGAACCGAATGGTTTACGGTATCGGTACCTTTATAATAAAAACTCACTTTCACTCATATCTGGCTGGCTCAGACTATGCAGCAATGTTTTCACTACTTTGTTTTTCACACTTTGAAAAAAATTTCGAGTTTTTTCATATAAGGTTCCTAATTATCTGGCAGTCCATAAACATTGTCATATAAAAGGTTAAAATCCATATCAATCCTAAAAAAAAGAAAACTCAAAGCCCTGATTAGGTATGAGTATTCTTATAGCTTACCAAAGGAAATTCACATGGACTTTGTATGGAGATCAGTTCTTGAATAAGCCTGTTTCCCTCAAATATTTTGTAATATCTAACAGAAATAACTACTTTCCCGGCAAAAGCCACGCTGAACAATGAAGTTTTATAGGGTATTTTCACAATATCTATCAGACTCAGTTCAATGTCCAGCGTGGCTTTAAAAGGGAAAGTAGTTGTTTTCTGTTAGATATTACAAAAAAGTAAGTTCAATTTATCCTAGGTTTTTTACGATTTCCAGAGGAGTCATGTTTTGTTCCAATTTTCAATTGAGAATGTTTCCCTTCCCAGTATCTAATATGTTTATATCAAAGTAATTCAAGATCTTACCTGATTTTATTTCAAAACTACTTATTTTTGTTTGTGGTCGTTTCTGAGCCTTCACACTAATATGCTTTACACAGCAGTTTGGAATATTTTCTTCAAGCACTTATTATAAAATTTTCCTCATTTCGAGAGCTCCATAAATCATTTCTGATGAGTGCGTTAGTACGAAACAGCTGACAAAGGTTGGAACTCTCGGAATTAAAACGAAATATACTTTATTTTCACTTAGATTTTGCTTGCGTTCCTCTTAACGTATTAGAAACTTGATTGAACCTTGGGTTGGTCAGAACAACGAATTGTTGGCTGCCTGTCAATTTGTGGACAAACCTCTACTTTTGGTTTCCTTGGTTCGTGTCAAATTCAGTTTCAACTAGTGACTGTATATGTCATAAATTACTTCCTGTTATATCTGTCTTGCCTTCACAGTATTAATTTTTGAGTGGATTCATTTTGATTTCGAGAGCTCCATAAATCCTTTCTGATAAGTACGTTAGTACGAAACATCTGTCAAAGGTTGGAACTCTCGGAATTGAAACGAAATATACTCTATTTTCACTTAGATTCTGCTTGCGTTCCTCATAACGTATTAGAAACTTGATTGAACCTTGGGTTGGTCAGAACAACGAATTGTTGGCTGCCAGTCAATTTGTGGACAAACTTCTACTTTTGGATTTCTTGGTTCGTGTCAAATTAAGTTTCAACTAGTGACTGTAGATGTCATAAATTACTTCCTGTTATATCTGTCTTGCCTTCATGGTATTAATTCTTGAGTGGATTCGTTTTGATTTCGAGAGCTCCATAAATCCTTTCTGATGAGTGCGTTAGCACGAAACAGCTGTCAAAGGTTGGAACTCTCGGAATTAAAACGAAATATACTCTATTTTCACTTAGATTCTGCTTGCGTTCCTCATAACGTATTAGAAACTTGATTGAACCTTGGGCTGGTCAGAACAACGAATTGTTGGCTGCCTGTAGATTTGTGGACAAACCTCTACTTTTGGATTCCTTGGTTCGTGTCAAATTATGTTTCAACTAGTGACTGTAGATGTCATAAATTACTTCCTGTTATATCTGTCTTGCCTTCACGGTATTAATTCTTGAGTGGATTCGTTTTGATTTCGAGAGCTCCATAAATCCTTTCTGATGAGTGCGTTAGCACGAAACAGCTGTCAAAGGTTGGAACTCTCGGAATATATACAGGCCGTTTCTTTTATCATGTGGTAACATTGCTATATTCTAAACCGTAACAGATACGAAGATGATTAAATGGGAGAAAAGGTAACTATTGTGGAGAACAGTACAATGGTCAAAGAAAATTTACAGGGAGTCTCGCCCTTCCCGAGTTATACAGGGAAAACTAAAAATGCCGTTATTTGTTTTTTACGAATAGAATTGTTAATTCTGACAATATAAAAAAATGGAAAAGGAAGATTTTAATGTATTCTAAATGTACTATAAAAATGTAACAATGAATCTTTGATTAAACGTTTCGTGTCAACACGGCCACCATCAACATTTCTTTTCAAATACGGACCTGTCTGTTTTAGTACAAATATTGATGAAGCGATAAAATCACAATTCAGTGGTACATCACACTTGATATTTTTATAACGTTTCATTTAAAATAACTTACATCATCAGTGACAACAATTTTTAATTACGGACCTGTCGTTAGGTCGTTTATGGATTCCACAAAACCTAACTCTCCGATATAAAAATTGTCAGTGACGCTTTGAATAAATGTATCTATTAAAATTATGTTACCACATGATAAAAGAAACGACCTATATATATATATATATATATATATATAGTAGAAGGGTAGTCTTTGCTGACTAGTTAGGATACAAAGCAGGAAATTTTTGGGTATAGCAGCAAGCAAAACGTGTACTCTTTTAACACTTTATTTCCGATATTTCAACAGTGAATACTGTCATCTTCAGGGAAACTACAAGTAACAAGCAAAATTGTACGATTAATGGAAAGAAAACTTTGAAGAAGAACCACTTACTGTGTTGATGAGAATGATTGCTATGGATGTAATATTAAAAATTATAAACAACATGTCATGTAAGTCACATGTGACAAAGATGAACAAAACACATTAAAATACGTCAAACAATAAAAATATTAATATTAAGTCATTGTTATAAAATTTGTTTAAACATTTATTTGAATTATCTCCACACGTGGAGAGATTCAAATGTAACATAAGAAATTTGGTTAGGATTATTCGACAACAGACAGTTGACATTATTGACATTAGATGTCAGACTCTTTTGAAGTGTGACACGAAACCACGAATTGGCCGCTGCTAGTGGGTGAAATTAACCAATTGTCTCAACTCAAAAGAGATGAAATGTTCCCTAAGGGAGAATTATTTAAGTTATGTGTAATATTATTGTCGATGAGGAGTAAATATGAATAAATTTCACTTAAGTGATTAACGTCAGTTTTTTTATTTAAGCAAGAATCTGATTGAGAGATGAAAGCCATTTCCATGAAAAGTCTTTTAGTGGTATTGTTTTCTTTAGTCAAAATTTTTGTATTACTATAATTCATGTTATGACCAGTGCTATTAACATGTTCACTTAATGCACATCTTTCAGGATGGCATCTACAGTCACTTTTATGTGCAGTGATTCTATCTTTTAATGTCCTCGAAGTCTGACCTATGTAAGTTTTATCGCAATTAGAGCAAGGAATACAATACACCAACTGTGATTGTGAAGTTAAAGGTGTTTTATCTTTAACTTTGGTAAAAATGGAATTAATTGTTAATATTGTTTTATTTGCAATTTTTATTATATATATATATATATATATATATATATATATATATATATATATATATATATATATATATTGAATTAAATTTGTCAGACATATGTGCAAAGATCCTTACTTTGAAGGAACAACTTTGCAAGAGCTCTCAGAGACAGACAGCATGACACCGCCTGATCCAAACAAGGAACCAATTGCAGACCGGTTTCGGGATGTAGTCCCTCATAAGTGCAGTCCAGGTTATCACGGTTGTATACACTCGGGGGCCCGGTGCCCGTCATCGTTCGCCGGGATGACCACTGCAATCGCTTACAGGATCCACCACGGCAACAGATTAGAGAGCGCTCCAGAAGGACATTTCCGATACGAAATGGTATATGCTGAATACTTGTTTCAAGGAGCAATAAATGTTCCAGTGACTGTAAAACAGTCGAAAACAATCCTTTAGGAACTCACTATACCTTTGTATAGATTGTATGGCATATGTCCGACAGAAAACAACTACTTCTCTGGAATACCTCGACAGATATTGAATTATATCTGTCAAACATATGTGCAAAGATCCTTACTTTGAAGGAACAACCTTGCAAGAGCTCTCAGAGACAGCCAGCAGGATACCGCCTGATCCCAACAAGGAACCAACTGCAGACCGGTTTCGGGATGTAGTCCCTCATCAGTGCAGTGCAGGTTATCACGGTTGTATACACGCGGGGGCTCGGTGCCCTTCATCGTTCGCCGGGATGAACACTGCAATCGCTTACAGGATCCACCATGGCAACAGATTAGAGAGCGCTCCAGAAAGACATTTCGGATACGAAATGGTATATGCTGAATACTTGTTTCAAGGAGCAATAAATGTTCCAGTGACTGTAAAACAGTCGAAAACAATCCTTTAGGAACTCACTATACCTTTGTATAGATTGTATGGCATATGTCCGACAGAAAACAACTACTTCTCTGGCTAATACCTCGACAGATATTGAATTATATCTGTCAAACATGTGTGCAAAGATCCTTACTTTGAAGGAACAACTTTGCAAGAGCTCTCAGAGACAGCCAGCAGGATACCGCCTGATCCCAACAAGGAATCCACTAAAGACCGGTTTCGGGATGTAGTCCCTCATCAGTGCAGTGCAGGTTATCACGGTTGTATATACGCGGGGGCCCGGTGCCCGTCATCGTTCGCCGGGATGAACACTGCAAACGCTTACAGGATCCACCATGACAACAGATTAGAGAGCGCTCCAGAAGGACATTTCGGATACGTAATGGTATATGCTGAATACTTGTTTCAAGGAGCAATAAATGTTCCAGTGACTATAAAACAGTCGAAAACAATCCTTTAGGAACTCACTATACCTTTGTATAGATTGCATGGCATATGTCCGACAGAAAACAACTACTTCTCTGGCTAATACCTCGACAGATATTGAATTATATCTGTCAGACATATGTGCAAAGATCCTTACTTTGAAGGAACAACTTTGCAAGAGCTCTCAGAGACAGACAGCAGGACACCGCCTGATCCAAACAAGGAACCAACTGCAGACCGGTTTCGGGATGTAGTCCCTTATCAGTGCAGTCCAGGTTATCACGATTGTATACACGCGGGGGCCTGGTGCCCGTCATCGTTCGCCGGGATGAACACTGCAATCGCTTACAGGATCCACCACGGCAACAGATTAGAGAGCGCACCAGAAGGACATCTCGGATACGAAATGGTATATGCTGAATACTTGTTTCAAGGAGCAATAAATGTTCCAGTGACTGTAAAACAGTCGAAAACAATCCTTTAGGAACTCACTATACCTTTGTATAGATTGTATGGCATATGTCCGACAGAAAACAACTACTTCTCTGGCTAATACCTCGACAGATACTGAATTATATCTGTCAGACACAGGCAGCCACGCCTCCTATCTAACGAATACCCTTATAGGTGTATACTATAGACAGATAGTACATAATTTCTATCGTCTATGCGAGCACCAAGAGAGGAGAAGAGAAAAATGCTTCACATAATATACAGATTTTCGACATAGGTTTCAATGCAGCACTCCTCCGAATAAAAGGTGACAAAATTGCCTCTTCTGTATATATTTCTAAACGATTTTTTACCAAAACGGCTCCGACAGTGTTGCCAAACTTATGTGACCTTCAAACAAGATTTTTATGATGGTGGGGGAAGCGCTATTTTCATATCTGGCTTCGAAACAATTCCTCATCTCTTGGAAGTTTAGCGTTTTTGAAGATCGTATAGTGTAGGTATTACATGAACAATGAAGTAGATGAAATGTTGTATCAAAGTTTATTGAAATAATTGCTCAAATTTTGAGTTTTTAAGAGACCAAACAACTCTTCATTAAGCACGAAAAAAATTACTCGTTTATGAAGATGATCTTCATTGTTGCACATACAGTAAGGTGCAAAATTATGCAATAATTACATATTTTCTCGAATAGTCGACTTTGGAGACAAATCCCGAAAGGTAGATTTTTATTTTTGAAAGATTTAATTTAACTTGCTCTGTGTGTGAGTTTATTAGATGAGTACAAATCTTGCAAGCTAAATTGGAACCACTTTCTCTCATCCTATGAAACTGAAATTTCATATGTTGGTTCAGTTCCGATGACAGTACATTAATATCGAAGAAATTGTCCCTACGTTACCCCCGAAAGCTAGATAGAGATTCTGAAGTTTTCTTGACGGATTTGGACGTCAAAAATTAAAGCGAAGAAAAATTAGGTAGAGATGGCTCGCCCCCCGCCTTTTTTCTAAAAAAGTAAGAAAACTCGCCAAACTGGAATCGGAAAAATCGGTAAAAATAGTGAAAAGTATCTGACGGTCGAATATTATCTTCTGAAAAAAAATTCCTCCGCTATTCCCCTCAGAATCCAGATAGACAACGCAAAGGAATTCGGAAAATATTTCAACGAAAAAATCCGTAAAAATAGTGAAAATTATCTGACCATTGATTGATACGGTTTAAAAAAAAATATTATCCTTCTTCCCCCCTGGAAAGCTAAAAAGAGATCGGGTAGAAATTTGGAAAAAAAAATTCAACGGTTTCATACATGGAAAATTACGACAAAAAATATGTCTGCTGGTGGGCTCGCTCCTTCCCCTCTTTTCAAGAAAGTTGCGGAAACAAAATCGGAGAAATCCGTAAAAATTGTGAAAAATATCTATCCATCGAATGGAAAATTTCACCCCCCTATCTGCAATAATGATGAATTTGATTTGATGCGCATCAATAAATATCAGAAAAATAAAACTCTACCTAAATAAATTACAGCATACATATATGAAACTAAAAATGAGGCGAAATGAATTATTGAATAAAATATTTTGGTTTATACTGAATGAAGATTTGGGCATTTTATGGCGGAATGAATGTTGTAAATGATTGGGAAGAGAGATGATCCATGAAGTGGATACAGGTAGGTGGAGCAATCACTTCCAATGGCAGTGTTCACGTCCCTCCATTTTCATCTCGTCAAAACTGGATCTATAAGTGTGTGCCAGATAGGGAGTGGGAACAGATGAATTCCATTTCTTTATTTTTCTCACCAATGATTTTCAAAATTTGCAAATCTGTATTTGCAGTATGCTGCTAACTTTTTTTCTCTAGTGCTTATGTTTCAATATTCTGGTGAAAACGCTATTGGCTGGATAATGTAATCAATGAAATCATTTGAAAAGTATTTCCACATACTTTTCAACGGAATGTATTTTCCTATGATTTTTTTTACTGGGAGAATAAAATTTTTAAATCATGTGACAAATTAATTTTTTTTTTCTTTGGTGTTTTGTTATCGACTGATATGGTCATTAGCAGTGTATTCTGGATAGGCCTTGTTCATAACTCCATACGCCACCTTAGGCGCAGCACTGCTAATTTTTAACGCAACAGTGAATCGTGGATGATTATTATTATAATTATTGTCAAATTAAGAGGATGAAAATTCTGAAGACTTTTACTTTTGAGAGGGGTTAGTCATCGGTATTGACGTGATGTGTAATCGATTATGTTTTTGGTCATCCTGTCGATATTAACCATTCATAAGAGTACATGACTGAATAAGGAATAAAAAGATCATCGACATATGCTATCACCCGAAGGTACCTATTCCTTTTTGAAAAATGAAACAAATTCAAAAAATCTCTTTGATAACAAGATTTTGTTTATAAAGTATCGTACTAAAAAGAAAAAAATAATATGTAGTATAACGAAGAACTTTCCGAAATTTTAATATTTTCTTAAAATATCGAGGCTTCACTTCAAGTGTTATGACTTTTGAGGGCTGCCCTTCATAAGGGGACGACAGCTGGTCAACGCAAAAACAATTTTATCAAAAAAATCACGCTAAAAGCTTTAAAAAATTATTGAAATTTCTGAAAGTTCTTTGGATTTCATACACTACATATTATTTTTTGCTACCCCTGGCCAAACAGCTTTCCGGCACGTAACCCCCCTTACTGGCATCGTGTAACTCTACAGATATACCTAACAGAAGGCTTTCTCAGAGAAAATGTTTTAAAGACTTCTGATGAAGTGACTAGAAGAATGAACACGATATACACATGCTTTCAAATTGGCCTCCGATTTTTCGAATTCGCCTCCGATTTTTGAGGCGTGTTGTACCAGAACGTATAAAGTTTGGAGGTGTATAAAACGTTTTGTTTGTATATATGAATACAGAAATGTCAAGCTACGAAAACTATTCGACGGCCCGAAGTTTTTCACTATATTTACGGGTTTTTCAGATTTTATTATAGTGAGTGTTTGTGAATTTTTTCGTTAACGTTTTTCTCCGTTATTTTCGACGTACGAATTCGTCAAAATGTTCACGAAATCTTACGAATTCTCTAGCTAGCTTTCAGGGGGTAGGAAGTGGAATTTGAAATCAATTTATTTGACGATGCGATGCATTTCATCATTTAACGGATTTTATTTTTGCGAGTTTTAGCAACTTCTTTCGAAAAGTAGGGGGTTCCGAGCCCCCCAACAGACACGTTTTTTTTCAGTAGGACAGAGAAGTATTTTTTTTATTAATACATTGTCACCGTTTCTTAGGTGTGCAGAATTTCAGCTCGATCGGATGTAAGCAATTGTTTGAAAATATTACTGCAAATTTTAAAACCCGAAAGGCAGACAAACAGATACACGAACCAAGCAAGTTATAAAAATGCTTGTAACAATCCAATACGTCATCAATTCGAAAATTAAAAATAAAATCGACCAATTTCATAATTTTGTCAAAATTCGACTCTTTTCAAAAAATTGCTTGTGTAATAATACACATATTTTAGGTTCAGGTCCTGAGAACCGTTTCCATATATGAAGTTCAGCACCTAATATTCCTCTAAGATTAAATCCAGAAAAAAAAGATAAATCTCACAAGTCTCACAAACTCGCTTACTCCACCAGAACATCGCAAAAAGGTTGACGATTTGTTCTTCTATGAATATTTTCTTGTCTGGTTCTCTAATGTCTCAAAAATACAAAGAAAAAATCGATACCTGAATACAATGAAAAAGTAGTGACTCATTGAACAGTTTCATCAATATTGGTCCAATGAACGTATTCGTTATGTCAATTTAGCACTGGTTATCGACACTATGAATACGGACGTTCATTATATCAATGAATACTTTCGTTAATTGTATGATCTAGTAAATTGAATGAGTTTGTTATTTTAACGAATCCCATTCATCAAATGAATGATAAGTATTCATTGGATTGATGATTCCTCTGCATCGCATTCATCATTATTGTGCTTTCTTGGAATTATTGATATAATGCACTCGTTCGTTAAGACGAGGGGAATATTTTAGATCAATTCAATGAATAGTGATTAGTGAACTCATGAATGTTGGTCGTTACTATAATGGGGTTTTCTTGAAACCAATGAATTACATTCGTTGATTCAATCATTGGTGTACACTAAATTATTGAATTGTGTTTATTATTTGAGTTAGCGGTTTTCATTCAACCAATGCAAATTAAGAAATGCAATGAAGGCTACTGATATTGACGATACAGTGAACTTCAAAATGTAGGAAAATTAGACTTGAATTTAAACAAAACATCGCATTCCTGATGGAAGGTGCATCATCTGAAACATGAAATGTATTGAGAAAATGTTCTTAGTTACACCATTTGAAGTAATATTGGACTTCAGGGCTCTAATTTTCAGGAGTATAAAGTGCTCCCAGTTTTGGGAATGAATAGTGTTATTTTGTAAAGTTGTCCATTTCTTGAATTATGGTATGAGCTACGCCCAAAATAACTTACTGTTTCGAATTTTCTGATACATTAAATCAAGATTTCCAATGATATTTTTTTCGGGACTGACAAAGTGGCCTCAACCTTTCAAGATGTATTTGACATTTGCAGTATTTTTTTTTTTTGAGAATTTTTTTTTTGAGAATAATTGATACACCTTCAAGTTTTTCTCTGGTAGGTAAATGTTTGCTCTAATGAAAAATTGTTCAATGCATCAAATACTTTAATTGATAACGGTTCATCAGATGGAAAGTAAATAATAAGCCTATTTTTATTATTGATATTATTTATTTCTGAAAATGAAAAATTCATCGTATTCACACATGAACAACTTCCATGAGAATATTAATTTATATCTAAACTAGAAAGTGCAACACAGTAGAAGAAAGTATTTTGAATAAAAATCCTATTATTATTTCTATAAAAACTACCTACTGAATTATATAAAATGAAACGAAATTCATTAGGCAAAATTTAAAAAACAAAAAAAATAAGCAAAATACAAAATTCAAACACAAAAACTGTATCATCTGATATTCAAAACGAATATTTCGATTATTCAAAAAAAAAAAATCCAATCATACAAAGCTAGCTGAAATTTAAGCGACCGGCGCATAGGCCGCTTGGTCAACCGGTTGAGAAACTAGCTGAATTGCTGATAGTTGAACCTAAAACTAAATACAATTTTCAAGTAATGGAACCCAATGGTCTACGATATCGGTACCCATATAATAAAAACTTACTTCCACTCATATCTGGCTTGCTCAGACTATGCAGCAATGTTTTCACTACTTTGTTTTTCACACTTTGAAAAAAGTTTCAAGTTTTTTCATAAAAGGTTCTTAATTATCTAGCAGTCCATTAGCATTGTCATATAAAACGTTAAAATCCTTATCAATCTTAAAAAGAAAATAACTCAAAGCCCTGGTTAGGTATAGGTATTCTTATAGCTTACCAAACGAAATTCACAGGGACTTTTGTATGGAAATCAGTTCTTAAATAATTCTGCTTCCCTCAAATATTTTGTAATATCTAACAGAAAACAACTACTTCCCTGGCAAAAGCCACACTGAACATTGAACTACATCTGATAGATATTGTGGGAAAGAATCTAACGAAAATGCAAATTTCTAATTTCAGATTTTTTCTCTCAAGTTATATACGGTATTTTCACAATATCTATCAGGCTCAGTTCAAAGTCCAGAGTGGCTTTGAACGAGGAAGTAGTTGTTTTCTGTTTATCCAGCGTGGCTTTAAACGGGGAAGTAGTTGTTTTCTGTTAGATATTACAAAAAAGTAAGTTCAATTTATCCTAGGTTTTTTCGATTTCCAGAAGAGTCCCTTCTCAGTGTCTAATATGTTTATATCATAGTAATTCAAGATCTTACCTGATTTTATTTCAAAACACTTATTTTCGTTTGTGGTCCCTTCTGAGCCCTCACCCTAATATGCTGTTACACAGCAGTTTTGAATATTTTCTTCAAGCACTAATTATAAAATTTTCCTCATTCAATTCTTTGATGATATTCCTATAAGAAACTTAAATGAATTTATCATATATGAAATATTATTTCTTCATTTTATTCCATTCGTACAAACTTTTCGGTAGGAAATCTTGCCTAAATCTCTCACGTCGGAAGCTCTTTGACAAAGACATCTGAAAACCCCCATCTTCAAAATATTGTGATACGGTTTTTTTTAACAATGTCCTCTGTTCATTTCGATTTTCCCTTTTTTTTCATAAAATTCTACCAGCAATACCCCTTTTGCAGTTTGATTCCTAATATTGGCTAACGTTATTCCTTTAACTTCATCGCGGCTTGTTGATCTACTGTTACGTGAACTAGACTATGAACCAGCAGAACTTGATGTGACGGAGAGGTAATAAACGGTATTCATTGATATAATGTACCATAATTTTAGTCAATGATACCCAATTGTTCCAAGATTATCATCCAGAGAGTTCTGTCTTCACATTCACACTTCTTTGTCATCAATTCGGATACTATTTTTTCAGAGGCCCCGTCCAATGTTGCAACTCGTGAGAAACTACCGTCAAGAAGGCTCACTAACTGCTATGATCTCGAACCTTCCATTCGTACATTGTATAGTATGCCTGTCTCTAATGACTATCAATAGAGTCTGCAGTGCGAGTTGTCTTCAGTCAGTCCCATATTCAACAGGTATTTCTCTTAAGAGAGTGTGCACATTCAGATACAATAATCTTCAATTGACTCTCACTTTGAGTGCTGAGTGAACAACTGCTGAGTTCATTTATCGCACTGTTTAGTAAGTAAACTTTACCGCGATTTTGTCCTGGTACAATTATGTTTCAAAACTGAACTTCAGGTGGTGGAGAATGGTTTTATATATTCTTTTATTGATTTACAAATGGCTTCTGTTAATATTAATAAATGAAAAATCTTTGCAAAATGTCTCTATTACATTAGGAAGAGTATTAATTGAGGATGACCCCTCATTTCATAGATAATGTGACAAAGAATATGATAATCGCATAGAAATATCGTAACTGGTGAGCTATAGTTTGTTGCATTTTTGAATTTTCAACGGCTGCAAATAGATGAAAAATTTTATTTAATTTTCATTCAGTATTTTCACTATAATATATCTAACGGTACAATAAATGTGTACAGGGTATCATTTTAAATTTATTGTATTTTTTGACATTCCTGTATAAAACATACTCAAATTAAATTTTTCTTGACCACCAGCCGTAATCGTGTAAATCACAAACGTGTGAAATTTCAACTATGATACAAGTTGTACCTCCTGAACCAACCAAGATATCGCAGTACGATTTCAATTATCATATTCTTTGTCAAATCATTTTCCAAATGGGTTATCTCAATATAAGTCATTTGTTTTGAAATTTGGTTGTAGATGGAGTGAAGGGGTGAGAGATACACAAAAGAGTTGAATAAAAAAATATCTCAATTGAAAATTGGAAAAAAAATCATTTAATTTTTGTAATGTCCAGCAGAAAAGACTACTTCCCCGCCACTATGACAAACTGGACGTTGATCTACATCTGATAGGCATCATGAACATCTTTCAGCATAAAAAAATCTGATAGTGAAAATTTGCATTCGCACTCAGATATGTGATTGAGAAAAACAACATTAATCTAGTCTTAATTGGGAATCCATATAAATAAATGAGGTACAGAATAATATTTCTGATGAAAAGACTGTTTCTCAACAGCTTAGTTGCCTTACTAGACTAGTGCATATTATGATTTATGATAAAAAAAAAGAGGAATAGGCAAGGACCAGGTGGAAAATATTGTTGAAGTTGCATTTTTAAGGGAAAAAAATTAACGAAAACACTGAAAATGGTGAGATTGGGATGCAGTTTAGGTCAACACAGACAACTATACAGACTTGAAGCCTTTTAAGTCTACTTCAAGATCAATTAAAAAATCTATAAATATTTTCATATAGTTTATGAAAGAAGAAGTTCTCTTTTTGCACCCCTTTGAGAATAAAGCTTCATATATCAAATTGAGATCAATAAAATAAACTTTTTTACTCACCTCGGCAAAATCCATTGTAAATAACGATCATCACACAAGTTACGACATACTAATGAATTTTATTCGAATCTTTATGCAAGTCGGAATTCCGAGATGCAAGTCGGAATTCCGAGATGCAAGTGGGAATTCCGACTTGCAAGTCGGAATTCCGAGATGCAAGTCGGAATTCCGAGATGCAAGTCGGAATTCCAAGATGCAAGTCGGAATTCCGAGATGCAAGTAGGAATTTCGACTTGCAAGTCGGAATTCCGAGTTGCAAGTCGGAATTCTGAGTTGCAAGTCGGAATTCCGAGATGCAAGTCGGAATTCCGAGTTGCAAGTCGGAATTCCGATTTGCAAGTCGGAATTGTGAGATGCAAGTCGGAATTTCGACTTGCAAGTCGGAATTCCGAGATGCAAGTCGGAATTCCGAGTTGCAAGTCGAAATTCCGAGATGCAAGTCGGAATTTCGAGATGCAAGTCGGAATTCCGAGTTGCAAGTCGGAATTCCGAGTTGCAAGTCGGAATTTATTTTGAAATGAAAATGAAATTTGTTGTGGCCCTTCTACGCTTTCGTACTACCCAAATAACTAACAATTTAAGAAAAATATTGAAAAATTCCTGTAATTCCTATGTTAAATTAATCCATAAGTGCGTGTATATAAACTCTACCAACTTACCAAGAGCTGACTGTTCCATTCTGGAAAAATTCCACTCAGAAGCCGAGGAAGCCGGTATCCAGACCCAAGCTTCTATAAAACCGATGGAAGCTTTCGAAGAAAGGAACTCGAAGTAGATCCCAGGTATTTACATGCATATAAAACCGGTTTGCAAACCATTTTTTTCCAATAAAACCCCTATATTCGAGTAACATCCATTTGACTGCAGTATTGCGGACAATTTCATGAACTTTTCACTATTTCACCAACTCTCGAATCAATAGACTTTCCCGTGGAAATACACAGAAGTGATTTCTCGCGAGTGTGGTTTCATAAATTTAATTCTCCCGAACTTTACGTTATTTTCATTGCCCAAAACTATTTGGTGTTTAAATTTATTTCAAATGAACGATCACATTGTTGTGAAAACATCATAGGTTGAAATTTTTAGGTTAAGATTGAAATGCGAATCTGCGCAAAAATTAAAATAGTTTGCACGAGGGGGCGAAAGGCTACGCTCTGAAGTCCTCATACAGCTGATTGACCATGCAGATAAAATTTCAAAGGGGTACAGAATGAAATTTCATAGAACACTAAGTGTTGGGAAATCATTGAGTTGATGATAATTTATTTTGTTATCTACAGTTTATTGTTTTTGTATGTGTTGATTCATTTACAATTTTTTTATTAAAACTTCATTTACAACTTACTCTGGCGTTCACATTTCTCTTTTTCGAAATTTAATATTTGATCATAAAAACATCTAGCTGCCAAGTTCCCAAAGGACCCACCTGAGAGCAGAGAAATGCACTACAGGTTTTGAGAAAGGTAGTGTATGAATTTTGCACAAGAGTCTTTTATGAGCAAAAGAAAGGTAAATATACTACAATGATATTACTAAAACCCTGAGAGAATTTATTTTATTAAAACCCTGAGATAAATTATTATGATCCTATCAATCATAAATCATAAATAAAAAAAAATCATAATTTAAATAATAATAAAAATCTTATAACCTTCAGATTATAATAAAATGGCGACCAACGCTTAGGGCCTTTTGAAAAATCGGGAAAATAAGAAAAATTGAATAAAAATTAATTTAAATTAAGTAAAAATAAAAACATAAAATGGACTCAGGAAGAAACTCTAGAAGGGGCAGCAAGCAGAGAAGACAAGGGACAAATAAAGAAGAAGGAGATGGAAAGGAAGAAAACATGGAAGAAAGAGGTAACGCAAGCAGAGAAGAGGCAGGAAGTTCACAACAAATCAGCATGCACGACTTAATGAAGTTCTTGAATAATAAAGAAAAAGAAAGAAGAAAAGAAATGGAACTCCAAGAAAAGAAGAGAGCTGAAGAAAGAAGACAAGAAATGAAACTTCTAGAGAAAAAGAGGATGGAAGAAATGGAACTCCAAGAAAAGAAGAGAGCTGAAGAAAGAAGACAAGAAATGGAACTTCTAGAGAAAAAGAGGATGGAAGAAATGGAACTCCAAGAAAAGAAGAGAGCTGAAGAAAGAAGACAAGAAATTGAACTTCTAAAAAGAGGATGGAAGAAATGGAACTTCTAGAGAAAAAGAGGATGGAAGAAATGGAACTCCAAGAAAAGAAGTGAGCTGAAGAGAGAAGACAAGAAATGGAACTTCTAGAGAAAAAGAGGATGGAAGAAATGGAACTTCAAAAAAAAAGAGAATGGAAGAAATGGAGAAATTAGATAGACAAAGAAGTGAAGATATTGAAAAACTAAAGATATTAATCCAGAAAGGAAGAAAAGAAGAAATGAAAAACCTAGAAACAGTGATTCAAGAAGAATTGAAAGCACAAGAAGAGAAAATGGATCAAGAATTCCAAGAAATCAAAAGACAAATGAAAAACACAGTGGAGAATTTTGTACTGGAGATTGCAAGCAACAAGAAAGAAACTGAAGAAAAAATAGGAGAGTTGCAAGAAAAAAATTCAAAACATAGAAACCAATATTCTGAGAACACGAGAAGAAAGCAAAAAGGAGAACGAAAAACTAGAAAAGAAGATGGAACAAGAAGATAAAAAATTAAATGATAGGATTAGCTATCAAGAATTAAATTTAAATGGACAGGTAACGGAAATAAATCAACGAAAAACACAGACTGAAAATAGAATTAAACAAACAAGTTGTGAAGAAATGATATTAAGAAATATGACCACCAACATAAGTGACAATAAATTGATTTTCACAGGAAACAAAAAAAACAACATCCTGTACCTTTCCTAAAATTTTTTAAAATTGAATATTCAGAAAATGTAACTTTCAACAATTTTAAAGAAGTAATAAGAAGCCAGTTACAAGATGAGGCATTGTTATGGTTTAACAACAAAGAGACAGAATTAAATACAATGTAGAAATTTTCAAAAAAAAAATTGACTTATTTTTGGGGACCGTCTCAACAAAAAATCGTCAAAGATGAATTGTTAGGGGGAAAATATAATCCTAATAAGGGAACATCTTTCCATAAATATGCGTTGCAATGACCATAGCTTAGAGGAAATAATGATGCTATATAAGTTTAAGGATATGGATAGCTTATGTCAATTTTTGATAGTGCAGGAGAGAAGACGAAACAGTTATAATAATTTGAGCAATAGAATAAATAATAATATAAATAATAATACAAATAGTACAATTTATAGAAGAGAAAATATGAATTTCAATAATAATAATAATTATAATGCTCAGAGGAATAATAACAATGGGAGGTATTATCAAAATGATAGACAAAGAGACAATATCCAATTCCAAAATCAAAATAGATATAGAAATGAAGATCGGAGGTATTCAAATATTAATAGAAACAATCAAGGTAACATGAATTATAATAATTATAGATATACTAGTAATAATCAAGATTATAGGAATTATAGTAATAATAATAACAGAACAAATAATAATGAAAGGTATAACAGATATCAAAATAATAATAATTACAATAATAGAACATACGGAAACAATAATGTACAATATAGACAGAGGAGACACAGCAAAGAGAGACATGACGGTACTCGAAAAACAGATGACAATGACTACAGACAGAATAGAAGTAGGAGTCTTGATAATAGAAGACAAATAAATGATGTACAAATAAGAACTAGGGAAGATCAAGACATAGCTGGACCTTCACATAATAATACGCACCAAAACGAACAGAATTTTTAATAAGAAACCTACCAGAATGCAATAATAAAATTAGTAAACAGTGTGCAGGAATTAATCAACACCCTAGAGAATTTATAGATATAGAAAAAAAATTCAAGTTAGAAATAAATAAAGGTTTAATTAAAATTCCGGGTAAATTTCACACGAAATTTTTTAAAATATTAATAGACACAGGTTCTGAAATATCATTAATAATTTAGAAAATCATTAGAGATATAAAATTAGAAAAATATTGCTATGGAATGCCAAAAGTAGTTTTGGTAGGTGCTATTAACAAAAAGCTATATGAGGTTAATAAAAGAATAAGTGGTACAATTACATTTAATAGCAAAGAATATACAATACAATTTTTATTGATAGAAAACTTACAGCATGATGCTATAATAGGAACAGATGAGCTAGACAGATATGGTGTAATAATAGATTATGAACAAGGGCAAATACAGATAGGTGATGAGACAGTAAAATTCATAAAATTCACAGAACAAATTGATAAAACAGTACAAACAGTTAATAACTCAAAAATAGAACAAAAACGAGTAAAATTACAGATTATGAAATCCATTGTGGTAACGACATGACAGAACAAGTACAAAATTTACTTAGCAAACACATAGAACTAATAAACGAGGAAAATAGAGTAACAGACAAATACGTTCATAGAATTTAAGTAAAGGGCATACAAAATTTTAAATCAAAAACATATCCAATACCTTATAAATACAGGAAAAAATGCAATTTTAAATTCATAAATCCAATCGTAACTGTTCAGAAAAGTAATGGCGAACTAAGGCTATGTTTAGACGCTCGGAATATAAATAAATATACAACACCACAGTACGAAGCAACACTAAACATTGAAGCAATATTTGGTAGCATCACAGGATCCAAAATATTCACAAAAATTGATTTAAATCACAGTTTTTGGTTAATTCCATTGCATCCAAGTAGTAGAGATTTGAAAACAGAGAATGTAACTCACATCATTCTCACCTGACACCTCACCTTTTTTCCAATCCAATCCTAGTATGAAAACCTTTATTATATTCTATTATTTGTACTGGTTCTATTGGAAAATGAAGACACTATTATTATTATTACTTATTTTAGAAAAATGTTTTCTGACGTTTGTAAAAAAAATATTGTTTACCACACGTGCGCAAAATACTTTGGTGATCTCTACTATTTTTTTAACTCGGCTGCGCCTCTTTGAAAAAAATCAATTCTCGATCACCAAAGTAGCATTTCGCGCACTTGATACAAAAATAACTATTGTGATAGCGGGGAAGATACTAGTTGTTGTTCTCAAGTTTTTACACATACGCAAATGATTGAGAGATTGTATCTAGCACTATTCTCATTTTATAAAGAGCTAAACTATTTTTTATTTCTCTTCTTCATTAAGTAAATAAATGAGTCAAAATATACACTCCTTGTTTAAAAGATATATTCATATTACTGGAAGAAAACATTACAATTTCATCTATTACTTCAGTAGCTTTCCTTACGGTAGAAATCTCCGAAAATCTTGGAACTTTGGGGGCATTGGAGATGTATTATCAGATTGATGATGGTATCCATGCTCATACATGTACAGTTCTTCGGGAAGTCCAATCACCACCTGCTCTTTCTCATCAGCACTCATACCATTGCCATTTTCAATGCTTCATGAAAAAAAAAAAAAAATGTAGTTTTTGAACCCACTTGGAATGATTTGGTATGTCTTCGTTATCCTTACTTGAAAAGTTCGCGTTGACTATTGATTGGGAGTTTGGTTTCGTGGAGGACATTCGTTTTTCAAAATGGCATTTTGGGAATTGATTAATTGAATTTGTTATTTTTGTAGATTTGTAAGCCAGCTAAACTAAAACCAGCCAGTTGATGACATTGCTCGTATGAGGAATAAAACAAACAACTCGCATATAAGCCATGACAAAAAATTAAAAATCTATTGTTGACAATGCGGAAACTCATATGGACAATCTGTGTTAACAAACAGTACCTGACAGAGGGACTTTTTCAACCAGAAATGTGAAAGTGACGCAGACAACTTTTATATGTTTGGCTTAGTCACATCCAATGCTGGCCTTATTTCCAACTAGAATTGGATGTGAGTTCGAGTCTGATGAGTGATGCCTAGATACCAATGCGGATGGTCAAAGCTTGCTTGGGTTGCGTTACGCTGTAGGTTTTCCGGATTTCCCTTCAGTTGAAATGTGAATGTGCAGACAAAAAGCTGTGGCTCAATGGAGCACTGCGGCAAATAATAATATTGAATTGAAAATGTTGAGGTCCGGAGTTCAATTATCAGCTTATCAACATCTTTATTTCAGTTTCAGTTTTTTATTTATCTGACTGATGTGCTGCTACTCATTCTATCTATATGAAGGTGGTGTTTTTGACTAAAACATTATAATTTTCATCATTATTCTGATTCTCATTGATGAAATACGTCTAATGAGTGGTAAGTAACTTTGAATATTATTATAAGTAGTTGAACATGACTTTAAAAATTTTGGTTGTTTACAGTTACTACTCATCATTACAGCATACATATATGAAACTAAAAATGAGGCGAAATGAATTATTGAATAAAATATTTTGGTTTATACTGAATGAAGATTTGGGCATTTTATGGCGGAATGAATGTTGTAAATGATTGGGAAGAGAGATGATCCATGAAGTGGATACAGGTAGGTGGAGCAATCACTTCCAATGGCAGTGTTCACGTCCCTCCATTTTCATCTCGTCAAAACTGGATCTATAAGTGTGTGCCAGATAGGGAGTGGGAACAGATGAATTCCATTTCTTTATTTTTCTCACCAATGATTTTCAAAATTTGCAAATCTGTATTTGCAGTATGCTGCTAACTTTTTTTCTCTAGTGCTTATGTTTCAATATTCTGGTGAAAACGCTATTGGCTGGATAATGTAATCAATGAAATCATTTGAAAAGTATTTCCACATACTTTTCAACGGAATGTATTTTCCTATGATTTTTTTTACTGGGAGAATAAAATTTTTAAATCATGTGACAAATTAATTTTTTTTTTCTTTGGTGTTTTGTTATCGACTGATATGGTCATTAGCAGTGTATTCTGGATAGGCCTTGTTCATAACTCCATACGCCACCTTAGGCGCAGCACTGCTAATTTTTAACGCAACAGTGAATCGTAGATGATTATTATTATAATTATTGTCAAATTAAGAGGATGAAAATTCTGAAGACTTTTACTTTTGAGAGGGGTTAGTCATCGGTATTGACGTGATGTGTAATCGATTATGTTTTTGGTCATCCTGTCGATATTAACCATTCATAAGAGTACATGACTGAATAAGGAATAAAAAGATCATCGACATATGCTATCACCCGAAGGTACCTATTCCTTTTTGAAAAATGAAACAAATTCAAAAAATCTCTTTGATAACAAGATTTTGTTTATAAAGTATCGTACTAAAAAGAAAAAAATAATATGTAGTATAACGAAGAACTTTCCGAAATTTTAATATTTTCTTAAAATATCGAGGCTTCACTTCAAGTGTTATGACTTTTGAGGGCTGCCCTTCATAAGGGGACGACAGCTGGTCAACGCAAAAACAATTTTATCAAAAAAATCACGCTAAAAGCTTTAAAAAATTATTGAAATTTCTGAAAGTTCTTTGGATTTCATACACTACATATTATTTTTTTCTACCCCTGGCCAAACAGCTTTCCGGCACGTAACCCCCCTTACTGGCATCGTGTAACTCTACAGATATACCTAACAGAAGGCTTTCTCAGAGAAAATGTTTTAAAGACTTCTGATGAAGTGACTAGAAGAATGAACACGATATACACATGCTTTCAAATTGGCCTCCGATTTTTCGAATTCGCCTCCGATTTTTGAGGCGTGTTGTACCAGAACGTATAAAGTTTGGAGGTGTATAAAACGTTTTGTTTGTATATATGAATACAGAAATGTCAAGCTACGAAAACTATTCGACGGCCCGAAGTTTTTCACTATATTTACGGGTTTTTCAGATTTTATTATAGTGAGTGTTTGTGAATTTTTTCGTTAACGTTTTTCTCCGTTATTTTCGACGTACGAATTCGTCAAAATGTTCACGAAATTTTACGAATTCTCTAGCTAGCTTTCAGGGGGTAGGAAGTGGAATTTGAAATCAATTTATTTGACGATGCGATGCATTTCATCATTTAACGGATTTTATTTTTGCGAGTTTTAGCAACTTCTTTCGAAAAGTAGGGGGTTCCGAGCCCCCCAACAGACACGTTTTTTTTCAGTAGGACAGAGAAGTATTTTTTTTATTAATACATTGTCACCGTTTCTTAGGTGTGCAGAATTTCAGCTCGATCGGATGTAAGCAATTGTTTGAAAATATTACTGCAAATTTTAAAACCCGAAAGGCAGACAAACAGATACACGAACCAAGCAAGTTATAAAAATGCTTGTAACAATCCAATACGTCATCAATTCGAAAATTAAAAATAAAATCGACCAATTTCATAATTTTGTCAAAATTCGACTCTTTTCAAAAAATTGCTTGTGTAATAATACACATATTTTAGGTTCAGGTCCTGAGAACCGTTTCCATATATGAAGTTCAGCACCTAATATTCCTCTAAGATTAAATCCAGAAAAAAAGGATAAATCTCACAAGTCTCACAAACTCGCTTACTCCACCAGAACATCGCAAAAAGGTTGACGATTTGTTCTTCTATGAATATTTTCTTGTCTGGTTCTCTAATGTCTCAAAAATACAAAGAAAAAATCGATACCTGAATACAATGAAAAAGTAGTGACTCATTGAACAGTTTCATCAATATTGGTCCAATGAACGCATTCGTTATGTCAATTTAGCACTGGTTATCGACACTATGAATACGGACGTTCATTATATCAATGAATACTTTCGTTAATTGTATGATCTAGTAAATTGAATGAGTTTGTTATTTTAACGAATCCCATTCATCAAATGAATGATAAGTATTCATTGGATTGATGATTCCTCTGCATCGCATTCATCATTATTGTGCTTTCTTGGAATTATTGATATAATGCACTCGTTCGTTAAGACGAGGGGAATATTTTAGATCAATTCAATGAATAGTGATTAGTGAACTCATGAATGTTGGTCGTTACTATAATGGGGTTTTCTTGAAACCAATGAATTACATTCGTTGATTCAATCATTGGTGTACACTAAATTATTGAATTGTGTTTATTATTTGAGTTAGCGGTTTTCATTCAACCAATGCAAATTAAGAAATGCAATGAAGGCTACTGATATTGACGATACAGTGAACTTCAAAATGTAGGAAAATTAGACTTGAATTTAAACAAAACATCGCATTCCTGATGGAAGGTGCATCATCTGAAACATGAAATGTATTGAGAAAATGTTCTTAGTTACACCATTTGAAGTAATATTGGACTTCAGGGCTCTAATTTTCAGGAGTATAAAGTGCTCCCAGTTTTGGGAATGAATAGTGTTATTTTGTAAAGTTGTCCATTTCTTGAATTATGGTATGAGCTACGCCCAAAATAACTTACTGTTTCGAATTTTCTGATACATTAAATCAAGATTTCCAATGATATTTTTTTCGGGACTGACAAAGTGGCCTCAACCTTTCAAGATGTATTTGACATTTGCAGTATTTTTTTTTTTTGAGAATTTTTTTTTTGAGAATAATTGATACACCTTCAAGTTTTTCTCTGGTAGGTAAATGTTTGCTCTAATGAAAAATTGTTCAATGCATCAAATACTTTAATTGATAACGGTTCATCAGATGGAAAGTAAATAATAAGCATATTTTTATTATTGATATTATTTATTTCTGAAAATGAAAAATTCATCGTATTCACACATGAACAACTTCCATGAGAATATTAATTTATATCTAAACTAGAAAGTGCAACACAGTAGAAGAAAGTATTTTGAATAAAAATCCTATTATTATTTCTATAAAAACTACCTACTGAATTATATAAAATGAAACGAAATTCATTAGGCAAAATTTAAAAAACAAAAAAAATAAGCAAAATACAAAATTCAAACACAAAAACTGTATCATCTGATATTCAAAACGAATATTTCGATTATTCAAAAAAAAAAAATCCAATCATACAAAGCTAGCTGAAATTTAAGCGACCGGCGCATAGGCCGCTTGGTCAACCGGTTGAGAAACTAGCTGAATTGCTGATAGTTGAACCTAAAACTAAATACAATTTTCAAGTAATGGAACCCAATGGTCTACGATATCGGTACCCATATAATAAAAACTTACTTTCACTCATATCTGGCTTGCTCAGACTATGCAGCAATGTTTTCACTACTTTGTTTTTCACACTTTGAAAAAAGTTTCAAGTTTTTTCATAAAAGGTTCTTAATTATCTAGCAGTCCATTAGCATTGTCATATAAAACGTTAAAATCCTTATCAATCTTAAAAAGAAAATAACTCAAAGCCCTGGTTAGGTATAGGTATTCTTATAGCTTACCAAACGAAATTCACAGGGACTTTTGTATGGAAATCAGTTCTTAAATAATTCTGCTTCCCTCAAATATTTTGTAATATCTAACAGTAAACAACTACTTCCCTGGCAAAAGCCACACTGAACATTGAACTACATCTGATAGATATTGTGGGAAAGAATCTAACGAAAATGCAAATTTCTAATTTCAGATTTTTTCTCTCAAGTTATATACGGTATTTTCACAATATCTATCAGGCTCAGTTCAAAGTCCAGAGTGGCTTTGAACGAGGAAGAAGTTGTTTTCTGTTTATCCAGCGTGGCTTTAAACGGGAAAGTAGTTGTTTTCTGTTAGATATTACAAAAAAGTAAGTTCAATTTATCCTAGGTTTTTTCGATTTCCAGAAGAGTCCCTTCTCAGTGTCTAATATGTTTATATCATAGTAATTCAAGATCTTACCTGATTTTATTTCAAAACACTTATTTTCGTTTGTGGTCCCTTCTGAGCCCTCACCCTAATATGCTGTTACACAGCAGTTTTGAATATTTTCTTCAAGCACTTATTATAAAATTTTCCTCATTCAATTCTTTGATGATATTCCTATAAGAAACTTAAATGAATTTATCATATATGAAATATTATTTCTTCATTTTATTCCATTCGTACAAACTTTTCGGTAGGAAATCTTGCCTAAATCTCTCACGTCGGAAGCTCTTTGACAAAGACATCTGAAAACCCCCATCTTCAAAATATTGTGATACGGTTTTTTTTAACAATGTCCTCTGTTCATTTCGATTTTCACTTTTTTTTCATAAAATTCTACCAGCAATACCCCTTTTGCAGTTTGATTCCTAATATTGGCTAACGTTATTCCTTTAACTTCATCGCGGCTTGTTGATCTACTGTTACGTGAACTAGACTATGAACCAGCAGAACTTGATGTGACGGAGAGGTAATAAACGGTATTCATTGATATAATGTACCATAATTTTAGTCAATGATACCCAATTGTTCCAAGATTATCATCCAGAGAGTTCTGTCTTCACATTCACACTTCTTTGTCATCAATTCGGATACTATTTTTTCAGAGGCCCCGTCCAATGTTGCAACTCGTGAGAAACTACCGTCAAGAAGGCTCACTAACTGCTATGATCTCGAACCTTCCATTCGTACATTGTATAGTATGCCTGTCTCTAATGACTATCAATAGAGTCTGCAGTGCGAGTTGTCTTCAGTCAGTCCCATATTCAACAGGTATTTCTCTTAAGAGAGTGTGCACATTCAGATACAATAATCTTCAATTGACTCTCACTTTGAGTGCTGAGTGAACAACTGCTGAGTTCATTTATCGCACTGTTTAGTAAGTAAACTTTACCGCGATTTTGTCCTGGTACAATTATGTTTCAAAACTGAACTTCAGGTGGTGGAGAATGGTTTTATATATTCTTTTATTGATTTACAAATGGCTTCTGTTAATATTAATAAATGAAAAATCTTTGCAAAATGTCTCTATTACATTAGGAAGAGTATTAATTGAGGATGACCCCTCATTTCATAGATAATGTGACAAAGAATATGATAATCGCATAGAAATATCGTAACTGGTGAGCTATAGTTTGTTGCATTTTTGAATTTCCAACGGCTGCAAATAGATGAAAAATTTTATTTAATTTTCATTCAGTATTTTCACTATAATATATCTAACGGTACAATAAATGTGTACAGGGTATCATTTTAAATTTATTGTATTTTTTGACATTCCTGTATAAAACATACTCAAATTAAATTTTTCTTGACCACCAGCCGTAATCGTGTAAATCACAAACGTGTGAAATTTCAACTATGATACAAGTTGTACCTCCTGAACCAACCAAGATATCGCAGTACGATTTCAATTATCATATTCTTTGTCAAATCATTTTCCAAATGGGTTATCTCAATATAAGTCATTTGTTTTGAAATTTGGTTGTAGATGGAGTGAAGGGGTGAGAGATACACAAAAGAGTTGAATAAAAAAATATCTCAATTGAAAATTGGAAAAAAAATCATTTAATTTTTGTAATGTCCAGCAGAAAAGACTACTTCCCCGCCACTATGACAAACTGGACGTTGATCTACATCTGATAGGCATCATGAACATCTTTCAGCATAAAAAAATCTGATAGTGAAAATTTGCATTCGCACTCAGATATGTGATTGAGAAAAACAACATTAATCTAGTCTTAATTGGGAATCCATATAAATAAATGAGGTACAGAATAATATTTCTGATGAAAAGACTGTTTCTCAACAGCTTAGTTGCCTTACTAGACTAGTGCATATTATGATTTATGATAAAAAAAAAGAGGAATAGGCAAGGACCAGGTGGAAAATATTGTTGAAGTTGCATTTTTAAGGGAAAAAAATTAACGAAAACACTGAAAATGGTGAGATTGGGATGCAGTTTAGGTCAACACAGACAACTATACAGACTTGAAGCCTTTTAAGTCTACTTCAAGATCAATTAAAAAATCTATAAATATTTTCATATAGTTTATGAAAGAAGAAGTTCTCTTTTTGCACCCCTTTGAGAATAAAGCTTCATATATCAAATTGAGATCAATAAAATAAACTTTTTTACTCACCTCGGCAGAATCCATTGTAAATAACGATCATCACACAAGTTACGACATACTAATGAATTTTATTCGAATCTTTATGCAAGTCGGAATTCCGAGATGCAAGTCGGAATTCCGAGATGCAAGTGGGAATTCCGACTTGCAAGTCGGAATTCCGAGATGCAAGTCGGAATTCCGAGATGCAAGTCGGAATTCCAAGATGCAAGTCGGAATTCCGAGATGCAAGTAGGAATTTCGACTTGCAAGTCGGAATTCCGAGTTGCAAGTCGGAATTCTGAGTTGCAAGTCGGAATTCCGAGATGCAAGTCGGAATTCCGAGTTGCAAGTCGGAATTCCGATTTGCAAGTCGGAATTGTGAGATGCAAGTCGGAATTTCGACTTGCAAGTCGGAATTCCGAGATGCAAGTCGGAATTCCGAGTTGCAAGTCGAAATTCCGAGATGCAAGTCGGAATTTCGAGATGCAAGTCGGAATTCCGAGTTGCAAGTCGGAATTCCGAGTTGCAAGTCGGAATTTATTTTGAAATGAAAATGAAATTTGTTGTGGCCCTTCTACGCTTTCGTACTACCCAAATAACTAACAATTTAAGAAAAATATTGAAAAATTCCTGTAATTCCTATGTTAAATTAATCCATAAGTGCGTGTATATAAACTCTACCAACTTACCAAGAGCTGACTGTTCCCATTCTGGAAAAATTCCACTCAGAAGCCGAGGAAGCCGGTATCCAGACCCAAGCTTCTATAAAACCGATGGAAGCTTTCGAGGAAAGGAACTCGAAGTAGATCCCAGGTATTTACATGCATATAAAACCGGTTTGCAAACCATTTTTTTCCAATAAAACCCCTATATTCGAGTAACATCCATTTGACTGCAGTATTGCGGACAATTTCATGAACTTTTCACTATTTCACCAACTCTCGAATCAATAGACTTTCCCGTGGAAATACACAGAAGTGATTTCTCGCGAGTGTGGTTTCATAAATTTAATTCTCCCGAACTTTACGTTATTTTCATTGCCCAAAACTATTTGGTGTTTAAATTTATTTCAAATGAACGATCACATTGTTGTGAAAACATCATAGGTTGAAATTTTTAGGTTAAGATTGAAATGCGAATCTGCGCAAAAATTAAAATAGTTTGCACGAGGGGGCGAAAGGCTACGCTCTGAAGTCCTCATACAGCTGATTGACCATGCAGATAAAATTTCAAAGGGGTACAGAATGAAATTTCATAGAACACTAAGTGTTGGGAAATCATTGAGTTGATGATAATTTATTTTGTTATCCACAGTTTATTGTTTTTGTATGTGTTGATTCATTTACAATTTTTTTATTAAAACTTCATTTACAACTTACTCTGGCGTTCACATTTCTCTTTTTCGAAATTTAATATTTGATCATAAAAACATCTAGCTGCCAAGTTCCCAAAGGACCCACCTGAGAGCAGAGAAATGCACTACAGGTTTTGAGAAAGGTAGTGTATGAATTTTGCACAAGAGTCTTTTATGAGCAAAAGAAAGGTAAATATACTACAATGATATTACTAAAACCCTGAGAGAATTTATTTTATTAAAACCCTGAGATAAATTATTATGATCCTATCAATCATAAATCATAAATAAAAAAAAATCATAATTTAAATAATAATAAAAATCTTATAACCTTCAGATTATAATAAAATGGCGACCAACGCTTAGGGCCTTTTGAAAAATCGGGAAAATAAGAAAAATTGAATAAAAATTAATTTAAATTAAGTAAAAATAAAAACATAAAATGGACTCAGGAAGAAACTCTAGAAGGGGCAGCAAGCAGAGAAGACAAGGGACAAATAAAGAAGAAGGAGATGGAAAGGAAGAAAACCTGGAAGAAAGAGGTAACGCAAGCAGAGAAGAGGCAGGAAGTTCACAACAAATCAGCATGCACGACTTAATGAAGTTCTTGAATAATAAAGAAAAAGAAAGAAGAAAAGAAATGGAACTCCAAGAAAAGAAGAGAGCTGAAGAAAGAAGACAAGAAATGAAACTTCTAGAGAAAAAGAGGATGGAAGAAATGGAACTCCATGAAAAGAAGAGAGCTGAAGAAAGAAGACAAGAAATGGAACTTCTAGAGAAAAAGAGGATGGAAGAAATGGAACTCCAAGAAAAGAAGAGAGCTGAAGAAAGAAGACAAGAAATTGAACTTCTAAAAAGAGGATGGAAGAAATGGAACTTCTAGAGAAAAAGAGGATGGAAGAAATGGAACTCCAAGAAAAGAAGTGAGCTGAAGAGAGAAGACAAGAAATGGAACTTCTAGAGAAAAAGAGGATGGAAGAAATGGAACTTCAAAAAAAAAGAGAATGGAAGAAATGGAGAAATTAGATAGACAAAGAAGTGAAGATATTGAAAAACTAAAGATATTAATCCAGAAAGGAAGAAAAGAAGAAATGAAAAACCTAGAAAAAGTGATTCAAGAAGAATTGAAAGCACAAGAAGAGAAAATGGATCAAGAATTCCAAGAAATCAAAAGACAAATGAAAAACACAGTGGAGAATTTTGTACTAGAGATTGCAAGCAACAAGAAAGAAACTGAAGAAAAAATAGGAGAGTTGCAAGAAAAAAATTCAAAACATAGAAACCAATATTCTGAGAACACGAGAAGAAAGCAAAAAGGAGAACGAAAAACTAGAAAAGAAGATGGAACAAGAAGATAAAAAATTAAATGATAGGATTAGCTATCAAGAATTAAATTTAAATGGACAGGTAACGGAAATAAATCAACGAAAAACACAGACTGAAAATAGAATTAAACAAACAAGTTGTGAAGAAATGATATTAAGAAATATGACCACCAACATAAGTGACAATAAATTGATTTTCACAGGAAACAAAAAAAACAACATCCTGTACCTTTCCTAAAATTTTTTAAAATTGAATATTCAGAAAATGTAACTTTCAACAATTTTAAAGAAGTAATAAGAAGCCAGTTACAAGATGAGGCATTGTTATGGTTTAACAACAAAGAGACAGAATTAAATACAATGTAGAAATTTTCAAAAAAAAAATTGACTTATTTTTGGGGACCGTCTCAACAAAAAATCGTCAAAGATGAATTGTTAGGGGGAAAATATAATCCTAATAAGGGAACATCTTTCCATAAATATGCGTTGCAATGACCATAGCTTAGAGGAAATAATGATGCTATATAAGTTTAAGGATATGGATAGCTTATGTCAATTTTTGATAGTGCAGGAGAGAAGACGAAACAGTTATAATAATTTGAGCAATAGAATAAATAATAATATAAATAATAATACAAATAGTACAATTTATAGAAGAGAAAATATGAATTTCAATAATAATAATAATTATAATGCTCAGAGGAATAATAACAATGGGAGGTATTATCAAAATGATAGACAAAGAGACAATATCCAATTCCAAAATCAAAATAGATATAGAAATGAAGATCGGAGGTATTCAAATATTAATAGAAACAATCAAGGTAACATGAATTATAATAATTATAGATATACTAGTAATAATCAAGATTATAGGAATTATAGTAATAATAATAACAGAACAAATAATAATGAAAGGTATAACAGATATCAAAATAATAATAATTACAATAATAGAACATACGGAAACAATAATGTACAATATAGACAGAGGAGACACAGCAAAGAGAGACATGACGGTACTCGAAAAACAGATGACAATGACTACAGACAGAATAGAAGTAGGAGTCTTGATAATAGAAGACAAATAAATGATGTACAAATAAGAACTAGGGAAGATCAAGACATAGCTGGACCTTCACATAATAATACGCACCAAAACGAACAGAATTTTTAATAAGAAACCTACCAGAATGCAATAATAAAATTAGTAAACAGTGTGCAGGAATTAATCAACACCCTAGAGAATTTATAGATATAGAAAAAAAATTCAAGTTAGAAATAAATAAAGGTTTAATTAAAATTCCGGGTAAATTTCACACGAAATTTTTTTAAATATTAATAGACACAGGTTCTGAAATATCATTAATAAATTAGAAAATCATTAGAGATATAAAATTAGAAAAATATTGCTATGGAATGCCAAAAGTAGTTTTGGTAGGTGCTATTAACAAAAAGCTATATGAGGTTAATAAAAGAATAAGTGGTACAATTACATTTAATAGCAAAGAATATACAATACAATTTTTATTGATAGAAAACTTACAGCATGATGCTATAATAGGAACAGATGAGCTAGACAGATATGGTGTAATAATAGATTATGAACAAGGGCAAATACAGATAGGTGATGAGACAGTAAAATTCATAAAATTCACAGAACAAATTGATAAAACAGTACAAACAGTTAATAACTTAAAAATAGAACAAAAACGAGTAAAATTACAGATTATGAAATCCATTGTGGTAACGACATGACAGAACAAGTACAAAATTTACTTAGCAAACACATAGAACTGATAAACGAGGAAAATAGAGTAACAGACAAATACGTTCATAGAATTTAAGTAAAGGGCATACAAAATTTTAAATCAAAAACATATCCAATACCTTATAAATACAGGAAAAAATGCAATTTTAAATTCATAAATCCAATCGTAACTGTTCAGAAAAGTAATGGCGAACTAAGGCTATGTTTAGACGCTCGGAATATAAATAAATATACAACACCACAGTACGAAGCAACACTAAACATTGAAGCAATATTTGGTAGCATCACAGGATCCAAAATATTCACAAAAATTGATTTAAATCACAGTTTTTGGTTAATTCCATTGCATCCAAGTAGTAGAGATTTGAAAACAGAGAATGTAACTCACATCATTCTCACCTGACACCTCACCTTTTTTCCAATCCAATCCTAGTATGAAAACCTTTATTATATTCTATTATTTGTACTGGTTCTATTGGAAAATGAAGACACTATTATTATTATTACTTATTTTAGAAAAATGTTTTCTGACGTTTGTAAAAAAAATATTGTTTACCACACGTGCGCAAAATACTTTGGTGATCTCTACTATTTTTTTAACTCGGCTGCGCCTCTTTGAAAAAAATCAATTCTCGATCACCAAAGTAGCATTTCGCGCACTTGATACAAAAATAACTATTGTGATAGCGGGGAAGATACTAGTTGTTGTTCTCAAGTTTTTACACATACGCAAATGATTGAGAGATTGTATCTAGCACTATTCTCATTTTATAAAGAGCTAAACTATTTTTTATTTCTCTTCTTCATTAAGTAAATAAATGAGTCAAAATATACACTCCTTGTTTAAAAGATATATTCATATTACTGGAAGAAAACATTACAATTTCATCTATTACTTCAGTAGCTTTCCTTACGGTAGAAATCTCCGAAAATCTTGGAACTTTGGGGGCATTGGAGATGTATTATCAGATTGATGATGGTATCCATGCTCATACATGTACAGTTCTTCGGGAAGTCCAATCACCACCTGCTCTTTCTCATCAGCACTCATACCATTGCCATTTTCAATGCTTCATGAAAAAAAAAAAAAAATGTAGTTTTTGAACCCACTTGGAATGATTTGGTATGTCTTCGTTATCCTTACTTGAAAAGTTCGCGTTGACTATTGATTGGGAGTTTGGTTTCGTGGAGGACATTCGTTTTTCAAAATGGCATTTTGGGAATTGATTAATTGAATTTGTTATTTTTGTAGATTTGTAAGCCAGCTAAACTAAAACCAGCCAGTTGATGACATTGCTCGTATGAGGAATAAAACAAACAACTCGCATATAAGCCATGACAAAAAATTAAAAATCTATTGTTGACAATGCGGAAACTCATATGGACAATCTGTGTTAACAAACAGTACCTGACAGAGGGACTTTTTCAACCAGAAATGTGAAAGTGACGCAGACAACTTTTATATGTTTGGCTTAGTCACATCCAATGCTGGCCTTATTTCCAACTAGAATTGGATGTGAGTTCGAGTCTGATGAGTGATGCCTAGATACCAATGCGGATGGTCAAAGCTTGCTTGGGTTGCGTTACGCTGTAGGTTTTCCGGATTTCCCTTCAGTTGAAATGTGAATGTGCAGACAAAAAGCTGTGGCTCAATGGAGCACTGCGGCAAATAATAATATTGAATTGAAAATGTTGAGGTCCGGAGTTCAATTATCAGCTTATCAACATCTTTATTTCAGTTTCAGTTTTTTATTTATCTGACTGATGTGCTGCTACTCATTCTATCTATATGAAGGTGGTGTTTTTGACTGAAACATTATAATTTTCATCATTATCCTGATTCTCATTGATGAAATACGTCTAATGAGTGGTAAGTAACTTTGAATATTATTATAAGTAGTTGAACATGACTTTAAAAATTTTGGTTGTTTACAGTTACTACTCATCATCGTCTCCCGAAAGTTTGGATTTTAGGGCTTTTGGGTATGTACCTGCTTCAGTATAAAGTTTACAGCTATCGGTATGTTTCATTATGTAAGGATTCCTGTAAATCACTACTGCCATTTTCGAGAATTTTCATTCTTGGTGAAAAACATGTTCGAAGAAAGAAAATATGCTGTCTTAGAAATGACCAATATTAAAATTGTAACGGATCTTAAGAATAAGACCTTGTAACATACCAATCCTGGATTCTATCATTTCTATCCTGAACACCCAGAATTATTTTATCGTTTTTAATAGATAAAAAAGAGTCTGACAAGTTTGTCATGTAATTTTGTCACTTATCCCAAGTTAATGTAAATGTTTTCAGTTTATTCTCAGTAAAACTATAATTTTCCGCCAGTGTTTTCTATATTAACCCATAACTCTTTAATATCCCATTAAAGTGGCGCTTCAACTCGTGGCTAGAGAGCAGTGAAAGTTCGTGTTTCACTCTACAAGGATATAACAGGAACATTTGCTTGTAAAAATCTTCTTAAATTCCGAATGAGCAGACATTTGAGAATTGGTAAACTGATTTGGTTGCTGCCTGACTGTAAGTACATTTTACTTTTTACCATTTGATTGGCTCTCTGTTCTGGAATTTTCACGATCACGGATAAACCAGTAAGTTATCAGTATTTTTTACATTCTCAAAGACGGTCTACTGAACAAGAAACTACTGCCATGACTAATGTTGTCTTAACTAACGAACGGTTCGAGGAACTTTTGAGAAAAGTGACAAGTCAAAATCAAACTGCACCTGACACTACTGTTTTTGATGTGTGGGGGTGGAAATTTTTCGAAGTGTTCATCACATTTCAACGGTTCCAAGGACTCAGATGTGAACGCTTTCATCGATGTTATCACTGTTTACAAAGATTGCGTACAGGTTTCGGACGAAAATGCTTTCAAAGGACTTCCTATGTTGCTTGACGGTTTAGCGGCAAAGTGGTACCAAGGTGTCAAAAATACGCTAAGTACGTGGAACGACGCCCTAGCTCTCCTGAGAACCACTTTTGGGCCACAAAAACCACCTCATCGTGTCTATCGCGAGTAGTTTGCAACCGAGCAGGATTTGAACACACCTACGGACATTTTTGTACGTGAAGCGGGCTCAATTCTATCACAATTACCAAGTGGTATGTTGTCCGAGGAAATACAACTCGATATGGTATACGGACTATTGAATCGGAAGATTCGGGAGAAGGGGCCTCGAGATTAAATAAAGACTTTTACAGAACTTTTAACAAATTCGAGGTTGTTCGAAGATACTTTCGAACGAAGTGAAACGATTGTAGTGAAAGAACGGGTACGCTGTCAATATTGTAGAAATCCAGGTCAATGTAAAGATGAGTGTAGGAAACTTTTAAATAAACAATCAAAAGATGCTGAAATTGCTGAATCCATTGCACATGTTCAGGAAGTTATACGGGAAACTACTATTCCTAGTAAACGTTATCCTACAACAATTTCTACGCCATCTTATAGTGTATCTAGAAACGTGGGTTCTCCATTGTCATGTTACGAATGTGGGAAGCCAGGTTATATTCGTTCGAATTGTCCAACTTGTACTGCAGTCGAAAGCTCATCTATTGAGTTTACGAGTCTGGATACTCTGATTTCACCTCGTCCACGACCCATAATGCATGTCTACATTTTAGGTCATCATGGTCAAGGTATTACTGATACAACGGCAAAGCAGAGTGTTGCTGGTAGAATGTTGTTTGCTCTTCTGAAGAAGGAAGGCCAAACGTTTTCTCAGGAGTGTATTCTAGTCAAATTGGTTGGTGGACAAAAGAAAATGGAGAAAGTTCTTGTTACACGTGTCGATGTCAAAATTAAGGACAAGATCGTACCCACACAATTCATAATTTTTCCTGATGCACCGAATAAAACGCTTTTTGGAATTGATTTCATTCAAGATGCACAAATCATTTTGGAAGTTTCTAACAAGCGATGGTGTTTTTCCAATGAACCATCCTTGTATTTTGAATTATTTTTTGAGTCAAAACCAAATGAAACGTTAGAGATTTCTAGCGTTGAAAATTTACGTTTTGATGAGGGAACTATGCTCACAGACGATCAAAGTAGTCGCCTCAACGATTTCTTGAATCAGCAAGAGAGTACGTTTAGCCCCATGGACATTCCAAAGCCTCATGGATCAGTTCCGTCGAGGACTTGGTAGCCTTGTTGCATTATGCTATCTAGATGATTTGATTGTTCTTTCTAGCACATTTGATGAATACCTTGAAGATTTGAAAGTCGTATTTGATAGACTTGACCAATTCAAATTACGTGCAAATCGAAAGCAGTGCGTTTTTGCTTGTGCGAGAGTAAAGGATATTGGACATTTCATTACTCCGGGTGGTATTTCGGTGGATCCAGAGAAGACATCAGCAATTGCGGATCGTTTGCCACCGCGTAATGTGAAGAAAGTACAATTGTTCCTACAAACCGCTAGTTGGTATAGAAGATTCGTGGAAAACTTTGCCCAAGTGTCACGTCGGCTTAGTAAACTAACGAGGAAAAATGTAGTTTGGAAGTGGACTTCTGAACAGCAGACGGCTTTCGATAAACTAAAGGAGTTGCTTGTCACTGCACCAATACTACGACAGAGCAACGAGATCAATCCATCAATTATACGCACAGATGCTAGTAGTTATGCCTTTGGGGCTGTCTTCCTACAAGAAGAGGGGAAAGATAAATATCCAGTTGAGTATGCTAGTCGCTTACTCAATTCTGCTGAACGAAATTACTCTACTTCAGAAAGAGAAGCCCTTGCTGATGTGTGGGCTTTAGGAAAATTCAAGACTTACATCGAATGTTTCCAGGTGACTGTCCAAACCGACCATCAATGACTTCGATTGTTATATAGCCTGAAATCCCCCACTGGAAGGTTAGCAAGATGGGCCTTACTGATCCAAGGGTACGATGTTAAAATAGAATACCTACCAGGGAAAAGAAACATCGTCGCTGATCACTATCGCGACCACCTTGTTACCATGATGAACAAGAGGCCTGCGAAATATGCTAGGTTATGATAGAGCTTCCGCATAGAAAGGCCGACGAAATGAAATAGGAACAGCTCAAAGATCCTGAACTCGGTAAAATCATCGAATGCTTCGAAACCCCATTGAACAATGATTTTACGAAATGGACAGACCGTGGTTATCTACTATCCCAAGGTGTATTATATCGTTATTCATCTGAGGAAGATGACGATGAAGCTCAATTAGTCGTGCCTGTACACGAGCGTGAATGGGTGCTCTAAGAATATCACGACGCTTCTGAAGCTGATTACTACGGCGTTGAACGTACGTATCAGTGGCTAGCTAAGAGATACTATTTCACAGGAATGCGCAGATATATTACTGAATATATTGGGAAATGTTTAGAGTGTCAGAGATATAAAGCAACGAATCAGAAACCAGGTGGACTTCTACAAACGCCTGCTCAGAGATTTGAAATACTTGCAATAGACTTCTTTGGACCTCTGCCAGAGGGATCAAACAGTGGAAGATGAATTTTTATTATTGAAGATACTTCCACAAAATGGGTGGAATTGTTTGCACTGAAATATGCTACTGCAGATGAACGTGCTCGCACACTAGTAAGTGAAGTATTTTTCCGTTATGGGCTACCCCGGAAAATCATCAGCGATAATGGTTTGTACCTGCTGTCATGCAACAAGTCTGTTCTGCTCTTGATATCAAGGAATCGTTAACTCCTTTGTATCATCCTTCTGCTAATATGGTTAAAAGAAAGAACCATGACCTTAAGCCCCGTCTAGCAATATTAATTGGAAAAGACCATCGTTCATGGCCAGAAAAACTTGCTACAACACGGTTTGCAATGAATTCCTTATGGAGTGAGGCTACAGGGAAAACAGCGGCTCACCTAACTTTTGGACATGAATTACGCACTCCTGATGATATATGATCTGATTTCAGAACTATCACTGAAACGGAGAATTTCTCACCACAGATCACGCCATATTTACGGAAAATTGCTACAACTTGACAGGAAGCTAACAACATTGAACTAGAAAGCACAGGACCGACACAAATTATACGCAGACGCTAAAAGGAGAGACGTTGAATCCTTTCAAATTAGAGATTTGGTATGGGTTGATACTCATACATTGAGAAATGCAGAAAAGGGTAATACGGCAAAATTTTATCCAAAAAGGGATGGGCCTTACCATATCATTAGGAAAGTATCACCTGTTGATTTTGAAGTTTGAGTTAGAGGAATCCAAAGAACCACTGGGCGTTTATCACGTCTCATCCCTCACACAAGCTATAGCTGGTGAAGAAGAGGAACCCATAGTTGCACTGAAGAAAAGAAGAGACCTTCAAAACAGAAATCTTGTGGTACTGGCCCCTCCGCGAGGCGAGTTCGAGGCCAGTGAGGAGAATGTAACATTCCAATCCTGGATTCTATCATTTCTATCCTGAACACACTGAATAAGTTTTTCGTTTTTGATGGATAATAAAAAGTCTGACAAGTTTGTCATGAAATTTTGTCACTTATCTCAAGTTAATGTGAATATTTTCAGTTTATTCTCAGTAAAACTATAATTTTCCGTGTTTTCTGAATTAACCCATAACTCTTTAATATCCCATCAAAACCTAATTTGTGTTGCACGTATTGGCAAGAGCGTGTTTTTCCTAGCATATAAGTATTTCAAATATTTTTCATAACAGGCAGCATCAATATTCGATTTGGTGAAAAAATACTATCGAATTCAGAATGACAGTTAAGGAAAATGAACTAACTCTAATTGACGAATTTATAATCTCTACTAGAAATCAATTTCAGCTCTAAGTGGAGTGGTATAATCAAATAATATCTATTTATGATACAAGTTCGTGAAGTAGGACCATTTTGTATGAGCGCAAAGTTTGTTGAATGAGGCGCAGCCGAGTTCAACAAACACGCGAGTAGCAATTATATCTTTAATTTGAATGTCTAATGATACGAATTGTCGCCAAATTATCAAATAGAGACTTCTGAGTTATATTTTACGCGAAATACTGTACTTTTCCAAACTGCATGAATGTATGAACAGTGTGTAAAAAATTACTTTACGCACAGTTGATGATTCTACGCTCAGGTGATTTTTTTACGCACTTATGCGAAAAAGTACTACTTTACGCACTGTCAGCAGTGCGTAAAAGCTTAGTTCACCCACTGTCGTAGAAAAATGAATATATTGAAAACTTTGGAATGAATACAATGGATCTTTACATTTACGAAAAATAAATTGCAAAACTCGTTTGAATCGATAGTTTCTAGTCTGAAACGTCCATTTAAGAAAGAGTTCCACTATATTTTTTGATTAAAAAAAATTACATTTGAAAGTGTGCCGCTGACGTCACGTTCATCGAAAACACCTCCCACCATAATTCACGGTCCAAAACAAAACATTCTCCTTAAAAGCATAGATTCTAACTTGATATGAGGCATTGAGAAAAAATAAAGAATTTGTCACTTGCTCGACACAAAGAAAAAAATCCACATGTAACCTATTTTTATTGTATTCATAGCTATACAATTTTCTGAACGGACCTTCCTTTTGATGAAAAACGAGCATTGGCAATAACGCAAATGGTAATGACGTGCTCATCATTCATCAGGTGAAATCAAATCAGATAAAGCCATGTTTAGGATTTCATTGTAACTTTCATGTCGTTGAATTTGGTTTTTCAAGTATATTTTTCTGAATCTTTACTATTACCAAACATTTTTTGATAGATCTGTTTTGAAATGACTGAAATTTTAAATCTTTCTTCAAACTCTGCTTGAATACAATAATAACATATACCTACGTAACGTAAAGTACTCACTTGAAAATTTTCTTCAAAATAACATATATTTTCGCTTTTTACACAGGGCTTATTCACTGCTTCGAAACACATTTTACGACGCGCTTCATCTTCAGATGAATAAAAAAATTGTTTATTAGAATTTTCACTAGTGTGGAATACAGGAATTAAAGAAATTGTAGAATACAAACAACAAAAACTTTCGAATCTTTGAAAACCGCAAAATAACCTCAAATAAGAAATCACGTAGGGCCTGTTCGTGTGCAGCATATTATATATTTGATTCAACTGCTCTACTTGTATCCAATTTTATTGTAGGTAAATGAGTTGAACAAAGACAAACAATTCTTATCACAAACAACAAAACACACTCGACTCTCGTCGAGTGTGATTGTGACGTAGTTTTGGTGTTTGGGTAGTTTTTTTTTTCTTGAATTGAAGTGGTATAGACGAATCAGAAAAAATATCATAAAATCATCACCATAAGTTTGATTCGTAAAAAAGTATCAAAATAGGTGGACGCATTCAGCAAGATTCCATCTTCAGCCTTATACAAGTTATGAAGAGGAAACAATGTCCTTTTTTACATAATTGAAAAAGTAAGAAACTCAAAAATCAAATATGGATATTATGTCCAATGCTTTGTTCATTCAGAGGGTTAGTATTGACATATTTCAAAGATCGATTCATTTCGAAGATTTCAAGAAAATTCAACAATGCACCTTCTTTACAGAAAAAGTATATTAGCCGATAATGTGAAAGATCCCAGTGAACACATCATGTGTATGAAATTTTTCAACGGAATCCTTGATGTAACATTTAAAACGTTCTAAACGTTCTTTTGAAAAATAAATCTGAAACAAGTCAGATATTACATTTCAATCTGAAATCTGAAATGTTTCTAATGCACTTATGAAATGTCAGTAAAGATAAAACGTGTATGAAACATTTCAAATGCACTTATAAAATGCCAGTAAAGATTAAATGTGTATAAAACATTTCGAATGAACCCAAATTACACAGACGTTGTGCCATCTATCGATGACTTTGCAAAGGTTCACTACGGTCATGCGCCATTGCCAAAACATCATCGTCGCCATCCGACAAGGATCCTAGTTACGTCATTGTGCGTTTGTGAGGTTGACATTTCACAATTGTGAATTTTCACCTTCCAAAGGCTTCAACCACAGTATACTTCATGTATTAAACTGTGCTTCAACTGTGACGGTTGTGATTTCATTAGCATATGAACTGAGCACTCTATCTCTCCATCCTGTGTTCTAATACAGTGCGAAGTTGATAGAAATAAATAAGCTTTGTTCGGATGAGCTGAGGATTTTGAGTTGAAATCTTGAATTCTGCCTCAGAATGTGTAATCATGAATTCCCTATATCAGCAGGTATGTAATGTTTTTAGATCACTATTGATTATATACAATTTGGATAAATATTATATATTAAAAGATTTGATCTACGTCGTCAACCAATATTCTAGGTTAATGGCACCATGAAAAAAGTGAACACAGCTGAGTAACATACCTAAATAACTCTCATTATAACATACATGTACATAATGAAAAGTTGGTAAAGTGATGCTTTTTACTTCACAGTATTTTTTCAGATGCAGCACGAAAGTGATTTTCCAATATGCCCGAAAGCAAATTGAAAAGAATACTATCATATGTTTTCGTCAGGCATCTTTGAGATTCCAACGGAAATAGTTAATTCATCCCAATCTCAATGATGGATTCTATCTACATTGTGATAAACAATGTATACATGTGGCTAGAAAATAAATTTTAAATCAATGCCTATTATAATTGTTTTATTCATTTATTCAGGAACAATAAAATAAATAAATGGTTTCTGTGAATAATATTTACATATATGTCGTTGCTACTGTTAATGGAAATTATTTGCAGAAACCCTGTATTTTGGTATCTACCTATCTACTCATCAGGAACCATGTGAAATATTTACTATATGTTTTTTTTAATATTTCAGGAATGTATTCCATATGCAGTTATATTGTGTTTCATAAATATTGCTTTCGGAACATTAGCTGTGAAATATATCAGAATGTATTCAAATACAATTATGTTATGTTTTTTGAACGTTTGTTTCTAGACATTACGTGAAAAATATATCTGACAGTATGAATATACACAGTTATGTTGATTTCATTGAAAATACGAACAGGATGTTCATAAAGTCAGTTGTGGAATCAACTGCTACTGAAAGTTGAAATTTGGAAGGGATTCATGTTTTAAAGATAAACATTCTCAATCGTAAATTGAATCAATACATGACTCCTCTGGAAATGGAAAAAACCCTACGATAAAATTGAAGTTACTTTTTTGTAATATCTAACAGAAAACAACTACTTTCCCGGCTAAAGCCACGCTGGACATTGAACTACATCTGATAGATATTGAGAAAGACCCTATATAACTTGAGAGAAAAAATCTGAAAGTGAAAATTTGCATTTTCATTCAGATAGTTAATTATTTATTAAATGTCCAGTTTCCATTGGAGATTCTAATCTATGAATGAGATAAGGGAGAATGTTATTCAGAAGTATCACTCACAAAAAATTGCTCATAATGATCTTAGAAGAGTGAAATAGATTTTTGTCCACTAAAATGTATTGGAGGCCTATCGAAAGAGATACAATTCACGCATCAATGGAATGAGCGACTTTTTGTGAGTGATACTTCCGACTAACATTCTCCCTCATCTCATTCATAGAAAAGAATCTCCAATGGAAACTGGACATTCAATAAATAATCAACTATCTGAATGAAAATGCAAATTTTCACTTTCAGATTTTTTCTCTCAAGTTATATAGGGTTTTCCTCAACATCTATCAGATGTAGTTCAATGCCCAGCGTGGCTTCGACCGGGGAAGAAGTTAATTCTGTTAGATATTAAAAAAATGTTACTTCAATTTTATCGTAGGGTTTTTTTTCCATTTCCAGAGGAGTCATGTATTGATTCAATTTTCAATTGAGAATGTTTCTCTGGTGCATACCTAAGTTATTTCTGGTGTCCGGTATGTTTCACAAAAATTTCTGAGTCAAAAGATGTAACGTCTCATAATTGGTGTCCAAAATGTTTCAGCCACATAATTTGGTTTACTGGGATGGATTCTTGCTGGATCCGAAACATGAACCTCCCCCTTTTTTGGTTACTTGTTTAAGAATAGAGATTTCTATTGGCTTTGGACAACCTAATAAAAAGAAACAAAAGTTAACAATTTCATCCTTGTTGACAGGGGACGCGCTCTGTGAATGGTCACTCTAATGGGTGAGAGTCTGAATGACAAGACAGCTACAGTTGAAAATAACATTTAAACTCCCTGCCATTACAGTAACCAATCACATAATACGTCCCCTGGCAACAAGGATAGAAAAATTAGGAACTTTTTTCTCGTTTTATTGTGGTGTCCAGGGTCATTAGAAATCTCTATCGAGGTTGTGATTTCGTAATATTTCTTCCCGGATACGCATTTGTCCTTACCAGGCTGTCGGTGACTTATTGTATTCTTTGAAATGATTATTTTACATAGTTTTTGTACATCTCAGTCACCTATATTATATCATTTCCAAACTCCCCTTCTCAGTCGAATAACAGATGAGGTATAGTTTTCTAATTCTCAGACTATAGAAAGTCTGAATGTGTGAGAGTCTCCTAATTCAATGTAACGAAAATCATTTCAATCGTCTATTAAAATAGATACTTACTACCATTGATTTGATATATCTGGATTTATCCCACTATCGTATCTCACGATTGGAATCGACACACTAGATAATTGAGCAGCAGGGGCACATGTTCACCAGATTATGAATAATAGTTGTGTAAGCGTTTTTGTTAGGAGAAAAGTGATAGGATATATCGGGATGGGATGGGGAAGGCAGTTATATTTAGAATTTGGTGTGATACAGTCGAAAATATATCGGAGTTTAATATTGAATTGAAGTCATCAATTTCCCATCACCAATAGATAAAGTGTATTAATAAAAGTGTGTGCTTTTTGAAATCGAGTGACGCGAAGCCCAAATTTTCAAAATGAGTGATAACGCGAATTGTTGGAAAAACATATCGAAAGAAAAGTAAGTGAATCTCTCAAAAGGAGATTCAGTTCAAGTTCTTCGGAGGGTCTCTCATACATATTGACAAGGCAACCAACTTTGTTTTAGAGATAGATGATTTCCAGATTGAAACCTCCTCTCTTGTGACCACTGCAAATATGAATAATTTCGATATGATCGTAGGACAACCAATTATTAACGCCGAAGGGGTTTCACTTTTCGTTTCGTCGGGAAAGGCTATGCTGACCAAGGACGATGGAGATTTGTTGGGCAACATTACTCTATATGGAATAAACATGCGGCCACGTCTTTACATTTTGGAGGACATCACGCTACCGCCCAAGACAACATCAATGGTATCAGTGAAAATATCGGAGGTCAACGATTCTGAGAATAAGCGATTCCAAATTGGACGTAATTTAATCGGCATTCCCGGCATGATTCTTCGCGGTTTCAATGGTGTGATTCCCGTTTCCGATATGGGTGATCAAGAAGTGACCTGGCAGGATGGAAAATTAATCGGATGAGGTTGGCGGTGCATCGACTCTAGGACAATGGAAAGTTATAAGGTGAGCCTGATTAAAGATTCTTGTTTGAAACCATTTAGTTTGGATGAGCTTGATATAAATAACGATTTAGATTTAGAAACACGGCGTAATGTTTTGAATATTTTGAATGAGTGGAAAAGTTGTTTTGCAAAAAATTCCGCAGAATTGGGAATTGTTAAGGGTTGTTCATTGGAGATAAGGCTGAAAGATGACTCTAAACCTGTTTGTTATCGACCATACAGACTTCCAATAAGGGGGAAGGAGTTGGTGAGAGATATGGTAGAAGAATAAGTAGATGCTGGTATTGTGAGAGAGTCACATTCCGATTTTGCTAGCCCCATTGTATTAGTCAAAAAGAAAGATAGCTCATTTAGGTTATGTTGTGATTACAGGGCTCTTAATAAAGCAACAATCAAACAATGCCCAACATAGAGGAGCAAATTTTATAAGTAAGGTTGAGTTGAACCAAAATTATATACTTTATTCTAGAAAACTGACACAATAAAAATATGTATGTGAACAAATGAGTTCAAAATCAAGACTGAAGAGTATAAAAATATAAAATAATATAGCAGCGTCGAAGATTAAAACTGCTGACGCATTTCCGAGCGACAGCGAGGTTTCTTGGGAGACGTCGAGATTGCTGACATGGTCACAGAGTAGGAAATATAATGGTGATATCATTTACGATGGCTGTTGGAGAAGTCCTTATATAATTTCTCCCTCATCAGAGAGATCCATACGAGGGATGGATGGATCGGCTATTCGTCCTCGTCGATATCAGTGTTACTTGTGGGCAGCCGAAGGGGTTGGGATCTCTTTTTCTTTGGCTGCATGGTTATGGTTGTACTGGTAAAAGGTAGTATGGCCGGGGGTTGGTCTTCTTTTGGAGATAGACATCTGGTTCTGACGATCCTCGTTAGCCAATATATTGCCAACATGAATAAGGCAATATAAAGTGGTATAGTCAGTCCATTTGGATAAGGAATCTTGTGGTGAACTTTCCAACGTGATTTGTTGAATTTCCTCCTGTTCTCTCTGTAGCTTATTTACTTGGTCAGGGGTATATCGTGGAGGTTGAGTTCTTGTAGGTGGCTCAAGCTTGCTCTAGGGGTCTTGACCTGTGGTAGTAGTAGTGGCTGGCCAGGAATGATGTCATCTGTGTTGGCGAATGTGTGCCTTGTGGTCTAGAAATTGCAACCAGTTGGCACTTCCACAAGCCTTTGAGGGTGGCTAGGTCCGTTTTCTGACAGTGGACCTTGACCTTCGTTTTATAGGGAAAAACGGCTATGGAGTGGGCATATTGATTTGCTGAACGATTTCGTGATCAATCCTAATTCGGACTGATTCACATGTTGACAGTTCATCGGCTTCCAGTTGAAGGAGTCGAAAGATACAATCGTTCTGGTTGAACGTATGGAGTTGATTACCATCTTCGCAAAAATACGTTGGGTGTGTATTTTTGCATTTTCTGTACTCGTACTCGAAGAATTTACTTCCCATGGCCAGAAAGGGTTTGGGAGGAACAAGAATGGTATTGTTTTTGGTGGGTACTGAGTATAGATGGAAATAAGTGTAAGTTTCAGGTAGCATGATAGGAAAGTGTATTATGAAGACAATTCTATCATTAGAACAATATGATTCGACTTTAAGTATTTCATAGTATTTGTGCAACGATGAGAAGTGACTTCAGATGATTGACCTTTCGATAGGACTTGCTTAATGTATTCAAAATCTTCGATTTGCATTATACTGTAGTGATTTTTTTCTAATCTAGCAAAAATTATACCGCGTTTTACAAATTGCTTATCATTTCCGTTAAAATGTTAAGTGGGTACAGCACTGATTTGATCTTAGGTATTCGTGTCTGTCAGATAGTCATTGAAATCAAACATCAATTTCATTAATTCTGAATTAGGCTCGTTAATTTTGTCGGTGATTTATATTTCATTTTAACCAATCATAGATAAAGATTTATTGTAATTATCGATTATTGTGCTATTCAAAGAAATTTGCTTGTTCAGATTCACTACTATGTTTTTCTGATTTTCATTTTTACTCTCTATGGCACTATCGTATCGTTTTCCGTCTTCTACATCAAGTTTACCTGAAATGCTTTTGAAAATACATCCAAGACCATCAATGAGGTCTTTTTTCATTTTTTTAGTGGAGTGGTGAAAATTAAATTTGCCTTTAGCCTTGTTTAGTTGAAATAAAATATTATTTTGAATGGTTTTGAGTTCTTCGTCAAAAAGTTTGTATTCATTATGGATTGCTTTTTTGAATAGTTTAGAATTGATTGCTGATTTTTACGACTTTTTGTACAGCTTTTCGTCAGCTAGTTTCACGTCCTCCGAGACGTAATTACAAAGAATAACTTTGAATGCGGAATATATTCTCTTCTGTCCAAATTAACTGCGAACATTTTTCTTCTTGTAGCAAATTCTTTTAAGATATTTATGACATCTTTGTCATAATTATTCAGGGAAATTTGAATTTCTATTTTAGTTTTATTTTCGATTATTTGTTTTATTTTTGGGACTGTTGGCGAATGTACCATTTTCAAAAATACCTGGTTCTGAAAGTTGTTGATGGGCATTTCTGAAATCTAAACTTCATATACGGGGTGTTCTCGACTAGTGTGGACGGTTTCTCTGTCATCAATTTCGTAAATTTCAATGTCTTTGTCGATTTCCGTATTAGTGTCGTCATGATTTGGGGATTTATCGATACTTTCTGATCTTGATTCAGTTTCTTCCTCCGAGTCGTGATTAATTAAAGTCAAGTGGGGTTTTACTTTTTCATTAGTATCAATTTTGATTATTGGTATACGCGAGAGGACATCAGTGTTGGCGTCGAGTTTATTGTGCTCCAGGTGAAATTTATGAGAGTATTTTTGGCATACTTCGACTGTTTCTGATTTTGCCTTGCTATTCGAATGGTTGGTCTTTATTAATTTATCGATGTCGAATTGATTATTGGCTACGGAAAAGTCAAAAAAATTCGTGTTGAAATATTCGAAGTTGTCATTCCTGATAGACATTGATTTAATCGGGTTTAGCAAAGTGAGGTTGGAGTCATAAATCGAGTTGTTAAAAATTTCAGCAATTGCCCAACCGTCTGTTGATATGGTTAAAGTTTCAGGAATTCTAAAATTCTGGAAAATTTGTTGGGGAACTAAAATTTCTCCCGATTTGATAGTTACGGGAATTTTAATTTTGGAAACTGTATTGCCTGGCAAATTCCTTTCAAAAAATGTTTTAGGCACTGCACTGAAATATTCCATTGAGATTCTGGCGTCTTTTGTAATAAATTGCAATTTAGCAAAATCTAGATTTACACTCGAAAGTTGTATAGTATCCATTCCAGAAGTCCATCGAAGACGCTATAGAACTTGTAAGCGTAGAATTTCAGATATCTTTTATGGTTGAATTCTGCGAACGCGGGTATAGTTACCGAGAAATCGTGTCGAGATGAAGAAAATGCTGTTGAAACAATAAACGGATCTTTAGCTTTAGATTTTATGTAATATTTATCAACAAATTCGGGAAGTAAAAACAATTTGGTAGATCCAGTGTCAACAAGTAATTTCAGAGGAGGTTCATTTAATACAATATATGGTAGTTGCCTTCCATCGAATGAACCATAGTATTGAATTACATTTTGAAATTTGAACGGCTGTCCGGCTGAGAAATCCTCGCTCTTTTCGTTCATAGGTGTTTCCGCGAACTCGAAATCATTCTCTGGATCGTATTCAACACTTTCTTGTTGAGAATAATTAGTATATTCTTCGTTAGTGGATATATCGAATTGTTCGGTATGATTAAGTGGTTCTGTATGCCACCTTTGGTTCGATTGATTGGGTTTTGAATTAATTGTAGCTTGGCAGGATGTTGTACTCATAGGAGTAGGTTTTGGAAAGGTATAATCTGGATTGGGTTTCCACACGTTTTTCAGGGCTCCGAAAACCTCCTGGTTTGTTGAGAACCTTTGAAAATTATTTTGTTTAGGCTGAATATTGAAAGTAATTGATTTTGGTCACTAGTACTGAGTTGCATGTGGTTTCGTGGTCTCACAAAATTTTGGGTTGGCGAGTTAAATTGTTCGTGGTTGTGAATTTCTCTGAACAGAATTATTTGTAATGAAATTCGATGCAGATTGAGGATCATTGAGTGCATTTCTCGGTTGCAAATTTGAATGATTTTGATTCGAGTTCACCGAATTTTGTAAGTACTGGATATTATCTTCGTTGCTTATGAAATTCATAGCTTCGAGTAAAGATTTAGGATCTTTAGTGCGTACCATAATGCCATAGGGATTTTTTAATCCCGCTGAAAATACTTGTACAGCTTGTTGATTATACATTTGTTGCTTAAACTTTCTATTATTCATATCAATTTTATGAATAGCCAAATAATTAGATATGGTGTTCAAAATTTTTCGAACTTTATCGTGAAATTGGTAAGGGCTTTCGTTATTGGACTGCCATACATTGTTCAAGTCTAGTGATAAACAATTTTCGTTTCGAGGATCACTGACTTTCATAACGAGTTCTTTCTTTATTTCGTCAATAATGCTAGATCAGCTGATATTTACAACTTCTCTAGCAGGACCCTTAAATTCACTAATAACTGCCCTCAAAATAACTACATTTTGAAATTATCCTTATTGATTTGATCATGAAAGTGTTTTACAATACTATCTATACTTTCTAGGAAAAATTGCAGTTCATTGACGTCTTCGTCAAAATCTGGGATCGTTTCTGCATGAACTTTAGTGAAATTTGGAAGCGACATTATTACTTTTTCAGTCTTCTCGATCAAACTAATAGAAATCAAACTTTGAGATAAGTTGTCTAGTTCTGTATCCATAGTTGAAATATCAAGATCACCTAAATCTAACTCTAGATTGTCTGCACGATCACAAAAGGATGATGATTCACTAGAGGAGTCTGACATGAAAAGCAAAAGAGACTTACAGTACGAGTTTCTCCATTGATCTCTGCTCTGCTCTGTTGAATCTTAGTATCTGGTTCGCCTCGTCTCTGGTCTTGTTCGGTTCTGCACTCCACTTCCAAACTTTCTTCGATAGAGCAATGGGAAGTAGGCACTTTTTCCGGTAGTTGGTTAACTATTGTAATAGATAAAATTTCCTCGATGGATTTTCCCAACTATCCTACTACGACTGCGCCAATTTTATTAGTCAGGTTGAGTTGAACCAAAATTATTTACTTTATTCAAGAAAACTGACACAATAAAAATATGTATGTGAGTAAATGAGTTCAAAATCAAGACTGAAGAGTATAAAGATATAAAATAATATAATAATAATAATAATAATAATAAATGATTTTATTGCAATATATAGATAAGTACATGGTGATTATATACATATATAAAAAATAATTGGATTATGTACCTACTAATGAATATGTTTGTATATATGCCAGTACATGATATGTATATAAATACATGAACACGACTATCATTGCAAAAGGCGAAATTCGCACTTCTACAACTGTGAAGTCAAGAAGCGACGCTCTTACTCTCAACCTATATATAGCAGCGTCGAATATTAAAACTGCTCACGCATTTCCGAGCGACAGCGAGGTTTCTTGGGAGACGTCGAGTTTGCTGACATGGTCACAGAGTAGGAAATATAATGGTGATATCATTTACTGTTGGAGAAGTCCTCATATAATTAGCGTCTGAATGTATTAGGCGGTAAATTTTATTCCACTTCTATAGACTGTAATCAGGGATTTCACCAAATATCTGTAGAACCAAAGTCTATTTCAAAAACGGCCTTTGTGACGTCGGATGGGCATTATGAATTTCTCAAAATGTATTTTTAGTTGATCAATTCTTCCGCGGTCTTCCAAAGGGCCATAAACAACGCTCTAGGAAGACTCCGTTACAGTCCGGTGTTGGTACATATGTACGATCTGTTGTTACCATCAACATCTATCGATAAGAGCTTGCATTTACTGGAAAGCGTTCTCAAAATTTTGAATGAGTCTGGTTTCAAACTGAAATTAAAAAAATGTTAATTTTTGAAGAATTCAGTTCAGTTTCTGGGGCATGAAATTGGCCCAAAGGCATATTCCAGGGTCGGCAAAAGTTGAATGTGTGCAAAGTTTCACACGACCTGGAAATGTATATGAAGTTCGCCAATTCCTTGGACTGGCCAGATATTTCAGAAAATTTGTTTGAAATTTTGCAATCATAGCTTTGCCATTGACCAAATTAACAAGAAAAAATACGTCGTTTGTGTGGGGTCAGGATCAAGAAACATCTTTTTCTAAACTCAAGGAATGTTTAATGTGCAAGCCCATTCTGGCACCTTATGACCCAAGTCTGGAAATCGAAATACACACTGATGCAAGTGCCAAAGGTCTTGCTGATATATTTTTTCAGGTATAGGGAGACAAATGCTTGAAACCAGTAGCATATTTCAGCAGTACAACTTCATCCGCTGAGAAATATTATCATAGCTACGAACTCGAAACCCTTACTTTTGTTGAAAGTTTAAAACGTTATCGTATTAATCTTGTTGGCCAAACCTTTAAAATCGTGACAGATTGCTCAGCAGTACGCTATACCTTTTCAAAAAAAGACTTGAATCCGAGAATAGCTAGATGGTGGTTATCTATTCAAGATTACCAGTTTGAAATAATTCACAAACCAGGCCATGCTATGAAGCATGTCGATGCGCTTAGCAGAAATTGAGGTGGATGACTGGTTTTCAACCATACAACTTCAGTACGATGCTCTGCAACGCATCATGAAGCAAATTGAAGTTAAGCCTGAAGAATATCTGGCTGAGGAGTATGCATATGAAAATAATCGCTTATATCGAAAAACACTTCTTGGGAAACGACTTGTTATACCAAAATGTGCACTATTTCAGTTGCTAAGAAAATACCATCATGAAGTAGGTCATCCAGGGTTTGATCGATGTCTAAAGTTGATCAAAGATTAGTTTTGGTTTTCGAAGATGTCTTCTTTTATAAAGAAATATGTATATTCCTGTTTACAATGTGGTTACAGTAAGAGTACCTATGGTAAAGCTGAAGGTTTCCTACATCCTATTCCCAAGCCAAGCATTCCCATGAACACTGTCCACATAGATCACATTGGACCATTTTCGAAAACAAAAAGGGGCATTATTCATATCTTGACTATGGTGGACTCATTCACAAAAGTTTCCGTGGCTAGACCGTCTGAAACATTAGGCTCAGCGGAGTGTATCAAAAATCTACGAGCCATTTTCAGGAAATATTCAGGATATCCCAAACGCATTATATCAGATAATTGGCTAGGTATTTAAAATAATTTGTGAATGGTAAACAGATAAAACATGTTGAGACAGCTACAGCAACACCAAGGGCCAATGTCAAGTAGAACGATTTCACCGCACTTTACTGGATGCTTTGAGGGCTGTCAGCGGAGACGATGACCGGGATGAAAAAATTCCAGAAGTCGTATGGGGTATGAATAACAGTTTGAATAGTAGTACGAAGCATACGCCGTTTGAGCTTTTGTTTGGGTATAAGGGAAATCTTCTGAGCGACTTAGAGACTGGTCGTGAGTCTGTCGGTTTTGATAAAAAACGACAGAAAGCTCACAAAAACTTGTCGGAGTTACAAAAAAAATGAAATCTCGGTATGACCGGAAAAGAAAAGCTGCACGGAATTATAAAAAGGGTGATCTTGTTTTATGGAATGGAGGTAAGTGTGTAAGTAAAAAGCTAAACAAGAAGTATTCTGGGCCTTATGAGGAAGTAAAGGCATTTGATGGAGACAGATATAAGCTAAGGAGTGTTAAAGGTATGAGAGGTTATGAAAACTTTAGTACCTTAGTCGCGGTTGACTCTTTTAGACCCTATCAAAGTTGTATGGGAGAAAGTGATTCCCCCGATAGTGATGATGAGTTGAGGGAAAGAGAAGACTTAATTGAGTTACTCGAAAGCTGATAGTCGGACATGACGACTTTAAAGGTAACCTGTGAATTGTAAGATCTGAGCAGAGTCGTACAGGGCGACTAAAAGAGGTACCTGTGTGAAATAAATATCACTAGTGATACAATGTTTAGGTGTTGGGTGAAAGTCGGGGAAGAGTCGCTACCCGGTTGGGGGCTGCACAAGGGTGGCTAAAAGTCGATCTTGATTGTAGTTTGTTATCGGATAAGTTCAGTGAAATCAATCAGGCCCAACTTGTTAATTAGAAGATAATATACATTGTTTGCTCGATACTGCCATCAGTTTTCTGTCCTAGGGCCACAAGCAATCAATCTATTCCAGAGCACTTACCGAGGACGGAAGTGTATACAGGATGGCCGAATGTTACCACATCGCCGTGGTCAATTCCAAAATGACACATTAGTAAGAACGAGGGATGAGTGTTCACCAGATTATGAATAATAGTTGTGTAAGCGTTTTTTTAGGATATAAGTGATAGGATATATCGGGATGGGATAGGGAAGGCAGTTGTATTTAGAATTCGGTACGATACAGTCGAAAATAAATCGGAGTTTACTATTGAATTGAAGTTATCAATTTCCCATCACCAATAGGTAAAGTGAATTAACGAAAGTGTGTTAACACATATTCTGAAAGAGGTCTGGATGAAACTGAAAGTGATTTTCACTTCTTGTTCAATTCTCAATTTGTTGAGCAAACACTTGAAGCCGAATGCCCGGATCGGCGGTTGAATAGAAATTGAAGATATAAATACTCGAATATTGTTGATCCATATGATAGTTGTATCTTCATATTCAGGTTAACAATGATACAGCTTCAACAAAAAATTCACTTTACATTTATAATAGAAATCTCTTGTTTTTCATGGAATTCCTATCAAATAATCTTCATGGGAAAAATTTTCTGTTTTTGGGTGGATATTCTCCTTGATTCACATCTTCTTTCCACTAAAATTTGACATTGCCAAAACGAATTTTAATCGCTTAGAATGAGAAAAAAAGTAACGGGTAAGGACCAGGTGGAAAATGTTGTTGAGGATTCAACTTTGGGGAAAAATATATTTAAACACGAAAAAAATCGAAATGGTGAAATGGGGATGCAGTTCAGGGGTTGAAAACGGTTTTTTCCGATTTGCTGCAAAACGTGACCTCTTAGCAGAAAATCCTTAATTAAAAAATTGTAAATATCAGGACAATCAAAAATACTTTTTGACATATCCTCAAATTAACCGTCAAAATGGCGAAAACCCAATTTTTTGGTATTCAATTTTTTTCTCACGTATATAATTCAATTTACATAAAAATTTGTAGGATTATGTCTATTTTGTTGTCGAATGATCACGATTTTTTCGCAATTCAGGAGACGACTAATTTTTGAAAAAAATACTCTTATCTTTTATGAATAATAGTCTTAGTGATTTTTTGTATATCAAAGATCTATTAGTTTCTCATTAGGTAAATAATTTTTGGCGGTCACTGTATATAATCCTGTTTTGTCATTTTATAACTTTTACCTCGTAGTATATCAAGCACAAGCTTTCAAGCTTCAGCAATTCTTCACGTTTATTTTCACCGTTTAATTAATGTTCAATTTTTAATTGTTCATTATATCTGTAATTTTGGAAAAAAACTTTATTTTTATTATTTAGTTTAAATTAAAATTCTCCAGTTGGGCCCTGTCTCCTATGCTCCGCTAAATCATCACCCCAATAACCCCAATAACCACCCCCCAAACTATTGGGCAAGCAGCTATTTGGTCCGGAAATCGTGTGCCCTGAGCAGACGTAATGACTCGAGGATGACAGCCTTCTGCATTCTTCCGGCTATGATTTTCAGGTAGGAGAGTAACGAATTCATCACACCGCCAAGAGACCCTATCAGAACAACAATTTTTACAGAATGGTCTGGGTAGAGCCTACGGAGTTCGAAGAGTAAATCTCGATATTTCGTCTGTTTCTCCTCCACCTTTCGGAGGATGTTCGTTTTTCCAGGAGAGAAAAACTCAATGACGAAAATCGTCTTACTTCCATGATCGAGGAATACTACATCAGGCTTATTGGCCTGTATTTGCCTGAGGGGTGACGAACGAGTAGTTCCAGTAGATCCGGCACTTCTCATTCTCCACCACGGACTCAATATCCCCCGGAGCGTAAGGTGAATTTGGTGTCTCGTCTATACCGTACAAGTGTCGTAGATGGTGATATAACAATCGTAGAGCCAGCCGCGTAATGTCTGTGGATATAGGCTGAGACTGCATATGCTGGACATGCCGACAGCAAATGCATAATAGTCTCAGGCGCCCGACGGCAGGCCCTGCATCTGATATCAGGAATCTCTATACTCATCGGTAGATCAAGGTGTTGAAGGCACCATCTTGGCAGGCCATTATGAATCCCTCGGTCTCCGACTTTAGCTCACTTGACCTAAAGAGGGCGTTGTTCTAGTTTTTGGATGAGCCGAGGTCTTCGACGTTCCTAAAGAACACCCCATGCATAGGCTTATCCCTATGCAGCTGCAGCAGAGCTGCATTTTCTGCGGCCTTCACATGTGCTTTTTGCCGAACGAGTTCCAACTCTGTGTTCGGATCACGCCGTTTGGTGTCGAAACTGAGACCAAGTTCATCAGCCGCACAGGCTGCTGTCTTAAAGAGGAACGCTCCAATCCTTGCATTTTCATGGTCTCGGACCATGCAGAGAAGGGGATCCAAACTCCTGATTATTTCACAGGCTCCATCCAATACACTCCAATACACTCCAAGCTTGATAGTCCTTGTCCTCCTTGTTGTCGGGGGAGATATAACCGAGGAACGGACGATTTGGGATGCAAACTCCTGTATAGGTGCATCATCTTGCGCTTATTTACGTCGAGTTATTATTATTATTATTATTGTTTTTTTTCTGTAAGGAATGTACCAGTCAGGCCCTGTGTCCGGTGCTCCGATACATCCGGAGGGCGCGCTGGTGTCGTTAACCCCAATAACCGCTCCGTGTACTTCAGTATGGTAAGTGACTATTGGGTCCGTGAATCATGTGCCCTGAGTAGACGGAGCGAACCAAGGATAATGGCCTTCTGCATTCGTGCTGCTAAGATTTCTGCCATATTACGGCAAGCCGGTGTAATTTTCTAGTAAGAGAGCAGTGTGTCCATCATTCCACCAAGGACTCCTATAATCAGAACCACCATTTTGACAGAATGGTCCGGAAACAACCTGCGGAGTTCAAAGAGAAAATCTTGATATTCAGTCCGTTTTTCCTCCTCTTTTCGAAAGATATTCATTGCGCCTAGAGCGGAAAACTACATGACGAATATCGTTTTACTTTGGTGGTCGAGGAGGACAACATAAGGCTTATTGGCTTGTATTTGCCTGAGGGTGGGGAATGAGTAGTTCCAATAGATTCAGCACCTCTCATTCTCCACCACGGACTCAAAATCCCCTAGAACACAAGGCAACACCGGTGTCTCGTCTATACCGTACGAGTGTCGTAGATGGTAGAACAACACTCGTAGAGCTGCGTTATGGCTGTGGATATAGACTGAGACCGCATGAGATGGAACATAAGGCAACACTGGTGTCTCGTCTATTCCGTACGAGTGTCTTAGATGGTAGTACATCACTCGTAGCGCCACGTTATGCCTGTGGATATAGGCTGAGACCGCATAAGCTGGGCAAGCTGATAGCAAATGCATTACGGTTTCAGGTGCCCCACGACATGCCCTGCATCGGGTGTCAGGGACGTCTTTACCCATCACGCGACTACGGTAGACAAGGGTGTTGGAGACACCATCCTGGCAGGCCATTATGAATCCCTTGGTTTCCGACTTTAGCTCAGTCGACCTGAGGAAGGCAAAGGTCAATCAAGCTTTTGGATAAGCCAAGGTCTTCGATATTGTTTGAAAAGTCAACATGCATTGGCTTATCCGTATGCAGCTGTAGGAGGACCTCTGTCTCCGCAGCTCTGATGTGAGCTCTAAGCTTGACGGGTCCCAACTTGGTGACAGAGTTTGGGTTAGCCCGTTCTGTGTCGAATACGAGTCCAAGTTCATCGGCTGCACGGGTTGCTGCCTTAAAAAGAAATGCTCCAATCCTTGCTTTTTCGTGGTCGCAAACCATGGAGAGAAAGGGATCTGAACTCCTGATGACTTAACAGTCCCCATCCAGCACTATTCCAGTTTCAAAAGTACACGGTTTCCCCGTTGTCTGGGAAAGTATAACCGTAGAACGGACGATTTAGGATGCAAGCTCTTATTGAGATGCATTATTTTGCGAGTTTTAACGTCGAGTTGTCGCAGCTCTTCCTGAGTCTACTTCATCAGTCCGAAGGAGTAGAGGAGGATCGGAACGGCAAACATATTAGTTGCAGCAACTTTGTTTTTTCCCGACAGTTCTGATGACCAGATCTGTCGGAGTTTATGCTGATACTCGCCGCGGAGAGAGTTCTCAACTGTGATTACCTCTTGGGAGTGGCGTTGCGCCACCCCTAGGGAAGTATAAGTCTCTCCGGCATACAGATGATGTGGGATGCTTCCAATTACGAGCTAGACATCCTCTCCGTATTTCTCGCATCGTCCTCTTTTGAGATGATCCGTCGCACATTTGTCGATCCCAAATTCCATTTCGATAGCATGCGTATATTCTTCCACCACCCTAAGGGACTGATGTAGGTCCCTTTCTCCAGAGGCATATAATTTGAGGTCATCCATGTAAAATAGATGGGTGACTTTATGCCTCCGGTTGCTGGAGGTGCCGCAGTTGTACCAATGGGTATTCCTTAGTGAAACGGACAATGGCAATAGTGAGATGCAAAAGAGAAGAGGGATAAGGGAGTCTCCCTGAAACACGCCTCTTCTAATGATGACCTGCTCTGTTTGGACTATGTCTCTACCAGATCTGATGGTGAAGCGAGTCCTCCAGAGCGGCATCAGTTGTTCAATGCATCCCACTATTTGACCGGGTACCTCAAGGCATCTGAGCAAATGCATGAATAACTCATTAGATGTTGTATCAAATGTCTAGCGGTAATCGATCCAGGCCATTGAAAGGTTACGCTTATACTGCACGGAGTCCTGCGTGATACATCTATCGATGAGCAGGTTCTCCTTGCACCCGGCGACCCCTTTCTTTGACCCTCTTCGCTCATGTATCCGTTCATACACCGGATCAAATGCGGAGAGAATGCGCGTGTATAAGATGCGCGTAAACACCTTATAACACGCATTCAAGCATGTTATCGGCCTGTAATTCTTTGGATCAGACAAATCTCCGTTTTTGGGGATGAGCACGGTTCGCCCCTCGACAAACCAATTCGGAATCTGCTGCTCCCCATCAAACCATAAGTTGAAAACTGGCCAGATGGCGGTGGGTTGTTGGAAACTTTTTCCACCAATAGTTATTTATCCCATCAGGGCCTGGAGCAGCGAAATTCTTAGAGCCTCTCAGGGCCCCTAGTACTTCTTCCGTGGTTATCGGAATGCGCAGATCATTGAGCTCAGGCTGCCAAAGCCTCATGCAAAAAGCTTTGAACTGCGCTAGGGCTGGAGTATCTACATTGAGTGGTTGCGGATACTCATAGATATTCTTCCAGAATGTTTCCACCCGATCTGCAGCCGGCGGGTTATCGACAACACGTGGAGGCTCTTGGAATAAGCGAGAAGGTTTATTGCGGAATTTTATGTTTTCCGCGACACTTCTCTCCCGCTTCACTAGTGACTTCTTTGCATCCACTAGCATTGGTATCCTATCAAGGCAGTGCTGTTTGATGGTGAACAGCACACCTTGATTTAATGTGTGGTGAGCTTGTCTCAATTTTGCGGCAATTTGCCGCACTGCGGGCGTGAAAGGCCTAGTGGCCGCCACGAAGTCCACCTCACACTGGATACGAGACGCGTGTTGTCTCGCTGACTTGATCTTGGCTACTATCTTGTGTACACGTCGTTCATGCCTCCCTACCAGAGCGGTGGTGTCCCTCCTCTCCGTTTGGGATAGAGCATGAGCGGCGTCGTACACGACAGAATTGATCTGCCAGATGTCAGCCTCTTCTGGAAGAACATCGCCAATCTCCGCATCCACCCGTGCCTGTTCTTGCGGCTTCAGAGCTTCATATTGTGAAGCACCCTGCGGGTTCTGATATCCTCCATCAGTGGAACAATGCGATTCTCCTCCACAGCCAAACCGACACGTGGCATATCTGCCACTTCGATAACCGGCTGAGGAGGAGCTCTAACGTAGTCTCGAGCCCGAAGATGGGATACATAATCCCTGAGATTTTGTGCGGAAAACGCTGCATGCTCTGGGTGTGTCTCACACCACAGAGCATGCATTCTCGCCATGTATCCTCTCCGGGCGGGCTCACTGCTCTCGTAGCAATGCAGAAGTCCGTCTCTCAATTCGTCCGTCCACTAAAAGCCTCCGTTGTTATCGCGGTCGTCATAGTTTGGCAAATCATCGTTGGCCATACCACCTTGCCTTTGACCCCCAATCCGAGGAAGTCGGTTGTGGGGGCCTCTTCCTCGATTGTTCGGAACCGAGTATTAGAGTTTACTGGGGGGTTAACCCAGTAAACCCACGGCCGACACCAGAGGGAAAGTTGCTTTTTCCCTCCCGGATGCGCATGAGCTGCCGGTCCGATTTTGCATCCTTTGCTCGGGTAGGTGGTGTCGCTACTCACCAGGGCCTTAGGTGTTGGTTGACCCCCCTGCCTATTTATTATTATTATTTTTTATTGAGGCATCGACTGCTTGGGTCATTAGCCTTTCGCATTTTTTTTTATTTTGGTTTATGTATTCTATCTGTATCTATTATCATTCGATTCAATATCATACTCATTGTAGTTATCCAAATGTATTCTTCTTTATATTTTTTTGTAAATTTCAGATTCTTTGAGGAATAAAAGTGTTCGAGATATAGTACTCATGTTGTTTTCCAGGCATCCTTGTGAGGTATTCGTTATGCCAATTCTCTGCTTGATCCCTTGATGTTCTGGGCATTGTGTGAGTATGTGTTTGACAGTAAGTCTTCTGTTACAGTGTTGGCATCTAGGCTGTTGATCTCTTGCCAGCATAAATAAGTTTGTCAAATTAGTATGTCCTATCCGAGTTCGGGTAATAACGACTTGATCTCTTCTGCATGAGTATGATAGCGGTGTATATGGATGAACTTTCTGCTTTACCTCTTTCAATTTTGACTCAGTTCTGTCCAACTCCATCTGCCATTGTCCTAGGATAGCGTGTTTCAAATGTGTTCTTATATAATCAACCCTGATATACTTGTCCCCAACAACAGGTTCTTGAGCAGCTTCTCTGGCAGCTCTATCCTCAAGTTCATTTCCAGCTATTCCATAGTGACTATGTATCCAAAGAAACGTTATTGATATATTTCGAGATCTCAGCCAATGTATACGGGCAAGTATTATTCCTATCAGTGGATCTCTACTAAATGGGTTCTGTAGGGCTTGTACAGAACTCAGAGAATCGGTACAAATTACGAACTTCTTATTCGTGTTGAATTCTATAAATCCTGTACTTTGTAGAATAGCGTAGAGTTCTGTTGTGTAAACACTGGCTTCACATGGTAATGCCCATGAATGGCAAATTCCCAAGCTTGATATGGCGCATCCGGATCCGTTATCGGTCTTGGATCCGTCTGTATAGTTGATGTGACAGTCCGAATAGTTTTCAATAATTCTGTAGAATTCCATAAGAATAATGATGGGTATTAGGGTTTACTGGCGGGTTATTATTATTATTATTATTATTATCATTATTATTATTATTATTTTTTTTTTTTTCTTCTTAGGCCCTGTCTCCGGTGCTCCGACCAATCCGGATGGCGCGCTGGTGTCGATAACCCCAATAACCACTCCCTACGTCCGTAGGGTAAGTGATTATTAGGTCCGAGAATCGTGTGCCCTGAGTAGACGGAGCGAACCAAGAATAACGGCCTTCTGCATTTGTGCTGCTAAGATTTCTGCCATATTACGGCAAGCCGGTATTATCTTCAAGTTAGAGAGCAGTGTGTCCATCATTCCACCAAGGACTCCTATAATCAGAACCACCATTTTGACAGAATGGTCCGGATACAACCTGCGGAGTTCAAAGAGAAGATCTCGATATTTAGTCCGTTTTTCCTCCTTTTTTCGAACTATATTCATTTCGCCTGGAGCGGAAAACTCCACGACGAATATCGTTTTACTTTGGTGGTCGAGGAGGACAACATCAGGCTTATTGGCTTGTATTTGCCTGAGGGTGAGGAATGAGTAGTTCCAAAAGATTCGGCACCTCTCATTCTCCACCAATGACTCAATATCCCCCGGAAGATAAGGCAACACCGGTGTCTCGTCTATACCGTACGTGTGTCGTAGATGGTAGTACAACACTCGTAGAGCCGCGTTATGCCTGTGGATATAGGCTGAGACCGCATAACATGGGCATGCTGATAGCAGATGCATTACGGTCTCAGGTGCCCCACGACATGCCCTGCATCGGGTGTCAGGGACGTCTATACCCATCACGCGACTACGGTAGACGAGGGTGTTGAAGACATCATCCTGGCAAGCCATTATGAATCCGTCGGTCTCCGACTTCAGCTCACTAGACCCGAGGAAGGCAAAGGTCAAGCATTTGGATAAGCCAATGTCTTCGATGTTGTGAAAGAAGACACCATGCATTGGCTTATCCATATGTAGCTGTAGCAGGACCTCTGTCTCCGCAGCTTTGATGTGAGCTTTTTGATGAACGGGTCCCAACTCGGTGACAGAGTTTGGGTTAGCCCGTTCAGTGTCGAATACGAGACCGAGTTCATCGGCCGCACGGGTTGCTGCCTTAAAAAGAAATGCTCCAATCCCTGCTGTTTCATGGTCGCGGACCATGCAGAGAAGGGGATCTGAACTCCGGATGACTTTACGAACCCCATCCAGAACCATTCTGTTATGCAGACACTCCAAACTCAAAAGTCCACGGCCTCCCCGTTGTCTGGGAAAGTATAACCGTGGAACGGACGATTTAGGATGCAAGCTCCTATTGAGATGCATCATTTTGCGAGTTTTAACGTCGAGCTGTCGCAGCTCTTCCTTAGTCCACTTCATTACTCCGAAAGAGTAAAAAAGGATCGATCGGAACGGCAAGCATATTAGTTGCAGCAACTTTGTTCTTCCCCGACAGTTCTGATGATCAGATCTGTCGGAGTTTATGCTGATACTTGCCGCGGAGAGAGTTTTTAACTGTGAATACCTCTTGGGAGCGGCGTTGCTCTACCCCTAGGTAGGTATAAGTCTCTCCGGCATCCAGATGATGTAGGATGCTTCCGTCTACGAGCTGGACATCCTCTCCGTATTCCTCGCATCGTCCTCTTTTGAGATGAACCGTGGCACATTTGTCGATCCCAAACTCCATGCCGATGGCCTGCGTATACTCCTCCACCACCCTCAAAGACTGACGTAGGTCCTTTTCACCTGAGGCATAAAGCTTGAGATCATCCATGTAGAATAGATGAGTCACCTTATGCTTCCGGTTGCTGGGGGTGCCGCAGTAGTATCCACGTGTTTTTCTGAGGGCAACGGACAATGGCAATAGTGAGATGCAAAAGAGAAGGGGGCTGAGAGAATCTCCCTGAAACACCCCCCTTCTGAAGATAACCTGATCTGTTTGGACTCTAGCTTGACCTGATGTTATAGTGAAGCGAGTCCTCCAGAGTGGCATCAGTTGTTCAATGCATCTCACTATTTGATCGGGTATCGCAAGGCATCGAAGAACGTGCATGATTAGCTCATGCGATGTCGTGTCAAATGTCTTGCGATAGTCGATCCAGGCCATCGAAAGGTTACGCTTATACTGCGTGGAGTCCTGCGTAATACATCTATCGATGAGCAGATTCTCCTTGCATCCAGCGACCCCTTTCTTTGACCCTCTTTGCTCATATATCCGTTCGTACACGTGTTCAACTGCGGAGAGTATTCGCATGTACAAAATGCGGGTGAACATCTTATAACATGCGTTCAGGCATGTTATCGGCCTGTAGTTGTTCGGTTCCGATAAATCTCCCGTTTTTGGGATCAGCACGGTTCGCCCCTCGACAAACCAACCGGGAATCTGCTGCTCACTATTCAACCATGAGTTGAAAACTCTGGCCAAATGTTGGTGGGTGCTGGGAAATTTTTTCCACCAGTAGTTCCCTAGTCCATCCGGACCTGGTGCAGCTGAGTTCTTCGAGCCCTCAAGGGCTCGTCGAACTTCTTCTGGGGTTATCGGGTCGCGCAGTTCATTGAGCTCTGGCTGTTGAAGCGTTCCGCAGAATGCTTCAAACTGCGCTAGGGCTGGAGTGTCTACATTCAGTGGTTGCGGATGTTCATAAATATCCTTCCAGAAGGCTTCTACCTGATCAGCGGTCGGCGGATTTTCTACAACACGCGGAGGCTTTTGGAATAATTGAGAAGGATTATCGCGGAATTTTGAGTTTTCCGCGACGCTCCTCAATCGCCTCACTAGTGACTTCTTTGCAGCCACCAGCATTCGTATCCTGTCGAAGCAGTACTGTTTGGTAGTCAACAGCACTCCTTGATTCAGTGTGTGATGGGATCTTCTTAATTTTGCCGCTATTCGGCGCACTGCTGGCGTGAAAAGCCTGTTGGCTGCCATATAGTCCATCACACATTGGATACGAGACGCGTGTTGTCTCGCCGACTTGATCTTGGCTTCCATCTTCTGTACTCGTCGCTCGTGCCTTCCAACCGACAAGAAGGGATTCCTTCTCTCCGTTTGGGTCAGCGACTGAGCGGCTCTGTACACAGCGCTGTTAATTTGCCAGATATCAGCCTCTTCTATTAGGACATCCCGAACCTCTGCATCCACTTGGGCTAGTTGTTCTGGCTTCAGGTACTTTGGTACGTGAAGCACCCTACGTGTTCTGAAATTTTCCATTGGCTGTGCAATCAAAGGTTCCTCCTGTGCCAGACCAACTCGTGGTGAAACTGCCACTTCGTTAGCCGGCTGAGGAGGGGCCCTGATATAGCCTCGAGCCCGAAAATGAGATACACAATCCCTGAGATTTTGTGCGGTGAAAGCGGCATGCTCTGGGTGATTTTCGCACCACAGCGCATGCATTCTCGCCATGTATCCCCTTCGGGCGGGCTCACTCCTCTCGTAAAAACGCAGAAGGTCATCCCTCAATTCATTAGTCCACCCAAAGCGTCCTTGTTCGTCGCGGTCGTCATAAGCAGGCAAATCCTCGTTTACGGCCCCTCCACCTTGCCTTTGACCCCTTATCCGAGGGGGTCGGTTGTGGGGGCCTCTTCCTCGTCTGTTTGGAACCCGAGTTTCTAGGTATACCGGGGGGTTAGCCTAGTATACCCACGGCCGACATCAGAGGGAAAGCTCTTTCCCTCCTGGGTGCACCTGCGCTGCCGGTCCGGTTTAGCACCTTTTGTTCGTGGAAGTGGTGTCGCATCTCACCAGGGCCTGAGATGTTGGTTGGCCTCCCTGCTTAATTTTATTATTATTATTATTATTATTATTATTATTATTATTATTATTATTATTATTATTATTATTATTATTATTATTATTATTATTATTATTATTATTATTATTATTATTATTATTATTATTATTATTATTATTATTATTATTATTATTATTATTATTATTATTATTATTATTATTATTATTATTTTTTTTTTTTTTTTTTCTTTCCTCAGGAGTGTACCAGTCAGGCCCTGTCTCCGGTGCTCCGACCCATCCGGAGGGCGCGCTGGTGTCTCCGCAGCTTTGATGTGAGCTTTTTGCTGAACGGGTCCCAACTCGGTGACAGAGTTTGGGTTAGCCCGTTCAGTGTCGAATACGAGACCGAGTTCATCGGCCGAACGGGTTGCTGCCTTAAAAAGAAATGCTCCAATCCCTGCTTTTTCATGGTCGCGGACCATGCAGAGAAGGGGATCTGAACTCCGGATGACTTTACAGGCCCCATTCAGAACCATTCTGTTATGCAGACACTCCAAACCTCTTCCAATGATGACCTGCTCTGTTTGGACTGTGTCTCTACCAGATCTCATGGTGAAGCGAGTCCTCCAGAGTGGCATCAGTTGTCCAATACATCCCACTATTTGATCGGGTACCTCAAGACATCTGAGCAAATGCATGAATAACTCATGCGATGTTGTATCAAATGCCTTGCGGTAATCGATCCAGGCCATCGAAAGGTTACGCTTATACTGCACGGAGTCCTGCGTGATACATCTATCGATGAGCAGGTTCTCCTTGCAGCCGGCGACCCCTTTCTTTGACCCTCTTTGCTCATATATCCGTTCGTACACCGGATCAACTGCGGAGAGAATGCGCGTATAAGATGCGTGTAAACAAATTATAACACGCATTCAAGCATGTTATCGGCCTGTAATTCTTTGGATCAGACAAATCTCCATTTTTATTATTATTATTATTATTATTATTATTATTATTATTATTATTATTATTATTATTATTATTATTATTATTATTATTATTATTATTATTATTATTATTATTATTATTATTATTATTATTATTATTATTATTATTATTATTATTATTATTATTATTATTATTATTATTATTATTATTATTATTATTATTATTATTATTTTTTTTTTCCGTTGGGAATGTACCAGTCAGGCCCTGTCTCCATGGCTCCGATACATCCGGAGGGCGCGCTGGTGTCGTTAACCCCAATAACCACTCCCTACGTCCGTAGGGTGAGTGACTATTGGGTCCGAGAATCATGTGCCCTGAGTAGACGGAGCGAACCAAGGATGACGGCCTTCTGCATTCGCGCTGCTAAGATTTCTGCCATATTACGGCAAGCAGGTATTGTCTTCAAGTTGGAGAGCAGTGTGTCCATCATTCCACCAAGGACTCCTATGATCAGAACCACCATTTTGACAGAATGGTCCGGATATAACCTGCGGAGTTCAAAGAGAAGATCTCGATATTTAGTCCGTTTTTCCTCCTCTTTTCGAACGATATTCATTTCGCCTGGAGCGGAAAACTCCATGACGAATATCGTTCTACTTTGATGGTCGAGGAGGACAACATCAGGCTTATTGGCTTGTATTTGCCTGAGGGTGGGGAATGAGTAGTTCCAATATAATAATTATTATTATTATTATTATTATTATTATTATTATTATTATTATTATTATTATTATTATTATTATTATTATTATTATTATTATTATTATTATTATTATTATTATTATTATTATTATTATTATTATTATTATTATTATTATTATTATTATTATTATTATTATTATTATTATTATTATTATTATTATTATTATTATTATTATTATTATTATTATTATTATTATTATTATTATTATTATTATTATTATTATTATTATTATTATTATTATTATTATTATCATTTGTTTTTTCCTTTAAGAGTGTACCAGTCAGGTCCTGTCTCCGGTGCTCCGACCCATCCGGAGAACGCGCTGGTGTCGTTTCCCTCAATAACCACTCCCTACGTCCGTAGGCTGAGTGATTATTGGGTCCGAGAGTCATGTGTTCTGAGCAGACGAAGTGAACCAAGGATGACGGCCTTCTGCATTCGAGCGGATAGGATTTGTGCCATATTACGGCAGGCCGGTATCAACTTCAAATTAGAGAGCAGTGTGTCCATCATTCCACCAAGGACTCCTATAATCAGAACCACCATTCTGACAGAATGGTCCGGATACAACCTGCGGAGTTCAAAGAGAAGATCTCGATATTTAGTCCGTTTTTCCTCCTCTTTCCGAACGATATTTATCTCGCCTGGAGCGGAAAACTCCACGACGAATATCGTTTTACTTTGACGGTCGAGGAGGACAACATCAGGCTTATTGGATTGTATTTGCCTGAGGGTGGGGAATGAGTAGTTCCAATAGAGTCGGCACCTCTCATTCTCCACTACGAACTCAATATCCCCCGGAACATAAGGCAACACCGGTGTCTCGTCTATACCATACGAGTTTTGTAGATGGTAGTTCAACACTCTTAGAGCCGCGTTATGCCTGTGGATATAGGCTGAGACCGCATAACATGGGCATGCTGATAGCAGATGCATTACGGTCTCAGGAGCCCCACGACATGCCCTGCATCGGGTGTCAGGGACGTCTATACCCATCACGCGACTACGGTAGACAAGGGTGTTGAAGACACCATTCTGGCAAGCCATTATGAATTCCTCGGTCTCCGACTTTAGCTCACTCCACCTGAGGAAGGCAAAGGTCAAGCTTTTGGATAAGCCAATGTCTTCGATGTTGTGAAAGAAGACACCTTGCATTGGCTTATCCATATGTAGCTGTAGCAGGACCTCTGTCTCCGCAGCTTTGATGTGAGCTTTTTGCTGAACGGGTGGGTCCCAACTCGGTGACAGAGTTTGGGTTAGCCCGTTCAGTGTCGAATACGAGACCGAGTTCATCGGCCGCACGGGTTGCTGCCTTAAAAGAAATAATAATAAATAAAATAATAAAAGATTTATTGCACAAAGAAAATCGTAACAACGTAAATACATAAACTACCCTAAAACATGTACAATAAAACGCGAATACCTGTAAGAAATTAAATTCTTGTATAGGTAGGAGGGATGCAGGGTAGTAAATATAAATAGTATATGGACTTTATCTAGATAAGAAGTATAATATTTCAGGTAAATAATCATTAGTAAAATCACTAGTAGTTAATGATGAAATTAAAGAGCAAACAAATGCATGAAGATATCACAAGTTTCATTTTCACTTATATGCAAACATTCAAACACACCCACACAGTCACAGAATAATCAATATACCTACCTCAGAAAAGAATATATCAAACATAATCATCAAGGAAACATTTTACTTTAACTGAAGTACTATATCATGAAGGGGCATTCGATTTGTAGATGTATGTCATCCCGCGAAATCGTTTTGATGTATTCTTTCAATTTATTTTTGAACTGGTTGAAATTATTAGTTTTTGAGATGTATTGAGGAAGTCTACCGTACAGTTTCGGACCTAAAAACTTAAAATTCTTCTGCCCAATAGATTTCAAGGTTGGTGGAGGCAAGTAAGTGTTATGTTTCTGTCTTGTATTATATTGGTGTTCATTAATTATCAGAGTGGATTTAGTTTTATGCTGTTCGACATTCAAATTCAGGAAAAATAGCTGTCTTGGATCCAAGATACCAGTTTCGGAGTAAAGAAGGTCTGAAGAGTATCGATTTGATTTACAAAATAAAATTTTGATGAGTTTTTTCTGTACTATCATCAAATTATTGAGTATGGTTTTTCCGACTGCTCCCCAAGCTACTATGCCATAAGTTATATGCGATTCCACTAATGCGTGATATACTGTTTTATTCAGAATAAATCTGAGGTTTTTTAGTTTGTAAATTAAAAAATGAAGTTTTTTAATAACATGTGCAACATGCTTATTCCACTTGAGGTGACTGTCAATTATCACACCAAGGTACTTGAATTCAGGAGTGGACTCTATTGAAAAATCATCAGAAACTGTGAGTGTAGTGAAAGACGGCAAGGTAGACTTATTGATGGAAAGTGGAAGAAACAATGTTTTGCTAGGGTTTATGGTCAGCAATCGACTCTGAAACCATGATTCAATAATTTTCAGATCTCTTTCTGCTAGCTCTTTTAAAGTGTTCCATTCTTGAGCTGAGTAAAAAATTGCTGTATCATCTGCATACGTGATTATTTTGCCTTCGGTGTTGACCTCAAATGAATTGTTTAAATAAACATTGAAGAGGATTGGTCCTAATACGGTTCCTTGCGGTACTCCATACTCTACTGTTTCAAATTCGCTATAGACATTTTTCAATTTAACTTTTTGCGGTCTATTCGAGAGATAGCTTTTGAACAAGTCTAAAGCTTTTCCTCTGATTCCTGAGTTTTCGAGCGATTCAATAAGTAGGTTGTGGCTTACCGTGTCAAAAGCTTTCGACAAGTCAAGAAAAACACAGAGGGCAGGCTGGCTTTTGTCCAGAGCAGAATACATCTCTGAAGTTAATTTCAGTATGGCATCTTGGGTGGAGACACCGTTTCTGAAACCGTGTTGTTTTTCTGAAATTATTCCAAATTTATCGAGAAATGAAACCAACTGCTTTTTTAGTATTTTTTCGAATATCTTTGAAAAGTTTGTTATAACTGAAATTGGTCTGTGGTTGATAATTTCTTCTCTGTCTCCATTTTTGTATATGGGAAATACAATTGTTTCTTTAAATGCTGCAGGAAAAACTCCTTGTTGAATGTATCTATTGATTACAAAAGCTAGTGGTGCGGCAATTATGTCAGACATTTTTTTAATAGTTTCAGACGTCAGGTGGTCAATTCCTGGCGCCTTCATAGGTTTTAGTTCAGAAATTATTGTTTTTATTTCGTTTTGGTAAACTGCTCGTAAAAAAAGAGAATTCAAAAGCGGGTTTCGTTTTGGGGCAATATATTCAGGATCGATGATAATTTCTTCTGCAAGCTTTTTTCCTAATGTGACGTAATGTTTATTCATAAGATTTGCAATTTCTTCTAGATTATCGATATATTTACCTTCCACTTTCATTCTATTTAGTTCTTTTCTTGGCTTCATTGACTTCTAACAAATTTCATTTATAGAGTCCCACAACTTTTTTGAATCCTTGCCCGCCTGATTTACTTTATTTTTGTAATACTCGATTTTTGTTTTATGTATCAAGGAGGATACTCTCTGGTAGTTCTGTATGATGATTTCATTTCTTGATTTGTTGGATATTTCAGCAGCTGCTGATATAGCTTATCGCGATCATCCATGATAAGACTGAGCTCTGCAGTCATCTATTCTTTCCTTTTTTTAAATCTGTTTTTTATAGTTCTAGAGCAGTTCTCTATTTGTTGGTCAATTATATCAATAAATTCATTAGCTGCAAATTCAGCCTCTTCTATATTATAAACAGGCATCCATGAAGCATTCTTCAATTTTTTTATTAGTTTGTTATAATCAATTCTTTTGTTTATGTTATTAAAGTTTTCTCCAGGCGCAGTGCCTTCATTAAATACGATTTGCAGAAATGTTGTATAATGATCAGTCAGATTTGTTTTTACTATTATAGGAAGCATCAGTTCCACATCATTATCTGTTCGTATGAAGATGTGATCAACGCAAGATTTGCTTTCATTGAGACACCTCGTGTAATCATTTATAGCTGGTAAAAAAACAAATTCGGGCATGATAGTTAGATATTCAGTAGATTCCGCGTTAACTTTCAAGATGTCAATGTTGATATCTCCAACAAATAGTACATGAGATGTATTTTAAAATTTTTCATTTTGGAGAAATAAGCGAAGATTGTAAAGGAATTCTATTGTATTTGAATTTGGGGATCGATATAATGCTATAACAGTGATTTTTTTGTTAAAGAAAAAGATTTGTAACACCAGTATTTTATTTTGACCCAAGTCAACGACTTTGAATGAGTTTTGGATATCTGCCCTTACATAACAGACCACTCCATCATTCTGGTTGTAGGCACCCTTGTTATAAATCATTTCGTAATTAGGAATATAGAATAGATCCTCATCTGAAATCGCCCATGTTTCCGATAACACAATACAATCAGGTTTAAAACTGATGAATTGGTCCAAATAACATTTGAATTCATCGAAATTTTTGTTTATACTGCGAATATTATTATGCATGAGTTTGAAATTTGTAGTTCTTTTATTTATTTCAATAATTTGATCACATTCTGAAATGGATGATAAGGGCCCTGTTTTGATTTCCTGAGTTTGAAAGTTTCTCAAGTAGTTGTTCATGTTTTATAAGTGGACTATTCATGCAACTGAGGAAAGATTCAGATTATGACTTGATGGTTCATTGGGCAGAAGAAGCAAAGCGACTTACTGACTAATGACATATAATGATAGAGGTATACAAAAATAGTATTTGAAAGAAAAGCCACCTGAATTAGAAAATATTTTGTTCACAGTAATTATTAATATCACTATTATTATTCTATATATTGTTTGTTGTGTTTGTAAAATCTGGTAGAAAACAATCGAATGAAGCCGTATAAAAAGTAAATAAAAAGTAAATGGTGCAAGGGAGGATAACGTGTTACTTCGCACTTACTGTTTCTTTATGTTTTTGTCTGGTGGTAATTCTTTGACTCGTAGCATTGGTTTCCTTCGAGTATTCTCCTGTTTTTTGATTACCTCTTCCTGGGTTGGGTGTGACTGGATATGAAGCGGGGTCTTGGCTTAGTTTTGAGAGCTGTGTTCTCGATATATTTTCGTTAAGTAAGGTATCTTCGGTGGGCGTTTGAGGTGCACTCGCTGGTAATTTTTTCTTCCACTTTTTTACTGGGTTTTCCTCATCCAAATATGGATGATCTTCTTGAAGCTCTTCATAGGTATACTCTTCTCCATTCACGATCAGTATTGTGCCTACGATTCTTGCATTAAGATTTTGTTGTTTTCCTTTTTTTAGGTGTTCAATCAAAAATTTTCGCTTCTCATAATCAGTTTGAATATAGTCCTGCGAAATTGCTAATCCTCGAACTTTCAACTCCTTTGATACCTCTTTGATCTTGTTCAATATTTGTGATTTCAATGAGTAGTGTAGTATGTCCACGACAATTGGCCTTTTTCTTCCTTCGTGTATTTTTCCTATTCTGTAAACGTCTCTAAAACTATTTCTATCACAGTTCACTTTTAGTTTATTACTAAAAATTTCCAAAAGTGCTTCCCAGTCTGATTCATTTTCTCCAACGCCATAAATCATCAAACTGTATTTTTTCAGCTCTCTCTCAGTAGCGTCTAGACGAAAAGATAGCTTTTCTACGTCCTCCTTTAATTGTGAATTTTGATCCTTGAGATCTTTTATTTCAGTGTATAAATCTTTGCAAATCTCAGCAATTTCCTTCTTGATTTCTTTGTTTGATGTGGCTACCTGGTTCAATAGTATATATATGTCTTCATTAGAAATATGGGGCTTACTCATGTCTGTATTCCTATTTCTTTTTCTAGAAACTACAAAGTAACTTGTTCTGTTCTTTCACTTGCTTTTTTTTTCGTTCTCTTATCTGGAGATATTGTCTACTCTGATGTATTTGTTGTATTCAATTGATCATAACTTCCCTGGATAAAAATTTTTCAACTGGTTGTGTTGATAGTCATTCAGTTCACTTTATTACAAACTCACTGATGTAAAATTCACATTTAATTCAGCATTTTGAACATACTAATTATTGATTATTGTCAGAGGACAGAAATTTGCCTTGTGTGTCTGACTGTTTAACTCGAAAAAGAAATGCTCCAATCCCTGCTTTTTCATGGTCGCGGACCATGCAGAGAAGGGGATCTGAACTCCAGATGACTTTACAGGCTCCATCCAGAACCATTCTGTTATGCAGATACTCCAAACTCAAAAGTCCACGGCGCCCCGTTGTCTGGAAAAGTATAACCGTGGAACGGACGATTTAGGATGCAAGCTCCTATTGAGATGCAGCATTTTGCGAGTTTTAACGTCGAGTTGTCGCAGCTCTTCCTTAGTCCACTTCATTACCCCGAAAGAGTAAAGAAGGATCGGAACGGCAAGCATATTGGTTGCAGCAACTTTGTTCTTCCCCGATAGTTCTGATGACCAGATCTGTCGGAGTTTATGCTGATACTTGCCGCATAGAGAGTTCATAACTGTGAATACCTCTTGGGAGTGGCGTTGCTCCACCCCTAGGTAAGTATACGTCTCTCCGGCATCCAGATGATGTAGGATGCTTCCGTCTACGAGCTGGACATCCTCTCCGTATTCCTCGCATCGTCCTCTTTTGAGATGAACCGTGGCACATTTGTCGATCCCAAATTCCATTCCGATAGCATGCGTGTACTCTTCCACCACCCTAAGGGACTGATGTAGGTCCCTTTCTCCAGAGGCATATAATGTTAGGTCATCCATGTAAAACAGATGGGTGACTTTATTCCTCCGGTTGCTGGGGGTGCCGCAGTTGTACCTACGGGTATTCCTGAGTACAACGGACAATGGCAATAGTGAGATGCAGAAGAGAAGAGGGCTGTGGGAGTCTCCCTGAAACACGCCTCTTCTAATGATGACCTGCTCTGTTTGGACTGTGTCTCTACCAGATCTTATGGTGAAGCGAGTTCTCCAGAGTGGCATCAGTTGTCCAATACATCCCACTTTTTGATCGGGTACCTCAAGACATCTGAGCAAATGCATGATTAACTCATGCGATGTTGTATCAAATGCCTTGCGGTAATCGATCCAGGCCATCTTAAGGTTACGCTTATACTGCACGGAGTCCTGCGTGATACATCTATCGATGAGCAGGTTCTCCTTGCAGCCAGCGACCCCTTTCTTTGACCCTCTTTACTCATATATCCGTTCGTACACCGGATCAACTGCGGAGAGAATGCGCGTGTATAAGATGCGTGTAAACACCTAATAACACGCATTCAAGCATGTTATCGGCCTGTAATTCTTTGGATCAGACAAATCTCCGTTTTTGCGGATGAGCACGGTTCGCCCCTCGACAAACCACTCCGGAATCTGCTGCTCCCCATCTAGCCATGAGTTAAAAACTCTAGCCAGAAGGCGGTGGGTTGTTGGAAACTTTTTCCACCAATAGTTATTCAACCCATCAGGGCCTGGAGCAGCGAAATTCTTAGAACCTTTTAGGGCCCTTCGAACTTTTTCCGTGGTTATGGGATTGCGCAGATCATTGTGCTCATGCTGCCGAAGCGTCCTGCAGTAAGCTTCAAACTGCGCTAGGGCTGGAGTGTCTACATTGAGTGGTTGCGGAAACTCATAGTTGTTCTTCCAGAAGGTTTCTACCAGATCAGCAGACGGCGGGTTATCGACAATACGTGGAGGCTCTTGGAATAAGCGAGGAGGTTTATCGCGGAACTTTTTTTTTTCGCGATACTTCTCGCCCGCCTCACTAGTGGCTTCTTTGCAGCCACTAGCATTCGTATCCTATCAAGACAGTGCTGTTTTATGGTAAACAGCACGCCTTGATTCAATGTGTGGTGAGCTCGTCTTAGCTTTGCAGCAATTCGCCGCACTGCCGACGTGAAAGGCCTATTGGCCGACATGAAGTCCACCACACACTGGATACGAGACGCGTGTTGTCTCGCCGACTTGATCTTAGCTTCCATCTTGTGAACGCGTCGCTCATGCCTCCCAACAAGAGCGGTGGTTTCCCTCCTCTCCGTCTGGGATAGAGCACGAGCGGCGTCGTACACGACAAAATTGATCTGCCAGATGGTAGCCTCTTCTGAAAGAACATTGCCAATCTCTGCATCCACTCGTGCCAGTTCTTGAGGCTTCAGGGGCTTCATATTGTGAAGCGCCCTGCGGGTTCTGATGTCCTCCATTGGTGGTATGATGCGAGCCTCCTCTACAGCCAGACCGACACGTGGCATATCTGCCACTTCTGCCACTTCGTTAATCGGCTGAGGAGGAGCTCTAACATAGCCTCGAGCCCGGAGATAGGAAACATAATCCCTGAGATTTTGGGCGGAAACGACGGCATGCTCTGGGTGTCTTTCACACCAGAGAGCATGCATCCTTGCCATGTATCCTCTCCGGGCGGGCTCACTGCTCTCGTAGATATACAGAAGTCCGTCTCTCAATTCGTCAGTCCACTCAAAGCGTCCGTTGTCATTGCGGTTGTCATTTGGCAAATCATCGTTGTTGGCCCCACCACCTTGCCTTTGACCCCTAATCCGAGGGGGTCGGTTGTGGGGGCCTCTTCCCCGATTGTTTGGAACCGAGTATTAGGGTTTACTGGGGGGTTATTATTATTATCATTATTTTTTTTTCCCGTTGGGAATGTACCAGTCAGGCCCTGTCTCTGGTGCTCCGATACATCCGGAGGGCGCGCTGGTGTCGTTAACCCCAATAACCACTCCCTACGTCCGTAGGGTGAGTGACTATTGGGTCCGAGAATCATGTGCCCTGAGTAGACGGAGCGAACCAAGGATGACGGCCTTCTGCATTCGCGCTGCTAAGATTTCTGCCATATTACGGCAAGCAGGTATTATCTTCAAGTTGGAGAGGAGTGTGTCCATCATTCCACCAAGGACTCCTATGATCAGAACCACCATTTTGACAGAATGGTCCGGATATAACCTGCGGAGTTCAAAGAGAAGATCTCGATATTTAGTCCGTTTTTCCTCCTCTTTTCGAACGAAATTCATTTCGCCTGGAGCGGAAAACTCCATGACGAATATCGTTCTACTTTGGTGGTCGAGGAGGACAACATCAGGCTTATTGGCTTGTAGTTGCCTGAGGGTGGGGAATGAGTAGTTCCAATAGATCCGGCACCTCTCATTCTCCACCACGGACTCAATATCCCCCGGAACATAAGGCAACACCGGTGTCTCGTCTATACCGTACGAGTGTCTTAGATGGTAGTATAACACTCGTAGCGCCGCGTTATGCCTGTGGATATAGGCTGAGACCGCATAAGATGGGCATGCTGATAGCAAATGCATTACGGTCTCAGGTGCCCCACGACATGCCCTGCATCGGGTGTCAGGGACGTCTATACCCATCACGCGACTACGGTAGACGAGGGTGTTGAAGACACCATCCTGGCAGGCCATTATGAATCCCTCGGTCTCCGACTTTAGCTCACTCGACCTGAGGAAGGCAAAGGTCAAGCTTTTGGATAAGCCAAGGTCTTCGATGTTGTGAAAGAAGACACCATGCATTGGCTTATCCATATGTAGCTGTAGCAGGACCTCTGTCTCCGCAGCTTTGATGTGAGCTTTTTGGTGAACGGGTCCCAACTCGGTGACAGAGTTTGGGTTAGCCCGTTCAGTGTCGAATACGAGACCGAGTTCATCGGCCGCACGGGTTGCTGCCTTGAAAAGAAATGCTCCAATCCCTGCTTTTTCATGGTCGCGGACCATGCAGAGAAGGGGATCTGAACTCCTGATGACTTTACAGGCCCCATCCAGAACCATTCTATTATGCATACACTCCAAACTCAAAAGTCCACGGCCTCCCCGTTGTCTGGAAAAGTATAACCGTGGAACGGACGATTTAGGATGCAAGCACCTATTGAGATGCATCATTTTGCGAGTTTTAACGTCGAGTTGTCGCAGCTCTTCCTTAGTCCACTTCATTACTCCGAAAGAGTAGAGAAGGATCGGAACGGCAAGCATATTGGTTGCAGCAACTTTGTTCTTCCCCGACAGTTCTGATGACCAGATCTGTCGGAGTTTATGCTGATACTTGCCGCGGAGAGAGTTCTTAACTGTGAATACCTCTTGGGAGTGGCGTTGCTCCACCCCTAGGTAAGTATACGTCTCTCCGGCATCCAGATGATATAGGATGCTTCCGTCTACGAGCTGGACATCCTCTCCGTATTCCTCGCATCGTCCTCTTTTGAGATGAACCGTGGCACATTTGTCGATCCGAAATTCCATTCCGATAGCATGCGTGTACTCTTCCACCACCCTAAGGGACTGATGTAGGTCCCTTTCTCCAGAGGCATATAATTTGAGGTCATCCATGTAAAACAGATGGGTGACTTTATGCCTCCGGTTGCTGGGGGTGCCGCAGTTGTACCCACGGGTATTCCTGAGTACAACGGACAATGGCAATAGTGAGATGCAGAAGAGAAGAGGGCTGAGGGAGTCTCCCTGAAACACGCCTCTTCTAACGATGACCTGCTCTGTTTGGACTATGTCTCTACCAGATCTTATGGTGAATCGAGTCCTCCAGAGTGGCATCAGTTGTCCAATGCATTCCACTATTTGATTGGGTACCTCAAGACATCTGAGCAAATGCATGATTAACTAATGCGATGTTGTATCAAATGCCTTTATTATTATTATTATTATTATTATTATTATTATTATTTTTTTTTTTTTTTTTTTTTTTTTTTTTGTATAGTCATCGACGTCTATGGTCATTAGCCCGACTAATTAGTTTGGTACTCTCTCTGCTCCATTATTTTGTACTAAGATTTTATATCTGATTGTAAATATCGATTTCTTTTAGAAATTGTAATAGCCTTCCTTGTGTATCTCGGTTTCCTTTGAGGCATTGTTGTATTTCGGCTGGTATTCCTATTCGTTGTCTTATCACGTCATTAAACGGACATTGTGTTATATGCTGTACTGTTAGCCTGTGTCCACATTGTTCACATCTGGGTTGTCTGACTCCCAAGAGCATGAATGAATTTGTGAGGCGTGTATGACCTATTCTCAGTCTACATAAGACAACTTGGTCTCTTTTATTGCCGATGCAGGGATGTGTATTTTTCCTAACGCTTGGTTTTACTGCTTTCAATTTGGCTTCTGTTCTATCCCATTCTCTTTGCCACATTTCAGTAGTTTTATTTTTCAGGTGGGACTTTATGTCATCGGCTCTAAGTGGAATGTCTTCAAAATTTTCCTGAAGCGCAGCCATTCTAGCTGACTGGTCAACCATTTCATTCCCTGCAATTCCTGTGTGACTAGGAATCCAACAGAATCTTATTATTTTATTTTGGCTTTTCAGCCAGTTGAGTCTTGTCAAAATAATTTTCAACATAGGGTCTCTAGTGAAGGGGTTTTTCAGTGCCTGCAGGGAGCTCAGTGAGTCACTACATATAAGGTATGATCGATGAGGGGTAAATTCAATATATAACAGTGCCTGTAGAATTGCGTAGATCTCTGTAGTGTAGACTGTAGCCTCTTCAGGAAGTGTCCATGCGTAACATGTTCCCAAATGACAGAATGAGCTCCCAGAACCTCTTTCCGTCTTTGATCCATCTGTGTAGATTATCTGACATTCTGGGTTTTCATCGATTATTCTGAAGAATTCCATTAGTATAATGATTCTATTGGTATGTTCTTTGTTGTATTTTAGTAATTCTACGTTAATTGAAGGTGGGTCTATTTTCCAAGGTGCAGTTTCGAACTGGTTGATATCATGTACTCTCGGAAAAGTATAACGAAGAGATGTCAGTAGTTCTTTCAGGCGGACTCCTGCTGGTCTGGTAATTGTAGGACGCCTCTCGTAAATTTCATACTCGTCTTGATTTGGTTCCATTGAGTGGATGGGATGGTTACCATGTGCCCATAGTCTTGAACTGTACGCTGTCATTAATTGATGTCTTCTGTATTTCAAAGGAGTTATGCCTGCATCACAACAGAGTGACAAGTATGGACTTGTGCGGAAGGCACCTAAGGCAATTCTCAAAGCTGAGCATTGTATGGAGTCAAGTATTTTCAATCTCGATGGGCGCGCTGATCCGTATACGAAGCAGCCATAATCAATTTTCGACAATATGAGTGATTTATATAGTCTCAATAGAGTTTCCTGGTCGCACCCCCAACTTATACTAGCAAGAGCTTTGAGAGGATTTAGCATTTTTTTGCATCTTTGAGCCAGATCTTCGATATGAGGTCCCCAAGTTAATTTTTTATCGAATATAAGTCCCAGAAACTTAGTGGATTCTTTACATTGCAGGTCGTGGTCATACAGTTTCAGTTTCGGGTCCATGTGGGGAGATCTTAATCTACAAAAGTGCACACAACTCGTTTTACTCACTGAAAATTTCCATCCTAGATGTTTAGCTTTGTGGGAAAGAGTGTCTATAGCTGTTTGTAGGGTATTTTCAATTGCAGTCATTGATGTTGCCGAATAATATATGGTGAGGTCATCTACATACAGACATCTCCCAACATCTGGATTGAGGTCTTCTATAATGCTATTGATTGCAATAGCGAATATTAATACGCTCAATGTGGAACCTTGGGGTACACCGTTCTCTAATATGTGCGGTTGAGAGTAGTATGGTCCATTTCGAACCCGAAATTCTCTTTATTGTAGAAAACTTCTGATGAAAGTAGGTAAACTTCCTCGTAACCCCCATTCATTCAGCTGTTCCAGGACTCCGAATCGCCATGTTGTGTCGAATGCCCTTTCGAGATCAAAAAATACTGCTACAAAGTGGTTTCTCTCTGCGAAACTATTCTGGATTTCTTTTTCTAGGAGAACAAGTTGGTCTGTTGTCGATCGATGGCATCGGAATCCGGCCTGTGCAGCTGATAGGAGTTGATTCGATTCTAGAACCCATCTGAGGCGGTAACTAACCATCTTTTCCATAATTTTACTGGGACAACTGGTAAGTGATATTGGGCGGTAGCTGTTGGGTATTCTTGGATCTTTTCCTGGTTTCAGAACAGGTATGATGATTGCTTGGCGCCATGCTTGTGGATAGAGTCCGCTCGACCAAATTTTGTTGAATATATCCAAGAGCACTTGTTTCGCAGTGAGTGGTAACTGTCTCATAAAATCGTAGACTATATTGTCTGCCCCTGGTGATGAACTTCCTGCTTCATCTAAGGCATGTTCCAGTTCTGTCATAGAAAAGGTTTCGTTATACTCAGATATATTCTGCTCGCTAAAATCAATATTTCTCTCAAGATTTTTCCGGATTATGAGATCATCTTCATCGATATGTTGGTAGCTACTAGCTATTTCAAAACGTTTGGCGATTTTCTCTGCAATATCTGTTTGATCAAAAATTATCTCTGCGTCTATTTCCAGTGCTAGGGTCGTCTGCGCAATTTTTTTTCCCAGGATGGCCCTTATTTTTGTCCATACTTCTGATGAAGGGGTGGACGCCGTTATAGTGGAAACATATTCCTCCCATGATCTTCTTTTGCTTTCATGTAGAGAGCGCCTAGCTCTAGCTCTAGCTCTTTTGAACGCGATGGAGTTTTCTATGGTGGGGAACCTTTTCATAATATTGAGTGCTCTATGTTTTTCTCTAATAAGTGTTGCAACCTCATCATTCCACCACGGTGTTGTTTTTCTACCTTTTTTTCCGCTAGTTTGAGGAACTGCTATATTAGCAGCTTCTATGATTTTTTCACTGATGAGTTGTGTACTCATGTCAACATTGTCAGTCTCTATCTGCATTTGCATAACATTTTCTCTGTACAGGGGCCAGTCGGCTTTCTCCAATTTCCACTTTCTTGGTAATGATTGCGAGATATGGCGACTAGAAAATTCTATGGTGATTGGGAAATGATCTGTGAGGTGATCACCAAGACATTTCCACTGAATAGAAGGTGCAAGTGTAGGTGAACAAAGAGCCAAATCTAATACTGATAATGAATTAGATCTTAGGTTCACATAGGTTCCTTCTCCAGTATTGAGTATCACAAGATCCATTTCATCGATGAAATTCTCAATGATTCTTCCACGAGTATCAATCCTTTCAGAGCCCCATATTGGATTATGTGCGTTAAAATCACCCACAATCATATAAGGGGGTGGTAGTTGATTTGCGATATTGCTAAGGTCTGCGATATTCCAATTGCCGTCAGGGAGATATATATTGCAAATCGTGAACTCTAGAGGATAAATCACTCTTGCAGCAACAACTTCCATTGTGGACTGAATAGGTATTTGTTGATTCGGGATATTGTCTTTTATGAAGATTGCAACTCCACCTCTTGATCGTTGAATAGGGGTGGCATCTTTTCGTAAGCTTTCGTATCCTCTAAATTTGAAGTTTTCGTTTGGTTTGAGATGTGTTTCCTCCAAACAAATGCAGAAGGGTGCTCTTTCATTTACAATATGTTTCAGTTCTGCGTAATGTAATTTACAATCATTGCAATTCCAATATATTAAATTTTCTAATGCTTCCATTAAGTGTTTTTTGTGGATTTATTAAAATGCACCCTTGTGGACAAAAGGGAGAATTAAATTCTTACGATTGTGATGCAGGTTTCCTTGGTTTACCTGCAGGCCAGCCTTTTTTCTTTTTACTTCCTTTAGAAGACTGAGTGTTACTTGAAATAGCACTAACCTCAGACTCTCCTTCAGAGCTGGGGTTCTCAGTAGTTGACTCATTTCGCTTCCTTTTTGGTTCAGGAAGCGGGGTGGGAACGGAGCTCGAAGAACTCCGTGGGGGAGGGAGAAGGGTTGTTTGGTTTGGGGGATTACTATTGAATAAAGATTCTTTCACGATCCGTATGATCATTGGGGTTATTTTGGATATGATATCATTCATGTTGTTATTTTCAGTTTGTGCAACTTGGGCATATGAAGTACCCTCTCTCGGGGTTCTGATAATTACTTTTTTTCGAGCTTCACGGTATGGTAGTCGTTCTTGCACTTTTACTTTCTGTATAGCTTTTTCAATTTTGAGCTGGGAACAATCTTTAAAATTAGCTGAATGAGGTCCATTACAGTTAACACAAGTCTCTGGTTTTTCACAAGGTGTGTCATTGTGTTGAGGTCTACCACAGATACATATCTGTTCATTTTGGCAACGAGCTGAGATATGGCCAAATTTTTGACATTTGAAGCACCTCATTGGTGCTGGAAAGTAGTCACGAACTTTCAGATTATAAAATGCAGCTTTGATAGTTTTCGGTACGTTTGGTGAGTTAAATGTGAGAATGTGATTGGGCGTATCTGTAACCTCTCCGTTTTTCTTAGTCTGCATTCTCTTTACCGCTATTACTCCTTGATCTTTGAGGCCTTCAACAATTTCTTCGATGTTGCAATTGAGAAAATCTCTACAAAAAACAACTCCTTTGGCGTAATTCAATGAGTTATGTGGTATTACCACGACATCAGCTTCTGCAAATCTCTGTATTTTTTGAAGTCGTATTGACTGTGCTTTCGAACTAGTTTCGACTAATAAACCTTCTTTAACTTTCCTAGTTTCTTTCGTTACTCCAATCAGACCATACATAGTTTTCGAAATCAAAAATGGACTGACCTTGGTGAATTCATCTCCATCTGTCCTCTTGATGAGTAGGAACCGAGGAGTTGGTTCCGTCGTCTCTCCACTCATCGTATTTTTATTTAGTCCTATTTCTTGGGAGATAGGTAACTCCATGTTTGTAGGGTTATTTTTTTCCATTCGATTCCCACGAGTTGGGATGACATATGTTCAACTACGGCAGTGCACCCTTACCGTAGAGGGGGTGTGTGCTTTCGGAGGGTCCCAGGTATCCGAAGTTGAACCGTTCATGATACAATAACGCAGTATCATTCATCCATGGGCACGGTCTAAACCTTTCAGATTGCGGATTTTTAGTCAGGTTTACTCCTGTTGAGCTGTCCTTAGCTTCACTACTCATCTTCGACCTTACCGGCATGGGTGGCCCTACCAGGAGCATTATACTCCGGCCGGCATCGCTCTCAGAGTCACCATAGCTACTGAGCCCCTCCACCACGTCAAGGTCTAACAGCTCCTTGAAGGGGTATTATTATTATTATTATTATTATTATTATTATTATTATTATTATTATTATTATTATTATTATTATTATTATTATTATTTTTATTATTATTATTATTATTATTATTATTATTATTATTATTATTATTATTATTATTATTATTATTATTATTATTATTATTATTATTATTATTATTATTATTATTATTATTATTATTATTATTATTATTATTATTATTATTATTATTATTATTATTATTATTATTATTATTATTATTATTATTATTATTATTATTATTGTTATTATTATTATTATTTTTTTTTAAGAGTGTACCAGTCAGGTCCTGTTTCCGGTGCTCCGACCCATCCGGAGGACGCGCTGGTGTCGTTTACCTCAATAACCACTCCCTACGTCCGTAGGGTGAGTGATTATTGGGTCCGAGAGTCATGTGTTCTGAACATACGAAGTGAACCAAGGATGACGGCCTTCTGCATTCGAGCGGCTAGGATTTGTGCCATATTATGGCAGGCCGGTATCAACTTCAAATTAGAGAGCAGTGTGTCCATCATTCCACCAAGAACTCCTATAATCAGAACCACCATTTTGACAGAATGGTCCGGATACAACCTGCGGAATTCAAAGAGAAGATCTCGATATTTAGTCCGTTTTTCCTCCTCTTTCCGAACGATATTCATCTCGCCTGGAGCGGAAAACTCCACGACGAATATCGTTTTACTTTGACGGTCGAGGAGGACAACATCAGGCTCATTGGCTTGTATTTGCCTGAGGGTGGGGAATGAGTAGTTCCAATAGATTCGGCATCTCTCATTCTCCACCACGGACTCAATATCCCCCGGAACATAAGGCAACACCAGTGTCTCGTCTATACCGTACGAGTGTCTTAGATGGTAGTACAACACTCGTAGCGCCGCGTTATGCCTGTGGATATAGGCTGAGACCGCATAAGCTGGACATGCTGATAGCACATGCATTACGGTCTCAGGTGCCCCACGACATGCCCTGCATCGGGTGTCAGGGACGTCTATACCCATCACGCGACTACGGTAGACGGGGATGTTGAAGACACCATCCTGGCAGGCCATTATGAATCCCTCGGTCTCCGACTTTAGCTCACTCGAACTGAGGAAGGCAAAGGTCAAGCTTTTGGATAAGCCAAGGTCTTCGATGTTGTTGAAGAAGACACCATGCATTGGCTTATCCGTATGCAGCTGTAGGAGGACCTCTGTCTCCGCAGCTTTAATGTGAGCTTTTAGCTGAACGGGTCCCAACTCGGTGACAGAGTTTGGGTTAGCCAGTGTCGAATACGAGACCAAGTTCATTGGCTGCACGGGTTGCTGCCTTAAAGAGAAATGCTTCAATCCTTCTTTTTCATGGTCGCGGACCATGCAGAGAAGGGGATCTGAACTCCTGATGACTTTACAGGCCCCATCCAGAACCATTCTGTTATGCAGACACTCCAAACTCAAAAGTCCACGGCCTCCCCGTTGTCTGGGAAAGTATAACTGTGGAACGGACGATTTAGGATGCAAGCTCCTATTGATATGCATCATTTTGCGAGTTTTTACGTCGAGTTGTCGCAGCTCTTCTCGAGTCCACTTCATCACTCCGAAGGAGTAGAGAAGTATCGGAACGGCAAGCATATTAGTTGCAGCAACTTTGTTCTTCCCCGATAGTTCTGATGACCAGATCTGTCGGAGTTTATGCTGATACTTGCCGCATAGAGAGTTCATAACTGTGAATACCTCTTGGGAGTGGCGTTGCTCCACCCCTAGGTAAGTATACGTCTCTCCGGCATCCAGATGATGTAGGATGCTTCCGTCTACGAGCTGGACATCCTCTCCGTATTCCTCGCATCGTCTTCTTTTGAGATGAACCGTGGCACATTTTTCGATCCCAAATTCCATTCCGATAGCATGCGTATATTCTTCCACCACCCTAAGGGACTGATGTAGGTCCCTTTCTCCAGTGGCATATAATTTTAGGTCATCCATGTAAAAAAGGTGGGTGACTGTATGCCTCCGGTTGCTGGGGGTGCCGCAGCTGTACCCACGGGTATTCCTGAGTGCAACGGACAATGGCAATAGTGAGATGCAGAAGAGAAGAGGGCTGAGTGAGTCTCCCTGAAACACGCCTCTTCTAATGATGACCTGCTCTGTTTGGACTATGTCTCCACCAGATTTTATAGCGAAGCGAGTCCTCCAGAGCGGCATCAGTTGTCCAATGCATCCCACTATTTGATCGGGTACCTCAAGGCATCTGAGCAAATGCATGATTAACTCATGCGATGTTGTATCAAATGCCTTGCGGTAATCGATCCAGGCCATCGAAAGGTTACGCTTGTACTGCACGGAGTCCTGCGTGATACATCTATCGATGAGCAGGTTCTCCTTGCAGCCGGCAACCCCTTTCTTTGACCCTCTTTGCTCATATATCCGTTCATACACCGGATCAACTGCGGAGAGAATGCGCGTGTATAAGATGCGCGTAAACACCTTATAACACGCAATCAAGCATGTTATCGGTCTGTAATTCTTTGGATCAGACAATTCTCCGTTTTTGGGGATGAGCACGGTTCGCCCCTCGACAAACCACTCCGGAATCTGCTGCTCCCCATCTAGCCATGAGTTGAAAACTCTAGCCAGATGGCGGTAGGTTGCTGGAAACTTTTTCCACCAATAGTTATTCAATCCATCGGGTTCTGGAGCAGCAAAGTTCTTTGATCCTTTGAGGGCTCTTTGAACTTCTTCCGGGGTTATCGGATTGCGCAGATCATTGAGCTCAGGCTGCCGAAGCCTCCTGCAGAATGTTCCGAACTGCGCTAGGGCTGGAGTATCTACATTGATTGGTTGCGGATACTCATAGATGTTCTTCCAGATGGTTTCCTCCCGATCAACAGCCGGCGGGTTATCAACAACACGTGTAGGCTCTTGAAATAAACGAGAAGGTTTATCGCGGAACTTCAAGTTTTCCGCGACTCCTCTCGCTCGCCTCACTAGTGACTTCTTTGCAGCCACTAGCATTCGTATCCTATCAAGACAGTGCTGTTTGATGATAAACAGCACCCCTTGATTCAATGTGTGGTGAGCTCGTCTTAATTTTGCTGCAATTCGCCGCACTGCAGGCGTCCTATTGGCCACCTCGTAGTCCACCACACACTGGATAAAAGACGCGTGTTGTCTCGCCGACTTGATCTCAGCTTCCATCTTGTGTACGCGTCGCTCATGCCTCCCAATTACAGCGGTGGTGTTCCTCCTCTGCATTTGGGTTAGAGTATGAGCGGCGTCATACACGACAGAATTGATCTGCCAGATGTCAGCCTCTTCTGGAAGAACATCGCCGATCTCCGCATCCACTCGTGCCAGTTCTTGTGGCTTCAGGGGCTTTATATGGTGAAGTGCCCTGCGAGTTCTGATGTCCTCCATCGGTGGTATGATGCGAGCATTCTCCACAGCCAGACCGTCACGTGGCATAACTTGTGCCACTTCGATAACCGGCTGAGGAGGTGCTCTGACATATCCTCGTCTCCGAAGATGAGATACATAATCCCTATGATTTTGGGCGGAAAAGGCGGCATTCTCTGGGTGTCTTTCACACCACAGAGCATGCATTCTCGCCATGTATCCTCTCCGGGCGAGCTCACTGCTCTCGTAGCAATGCATAAGACCGTCCCTTAATCCATCCGTCCACTCAAAACGTCCGTTTTCATAGCGTAAGTCGTCAGCTGGCAAATCATCGTTGTTGGCCCCACCACCTTGCCTTTGACCCCTAATCCGAGGGGGTCGGTTGTGGGGGCCTCTTCCCCGATTATTTGGAACCGAGTGTTAGGGTTTACTGGGGGGTTAACCCAGTAAACCCACGGCCGACACCGGAGGGAAAGATGCCTCTTCCCTCCCGGATGCGCATGAGCTGCCGGTCCGATTTTGCATCCTTTGCTCGGGTAGGTGGTGTCGCAACTCACCAGGGCCTTAGGTGTTGGTTGACCTCCCTGCCTATTATTATTATTATTATTATTATTATTATTATTATTATTATTATTATTATTATTATTATTATTATTATTATTATTATTATTATTATTATTATTATTATTATTATTATTATTATTATTATTATTATTATTATTATTATTATTATTATTATTATTATTATTATTATTATTATTATTATTATTTTTTTTTTTTTCCGTTAGGAATGTACCAGTCAGGCCCTGTCTCCGGTGCTCCGATACATCCGGAGGGCGCGCTGGTGTCGTTAACCCCAATAACCACTCCCTACGTCCGTAGGGTGAGTGACTATTGGGTCCGAGAATCATGTGCCCTGAGTAGACGGAGCGAACCAAGGATAACGGCCTTCTGCATTCGCGCTGCTAAGATTTCTGCCATATTACGGCAAGCAGGTATTATCCTCAAGTTGGAGAGCAGTGTGTCCATCATTCCACCAAGGACTCCTATGATCAGAACCACCATTTTGACAGAATGGTCCGGATATAACCTGCGGAGTTCAAAGAGAAGATCTCGATATTTAGTCCGTTTTTCCTCCTCTTTTCGAACGATATTCATTTCGCCTGGAGCGGAAAACTCCATGACGAATATCGTTCTACTTTGGTGGTCGAGGAGGACAACATCAGGCTTATTGGCTTGTATTTGCCTGAGGGTGGGGAATGAGTAGTTCCAATAGATCCGGCACCTCTCATTCTCCACCACGGACTCAATATCCCCCGGAACATAAGGCAACACCGGTGTCTCGTCTATACCGTACGAGTGTCGTAGATGGTAGTATAACACTCGTAGCGCCGCGTTATGCCTGTGGATATAGGCTGAGACCGCATAAGATGGGCATGCTGATAGCAAATGCATTACGGTCTCAGGTGCCCCACGACATGCCCTGCATCGGGTATCAGGGACGTCTATACCCATCACGCGACTACGGTAGACGAGGGTGTTGAAGACACCATCCTGGCAGGCCATTATGAATCCCTCGGTCTCCGACTTTAGCTCACTCGACCTGAGGAAGGCAAAGGTCAAGCTTTTGGATAAGCCAAGGTCTTCGATGTTGTGAAAGAAGACGCCATGCATTGGCTTATCCATATGTAGCTGTAGCAGGACCTCTGTCTCCACAGCTTTGATGTGAGCTTTTTGCTGAACGGGTCCCAACTCGGTGACAGAGTTTGGGTTAGCCCGTTCAGTGTCGAATACGAGACCGAGTTCATCGGCCGCACGGGTTGCTGCCTTAAAAAGAAATGCTCCAATCCCTGCTTTTTCATGGTCGCGGACCATGCAGAGAAGGGGATCTGAACTCCTGATGACTTTACAGGCCCCATCCAGAACCATTCTGTTATGCATACACTCCAAACTCAAAAGTCCACGGCCTACCCGTTGTCTGGGAAAGTATAACCGTGGAACGGACGATTTAGGATGCAAGCACCTATTGAGATGCATCACTTTGCGAGTTTTAACGTCGAGTTGTCGCAGCTCTTCCTTAGTCCACTTCATTACTCCGAAAGAGTAGAGAAGGATCGGAACGGCAAGCATATTGGTTGCAGCAACTTTGTTCTTCCCCGACAGTTCTGATGACCAGATCTGTCGGAGTTTGTGCTGATACTTGCCGCGGAGAGAGTTCTTAACTGTGAATACCTCTTGGGAGTGGCGTTGCTCCACCCCTAGGTAAGTATACGTCTCTCCGGCATCCAGATGATGTAGGATGCTTCCGTCTACGAGCTGGACATCCTCTCCGTATTCCTCGCATCGTCCTCTTTTAAGATGAACCGTGGCACATTTGTCGATCCCAAATTCCATTCCGATAGCATGCGTGTACTCTTCCACCACCCTAAGGGACTGATGTAGGTCCCTTTCTCCAGAGGCATATAATTTTAGGTCATCCATGTAGAACAAATGGGTGACTTTATGCCTCCGGTTGCTGGGGTTGCCGCAGTTGTACCCATGGGTATTCCTAAGTACAACGGACAATGGCAATAGTGAGATGCAGAAGAGAAGAGGGCTGAGGGAGTCTCCCTGAAACACGCCTCTTCTAATGATGACCTGCTCTGTTTGGACTGTGTCTCTACCAGATCTTATGGTGAAGCGAGTCCTCCAGAGTGGCATCAGTTGTCCAATACATCCCACTATTTGATCGGGTACCTCAAGACATCTGAGCAAATGCATGATTAACTCATGCGATGTTGTATCAAATGCCTTGCGGTAATCGATCCAGGCCATCGAAAGGTTACGCTTATACTGCACGGAGTCCTGCGTGATACATCTATCGATGAGCAGGTTCTCCTTGCAGCCGGCGACCCCTTTCTTTGACCCTCTTTGCTCATATATCCGTTCGTACACCGGATCAACTGCGGAGAGAATGCGCGTGTATAAGATGCGTGTAAACAACTTATAACACGCATTCAAGCATGTTATCGGCCTGTAATTCTTTGGATCAGACAAATCTCCGTTTTTGGGGATGAGCACGGTTCGCCCCTCGACAAACCACTCCGGAATCTGCTGCTCCCCATCTAGCCATGAGTTAAAAACTCTAGCCAGATGGCGGTGGGTTGTTGGAAACTTTTTCCACCAATAGTTATTCAACCCATCAGGGCCTGGAGCAGCGAAATTCTTAGAACCTTTTAGGGCCCTTCGAACTTCTTCCGTGGTTATCGGATTGCGCAGATCATTGTGCTCATGCTGCCGAAGCGTCCTGCAGTAAGCTTCGAACTGCGCTAGGGCTGGAGTGTCTACATTGAGTGGTTGCGGAAACTCATAGATGTTCTTCCAGAAGGTTTCTACCCGATCAGCAGCCGGCGGGTTATCGACAACACGTGGAGGCTCTTGGAATAAGCGAGAAGGTTTATCGCGGAACTTCATGTTTTCCGCGATACTTCTCGCCCGCCTCACTAGTGACTTCTTTGCAGCCACTAGCATTCGTATCCTATCAAGACAGTGCTGTTTTATGGTAAACAGCACGCCTTGATTCAATGTGTGGTGAGCTCGTCTTAGCTTTGCAGCAATTCTCCGCACTGCCGGCGTAAAAGGCCTATTGGCCGACATGTAGTCCACCACACACTGGATACGAGACGCGTGTTGTCTCGCCGACTTGATCTTAGCTTCCATCTTGTGAACGCGTCGCTCATGCCTCCCAACAAGAGCGGTGGTTTCCCTCCTCTCCGTCTGGGATAGAGCACGAGCGGCGTCGTACACGACAGAATTGATCTGCCAGATGGTAGCCTCTTCTGAAAGAACATCGCCAATCTCTGCATCCACTCGTGCCAGTTCTTGCGGCTTCAGGGGCTTCATATTGTGAAGCGCCCTGCGGGTTCTGATGTCCTCCATTGGTGGTATGATGCGAGCCTCCTCTACAGCCAGACCGACACGTGGCATATCTGCCACTTCTGCCACTTCGTTAATCGGCTGAGGAGGAGCTCTAACATAGCCTCGAGCCCGGAGATAGGAAACATAATCCCTGAGATTTTTGGCGGAAACGGCGTTATGCTCTGGGTGTCTTTCACACCAGAGAGCATGCATCCTTGCCATGTATCCTCTCCGGGCGGGCTCACTGCTCTCGTAGATATACAGAAGTCCGTCTCTCAATTCGTCCGTCCACTCAAAGCGTCCGTTGTCATTGCGGTTGTCATTTGGCAAATCATCGTTGTTGGCCCCACCACCTTGCCTTTGACCCCTAATCCGAGGGGGTCGGTTGTGGGGGCCTCTTCCCCGATTGTTTATTATTATTATTATTATTATTATCATTATTATTATTATTATTATTATTATTATTATTATTATTATTATTATTATTATTATTATTATTATTATTATTATTATTATTATTATTATTATTATTATTATTATTATTATTATTATTATTATTATTATTATTATTATTATTATTATTATTATTATTATTATTATTATTATTATTATTATTATTATTATTATTATTATTATTATTATTATTATTATTATTATTATTATTATTATTATTATTATTATTATTATTATTATTATTATTATTATTATTATTATTATTATTATTATTATTATTATTATTATTATTATTATTATTATTATTATTATTATTATTATTATTATTATTATTATTATTATTATTATTATTATTATTATTATTATTATTATTATTATTATTATTATTATTATTATTATTATTATTATTATTATTATTATTATTATTATTATTATTATTATTATTATTATTATTATTATTATTATTATTATTATTATTATTATTATTATTATTATTATTATTATTATTATTATTATTATTATTATTATTATTATTATTATTATTATTATTATTATTATTATTATTATTATTATTATTATTATTATTATCATTATTATTCTTATTATTATTATTCTTATTATTATTATTATTATTATTATTATTATTATTATTATTATTATTATTATTATTATTATTATTATTAGCATTTCATTTTTGTTTGTAACTCAAAAATTATTAACTTTCAAGGAATTTTGAAAAAAATATCCTTTGAGAGGAGCAAACTTCCAAGAAAAGAGTTTCGACTTCTGGAAATCTATCTCTATTATTTATAATTACAATTCAACACCAAAAATAGGGCTCCGCCCAACCGTGACAAAATGGCGCCAGAGACAGTGTACGACATAAAACTTTTTTTTAACAGAAAGTTATACTATTGTGAATATTTTTTTTTTCATTCTCTGTTTTCTTAAATGACTACATGAAAGTTTAAATAATATATCTAAAAATGGTTGGCTTCTTGGAGCCCTTCTTATATGTATACTCAACAAGATCACGCGATTAAAGTAAATTAAAGTTTATTATTTTGTTTATAATGATTATTTAAGGTTGACAACAAATTAAAATTCCAAGAAATAATGTTAATACAATTTTTTTCACCAAATATTATGCCATTGCAGTTTTTGTATCCAACAATGGCATTCAGTAACGTTGGAAAACATTTTTTACATCATTTGTTAAACAATTTTTTAGAAACAAATAGACAATATTATTATTTTTCGAAAAAAATTTCAACCACTCTATTGTCTTGGCAAAATAAAGATTTGAAATTTTTTTTTTCCTCCAATACATTTTTTTAATGTTTATAATGGTTTTTTCAATTTTTTGATTATTAAAATAAATTGTTAATAAAAAAAAATCTTTATAAATGATTTCATTGTGTATTAACTTAACAATTTGTTATAAACAAATTCTATCAACCATTATATTTTTTTCTAGAGCTAAAATAAATTACGAAATCAGGCGTATTTATCAAAGAACTAAAAAAATGTTCTATTTTTTATAAAACTTTTTAATATTACACCGAACCGAAGTTAAACCGGCAGCATAAAACAAATTGATATAACTTATAAACTATTAGAGATACGATAATGGACATTCAGGTTTTTCTTATGAACGATTGGATCTTTGAAATAAGCGGATGAACAAGTTTCTTAACTATCGTTTATCAGCTATTACAAGCATTTGTTTAAAAAAATTTGAGATTTTTTTGCATTTTCTTTTCTTTTATGGCTTATAACTTGTTAATTAATGAAAATACAGCTATAAACCCCAATACAATTTTGTTCAATGATGGAATATCTATTAATCAACCCCCACATCATATCTGTATCTCATATAGTTTAAAGTTGATACGTGTTTTAGTTAATATTTATCTAACTCGTTTTTCGTTATGTATGAATTTTTATATCTTAATTACATCACCTACTTTATTTTGCAATAATTTCATTTTCTATGCCTTAAAATAAGTTATTCTGAGTTTCTAACGTTTAAGTGAGCAGCTGCTTCTTGCGATGGTCCATTCTTTTGTTAATTGTTCGAAAAAGCATTTTTCTAATAAACAATAGAAGTAACTTGGCTTAGAAGCTATAATAACTTATTGAAAAGCATAGAAAATGAAAATATTGAAAATTATGGGTAAGTGATGTAATTAAGATATAAAAATGCATATACAGTGTCATCCCCAAAGTATGCACCATATGGGAAACTTATTTATTAAGGGTTTTTCGACGAAAAGTTATTCCCGATAAAAGTTTGTGCATCCCCTAAAACTGGACATTAACCAACAAAATACAGTAAAACGCACGTAATGCCTGAGACATGAGAAAAGTACTCTTATTTTGAAAACTTTCGAGAAACGTTATTTGAAAAAGTTGTTCAGCATTAAAAAGTACATCTAGTTTTGAAGTCATTGCCATCTGAGTGAAGTTTTATTTCTTTACCCATTTTTTTAAATGGGGACTACGAAAAAAATAATTTGCTAAAACGATAAATAGACTGCTTCCTGTATACGACGGATTATTTTAAAAGCCTATAATATTACAAATTACACAACTATGTTATTAACCACGGTTAATTTTCTAAGGAGTAAAATAATTTTCAAATTTTTTGGTGCAAAGTTATTTTTATTTTTTGTTAACACCGAAAATTACTTAAAATTATGCAGTTTTGTAACAAGAACTTGATATTCAGTAATATCAAATCACAAAACATCAAAATAAAATAGGTGTTTCGGAACAAACTCATTGATTTTCTGGAGATTTTCTTGTCCAAAATAATTCTTATATTCACTTTACAAACAAAAGCATGTTTCCGAAAGAAGTATTTTACATCTCAGTAAGATGTTCATTTCGCAACATGCACAGTTCGGTTCTTCTTACACAATCCTTGACAGCATTCGTAATGTGCTCCGGTTGAATGGCCCTGACACAATTAGTAATCACATTTTTTAAATGTTCTCTATCCCTAAATGGACGATGTTTATAAACTTCGTTCTTCAATGAACCCCATAAAAAGAAATCTTTTGGGGTTAAATCTGGTGAGCGCGCTGGTATACTCTGAGTAACGTCCTAACCATTTTCCATTGAATGTTTCATTTGAAAATTGTCGTATTGCAACACTACAGTGAACACTAGCTCCATCTAACTGATACTAAATTCTTTCTCTTTGTCTACGCGGTATATGATTTAAAATTGGTAATAAATCTTGTTGTAGAAATTGCAAATATCGGTTGGCATTAAGGTTTCCATCAATGAAGAAGGGACCATTCACAGTATTGTTCAACAGTCCACATAAGACATTTACCTTAAATGAGTATTGGTCTTTGCACTCTATAGTGAAATGAGGGTTTTCTAAAGCCCACCACTACTGTTCTGTGAACTTACGGTTCCATTAGTTGAAAATGTTGCTTCATCAGTCCATAAAAGATTTATTGGGAACCATGCGTTTTCTTTGTATTCTCCCTGATACCATGCGGAAAACTCAAATATTGGAATAAAATTCCTTTCTTTTAGGATATTTATAAATTTTGGTTAGAGGGCTTTGAATTTATTTCTTCCTTAAATGTTTTGTACGGTAGTGATATGTACATCAAGAGATGTTGATATTTGTTTAATTGATGTCTTACTATTTTCGATAACACTTGAACACACTTCCTCTTCCACTTCCCAAGTTACTTTTGCAGCTGAGTGAGGTTTTTAAGAATTGTTATTAATGCTGCCTGTTTCTTTAAATTCATTTGAAATACGGGTAACTGTAGTGTGATTTACCTTGCGATTAGGATGCCTGGCATTAAAAATGTCTGTAACTTGTTCGCTTAGAGTATTTTCCCCACACAACAATATAATCTCAACTTTTTCTTCTTTTGTAAGCACTTTGATATTATTTGAATAGTATTTATAATCAAACGTTAACAAAAGAAACAATAACAATCACTACGTAAAAAATATTCAGCAAATATGTCACGTACTTAATGTCAAACATACGATTGGTTTTAAAGCCAATTTCAAACACTCATTTTGAACAAGAAAATCTCCAGAAAATCAATGAGTTTACATGGTGGTTCTTCGGGTTGTAAGGCCGACGTGTGTTCAGAGAAGAACTCGACGTTTCGCCAACACGAATGGTTATCATTTTCAAGAGTTATTTTAAAAATTTTCGCTTTCTATAGTCGCTGTCAAATGCTTGATATTTGTTATACGTTGTCTCATATGCGATAAACCCCAGAAGAGCATTCCATGTTCCTGTGGCAGCGTTTATATCGGAACCACGAAACGCTCCATTAAAACAAGAATCAAAGAGCACAAGGCTTGCTGACGTTTAGGGCACACACAGAAATCCGCTGTCGCAGAACATACTCTCAACAACGATAACCATAGAGTGAAATTTGAAGAAACCCAAGTCATCTCTTCAACATCTGCGTATTACCCAAGACTCCTCCGGGAAGCAATTGAAATCCAGAAACACCACAGCAACTTCAACAGAACCGAAGAAGGACTACAATTGAACAAGGTTTGGCTTCCATTTCTCAAAAATTCTCAATTAGCTCCCTACCCACAAAATAACGGTACGAACGATTCTATGATGTCTGCTAACGCTATGGACCAATCAGATGTAAGAACGTCAAATCACAGGTATTTATTGAGACAACGTATAACAAATGTCAAGCATTTGACAGCGACTACAGAAAGCGAAAATTTTTAAAATAACTCTTGAAAATGCTAACCACTCGTGTTGGCGAAACGTCGAGTTCTTCTCTGAACACACGTCGGCCTTACAACCCGAAAAACCACCATGTAAGTGACGATGGCCGCGAAAGCCTTTCACAATTTATCAATGAGTTTGTTCCGAAATACCTATTTTATTTTGTTGTTTTGTGATTTGATATTATTGAATATTGAGTTCTTGTTACAAAACTGTATAATTTTGAGTAATTTTTGGTGTTAACAAAAATAAAAATAACTTGGCACCAAAAAATTTTAAAATTATTTTACTCCTCAGAAAAATTGACCGTGGTTAACACCATAGTTGTGTAATTTGTAATATTACAGGCGTTTGAAATCATCCGTCGTATACAGGATGCTGTCTATTTATCGTTTTAGCAAATTATTTTTTTAGTAGTTCCCATTTAAAAAATGGTTAAAAAAATTAAACTTCACTTAGATGGCCATGACTTCAGAACTAGATGTATTCTTCAATGCTGAACAACTTTTTTTGAAAAACATTTCCCGACATTTTTCAAAATAAGAGTACTTTACTCTTGTCTCAAAATCAAATATTTGAAGGCTCCTCGTACATTACGTGAGTTTTACTGTATTTTGTTGGTGCGTGTTCAGTTTTAAGTGTTGTACAAACTTTTATCAAGTATAACTTTTTGTCGAAAAACCCTTAATAAATAAGTTTTCCATATGGTGCATACTTTGGGGATGACACTGTATAACGAAATACGAGTTAGATAAATATTAATTAAAACACGTTTATAATTTAAACTATATGGGATACAGATATCATGTAAGAATCAATTTATAGATATTTCAGTAATGAACAAAATTGTTTCGAAGTTTATAGTTTTATTTTCATTAATTAACAAGTTATGAGCCATGAAAGAAAAGAAAATGCAAAAAACACAAATTTTTATAAACAAATGCTTATAATAGCTGTTAAACAAAAGTTATAGAGCCGTATGCATAGTCAATTCCAGCGACTCGCCAGAGTTTCGCCGCTCGCTACACAAAAACTATAATGCACAGTCAAGCTCCAAAAAAGTGGTATATCGCCAGCGTTTCGCCAAAATGTGACTTATCGCGTAGTTGTCACTTTTTTGGTGCTAGACTGTGCATTATAATCCTTGTGTAGCGAACGGCGAAACTCTGGCGAGTCGCTAGCGATTGACTATGCATACGGCTGATAGATTTGCCCATCATCTTATTTTGAGGACGAAACAATCCTTCATAAAAACAAACAATTTGTCCATTATCGTATCTCTGATAGTTTATAAGTAATATTAATTTTTTACTTGACAAATCATGCTGCTGTTCAACTTCGGTAAGGTGTAATATTAAAAAGTTTTATGAAAAATAGAAGAATTTTTTTGAGTACTTTGATATATATGCATGTTATTGTAATTTTTTTATCTCCAGCAAAAACAAATTGTTAAGTTAACAAACAATGAAATTATTGATAAATAAAATATTTTTTTGTTAATCTATGAAGAAATGCCTACTATGATTTTTGAAGTGAAAATACTCTCTTAACAAATTATTTAAACTATCACAAAATTTAAAAAACGATTATTAACAATAAAAAAATTCATTTAAGAAAAAAAAAATTCAATAATTATTTTGCCAAGAAAATAGATAGGTGAGATTTTGTTTTCGAAAATAATAATCTAATCTAATTGTTTTTAAAAAATTGTTTAACCAAATGATTAAAAAAAATTTTCTTTCAACGTTACTGAATGTCATTAGATACAAAAAAAGCAATAGCATGATATTTGATGAAAAAAATTTATTAACAACAATTCTTGGACTTTTTATTTTTTGTTAGCTTTAATTCACTTTTATCGCGTGATCTTGTTAAGTATACGTATTAGAAGAGCTCCTCGAAGCCAAAAATTTATGGTTGAATCATTTGAACATTTATGTAGTCATTTAAGGTTACAGAGATTGGAAAAAAATTAATTAATCAACAGAAGTATAACTTTTTGAAAAATTTGCGTAACACTATCTTTCCGACGAGGATTTATTCTTTCAAATTTCTAGATAATACCGTAGTTTGTTCAAATTTATGAATTAATATTTGTTACTAAAAAAAAAAAATATTTTTTGTGGTACATTGTCTTTAGCGGTAGTGCTCCTATGTCGTTACGGCTGGGCGAAACACTATTTTCGGAGTTGAATTGAAATTATAAATGATAGAGATATAGTACCGGGAGTCGAAACTTTTTTCATGAAAATTTCCCCCTCTTCAAGAATTTTTTTCAAGATTCCTTAAAGGTTAATAATTTTTGAGTTATTAACAAAAAACGAAATGCTACTTTTTTTCATCTTAGTTTGTTAATAACAATTGCAATTTTTTATGTGCTAATGCATACTTTCGATACATTTTTGTAGGCGTCATTCCGAATCGAATGAGCCATCACTCATATTTTCAGGAGCTTGATCAAGAATTAAAACATTTTTGAACTTGTTAATCAGACTATTTAAGATACACCTAAACTCAAGGCAGGTAGATTAATTTTTCCCACTGGGAAATCCCTATACATATCAGCAAAACATAATATTATTAGTGAACACTTACCAGTTTCATTATTTGAATATAGTCAAAGTCACTACTACGAAGGTTCCAACGAAGTTGAAGATATTTTAAGTTTTGTACTGATAATTCCCACCATTAGGACAAGCCCAAAATTAAGTAGTTAAAATGCATCTCTAAAGTAGACCGTTTTCAAGAAAAATCAACTTTCATGTTGTTTAAATAATGTTTTTTCCTCGAAAAATTGCTGCGTGCATTGAAGCTAACGGCGGACATTTCCAACAATTCAACTGAGTATGATTGATATTGTTTTATTTTTATTTTGCAATTAAGAAGTCAACATTTTGTTTTGTTACTTGTTTTAACGTTTAAATAAATTTTGTATCATATATATATATATATATATATACAGGGTGTCCGGTAAACATTTTACAATATTGAAACTGGTGATAGACCAGATCATGACTGTTCAGAATATCGGAGTTTTACCTCAGTAAAAATCTCACCCCCTTCGAGATAATGAGCATTTTTTGAATTTCTGGGAAATCACTACCTCACCTTGGATTTTTGAGTGCCATGTCTACAAATTGAGACCAATTCAAATATCTTTGCTGCTGAAGATTACTGATGAGTGATGCTTTTAGATGTACTGAACAGTTTTTCAGAAAACGTTAAAAAATGTCAAGAAATTATGGTAAAATGCAAGATTTGGGTTTCACCAAATTTTTTAACAACAGTTTGACATTATTTTTTGAAAAAAATACGTGAACAAGTGGAAGTGGATATTCATTACAAAAGAATGCCCGTTTTGTCCAGACTCTACTATGGTATGAAACAAACAATAATTATTTTTGGAAGGAGTAGAATTTCGATTGTATTAGAGTGTGATGTTATTCTGAGCCAAAATCAACTCCATTAGACTTTGTCAGTAATGTCATCTATTTTCATCCTGTCAAGATGAAATGATTGAATAATCATGAGTATTAACAAATCAACTGCTTAGAAGAATTCAATGAGATGTAAAGCAGTAAATACTAATTCAACGTTTTTTTGAATCAACATTCAACATACACTATAAACCACAATAACCGCAATTATTCAACATCGCACTGAATAATATTACAAATATGTTAATTTCCATCCACTCGTTCGAAGAGACGAAATCTTTTCAAGAAGAACCTTTTCAAATGCGCCATAGGTTATATCTCCCAAATCAGCGATTTTCTGAGCGGCATTGTGCAATTGGATATAGTTCTGCATAAAGCGCTGCTGCAGCAGTATAACGTGTGTACGGCATGACAAAGAAATAAATACCACTGAATAAAATAAGCGGAATAATTAAAAAAAACTACGGCAGAAGTTACAAGTGGTTCAAACATAATGTGACAGTCACCTACCAGATTTTTTCAATTCTATTTACAGAAGATCCGTTCATGCACAATGCTGTATTTTATTTTTCCATTAGGAAACAATTGCTTCTACGGACACAACAAGGAGTTTTTAATTTTCGACAAGGATTCACCTCCTAAAAAAATCTTGCACTTATTTGGTTACACCTGTGTGTCTGTCGGTCTCTGAAACTTCGTTGGAATCTGGATGTTGGACAATTGCGACATTTATCACAAGAATTCGTATTAATCGGTGCCATGTCGGATAATCGACATTTCATGTCGATAATATTATTAGGATTAATTACATGAATAGTTAATTTTATTGACATACTAATTAATGCTATTTCTTTATTATTACTAATCATTTCTACATTTCATCTTGATAAAATCGAAATAAAATAATTTTTGGGCGTAAGTATAAAAGTTGATGGAAGCCTAGAATAAACCACGCCTAATTCAATGAAAATCGTTTCCTCCAAAAATAATTATAGTTTGTTTAATACCATGGTATACTCTGAACAAAATGAGCATTATTTTGAAATAAATGTCCACTTTCAATTGGTTATGTTTCTTTCAGACAATAATGTCAAACTTTAAAAAAAAAATTGATGAAACGCAAATTTGTCGTTTTACCCTCATTTCTTGAATTTTTTTTTTCACTTTCTGAAAAACTGTTCTGTATGTCTAAAAGCGTCACTCATTAGTAATCTTCAGCAGCAAAGATATTTGAATTTGTCTCAATTTGTATACATGGCACTCAAAAATCCAAGGTGGGGTAGCGATTTTCCAGAAATTCTTAATATGCCTATTATCTCGAAAACAGTGATATTTTTACTGAGGTGAAATTTCGGTATTTCGAACAGTCATGACCTGGTCTATCACCAGTTTCAATATTGTACAAGGTTTACCAGACACCCTATATATATATATATATATATATATATATATATATATATATATATATATAATAAGGATGGATTTAGCGAGGGGCAATATATGAAAATATAAGTAGAAAAATTATTGGGTATAACCCTCAAAATGTTCTGCAACCGTAGACACGTGTTTCGAGCTTAAGCTCTCATCAGTACGGTAAAATCAAGTGCGAAGATGTACAACACTTGGATGTAAAAATAGAAACAAAGGAAGTCAACAACAGGAAGCCAACCACACATTTGTGGCTTCGGTTAGAAGACCTTGTGCTTACAAGGCAACAACTAACGTCGCCACGGAGGCAGCTATAGCTATAGCTTAAGCTCTCATCAGTACTGATGAGAGCTTAAGCTCGAAACACGTGTCTACGGTTGCAGAACATTTTGAGGGTTATACCCAATAACTTTTCCACTTATATTTTCATATATTGCCCCTCGCTAAATCCATCCTTATTTGTATTTTCCTGGGTAGGATTGTCACGCTGGTAGCTATAGCTGCCTCCGTGGCGACGTTAGTTGTTGCCTTGTAAGCACAGGGTCTTCTAACCGAAGCCACAAATGTGTGGTTGGCTTCCTGTTGTTGACTTCCTTTGTTTCTATTTTTACATCCAAGTGTTGTACATCTTCGCACTTGATTTTACCGTACTGATGAGAGCTTAAGCTCGAAACACGTGTCTACGGTTGCAGAACATTTTGAGGGTTATACCCAATAACTTTTCCACTTATATTTTCATATATTGCCCCTCGCTAAATCCATCCTTATTTGTATTTTCCTGGGTAGGATTGTCACGCTGGTAGCTATAGCTGCCTCCGTGGCGACGTTAGTTGTTGCCTTGTAAGCACAGGGTCTTCTAACCGAAGCCACAAATGTGTGGTTAGCTTCCTGTTGTTGACTTCCTTTGTTTCTATTTTTACATCCAAGTGTTGTACATCTTCGCACTTGATTTTACCGTACTGATGAGAGCTTAAGCTCGAAACACGTGTCTACGGTTGCAGAACATTTTGAGGGTTATACCCAATAACTTTTCCACTTATATTTACATATATTGCCCCTCGCTAAATCCATCCTTATTTGTATTTTCCTGGGTAGGATTGTCACGCTGGTAGCTATAGCTGCCTCCGTGGCGACGTTAGTTGTTGCCTTGTAAGCACAGGGTCTTCTAACCGAAGCCACAAATGTGTGGTTGGCTTCCTGTTGTTGACTTCCTTTGTTTCTATTTTTACATCCAAGTGTTGTACATCTTCGCACTTGATTTTACCGTACTTATGAGAGCTTAAGCTCGAAACACGTGTCTACGGTTGCAGAACATTTTGAGGGTTATACCCAATAACTTTTCCACTTATATTTTCATATATTGCCCCTCGCTAAATCCATCCTTATTTGTATTTTCCTGGGTAGGATTGTCACGCTGGTAGCTATAGCTGCCTCCGTGGCGACGTTAGTTGTTGCCTTGTAAGCACAGGGTCTTCTAACCGAAGCCACAAATGTGTGGTTGGCTTCCTGTTGTTGACTTCCTTTGTTTCTATTTTTACATCCAAGTGTTGTACATCTTCGCACTTGATTTTACCGTACTGATGAGAGCTTAAGCTCGAAACACGTGTCTACGGTTGCAGAACATTTTGAGGGTTATACCCAATAACTTTTCCACTTATATTTTTATATATATATATATATATATATATATATATATATATATATATATATATATATATATATATATATATATATATATATATATATATATATATATATATATATATATATATATATATATATATATATATATATTGTTATGATACTAATTTTTTATGAATTTTTCAAGCTAGATACTTACTACCTTTTTCTTATAGTTTGTGGCAACTCAACTCAGTCGGTGCGCCAGCATGAAGTACTCTGTCTCAAACAGGGCAATTTCTTGGAATGTTATATCTTTACTATTATCAAAATTTTGAATTGCAATGTTTTTTTTTTAATAAATAAATTTTAAAGTTTCAGAATTCAAATTATTTTTATTTATAAACAGTTAATTAAGCAAACAAATCAAATAGAAATGTGATAAATTTTCAATAAAAAATTCTATAATATGATGAGGATGATGATGATTTCTCTTGAAATGAATTTTCACAGATATTGGAGTTTACTTCACAATGTATTAAATGCACGGTGCAGGTCTCTGAGACAGCGCCTAGTCATTCCATGAATATTCATTCCATGCTGTTGACATCTAACATCTAATTTAACCTCACTTCCGTTTGAGTTATAGAAAGAAAATGACAAATTGAAAAATATATTATCAAACCAATTGATTAGTAATAATTGTTCGTGGAGGATTTTAAAGTGCACTGAGTTTGTAAGTATGTTGTAAAAGTTTTTATTGGTAAACCGAAATTGAAAGTTTGTAGGCAATAGCACTGTTGTAATGTTCAAAACACAGTTTGTAGCAGCTCTACCAAAGGATATTATAGGATAAATACCTTTTCATCAGATGATGTGTCTCCAGGAATGTGGTTGACATATATTTTACTCAGGATACCTGCTTGTGGAAATGTGAGTGGTTTTACTTCATTTTGTTGGTTCACGAGTTTTTTCTTCTTGAAATATGAAAACTGTCTGGTTTTGTGAAGTTTTCTCTATGAAAATTGTCTTCAGCTATCTCCAAAAAATTTTCTCCCATCAACAAACTCTTTTTTTTTATCACCATAACTATCCTTTCTGACTTTCCCTGACACTTTTCATTGTCACTCAAATATTATTTTCCACTTTTTTTTTTTTTTAAATTTCTATCAATAATACGTTCAACAACAGCTTATTAAATTAATTACAATGTACAAAAGTCTTTATTCACATTTGTATTCTCTTTGAACTAATCTTTTTGTATTAGAAATATTTAAATTCTCCTACTATTAACATTCCCATTATCATTTTTTTTTTCTAGTTGGCGCTCCACAAACTCATGATATTAATTCATACTGGATGATATTTTTTTAAAATGATTTCAAAATGGTTTTTCATGAGAAAAGTAAACTACTCGTAATTCTTGAAGTTAAAATATAGTAAGTATCTGCATGGTATAGGTAAATATTCATAAGGGTTAAAAAAAAAAATATATATATTTTACTCATTCCATTCACTTACTACAAGTTTTCATAACAATATATATATATATATATATATATATATATATATATATATATATATATATATATATTGTTATTATTATTATGAAACACCCTGTAGAGGAGCATCTTGAATGACGTAGCACACCACAGAGAATGAGTATTTTCAGTTGTGAAAGAGAATTACTCTGATATAATGAGTAAGTTAAAAAATTAGCTAAATTTGTGTATAGATAGATAGATAAATAAATAAACTGTATTGTCTAAAAGAAAAAATTTGTCGACAAAGTCAAAGTATTACACTGTCAATTCTTCACATCTTAGCCTTTGGAGAAAATCTCCCATGAAGATAAAACTATTTAATATTTCAAAGTTACAAAAGTTACAAAAAGGACATAAAAAAAATGTAAAATATATAATATATTATATATATGATTAGTTAATAATATCAAATACAGAATATTAAATATTAAGTATAGAGCGACAAGAATTCATATGCAAGATACTCCTCTGAATTATAAAAGCATTTCCCGATCAGAAATGTTTTAACTGATTTTCGGAAATACTACATGTCGCTAATGTCTCTGATTTGATTAGGTAAGTGATTGTAAAATTGCTTGCTTCTGTGAATCAAAGACTGTTTCGTGAGAGTTGACGTGCGAAGAGGGATGGTAAGTTTTTTTTCCTGACGTGTAAATCGCTTCGTGTTGGATTTAATAAATTTCTCCCTGTTTGTGCATCAAGCAAGTTGTCTCTAAAATGAAAATTTCATGAAGCGTTAATATTTTTTCACCGACGAAGATTGCCTGCACGATTCACACATATTCACTATGAAGATAAAGTTCGTTTCTGGAGGACAAAATGTTTGGAATAAAACTTGACTGCAGGAACCCCAGAATGGAATTGCACACCGTAGGCGGGACTCAATAAATGAGTAGTATGCAGTTGAGGAAGGTGCCATTCCGAGTTCACGAGATATTATATTGACAACGTAACAACCAGAGGACAATTTTTTTAGAGTCGTTATATGAGCTTCAAGCTTCAGATGTTGGTCGATTTGTACTCCAAGAAATTTTGTTTCGGGCTTGCTTTTAATTACTTGAGAACCTAAAGGTACTTGTTCTAGATCCATCCTGAAAGTGACCTTATTTGTTTTAGTAATATTTAACGGCAGTCTTATTTTTGAAAACTGTTACTCTGTCCAGTAAAGATTTATTCATATTGAATGTTAGTGTGTTTAGTTATGTTTTATTTATTTATTGATTAACACTATTCAACTTGACAACATCGTATGGTAAAGTCTCTTATAATTTTGGGTATAACATCTTATTGTCATTATTCGGTTGCTCAACTATCCTAGTAAGTACTCGTTGACATATACATATTAAATGTTGCTGTGGCACCCCTCTTTTTTTTGTGACCATTCTGTTACTGTTCAATGATATAATTCTGTTATAAATTATAAACGAACCCATAGTGCCTACCGATGAAGAGCTGCCGTCAGCATTGCTCCTTTTATTCAAGTTTAAAGAAAAAAAATTTGCAGTGTCTAACATTTCAATATAAGTATCGCCATTAAATTGCCGCAGACATGTTTTTCTGTACACTACGTGTGTGAAGACATGTGCATTTTCGTCACTCCAGTGCATTCGTCGCTTCAGCAAATGTTTTTCTAGCAACTGGGGATTAACACGTAACATTTCGGTCATATTCTCGCAAAATTGAATTCTTCATTCAGCGTCGCCCGCAACTCCTAAAGAGGGTTTATTTTTTATGGGTGAAACTTATGGAATTTGAGTACCCGACGGATAGCTTGTTGAGAAATTTCTGTCATCGCTGAACCTTGTCGTAGAAACATTGTAGGATTCATAGCAGAATGTCATATAAATCTTTCTCTTGTGACGCTCCAAACCCTCTAATGCCCCATTTTTTGTTTTCGTCTTAAAATTTTTTATGGGTTGAAAACAAAACGACAAACAAGAATATGCAATCAGAAAGTAAATTCAGTAAAATTTGTGGAAAGTACAGGTAAGAATAGTTAAACCGCCTAGAGTCGGCCCTAGACACTTACAGCCGAATGCATAGTCAATTCCAGCGACTCGCCAGAGTTTCGCCGCTCGCTACACAAGTACTATAATACAAAGTCGAGCTCCAAAAAAGTGGTACATCGCCAGCGTTTCGCCAAAATGTGACTTATCGCGTGGTTGTCACTTTTTTGGACCTCGACTGTGCATTAAAATCCTTGTGTAGCGAACGGCGAAACTCTGGCGAGTCGCTGGCGATTGACTATGCATACGGCTGTCAGAGTACTGAACAGAAAGCAGTTGTGATATACGAAAGATATTCATCATTAGTTGAAATTCTTACAATAACCCTTGTATCGGAAGAAAATGAATGAGTATTGCATGTCTTTATTATTTTCGTTGATGAAACACATATCTTCGTGGGGGAATTGCACAGGTTCAAGTTATATTCAGTGCAATACGCTTGCGTTTCTGACTTGCATGCCAAATCTATACTGAAATGCACACCAATGTCCTATTTGATCATAACGTACATCATCTACTGGAATGTATGCCTTCTTTGGTTTTGGTAGAGGTAGTGTACCTGAAGACGATAGCCGGCCCACTGACCATTTCTTTTGAGCTAAGTTAGCCATACACAGGAATTCGCCACTGCTGTGAAGAAAATCGGTAGTTCAGTGTGTTGTCTTTGCAAACGATGATACAAAATATACGCATTGACCATTGCTACATCTAACAAATGAAAAAAAATTCTATTTGTCCACTTTCTAGTCTCCATACGGATGTGGTAGCAACCAAGAATTCCATCCATGAGGTCGACTCCACCCTCCGAACAATAAGAGATATAGAGAGGGTTTTTCTATCTCTTTCTTGAAAGCAACATAACCGACGTTGTTTACAAACATCAATGTACGAGTAGTGTTAAAAAAAGGCACTGTCAGAAATTTCCGTTTGTACTCGTTGATCAGGTTGGAATTCCGTATTATATTCACTCTTAACTTGGTGATCATGTTTGTTTACATCCGTTTACGACTTATCTATCACCTTGTCAAATCAAACTATGGGCATCGCAGCAAGATTATCATGGCATAAACCATATTTGATAGGCATTCCATAACGACCTTTTTAGTAGTATCAAATGAGTAGACTTTCAATGAATCCGCTCATTTTTATCCCGATTTTGAAGCAAAAATACACTAAAAAGTATGTAAGTAGGTAAGCAAACTCAACTATTTACAACCAAATTTCAATCATAAGCCACTAGCTATTATGGACTCATTCTGATGGCTACTGGATTATCAGAAAGTCTATCACGTAAGTTACCGGTTCTTCAGAAGTTTTCGATGTTTCCAATTGAATACAATTTTGTAAACATGGAATATCACATATGTCTACATGAATAATCGATCTGGAATGTTTTCAGTGGCTGTAGCGCATCCGGCTAAACCAGACGTGGACACAAACTACTTTACTGTAAATGGAAAACTGTAAATCATCGCAAGTTTTAACTCTCATCAATTGGTTGAGTATTATTTTCAATCTTCTGAGAGAGCCCATACTCCCTATTCCAGGAGATTCCTAATTGAATTCCTTCAATTCTTGAGTGAAAAGCGACGGACTCTAAAATTGTAACTTACTTTATCATAGAATGGATAGTTTGGATAGCGAATTTCGAGTTTGGGAAAATGCAGGCTTTTTTTTTGAAAAATAACATTTTCTGAGGAATTCCAAATAGATATAGGCTTTCCTATCTGTATATCAAAATTGCTGGTTACTGTATTGAATTCATAGTCTCAGAGACGAGTGCAAGCCATTTTATTGATAACATTATGACTAGTTATTCATAAAGGCTGTGAAGTCTTATTGGAATGTCTTTCGAGTACTTAATACATGGTTCTTAGATATTTTTTCAGTTTGAATTTGTTGGTCATGGAATTCACTTCACTGTTCTGCAACTATATCAATATAATAACTTGGCAGTTATGTGTGTGTGTGTGTGTAAGTGAGTGTGTGTTTGAAATGTATACTATTTTAGAGGCATTCGTGATTGTGAAACCGATGATATGGTCACAGATGATACCTGAAGAAAATGTTTGAAACTATAATCCATTAGATACAAAAAATTGGACTACTTCAGCAAAGGAATAGAAGAATGCAATCCAATATTTCAATTTGTTTCAAGCTGGACACACGATTTACAATAAGCAAGTCACCGCTCCACCCTCTGAGCAAATGTAGACTACACCAAAATAGAGCTGTTGCTTGGTATGTCTGCAGATATGTCCTCAGAGATACATGTCGGCCCCAATTTGACTCATTGACTACGTTTATCTGGACGATCTTTATCCGCTTCAAATTCAATAGCATTGAGTCGAGTGAAACCACCCTTCAGTTTATATCGCAATATTTAAGTGGATCGAAGAATCCTATTCTTCAATCCGATTGAAAAAAGCTAACTTCACAGCAAAATGTCGAATTTCGTTACCTTAAATTTCTTGTGTTCTGCGAATTAAATCACGAATCGTTGTTCTGTGGATCTGGTCTCTTCTTTGGACCTTACGTTTCTTTTCTTAATTATTATTTTGCTCTCCATTTTGAGACAGACAATTGTCAATATAAACAGTAATCTGAATTTGGCTACTTCTACCTGTCATTTGTCAATTTCAAACTTGTTTATCTCGTAATTTCACTTCTCTTCAAGGCGATCGGTTGGGTCCAATCCTATATTTTATGGAATTGACTTGAGTGATTCAATCCAATCCGAACACTGTATATATCGATTAGGTGCATCGGATCCAGTCAAGTCAAACCCACTTTGAGCGGATCCAAAGTTGTGAGATAAATGTAGTCATAAACTATAATGACTCTCACCTCAATATTTATACCAGAGACTGTTTGATGTTTAAGAAACAGAAGTAAAATAATTACATGAGAAATTCTTGTTTTCCTACCGACTGACTTGAAATATCGATCGCTCCCTGAGCCTAACTCTACACAAGTTGAGGCATTACTTTTTGACAACTCTTAAAACCTTTTTAAATATCTGCCTTAGCCAAGAATCACACTGATCGACCAGGACCGACCGTCTGCGACCGTCTACCTACGACCAAAAATTGAAGTAGATGAATGAAACCTTTCAAACTCACACTGATCGACCATCTACGACCGACCGACCGCCAGAATAATTTTGTAAATCTGACATTGATCTGACATTCAGAGGGTCATGTCAATTTTCTATTTATTTATCAATGCTTTTGTTGTAAATAATGAGTGGGAGTGATAGTGAAGAAGAAAGAATTATGTTTTTTATGAACGATTAATAAAGTAAAGTAAAAAAGTGTGTGGAATAGAGAACTTTATTTATATCGTGAACAGGGGGGTGCATTTTGAACCAATTATCCCAAATTACTAAAATATCAATACAGTTCCGAACTAACTACTATTGAATGTCCATAAATTACACCCACAGAAATTCTCAATTAAAAAAAGGCCAATTTTTTATTTGCTGGGCATTACTTCCCGATGGACTACCAAGGAATGTCTCCTTTTTCTATATCCAGCACGTTAATTCTTTAACTATAAACTAATATTATGTAAGTTACTATTAGTTGAACATTACTGGTACTTAACAATTATTCTCTTGCGTTAATAAATTCCATCAATGACTTCTGTATTGCTGTAATTAGGACTACTCTGATTTAACGTGGCTCCTCACCGCTGTTATTGGAATATTTATCTCTGCGGCGGTCCACACGGTTCCTGTATTGTTCCGCTGCTTCAAAAACATTAAAAATTTGGGTTTACTATAAATTCTGAATATAGTGCTCACGAATTTCTGACTCAATTGGAAATATAACAGTTCACACAAATAATAATAAAATTTTCCTTTGGGTGGAAAACTGTTGAAAGTTTATCACAAACATGTGTCCAAATGATAATTTAGCCCATGGACATTGCATCACAATAGTCTGACGACGACCAAAATTTCCAGCAGGTTGTAATTTCAAACATGGTCTTTGAAAACCGGTCGTGGACGGTCAAAAATGGTCGAACAGTGTGAGTTGTGCGATAAGAATATACGTGTTGGAAATTTTGGTCGTTGGTGGATGGTCGCGGACGGTCGCGGACGGTCGGTTCTGGTCAATCAGTGTGATTCCTGGCTTAGGATACCAATAATCTAAATTCAGAAGAAACATAAGAAAAAGAGTAAAAGTGCTACTAAGGCTTTCACTACACTTTGGATGAGTATTTTAATGATACACTTTCAACATTAATTTGAATGTAATCTCTTGTGTGTATTATAGTTTATGTATTAAAATGCATGTAAAGCATATATATAGTGTATATTATAGTTTACTCATTTGATTCAACAATTTGATTATTTTGACTTTTCCACTTCAGCACTTAATTAATTTTTTTTGTATTTATAACCTTATGATATGCTTTGTCAGCAAGAATGTAATAATTTGCACAATAAATGATTTTCGATGACATCTTGACAACACACGTGCTTTTCAACCAGGTATGTGGCCGTCTATAGACAGAAATATAACATGATACAAATTTATCAGTACGCCGCCACTGGTTCTAAGCTCACATCCAAATATCATAACAATAACAAATCACCCACTCTGAACTCGGAGGTTACCCCTCACCCACAAACTATCACAAAGGATAGTGACATGCAGCTTTCATAACAATGTGTGATGTGCATATAGAAATGGCACCCCTATATCTTTTATTGCTCGAAGACTCCACCCATATGCTTTTATGATGCATGGGCAATGGACTTACTTGTGCTTCTTACTTTTTTGATCCCATCGCCAGGTTTGCAGACAGAAGTGGTTTGATGCCAACAAAGGTCGATAGTAATTGAACGGTTTTTGTGTTAAGCTATAGAACGCTGCTTATTTTGATTCCATTTGCAGTGGCAGTTCCTCAGAATAACCTTGGTCAGTTTTATTTCTTGTCAGCTCTGCGTCGCTTGACAATTCGACATTCGGTACACGATTCCCACGCACTGTTCCCAAGCTAGGCAACGGAGATAGGTCAATAAACCGACAGATGTATAAAAATTGTCGAAGTAAACAATGTGGTTGACATTGTCTGGAACTTTCTTTGACAAACGAACGACATCACTCGAAGCAGCTCCAAGATCTGGTGTATTCTCAAGAATTACGTTATCATCAGCGCCGGAATAAATTTCAAATGCTTACGAAAAACCAGTATGATCGCAGAGTGCGAATAGTTTGGTTCCCCATTTGTGTGGCTTCTTTGGCATATACTGACGAGTTGGATTGCCTCCCATTTTCGTAGCACACATCTGCTCATCAACACAGAGACGTTGAAGCATTGGAACAGAATCAGAGCGTTCATTGAAGTGTTCCACCAATGGCCGCAATTTGTACAATCTATCGTAGCCAGATTCGGATCTTGCGACTGCAGCTGAATTATCATTGAAATGCAAAAAATTTCGTATTTTCTCGAATCGTCGACGAGTCATTGCCTGTCTGATTGCTTCGAAAAAATGTCTGCTCCAATATGAACAAACGTTTGGATATCGATAAACGAACATAAAAAACATTATTCTAATGAATTGGCGAGGCTCTGCTTCATTGGTGATGAATCGAGATGTGATATTTCTCTGGTGCGCATACAAATTCATTTGTTCAGCCAAAAACTGGAGGAAATTTTGGGTACCAAAATAACGAAAACAATCGTATGGTGTTGTCAATTCTTCCAACTCAGCTGACATTTCCTCCACTTTATGCCACGCAACTTCGTTCAGATGCAGTTGCAGATTTTTTCTTCTCCATTCTATTGATTTCATCGCAGACGGATCCTTTTTCTTTTCACGTATGTTCACACTCATTGGGCCACTGGTGGGAGGAACTGGTTCGGTTTCCTCTTCTTGTAATTCACGTTCATCGCGTTTTCTGAAGCGTTGAGCAGGAGCAGCAGAATCAGTGAGAGTTGTGGGATCACAAATGATAGAAGTTGATGGAGAAGTTGATGGTAATGGAGATAAAGCTTCCTCAGGTTCAGCTCCGATATGGCTGAGGTTACAATTTCTCAGATTCAGACACTCTTTGAAAATGTCACTTGAGTTCAATTGCCATCAATTGCCAAATCATCTCCTTCACGAATGTAATCTGGATCGGCAACATCGTCATCAGTATCAAAATCAAGTTTATAATATACCTCAGGGCGAGACATTACTGCTAACAACAGGATACCTGAAAGAAATAACGTTGATTGTAATATAAAATATAAAACAAAAACAATTTGTAAAATGACGCCAATCTGCCTATACCCGCCTAAAGGCGTCCTCACTTAATTCAATGGTATACCTAGGTGAATTCTTACGTGGAGGTAAATTCAAAACTGCATTCAATGAAATACAATTTTTCTCACTCACCGGTATTTTTCCCAAATTGTTGCGATCAGAACTGCTATTTCTATTGATAATCGAATTTTTCTCTGAAGGAACAATGACCTTCCTCACCTATTTTTCACTTCAAACTGGCGGGTATTAGAACATTTGGGCGCGGCCAACTGGGCGCGAGTCAACTGGGCGCGGACAAGTGAGCACAGGGACAACTGGGCGCAAGGACAACTGGGCGCAAGGACAACTGGGCGCAGGGACAACTGGGTGCATGGACTACCAGGCCCAGGGACGACTGGGCACCAAAAACACAAAATTAATAATAATTCTTAATAACAACTCAAGTTCCAAGCTCCCAACTAGGTTAGTTCGGTCAGCTTAGATCAGACTAATAAAATACTACACTCAAAATGAATTTATGATAATAATTATGATTAGTAGATAAAATTAAATTAAATTATTTGCAAATTTTCCTATTTATACAGTGCGGCTTTCAATAACTAGCCCCCCCCCCTGTTAACTTTTGAACGGTTCGACGTAGAAACATGAAAAAAAAATCGTTTTGAGGGTTTCACCAATACTACTTTTTGAAATAAAAGAAATAGTGATTGCACGGTAGGGGGCAAAGGGGGCCCCATCAACTCAACATTTTTTAATGGTATGTGGGGTCAAGTGTCTCATCGTTGAAAAAAGAATTCAATTTTCTTTACAACCATCTAAATATTTTTTAATTTTGTTTATAATTTTTTTCCCAATTTCGATTTTTATACTTTTTGAAAATTTTAAATTAATGTGCCCCCAGCACCATCTGTCGAGTAATTGCAATGTTTCTTCTCGTTAAAAGTAGTATCGGTAATACCCTTCAAAAAATTTTTGGTTTCATTGTTCCACATCCAACCGTTCAAATTTATCGAGGTATGAGTAGTATTCAAATCCGCATTTATATTTGATATTTCGATTTTGAATCACAAAAAAATATTACCGAAATTCAAAAATATTTAGATGGTTGTGAAGAGAATTGAATTCTCCTTTCAACGATGTGACACTTGACCCCACATGCCATTTAAAAATTTTGAGTTGATGTAGTATTTGTGAAACCCTCGGAATATTTTTTTTTCATGTTTCTACGTCGAACCGTTCAAAAGTTAACAGGGGGGGGGGTACTATTAAAAGCCGCACTGTATACTCGACCCTTAATAATGAGGTCCTGAAATTGAGAATTAGGAACAAGTATGACTCCTTATTGTTGTTCTTCTGACTGTGATTTATTTATATGAATACTCAACCCTTAATGATGATGTCATGAAATTAAGAATAAGGAACAGGTATAATTCCTTATTGTTGTTCTTCTGACTGTGTCTTATAGGAAAACACGACCTCTATGAACTCCGCTGGGGAACTTTGGTCGAGTCATACTATCCTATAATTAGTAGATGAGAGTAATAAAAGAATTATTACTAAATTTGGGTTTATTTTTTTTGGCGCCCAGTCGTCCCTGCGCCTGGTAGTCCTTGCGCCCAATTGTCCCTGCGCCGAGTTGTCCTTGCTCCCAGTTGTCCCTGCGCCCATTGGGCCGCGCCCAGTTGACTCGTGCCCAAAACATGGTTTGAAAATGTTTCTAATTAGATATTTTCGCAAAGATACAAATATGCTAGTATGTTTGAAAGTGTTCTGAGTTTTCAAATTTCAAATTCTTGGTGATTCATTTGTGAAGGCATTGCAACAATTAGGTATGGCATAAATTTTTCAGCAATTTTTTTACAAAACACATTTGAGCAGAAAAATTGGATATTTCAGATATTACAAAATTTCAATTCGCTGAAAAATTGAAAGGTTGAGAGGAAAAGAAAAAATATAGGTTATTTTAACTGATTCAAATTGATTAGGTTGGTTGGAAACCGCAAAATAAATAAGCTTTTTTATAGTATTTATCGAATTATTGAGAAATAACCTAACATTTAATAACGAACAGTCGTTACCGACCGATGATGAACCCTTTACTTCCATATACAGCTACTACGTAGGCTTAGTATGGCAAGTACCTGTCAGAAAACAACTACTCTCCTGGCTGAGGCCACGACGGGTATTGAATTAAATCCAACAGATACTTATGCAACGTTTCTCAAAGCATCAGAGGACGCAGTTGCTTGTGCCCTTTATGACCAACCAGCAGAATTATGTTATGTCGTTCTTATTCGCTGAAATACTTTGAATATTCATATACATAATATCAGAATTTACTAGTATACTAGGAATGCTCACTTGTTTTTTGGAGAAAGTCTTTTTGTTTTCTCAATCAACATGGGTTGATATATTTTATGGTTTTCGAAAAATTACCCCTTGCTTCCATAATCTCCAGCTGTTTTCTGATACGTATATAATACTCTTGTTGCCTCTTTGTTTGATCACTAAAAATTCTGTGGTTTGTTAATACAGATCGGCTGTTTTTCAAAACATTAAGTGCATCTTCTCGTATTTTCAGTATGACTTTAAGTTACCGATTTTTATCCTTCATGATTCGACCTACTCTGAACACTTTTATACAATTTAAATCCACATCAAAATGTTTTAGAATTTTCTTTATTGTTTCCAAATCCTCCTCCACACGTTGTTGCGAGGTATGAGCTTGAGACTTCTTTACATTTCCTATCATAACGTTTCGTTCTTTTTTCTGCCTTTCCAGGAGTTCAGATAATATTTCCCCTGAAGCTTCTTCACTACCAATGAAGTTACTTTGAGGTACAACTATATTATTTGTCACTTTTTCCAAGTTCTCCCTCAATTCGTGTATTTGCTCAATCAATCCTGTCTCGCATTCATCACAAAAGAATATCAATTTTCTCTTTGTTTTCAATTGCAGGCATTTTATTTCTGATCCTGTTAAGTTTCTACAGCTATCACATGGATAAAGTTGGTCCGGTTCAAATTTATCTTCACTTTTGGAGCATTTCTTTTTATCCATAATGTACTGAATTCTGGAATTATTTGATACTTGGCAACAGTGTTTGGGCGTATTTTAATCAAGGGATTTATCGGAATTCAATCAAATATTTTCTCGTGCTCCCAAGGTTTTTCTTCTTTACCACACTTTTTTTGGCACTATTATCACAATTTTAACATGTGTTGTAAGTAATTATGCTGACTTGTAATCCATGGTACATAGGTCATCAAAACAAACAACAATCAACAAACAATTGATAAAAAACAATAGTAGGTATGTACCTACTGATGTAAACATATAACATAATTTTTTGTCATAGCCATCTATGTAATTGTTAATAAAATGTGCCGCGAGAACAGTGAACATTGGACGTGGTGTTGTGTGTACGGAAAATATGTAGAATAGTTTTTTTCTATATTTTTCAACAATGTTCTGAATTTTACAGGGTCTGTAATAATTTCTGGCTGGTAATTGTATTTTTTTGAACGTGACCTTTGATCATGGAGTGTAAAATCGATATGTTTATGAGGCACTTCAAATCTATATCAGAAAATGTATTATCTTGAATCATGGCGGTTAACGTTATACAGGGAGGCTCGATAGTGTATGGAAGTAGTCAATAGGAAGAAAAATGTAAAAAGTACACTATTAAAAAATATTTCCACTCATACACATTTCATATACCTATATAAGCATATTGTTCCATTTGTACCATGTTTGGGGTACGAATTTTGGGCATATGTTGTGGATTTTAGGATATGCACGATTCAAAATAAAATCACCGATGATGCTGAAAATTTGTTTGTTTCAATGTCCTGTGAACCGTGAAGTTAGTATAGTGGGTTAACAATGTGCAAAAGAAACGCCCCCTGTATTCTACCTCAAAAGCATCGAGAAAACGAACGCATTGATAAACATCTTATAATTTATCTGGGTCGTCACAAAAACTGTTAATTAGATAAATTTGTATGTAGGATGTAAATACAAAACAGATCAGCAACTGTTGGTCAAGCCGCGAATAAAATATATTAATATCAATAAATGAAGAGTATTAAGTTTTTTTGATATTAAATACAATGTCTTTCATTTTACTATGATGAAATAACAATCAGTAAATGTCAACGTGTCTCTTACTGTCACTCTATATTACATTTTCATTGTATAAAACTTTTTTGACAACTTTTGTAATATTACGCCCCTTTTGATATATTACCCTGTGTATTATAATGGTGTACTCAAACTGAGAGTAATGACAAAAAATTTGAAAATATCAAGGATGAAATTTTCAATGAGGAATCGGAGTAAAAAAAAAATCATAATTTTACAGTGGATAGAGCTCAACGCGCTAATTCCGAATATATATATATATATATATATATATATATATATATATATATATATATATATATATACTGAATATATGCTGAATACTTGTTTCAAGGAGCAATAAATGTTCCAGTGACTGTAAAACAGTCGAAAACAATCCTTTAGGAACTCACTATACCTTTGTATAGATTGTATGGCATATGTTCGACAGAAAACAACTACTTCTCTGGCTAATACCTCGACAGATATTGAATTATATCTGTCAGACATATGTGCAAAGATCCTTACTTTGAAGGAACAACTTTGCAAGAGCTCTCAGAGACAGACAGCAGGACACCGCCTGATCCAAACAAGGAACCAACTGCTGACCGGTTTCGGGATGAAGTCCCTCATCAGTGCAGTCCTGGTTATCACGGTTGTATACACGCGGGGGCCCGGTGCCCGTCATCGTTCGCCGGGATGAACACTGCAAGCAAGGGGTAATTTTTCGAAAACCATAAAATATATCAACAACAAACCCACGTTGATTGAGAAAACAAAAAGACTTTCTCCAAAAAACAAGTGAGCATTCCTAGTATACTAGTAAATTCTGATATTATGTATATGAATATTCAAAGTATTTCAGCGAATAAGAACGACATAACATAATTCTGCTGGTTGGTCATAAAGAGCACTTGCAACTGCGTCCTCTGATGCTTTGAGAAACGTTGCACAAGTATCTGTTGGATTTAATTCAATACCCGTCGTGGCCTCAGCCAGGAGAGTAGTTGTTTTCTGACAGGTACTTGCCATACTAAGCCTACGTAGTAGCTGTATATGGAAGTAAAGGGTACATCATCGGTCGGTAACGACTGTTCGTTATTAAATGTTAGGTTATTTCTCAATAATTCGATAAATACTATAAAAAAGCTTATTCATTTTGCGGTTTCCAACCAACCTAATCAATTTGAACCTATATTTTTTCTTTTCCTCTCAACCTTTCAATTTTTCAGCGAATTGAAATTTTGTAATATCTGAAATATCCAGTTTTTCTACTCAAATGTGTTTTGCAAAAAAATTGCTGAAAAATTTATGCCATACCTAATTGTTGCAATGCCTTCACAAATGAATCACCAAGAATTCTTTTTAGGTCTATTGATTTGAAAATAAATTTGAAAACTCAGAACACTTTCAAACATACTAGCATATTTGTATCTTTGCGAAAATATCTAATTAGAAAAATTTTCAAACCATGTTTTGGGCACGAGTCAACTGGGCGCGGCCCAATGGGCGCAGGGACAACTGGGAGCAAGGACAACTCGGCGCAGGGACAATTGGGCGCAAGGACTACCAGGCGCAGGGACGACTGGGCGCCAAAAAAAATAAACCCAAATTTAGTAATAATTCTTTTATTACTCTCATCTACTAATTATAGGATAGTATGACTAGACCAAAGTACCCCAGCGGAGTTCATAGAGGTCGAGTTTTTCTATAAGACACAGTCAGAAGAACAACAATGAGGAATCATACCTGTTCCTTATTCTTAATTTCATGACATCGTCATTAAGGATTGAGTATTCATATAAATAAATCACAGTCAGAAGAACAACAATAAGGAGTCATACCTGTTCCTAATTCTCAATTTCAGGACCTCATTATTAAGGGTCGAGTATATAGTGCGGCTTTTAATAGTACCCCCCCCCTGTTAACTTTTGAACGGTTCGACGTAGAAACATGAAAAAAAAAACATTCCGAGGGTTTCACAAATACTACATCAACTCAAAATTTTCAAATGGCATGTGGGGTCAAGTGTCACATCGTTGAAAGGAGAATTCAATTCTCTTCACAACCATCTAAATATTTTTGAATTTCGGTAATATTTTTTTGTGATTCAAAATCGAAATATCATATATAAATGCGGATTTGAATACTACTCATACCTCGATAAATTTGAACGGTTGGATGTGGAACAATGAAACCAAAAATTTTTTGAAGGGTATTACCGATACTACTTTTAACGAGGAGAAACATTGCAATTACTCGACAGATGGTGCTGGGGGCACATTAATTTAAAATTTTCAAAAGGTATAAAAATCGAAATTGGGAAAAAAATTATAAACAAAATTAAAAAATATTTAGATGGTTGTAAAGAAAATTGAGTTCTTTTTTCAACGATGAGACACTTGACTCCACATACCATTAAAAAATGTTGAGTTGATGGGGCCCCCTGCGCCCCCTACCGTGCAATCACTATTTCTTTTATTTCAAAAAGTAGTATTGGTGAAACCCTCAAAACGTTTTTTTTTTCATGTTTCTACGTCAAACCGTTCAAAAGTTAACAGGGGGGGCTATTGAAAGCCGCACTGTATAAATAGGAAAATTTGCAAATAATTTAGTTTAATTTTATCTACTAATCATAATTATTACCATAAATTCATTTTGAGTGTAGTATTTTATTAGTCTGATCTAAGCTGACCGAAGTAACCTAGCTCGCAAGTTGGGAGCTTGGAACTTGAGTTGTTATTAAGAATTATTATTAATTTTGTGTTTTTGGTGCCCAGTCGTCCCTGGGCCTGGTAGTCCATGCACCCAGTTGTCCCTGCGCCAAGTTGTCCTTACGCCCAGTTGTCCTTGCGCCCAGTTGTCCCTGTGCTCAGTTGTCCGCGCCCAGTTGACTCGCGCCCAGTTGACTCGCGCCCAGTTAGCCGCGCCCAAATGTTCTAATACCCGCCAGTTTGAAGTGAAAAATAGGTGAGGAAGGTCATTGTTCCTTCAGAGAAAACTTCGATTATCAATCGATAAGCAGTTCTGATCGCAACAATTTGGGAAAAATACCGGTGAGTGAGAAAAATTGTATTTCATTGAATGCAGTTTTGAATTTACCTCCACGTAAGAATTCACCTAGGTATACCATTGAATTAAGTGAGGACGCCTTTAGGCGGGTATAGGCAGATTGGCGTCATTTTACAAATTGTTTTTGTTTTATATTTTATATTACAATCAACGTTATTTCTTTCAGGTATCCTGTTGTTAGCAGTAATGTCTCGCCCTGAGGTATATTATAAACTTGATTTTGATAGTGATGACGATGTTGCCGATCCAGATTACATTCGTGAAGGAGATGATTTGGCAATTGATGGCAATTGAACTCAAGTGAAATTTTCAAAAAGTGGCTGAATCTGAGAAATTGTAACCTCAGCCATATCGGAGCTGAACCTGAGGAAGCTTTATCTCCATTACCATCAACTTCTCCATCAACTTCTATCATTTGTGATCCCACTACTCTCACTGATTCTGCTGCTCCTGCTCAACGCTCCAGAGAACGCGATGAACGTGAATTACAAGAAGAGGAAACCGAACCAGTTCCTCCCACCAGTGGCCCAATGAGTGTGAACATACGTGAAAAGAAAAAGGATCCGTCTGCGATGAAATCAATAGAATGGAGAAGAAAAAATCTGCAACTGCATCTGAACGAAGTTGCGTGGTATAAAGTGGAGGAAATGTCAGCTGAGTTGGAAGAATTGACAACACCAAACGATTGTTTTCGTTATTTTGGTACCCAAAATTTCCTCCAGTTTTTGGCTGAACAAATGAATTTGTATGCGCACCAGAGAAATATCACATCTCGATTCATCACCAATGAAGCAGAGCCTCGCCAATTCATTAGAATAATGTTTTTATGTTCGTTTATCGATATCCAAACGTTTGTTCATATTGGAGCAGACATTTTTTCGAAGCAATCAGACAGGCAATGACTCGTCGACGATTCGAGAAAATACGAAATTTTTTGCATTTCAATGATAATTCAGCTGCAGTCGCAAGATCCGAATCTGGCTACGATAGATTGTACAAATTGCGGCCATTGGTGGAACACTTCAATGAACGCTCTGATTCTGTTCCAATGCTTCAACGTCTCTGTGTTGATGAGCAGATGTGTGCTACGAAAATGGGAGGCAACCCAACTCGTCAGTATATGCCAAAGAAGCCACACAAATGGGGAACCAAACTATTCGCACTCTGCGATCATACTGGTTTTTCGTAAGCATTTGAAACTTATTCCGGCGCTGGTGATAACGTAATTCTTGAGAATACACCAGATCTTGGAGCTGCTTCGAGTGATGTCGTTCGTTTGTCAAAGAAAGTTCCAGACAATGTCAACCACATTGTTTACTTCGACAATTTTTATACATCTGTCGGTTTATTGACCTATCTTCGTAGCCTAGCTTGGGAACAGTGCGTGCGAATCGTGTACCGAATGTCAAATTGTCAAGCGACGCAGAGCTGACAAGAAATAAAACTGGCCAAGGTTATTCTGAGGAACATGTTGCCACTGCAAATGGTATCAAAATAAGCAGCGTTCTGTAGCTTAACACAAAAACCGTTCAATTACTATCGACCTTTGTTGGCATCAAACCACTTCTGTCTGCAAACCTGGCGATGGGATCAAAAAAGTAAGAAGCACAAGAAAGTCCATTGCCCATGCATCATAAAAGCATATGGGTGGAGTCTTCGAGCAATAAAAGATATAGGGGTGCCATTTCTATATGCACATCACACATTGTTATGAAAGCTGCATATCACTATCCTTTGTGATAGTTTGTGGGTGAGGGGTAACCTCCGAGTTCAGAGTGGGTGATTTGTTATTCTTATGATATTTGGATGTGAGCTTAGAACCAGTGGCGGCGTACTGATAAATTTGTATCATGTTATATTTCTATCTATAGACGGCCACATGCCTGGTTGAAAAGCACGTGTGTTGTCAAGATGTCATCGAAAATCATTTATTGTGCAAATTATTACATTCTTGCTGACAAAGCATATCATAAGGTTATAAATACAAAAAAATTTAATTAAAGTGCTGAAGTGAAAAAGTCAAAATAATCAAATTGTTGAATCAAATGAGTAAACTATAATATACACTATATATGCTTTACATGCATTTTAATACATAAACTATAATACACACAAGAGATTACATTCAAATTAATGTTGAAAGTGTATCATTAAAATACTCATCCAAAGTGTAGTGAAAGCCTTAGTAGCACTTTTACTCTTTTTCTTATGTTTCTTCTGAATTTAGATTATTGGTATCCTAAGCCAGGAATCACACTGATTGACCAGAACCGACCGTCCGCGACCCTCCGCGACCATCCACCAACGACCAAAATTTCCAACACGTATATTCTTATCGCACAACTCACACTGTTCGACCATTCTCGACCGTCCACGACCGGTTTTCAAAGACCATGTTTGAAATTACAACCTGCTGGAAATTTTGGTCGTCGTCAGACTATTGTGATGCAATGTCCATGGGCTAAATTATCATTTGGACACATGTTTGTGATAAACTTTCAACAGTTTTCCACCCAAACGAAAATTTTATTATTATTTGTGTGAACTGTTATATTTCCAATTGAGTCAGAAATTCGTGAGTACTATATTTAGAATTTATAGTAAACCCAAATTTTTAATGTTTTTGAAGCAGCGGAACAATACAGGAACCGTGTGGACCGCCGCAGAGATAAATATTCCAATAACAGCGGTGAGGAGCCACGTTAAATCAGAGTAGTCCTAATTACAGCAATACAGAAGTCATTGATGGAATTTATTAACGCAAGAGAATAATTGTTAAGTACCAGTAATGTTCAACTAATAGTAACTTACATAATATTAGTTTATAGTTAAAGAATTAACGTGCTGGATATAGAAAAAGGAGACATTCCTTGGTAGTCCATCGGGAAGTAATGCCCAGCAAATAAAAAATTGGCCTTTTTTTAATTGAGAATTTCTATGGGTGTAATTTATGGACATTCAATAGTAGTTAGTTCGGAACTGTATTGATCTTTCAGTAATTTGGGATAATTGGTTCAAAATGCACCCCCTGTTCACGGTATAAATAAAGTTCTCTATTCCACACACTTTTTTACTTTACTTTATTAATCGTTCATAATAAACATAATTCTTTCTTCTTCACTATCACTCCCACTCATTATTTACAACAAAAGCATTGATAAATAAATAGAAAATTGACATGACCCTCTGAATGTCAGATCAATGTCAGATTTACAAAATTATTCTGGCGGTCGGTCGGTCGTAGATGGTCGATCAGTGTGAGTTTGAAAGTTTTCATTGATCTACTTCAATTTTTGGTCGTAGGTGGACGGTCGCAGACGGTCGGTCCTGGTCGATCAGTGTGATTCTTGGCTAAGGCAGATATTTAAAAAGGTTTTAAGAGTTGTCAAAAAGTAATGCCTCAACTTGTGTATTTAGTCAACATCATTTTAAAATTGTGCTTGAATATATGTCAAAAGCAAAAGTTGAATCTGTTATATCAAATGTCGCCATTTATACAACAATGTTAAGTTTATGCTAAAAACCTTTGATGTTGCCGTTATTTTTATGATAATGTTTATGCTACAGTTGACTAAATCAACCTTTAGGCTCAGGGAGCGATCGATATTTCAAGTCAGTCGGTAGGAAAACAAGAATTTCTCATGTAATTATTTTACTTCTGTTTCTTAAACATCAAACAGTCTCTGGTATAAATATTGAGGTGAGAGTCATTATAGTTTATGAGTCAAATTGGGGCCGACATGTATCTCTGAGGACATATCTGCAGACATACCAAGCAACAGCTCTATTTTGGTGTAGTCTACATTTGCTCAGAGGGTGGAGCGGTGACTTGCTTATTGTAAATCGTGTGTCCAGCTTGAAACAAATTGAAATATTGGATTGCATTCTTCTATTCCTTTGCTGAAGTAGTCCAATTTTTTGTATCTGATGGATTATAGTTTCAAACTGTATCATCTGTGACCATATCATCGGTTTCACAATCACGAATGCCTCTAAAATAGTATACATTTCAAACACACACTCACACACACACACACATAACTGCCAAGTTATTATATTGATATAGTTGCAGAACAGTGAAGTGAATTCCATGACCAACAAATTCAAACTGAAAAAATATCTAAGAACCATGTATTAAGTACTCGAAAGACATTCCAACAAGACTTCACAGCCTTTATGAATAACTAGTCATAATGTTATCAATAAAATGGCTTGCACTCGTCTCTGAGACTATGAATTCAATACAGTAACCAGCAATTTTGATATACAGATAGGAAAGCCTATATCTATTTGGAATTCCTCAGAAAATGTTATTTTTCAAAAAAAAAGCCTGCATTTTCCCAAACTCGAAATTCGCTATCCAAACTGTGCTTATTTCCATTTGTCTAAGGTGGACATGAGAAATTATAAGTAAAATACAGAAAAAGTCTTTGAAGAAGTGATTTATATACGTATTTGAGAGAAAGTTTTATATAGAGATTCATAGCCATTCTATGATAAAGTAAGTTACAATTTTAGAGTCCGTCGCTTTTCACTCAAGAATTGAAGGAATTCAATTAGGAATCTCCTGGAATAGGGAGTATGGGCTCTCTCAGAAGATTGAAAATAATACTCAACCAATTGATGAGAGTTAAAACTTGCGATGATTTACAGTTTTCCATTTACAGTAAAGTAGTTTGTGTCCACGTCTGGTTTAGCCGGATGCGCTACAGCCACTGAAAACATTCCAGATCGATTATTCATGTAGACATATGTGATATTCCATGTTTACAAAATTGTATTCAATTGGAAACATCGAAAACTTCTGAAGAACCGGTAACTTACGTGATAGACTTTCTGATAATCCAGTAGCCATCAGAATGAGTCCATAATAGCTAGTGGCTTATGATTGAAATTTGGTTGTAAATAGTTGAGTTTGCTTACCTACTTACATACTTTTTAGTGTATTTTTGCTTCAAAATCGGGATATAAATGAGCGGATTCATTGAAAGTCTACTCATTTGATACTACTAAAAAGGTCGTTATGGAATGCCTATCAAATATGGTTTATGCCATGATAATCTTGCTGCGATGCCCATAGTTTGATTTGACAAGGTGATAGATAAGTCGTAAACGGATGTAAACAAACATGATCACCAAGTTAAGAGTGAGCTAAAGTCGAGAACCGAGGGATTCATAATGGCCTGCCAGGATTTTGTCTTCAACACCCTTTTCTACCGTAGTCGCGTTATGGGTATAGACGTCCCTGACACCCGATGCAGGGCATGTCATGGGGCACCTGAGACCATAATGCATTTGCTATCAGTATGCCCATCTTATGCGGTCTCAGCCTATATCCACAGGCATAAAGCGGCGCTACGAGTGTAGTACTACCATCTACGACACTCGTACGGTATAGACGAGACACCGGTGTTGCTTTATGCTCCGGGAAATATTGAGTCCGTGGTGGAGAATGAGAGATGCCGAATCTATTGGAACTACTCATTCCCCACCCTCAGGCAAATACAAGCCAATAAGCGTGATGTTGTCCACCTCGACCACCAAAGTAGAACGATATTCGTCATGGAGTTTTCCGCTCCAGGCGAAATGAATATCGTTCGAAAAGAGGAGAAAAACCGGACTAAATATCGAGATCTTCTCTTTGAACTCCGCAAGTTATATCCGGACCATTCTGTCAAAATGGTGGTTCTGATTATAGGAGTTCTTGGTGGAATGATGGACACACTGCTCTCTAACTTGAAGATAATACCGGCTTGCCGTTATATGGCAGAAATCTTAGCAGCAGGAATGCAGAAGGCCGTTATACTTGGTTCGCTCCGTCTACTCAGGGCACACGATTCTCGGACTCAATAGTCACTCACCCTACAGACGTAGGGAGTGGTTATTGGGGTTAACGACACCAGCGCGCCCTCCGGATGGGTCGGAGCACCGGAGACAGGGCCTGACTGGTACACTCCTAAGGAGAAAATAATAATAATAATAATAATAATAATAGGCAGGGGGACAACCAACACCTAAGGCCCTGGTGAGTAGCGACACCACCTACCCGAGCAAAGGATGCAAAATCGAACCAGCAGCTCATGCGCATCCGGGAGGGAAAAAGCAACTTTCCCTCCGGTGTCGGCCGTGGGTTTACTGGGTTAACCCCACAGTAAACTCTACTACTCGGTTCCGAACAATCGAGAAAGAGGCCCCCACAACCGACCACCTCGGATTAGGGGTCAAAGGCAAGGTGGTGGGGCAAACGATGATTTGCCAAACGATGACGACCGCGATAACAACGGACGCTTTGAGTGGACGGACGAATTAAGGGACGGACTTCTGCATCATTACGAGAGCAGTGAGCCCGCCCGGAGAGGATACATGGCGAGAATGCATGCTCTGTGGTGTGAGGGACACCCAGAACATGCAGCGTTTTCCGCACAAAATCTCAGGGATTATGTATCCCATCTTCGGTCTCGAGACTACGTTAGAGCTCCTCCTCAGCCGGTTATCGAAGTGGCAGATATGCCACGTGTCGGTTTGGCTGTGGAGGAGAATCGCATTGTTCCACTGATGGAGGATATCAGAACCCGCAGGGCGCTTCACAATATCAAGCCCCTGAAGCCGCAAGAACTGGCACGGGTGGATGCGGAGATTGGCGATGTTCTTCCTGAAGATGCTTACATCTGGCAGATCAATTCTGTCGTGTACGACGCCGCTCATGCTCTATCCCAAACGGAGAGGAGGGACACCACCGCTCTGGTAGGGAGACATGAACGACGTGTACACAAGATGGAAGCCAAGATCAAGTAGGCGAGACAACACGCGTCTCGTATCCAGTGTGTGGTGGACTTCGTGGCGGCCAATAGGCCTTTCACGCCCGCAGTGCGGCGAACTGCCGTTAAATTGAGACCAGCTCACCACACATTAAATCAAGGTGTGCTGTTTACCATCAAACAGCACTGCCTTGATAGGATACGAATGCTAGTGGCTGCAAAGAAGTCACTAGTGAGGCAGGCAAGAAGTATCACGGAAAACATAAAGTTTCGTGATAAACCTTCTCGCTTATTGCAAGAGCCTCCACGTGTTGTCAATAACCCGCCGGCTGCAGATCGGGTGGAAACATTCTGGAAGAATATCTATGAGTATCCGCAACCACTCAACGTAGATACTCCAGCCCTAGCGCAGTTCGAAGCATTTTGCAGGAGGCTTCGGCAGGCTGAACTCAATGATCTGCGCATTCTGATAACCATGAAAGAAATACGAGGAGCCCTGAAAGGCTCTAAGAATTTCGCTGCTCCAGGCCCTGATGGGTTAAATAACTATTGGTGGAAAAAGTTTCCAACAACCCACCGCCATTTGGCCAGAGTTTTCAATTCATGGCAAAATGGGAAGCAGCAGATTCCGTAGTGGTTTGTCGAGGGGCGAACTGTGCTCATCCCCAAAAACGGAGATTTGTCTGATCCAAAGAATTACAGGCCGATAATATGGTTGAATGCGTGTTATTAGGTGTTTACGCGCATCTTGTACACGCGCATTCTCTTCGAAGTTGATCTGGTGTATAAACTGATAAATGAGCGAAGAGGGTCAAAGAAAGGGGTCGCCAAATGCAAGGAGAACCTGCTCATCGAAGATGTATCACGCAGGACTCCGTGCAGTATAAGCGTAACCTTTCGATGGCCTGGATCGATTACCGCAAGGCATTTGATACAACATCACATGAGTTAATCATGCATTTGCTCAGATGTCTTGAGGTACCCGGTCAAATAGTGGGATGCATTGGACAACTGATGCCGCTCTGGAGGACTCGCTTCACCATAAGATCTGGTAGAGACATAGTCCAAACAGAGCAGGTTAGAAGAGGTGTGTTTCAGGGAGACTCCCTTAGCCCTCTTCTCTTCTGCATCCCACTATTGCCATTGTCCGTTGCACTCAGGAATACCCGTGGGTACAACTGCGGCACCCCCAGCAACCGGAGGCATAATGTCACCCATCTATTTTACATGAATGACCTCAAATTGTATGCCTCTGGAGAAAGTGACCTACATCAGTCCCTTAGGGTGGTGGAAGAATATACGCATGCTATCGGTATGGAATTTGGGATCGACAAATGTGCCACGGTTCATCTCAAAAGAGGACGATGCTTGGAATACGGAGAGGATGTCTAGCTCGTAAACGGAAGCATCCTACATCATCTGGATGCCGGAGAGACTTATACCAACCTTGGGGTGGAACAACGCCGCTCCCAAGAGGTATTTGCAGTTAAAGACTCTCTCCGCGGCAAGTATCAGCATAAACTCCGACAGATCTGGTTATGAGAACTGTCGGGGAAGAAGAAAGTTTCTGCAACTAATATGCTTGCCGTTCCGATCCTTCTTTACTTTTTCGGAGTGATGAAGTGGACTATGGAAGAGCTGCAACAACTTGACGTTAAGACTCGCAAAATGATGCATCTCAATAGGAGCTTGCATCCTAAATTGTCCGTTCCACGGTTATACTTTCCCAGACAACGGGGAGGCCGTGGACTTTTGAGTTTGGAGTGTCTGCATTACAGAATGGTTCTGGATGGGGCCTGTAAAGTCATCAGGAGTTCAGATCTCCTTCTCTGCATGGTCCGCAACCATAAGAAAGCAGGGATTGGAGCATTCCTTTTTAAAGCAGCTACCCGTGCGGCCGATGAACTTGGTCTCGTTTTCGACACTGAACGGGCTAACCCAAACTCTGTCACCGAGTTGGGACCCGTTCAGCAAAAAGCTCACATAAAAGCTGCGGAGACAGAGGTCCTGCTACAGCTACATATGGATAAGCCGCAGGTTATATCCGGACCATTCTGTCAAAATGGTGGTTCTGATTATAGGAGTTCTTGGATGGACACACTGCTCTCTAACTTGAAGATAATACCGGCTTGCCGTAATATGGCAGAAATCTTAGCAGCAAGAATGCAGAAGGCCTTTATACTTGGTTCGCTCCGTCTACTCAGGGCACACGATTCTCGGACCCAATAATCACTCACCCTACCGACGTAGGGAGTGGTTATTGGGGTTGACGACACCAGCGCGCCCTCCGGATAGGTCGGAGCGCCGGAGACAGGGCCTGACTGGTACACTCCTAAGGAGAAAAAAAAAAAAAAAAAATGATAATAATAATAATAATAATAATAATAATAATAATAATAATAATAATAATAATAATAATAATAATAATAATAATAATAATAATAATAATAATAATAATAATAATAATAATAATAATAATAATAATAATAATAATAATAATAATAATAATAATAATAATAATAATAATAATAATAATAATAATAATAATAATAATAATAATAATAATAATAATAATAATAATAATAATAATAATAATAATAATAATAATAATAATAATAATAATAATAATAATAATAATAATAATAATAATAATAATAATAATAATGATAATAATAATAATAATAATAATAAAGTCATCAGGAGTTCAGATCCCCTTCTCTGCATGGTCCGCGACCATGAGAAAGCAGGGATTGGAGCATTCCTTTTTAAGGCAGCTACCCGTGCGGCCGATGAACTCGGTCTCGTTTTCGACACTGAACGGGCTAACCCAAACTCTGTCACCGAGTTGGGACCCGTTCAGCAAAAAGCTCAGATAAAAGCTGCGGAGACAGAGGTCCTGCTACAGCTACATATGGATAAGCCAATGCATGGTGTCTTCTTTCATAACATCAAAGACCATGGCTTATCCAAAAGCTTGACCTTTGCCTTCCTCAGGTCGAGTGAGCTAAAGTCGGAGACCGAGGGATTCATAATGGCCTGCCAGGATGGTGTCTTCAACACCCTTGTCTACCGTAGTCGCGTGATGGGTATAGACGTCCCTGACACCCGATGCAGGGCATGTCGTGGGGCACCTGAGACCGTAATGCATTTGCTATCAGCATGCCCATCTTATGCGGTCTCAGCCTATATCCACAGGCATAACGCGGCGCTACGAGTGTTGTACTACCACCTACGACACTCGTACGGTATAAACGAGACACCGGTGTTGCCTTATGCTCCGGGGGATATTGAGTCCGTGGTGGAGAATGAGAGATGCCGAATCTATTGGAACTACTCATTCCCCACCCTCAGGCAAATACAAGCTAATAAGCCTGATGTTGTCCTCCTCGACCACCAAAGTAGAACGATATTCGTCATGGAGTTTTCCGCTCCAGGCGAAATTAATATCGTTCGAAAAGAGGAGGAAAAACGGACTAAATATCGAGATCTTCTCTTTGAACTCCGCAGGTTATATCCGGACCATTCTGTCAAAATGGTGGTTCTGATTATAGGAGTCCTTGGTGGAATGATGGACACACTGCTCTCCAATTTGAAAATAATACCTGCTTGCCGTAATATGGCAGAAATCTTAGCAGCAAGAATGCAGAAGGCCGTTATACTTGGTTCGCTTCGTCTACTCAGGGCACACGATTCTCGGACCCAATAATCACTCACCCTACGGATGTAGGGAGTGGTTATTGGGGTTAACGACACCAGCGCGCCCTCCGGATGGGTCGGAGCACCGGAGACAGGGCCTGACTGGTACACTCCTAAGGAGACAAAAAAAAAAAATAATAATAATAATAATAATAATAATAATAATAATAATAATAATAATGATAATAATAATAATAATAATAATAATAATAATAATAATAATAATAATAATAATAATAATAATAATAATAATAATAATAATAATTTGCTCAGATGTCTTGAGGTACCCAATCAAATAGTGGGATGCATTGGACAACTGATGCCACTCTGGAGGACTCGCTTCACCATAAGATCTGGTAGAGACATAGTCCAAACAGAGCAGGTCATCATTAGAAGAGGCGTGTTTCAGGGAGACTCCCTCAGCCCTCTTCTCTTCTGCATCTCACTATTGCCATTGTCCGTTGTACTCAGGAATACCCGTGGGTACAACTGCGGCACCCCCAGCAACCGGAGGCATAAAGTCACCCATCTGTTTTACATGGATGACCTCAAATTATATGCCTCTGGAGAAAGGGACCTACATCAGTCCCTTAGGGTGGTGGAAGAGTACACGCATGCTATCGGAATGGAATTTGGGATCGACAAATGTGCTACGGTTCATCTCAAAAGAGGACGATGCGAGGAATACGGAGAGGATGTCCAGCTCGTAGACGGAAGCATCCTACATCATCTGGATGCCGGAGAGACGTATACTTACCTAGGGGTGGAGCAACGCCACTCCCAAGAGGTATTCACAGTTAAGAACTCTCTCCGCGGCAAGTATCAGCATAAACTCCGACAGATCTGGTCATGAGAACTGTCGGGGAAGAACAAAGTTGCTGCAACCAATATGCTTGCCGTTCCGATCCTTCTCTACTCTTTCGGAGTAATGAAGTGGACTAAGGAAGAGCTGCGACAACTCGACGTTAAAACTCGCAAAGTGATGCATCTTAATAGGTGCTTGCATCCTAAATCGTCCGTTCCACTGTTATACTTTCCCAGATAACGGGGAGGCCGTGGACTTTTGAGTTTGGAGTGTATGCATAACAGAATGGTTCTAGATGGGGCCTGTAAAGTCATCAGGAGTTCAGATCCCCTTCTCTGCATGGTCCGCGACCATGAAAAAGCAGGGATTGGAGCATTTCTTTTTAAGGCAGCAAGCCGTGCGGCCGATGAACTCGGTCTCGTATTCGACACTGAACGGGCTAACCCAAACTCTGTCACTGAGTTGGGACCCGTTCAGCAAAGAGCTCACATCAAAGCTGCGGAGACAGAGGTCCTGCTACAGCTACATATGGATAAGCCAATGCATGGTGTCTTCTTTCACAACATCGAAGACCTTGGCTTATCCAAAAGCTTGACCTTTGCCTTCCTCAGGTCGAGTGAGCTAAAGTCGGAGACCGAGGGATTCATAATGGCCTGCCAGGATGGTGTCTTCAACACCCTCGTCTACCGTAGTCGTGTGATGGGTATAGACGTCCCTGACACCCGATGCAGGGCATGTCGTGGGGCACCTGAGACCGTAGTGCATTTGCTATCAGCATGCCCATCTTATGCGGTCTCAGCCTATATCCACAGGCATAACGCGGCGCTACGAGTGTTATACTACCATCTACGACACTCGTACGGTATAGACGAGACACCGGTGTTGCCTTATTTTCCGGGGGATATTGAGTCCGTGGTGGAGAATGAGAGGTGCCGGATCTATTGGAACTACTCATTCCCCACCCTCAGGCAAATACAAGCCAATAAGCCTGATGTTGTCCTCCTTGACCACCAAAGTAGAACGATATTCGTCATGGAGTTTTCCGCTCCAGGCGAAATGAATATCGTTCGAAAAGAGGAGGAAAAACGGACAAAATATCGAGATCTTCTCTTTGAACTCCGCAGGTTATATCCGGACCATTCTGTCAAAATGGTGGTTCTGATCATAGGAGTCCTTGGTGGAATGATGGACACACTGCTCTCCCACTTGAAGATAATACCTGCTTGCAGTAATATGGCAGATATCTTAGCAGCGCAAATGCAGAAGGCCGTCATCCTTGGTTCGCTCCGTCTACTCAGGGCACATGATTCTCGGACCCAATAGTCACTCACCCTACGGACGTAGGGAGTGGTTATTGGGGTTAACGACTCCAGCGCGCCCTCCGGATGTATCGGAGCACCGGAAACAGGGCCTGACTGGTACATTCCCAACGGGAAAAAAAAAAAAAAATAATAATAATAATAATAATAATAATAACTTTCCCAGACAACGGGGAGGTCGTGGACTTTTGAGTTTGGAGTGTCTGCATAACAGAATGGTTCTGGATGGGGCCTGTAAAGTCATCCGGAGTTCAGATCCCCTTCTCTGCATGGTCCGCGACCATGAAAAAGCAGGGATTGGAGCATTTCTTTTTAAGGCAGCAACCCGTGCGGCCGATGAACTCGGTCTCGTATTCGACACTGAACGAGCTAACCCAAACTCTGTCACCGAGTTGGGACCCGTTCAGCAAAAATCTCACATCAAAGCTGCGGAGACAGAGGTCCTGCTACAGCTACATATGGATAAGCCAATGCATGGTGTCTTCTTTCACAACATCGAAGACATTGGCTTATCCAAAAGCTTGACCTTTGCCTTCCTCAGGTCGAGTGAGCTAAAGTCGGAGACTGAGGGATTCATAATGGCTTGCCAGGATGGTGTCTTCAACACCCTCGTCTACCGTAGTCGCGTGATGGGTATAGACGTCCCTGACACCCGATGCAGGGCATGTCGTGGGGCACCTGATACCGTAATGCATCTGCTATCAGCATGCCCATGTTATGCGGTCTCAGCCTAGATCCACAGGCATAACGCGGCTCTACGAGTGTTGTACTACCATCTACGACACTCGTGCGGTATAGATGAGACACCGGTGTTGCCTTATGTTCCGGGGGATATTGAGTCCATGGTGGAGAATGAGAGGTGCCGAATGTATTGGAACTACAGCGAAGTGGTCGAGGTGTTAGAGCGTTTGGCTTCTCCCCAGACGGTCCGGGTTCGATCCCCGGTCGTGTGTCACTGAGCTGAAGTGGTTCGGATTCCACTTTTATTTAAACTGTAGGTCCCGGATCTCCCTTGCTCGCACAAGCTCTGCTTTTGAGGGGTTTTCTCCGAAAACCTGGGAGTTTCGTAAAAACAAATTTTAAAAATTTTTTTTTTACTCATTCCCCACCCTCAGGCAAATACAAGCCAATGAGCCTGATGTTGTCCTCCTCGACCACCAAAGTAAAACGATATTCGTCTTGGAGTTTTCCGCTCCAGGCGAAATTAATATCGTTCGAAAAGTGGAGGAAAACGGACTAAATATCGAGATCTTCTCTTTGAACTCCGCAGGATGTATCCGGACCATTCTGTCAAAATGGTGGTTCTGATTATAGGAGTCCTTGGTGGAATGATGGACACACTGCTCTCTAACTTGAAGATAATAACGGCTTGCCGTAATATGGCAGAAATCTTAGCAGCACCAATGCAGAAGGACTCAGGGCACATGATTCTCGGACCCAATAGTCACTCACCCTACGGACGTAGGGAGTGGTTATTGGGGTTAACGACACCAGCGCGTTCTCCGGATGGGTCGGAGCACCGGAGACAGAGCCTGACTGGTACACTCCTAGGGAGGAAATAATAATAATAATAATAATAATAATAATAATAATAATAATAATAATAATAATAATAATAATAATAATAATAATAATAATAATAATAATAATAATAATAATAATAATAATAATAATAATAATAATAATAATAATAATAATAATAATAATAATAATAATAATAATAATAATAATAATAATAATAATAATAATAATAATAATAATAATAATAATAATAATAATAATAATAATAATAATAATAATAATAATAATAATAATAATAATAATAATAATAATAATGATAATAATAATAATAATAATAATAAAGTCATCAGGAGTTCAGATCCCCTTCTCTGCATGGTCCGCGACCATGAGAAAGCAGGGATTGGAGCATTCCTTTTTAAGGCAGCTACCCGTGCGGCCGATGAACTCGGTCTCGTTTTCGACACTGAACGGGCTAACCCAAACTCTGTCACCGAGTTGGGACCCGTTCAGCAAAAAGCTCAGATAAAAGCTGCGGAGACAGAGGTCCTGCTACAGCTACATATGGATAAGCCAATGCATGGTGTCTTCTTTCATAACATCAAAGACCATGGCTTATCCAAAAGCTTGACCTTTGCCTTCCTCAGGTCGAGTGAGCTAAAGTCGGAGACCGAGGGATTCATAATGGCCTGCCAGGATGGTGTCTTCAACACCCTTGTCTACCGTAGTCGCGTGATGGGTATAGACGTCCCTGACACCCGATGCAGGGCATGTCGTGGGGCACCTGAGACCGTAATGCATTTGCTATCAGCATGCCCATCTTATGCGGTCTCAGCCTATATCCACAGGCATAACGCGGCGCTACGAGTGTTGTACTACCACCTACGACACTCGTACGGTATAAACGAGACACCGGTGTTGCCTTATGCTCCGGGGGATATTGAGTCCGTGGTGGAGAATGAGAGATGCCGAATCTATTGGAACTACTCATTCCCCACCCTCAGGCAAATACAAGCTAATAAGCCTGATGTTGTCCTCCTCGACCACCAAAGTAGAACGATATTCGTCATGGAGTTTTCCGCTCCAGGCGAAATTAATATCGTTCGAAAAGAGGAGGAAAAACGGACTAAATATCGAGATCTTCTCTTTGAACTCCGCAGGTTATATCCGGACCATTCTGTCAAAATGGTGGTTCTGATTATAGGAGTCCTTGGTGGAATGATGGACACACTGCTCTCCAATTTGAAAATAATACCTGCTTGCCGTAATATGGCAGAAATCTTAGCAGCAAGAATGCAGAAGGCCGTTATACTTGGTTCGCTTCGTCTACTCAGGGCACACGATTCTCGGACCCAATAATCACTCACCCTACGGATGTAGGGAGTGGTTATTGGGGTTAACGACACCAGCGCGCCCTCCGGATGGGTCGGAGCACCGGAGACAGGGCCTGACTGGTACACTCCTAAGGAGACAAAAAAAAAAAATAATAATAATAATAATAATAATAATAATAATAATAATAATAATAATGATAATAATAATAATAATAATAATAATAATAATAATAATAATAATAATAATAATAATAATAATAATAATAATAATAATAATAATAATAATAATAATAATAATTTGCTCAGATGTCTTGAGGTACCCAATCAAATAGTGGGATGCATTGGACAACTGATGCCACTCTGGAGGACTCGCTTCACCATAAGATCTGGTAGAGACATAGTCCAAACAGAGCAGGTCATCATTAGAAGAGGCGTGTTTCAGGGAGACTCCCTCAGCCCTCTTCTCTTCTGCATCTCACTATTGCCATTGTCCGTTGTACTCAGGAATACCCGTGGGTACAACTGCGGCACCCCCAGCAACCGGAGGCATAAAGTCACCCATCTGTTTTACATGGATGACCTCAAATTATATGCCTCTGGAGAAAGGGACCTACATCAGTCCCTTAGGGTGGTGGAAGAGTACACGCATGCTATCGGAATGGAATTTGGGATCGACAAATGTGCTACGGTTCATCTCAAAAGAGGACGATGCGAGGAATACGGAGAGGATGTCCAGCTCGTAGACGGAAGCATCCTACATCATCTGGATGCCGGAGAGACGTATACTTACCTAGGGGTGGAGCAACGCCACTCCCAAGAGGTATTCACAGTTAAGAACTCTCTCCGCGGCAAGTATCAGCATAAACTCCGACAGATCTGGTCATGAGAACTGTCGGGGAAGAACAAAGTTGCTGCAACCAATATGCTTGCCGTTCCGATCCTTCTCTACTCTTTCGGAGTAATGAAGTGGACTAAGGAAGAGCTGCGACAACTCGACGTTAAAACTCGCAAAGTGATGCATCTTAATAGGTGCTTGCATCCTAAATCGTCCGTTCCACTGTTATACTTTCCCAGATAACGGGGAGGCCGTGGACTTTTGAGTTTGGAGTGTATGCATAACAGAATGGTTCTAGATGGGGCCTGTAAAGTCATCAGGAGTTCAGATCCCCTTCTCTGCATGGTCCGCGACCATGAAAAAGCAGGGATTGGAGCATTTCTTTTTAAGGCAGCAAGCCGTGCGGCCGATGAACTCGGTCTCGTATTCGACACTGAACGGGCTAACCCAAACTCTGTCACTGAGTTGGGACCCGTTCAGCAAAGAGCTCACATCAAAGCTGCGGAGACAGAGGTCCTGCTACAGCTACATATGGATAAGCCAATGCATGGTGTCTTCTTTCACAACATCGAAGACCTTGGCTTATCCAAAAGCTTGACCTTTGCCTTCCTCAGGTCGAGTGAGCTAAAGTCGGAGACCGAGGGATTCATAATGGCCTGCCAGGATGGTGTCTTCAACACCCTCGTCTACCGTAGTCGTGTGATGGGTATAGACGTCCCTGACACCCGATGCAGGGCATGTCGTGGGGCACCTGAGACAGTAGTGCATTTGCTATCAGCATGCCCATCTTATGCGGTCTCAGCCTATATCCACAGGCATAACGCGGCGCTACGAGTGTTATACTACCATCTACGACACTCGTACGGTATAGACGAGACACCGGTGTTGCCTTATTTTCCGGGGGATATTGAGTCCGTGGTGGAGAATGAGAGGTGCCGGATCTATTGGAACTACTCATTCCCCACCCTCAGGCAAATACAAGCCAATAAGCCTGATGTTGTCCTCCTTGACCACCAAAGTAGAACGATATTCGTCATGGAGTTTTCCGCTCCAGGCGAAATGAATATCGTTCGAAAAGAGGAGGAAAAACGGACAAAATATCGAGATCTTCTCTTTGAACTCCGCAGGTTATATCCGGACCATTCTGTCAAAATGGTGGTTCTGATCATAGGAGTCCTTGGTGGAATGATGGACACACTGCTCTCCCACTTGAAGATAATACCTGCTTGCAGTAATATGGCAGATATCTTAGCAGCGCAAATGCAGAAGGCCGTCATCCTTGGTTCGCTCCGTCTACTCAGGGCACATGATTCTCGGACCCAATAGTCACTCACCCTACGGACGTAGGGAGTGGTTATTGGGGTTAACGACTCCAGCGCGCCCTCCGGATGTATCGGAGCACCGGAAACAGGGCCTGACTGGTACATTCCCAACGGGAAAAAAAAAATAATAATAATAATAATAATAATAATAATAATAACTTTCCCAGACAACGGGGAGGTCGTGGACTTTTGAGTTTGGAGTGTCTGCATAACAGAATGGTTCTGGATGGGGCCTGTAAAGTCATCCGGAGTTCAGATCCCCTTCTCTGCATGGTCCGCGACCATGAAAAAGCAGGGATTGGAGCATTTCTTTTTAAGGCAGCAACCCGTGCGGCCGATGAACTCGGTCTCGTATTCGACACTGAACGAGCTAACCCAAACTCTGTCACCGAGTTGGGACCCGTTCAGCAAAAATCTCACATCAAAGCTGCGGAGACAGAGGTCCTGCTACAGCTACATATGGATAAGCCAATGCATGGTGTCTTCTTTCACAACATCGAAGACATTGGCTTATCCAAAAGCTTGACCTTTGCCTTCCTCAGGTCGAGTGAGCTAAAGTCGGAGACTGAGGGATTCATAATGGCTTGCCAGGATGGTGTCTTCAACACCCTCGTCTACCGTAGTCGCGTGATGGGTATAGACGTCCCTGACACCCGATGCAGGGCATGTCGTGGGGCACCTGATACCGTAATGCATCTGCTATCAGCATGCCCATGTTATGCGGTCTCAGCCTAGATCCACAGGCATAACGCGGCTCTACGAGTGTTGTACTACCATCTACGACACTCGTGCGGTATAGATGAGACACCGGTGTTGCCTTATGTTCCGGGGGATATTGAGTCCATGGTGGAGAATGAGAGGTGCCGAATGTATTGGAACTACAGCGAAGTGGTCGAGGTGTTAGAGCGTTTGGCTTCTCCCCAGACGGTCCGGGTTCGATCCCCGGTCGTGTGTCACTGAGCTGAAGTGGTTCGGATTCCACTTTTATTTAAACTGTAGGTCCCGGATCTCCCTTGCTCGCACAAGCTCTGCTTTTGAGGGGTTTTCTCCGAAAACCTGGGAGTTTCGTAAAAACAAATTTTAAAAATTTTTTTTTTACTCATTCCCCACCCTCAGGCAAATACAAGCCAATGAGCCTGATGTTGTCCTCCTCGACCACCAAAGTAAAACGATATTCGTCTTGGAGTTTTCCGCTCCAGGCGAAATTAATATCGTTCGAAAAGTGGAGGAAAACGGACTAAATATCGAGATCTTCTCTTTGAACTCCGCAGGATGTATCCGGACCATTCTGTCAAAATGGTGGTTCTGATTATAGGAGTCCTTGGTGGAATGATGGACACACTGCTCTCTAACTTGAAGATAATAACGGCTTGCCGTAATATGGCAGAAATATTAGCAGCACCAATGCAGAAGGACTCAGGGCACATGATTCTCGGACCCAATAGTCACTCACCCTACGGACGTAGGGAGTGGTTATTGGGGTTAACGACACCAGCGCGTTCTCCGGATGGGTCGGAGCACCGGAGACAGAGCCTGACTGGTACACTCCTAGGGAGGAAATAATAATAATAATAATAATAATAATAATAATAATAATAATAATAATAATAATAATAATAATAATAATAATAATAATAATAATAATAATAATAATAATAATAATAATAATAATAATAATAATAATAATAATAATAATAATAATAATAATAATAATAATAATAATAATAATAATAATAATAATAATAATAATGATATTGGAACTACTCATTCCCCACCCTCAGGCAAATACAAGCCAATAAGCCTGATGTTGTCCTCCTCGACCATCAAAGTAGAACGATATTCGTCATGGAGTTTTCCGCTCCAGGCGAAATGAATATCGTTCCGTCTGCGATGAAATCAATAGAATGGAGAAGAAAAAATCTGCAACTGCATCTGAACGAAGTTGCGTGGTATAAAGTGGAGGAAATGTCAGCTGAGTTGGAAGAATTGACAACACCAAACGATTGTTTTCGTTATTTTGGTACCCAAAATTTCCTCCAGTTTTTGGCTGAACAAATGAATTTGTATGCGCACCAGAGAAATATCACATCTCGATTCATCACCAATGAAGCAGAGCCTCGCCAATTCATTAGAATAATGTTTTTATGTTCGTTTATCGATATCCAAACGTTTGTTCATATTGGAGCAGACATTTTTTCGAAGCAATCAGACAGGCAATGACTCGTCGACGATTCGAGAAAATACGAAATTTTTTGCATTTCAATGATAATTCAGCTGCAGTCGCAAGATCCGAATCTGGCTACGATAGATTGTACAAATTGCGGCCATTGGTGGAACACTTCAATGAACGCTCTGATTCTGTTCCAATGCTTCAACGTCTCTGTGTTGATGAGCAGATGTGTGCTACGAAAATGGGAGGCAACCCAACTCGTCAGTATATGCCAAAGAAGCCACACAAATGGGGAACCAAACTATTCGCACTCTGCGATCATACTGGTTTTTCGTAAGCATTTGAAACTTATTCCGGCGCTGGTGATAACGTAATTCTTGAGAATACACCAGATCTTGGAGCTGCTTCGAGTGATGTCGTTCGTTTGTCAAAGAAAGTTCCAGACAATGTCAACCACATTGTTTACTTCGACAATTTTTATACATCTGTCGGTTTATTGACCTATCTTCGTAGCCTAGCTTGGGAACAGTGCGTGCGAATCGTGTACCGAATGTCAAATTGTCAAGCGACGCAGAGCTGACAAGAAATAAAACTGGCCAAGGTTATTCTGAGGAACATGTTGCCACTGCAAATGGAATCAAAATAAGCAGCGTTCTGTAGCTTAACACAAAAACCGTTCAATTACTATCGACCTTTGTTGGCATCAAACCACTTCTGTCTGCAAACCTGGCGATGGGATCAAAAAAGTAAGAAGCACAAGAAAGTCCATTGCCCATGCATCATAAAAGCATATGGGTGGAGTCTTCGAGCAATAAAAGATATAGGGGTGCCATTTCTATATGCACATCACACATTGTTATGAAAGCTGCATATCACTATCCTTTGTGATAGTTTGTGGGTGAGGGGTAACCTCCGAGTTCAGAGTGGGTGATTTGTTATTCTTATGATATTTGGATGTGAGCTTAGAACCAGTGGCGGCGTACTGATAAATTTGTATCATGTTATATTTCTATCTATAGACGGCCACATGCCTGGTTGAAAAGCACGTGTGTTGTCAAGATGTCATCGAAAATCATTTATTGTGCAAATTATTACATTCTTGCTGACAAAGCATATCATAAGGTTATAAATACAAAAAAATTTAATTAAAGTGCTGAAGTGAAAAAGTCAAAATGATCAAATTGTTGAATCAAATGAGTAAACTATAATATACACTATATATGCTTTACATGCATTTTAATACATAAACTATAATACACACAAGAGATTACATTCAAATTAATGTTGAAAGTGTATCATTAAAATACTCATCCAAAGTGTAGTGAAAGCCTTAGTAGCACTTTTACTCTTTTTCTTATGTTTCTTCTGAATTTAGATTATTGGTATCCTAAGCCAGGAATCACACTGATTGACCAGAACCGACCGTCCGCGACCCTCCGCGACCATCCACCAACGACCAAAATTTCCAACACGTATATTCTTATCGCACAACTCACACTGTTCGACCATTCTCGACCGTCCACGACCGGTTTTCAAAGACCATGTTTGAAATTACAACCTGCTGGAAATTTTGGTCGTCGTCAGACTATTGTGATGCAATGTCCATGGGCTAAATTATCATTTGGACACATGTTTGTGATAAACTTTCAACAGTTTTCCACCCAAACGAAAATTTTATTATTATTTGTGTGAACTGTTATATTTCCAATTGAGTCAGAAATTCGTGAGTACTATATTTAGAATTTATAGTAAACCCAAATTTTTAATGTTTTTGAAGCAGCGGAACAATACAGGAACCGTGTGGACCGCCGCAGAGATAAATATTCCAATAACAGCGGTGAGGAGCCACGTTAAATCAGAGTAGTCCTAATTACAGCAATACAGAAGTCATTGATGGAATTTATTAACGCAAGAGAATAATTGTTAAGTACCAGTAATGTTCAACTAATAGTAACTTACATAATATTAGTTTATAGTTAAAGAATTAACGTGCTGGATATAGAAAAAGGAGACATTCCTTGGTAGTCCATCGGGAAGTAATGCCCAGCAAATAAAAAATTGGCCTTTTTTTAATTGAGAATTTCTATGGGTGTAATTTATGGACATTCAATAGTAGTTAGTTCGGAACTGTATTGATCTTTCAGTAATTTGGGATAATTGGTTCAAAATGCACCCCCTGTTCACGGTATAAATAAAGTTCTCTATTCCACACACTTTTTTACTTTACTTTATTAATCGTTCATAATAAACATAACTCTTTCTTCTTCACTATCACTCCCACTCATTATTTACAACAAAAGCATTGATAAATAAATAGAAAATTGACATGACCCTCTGAATGTCAGATCAATGTCAGATTTACAAAATTATTCTGGCGGTCGGTCGGTCGTAGATGGTCGATCAGTGTGAGTTTGAAAGTTTTCATTGATCTACTTCAATTTTTGGTCGTAGGTGGACGGTCGCAGACGGTCGGTCCTGGTCGATCAGTGTGATTCTTGGCTAAGGCAGATATTTAAAAAGGTTTTAAGAGTTGTCAAAAAGTAATGCCTCAACTTGTGTATTTAGTCAACATCATTTTAAAATTGTGCTTGAATATATGTCAAAAGCAAAAGTTGAATCTGTTATATCAAATGTCGCCATTTATACAACAATGTTAAGTTTATGCTAAAAACCTTTGATGTTGCCGTTATTTTTATGATAATGCTTATGCTACAGTTGACTAAATCAACCTTTAGGCTCAGGGAGCGATCGATATTTCAAGTCAGTCGGTAGGAAAACAAGAATTTCTCATGTAATTATTTTACTTCTGTTTCTTAAACATCAAACAGTCTCTGGTATAAATATTGAGGTGAGAGTCATTATAGTTTATGAGTCAAATTGGGGCCGACATGTATCTCTGAGGACATATCTGCAGACATACCAAGCAACAGCTCTATTTTGGTGTAGTCTACATTTGCTCAGAGGGTGGAGCGGTGACTTGCTTATTGTAAATCGTGTGTCCAGCTTGAAACAAATTGAAATATTGGATTGCATTCTTCTATTCCTTTGCTGAAGTAGTCCAATTTTTTGTATCTAATGGATTATAGTTTCAAACTGTATCATCTGTGACCATATCATCGGTTTCACAATCACGAATGCCTCTAAAATAGTATACATTTCAAACACACACTCACACACACACACACATAACTGCCAAGTTATTATATTGATATAGTTGCAGAACAGTGAAGTGAATTCCATGACCAACAAATTCAAACTGAAAAAATATCTAAGAACCATGTATTAAGTACTCGAAAGACATTCCAACAAGACTTCACAGCCTTTATGAATAACTAGTCATAATGTTATCAATAAAATGGCTTGCACTCGTCTCTGAGACTATGAATTCAATACAGTAACCAGCAATTTTGATATACAGATAGGAAAGCCTATATCTATTTGGAATTCCTCAGAAAATGTTATTTTTCAAAAAAAAAGCCTGCATTTTCCCAAACTCGAAATTCGCTATCCAAACTGTGCTTATTTCCATTTGTCTAAGGTGGACATGAGAAATTATAAGTAAAATACAGAAAAAGTCTTTGAAGAAGTGATTTATATACGTATTTGAGAGAAAGTTTTATATAGAGATTCATAGCCATTCTATGATAAAGTAAGTTACAATTTTAGAGTCCGTCGCTTTTCACTCAAGAATTGAAGGAATTCAATTAGGAATCTCCTGGAATAGGGAGTATGGGCTCTCTCAGAAGATTGAAAATAATACTCAACCAATTGATGAGAGTTAAAACTTGCGATGATTTACAGTTTTCCATTTACAGTAAAGTAGTTTGTGTCCACGTCTGGTTTAGCCGGATGCGCTACAGCCACTGAAAACATTCCAGATCGATTATTCATGTAGACATATGTGATATTCCATGTTTACAAAATTGTATTCAATTGGAAACATCGAAAACTTCTGAAGAACCGGTAACTTACGTGATAGACTTTCTGATAATCCAGTAGCCATCAGAATGAGTCCATAATAGCTAGTGGCTTATGATTGAAATTTGGTTGTAAATAGTTGAGTTTGCTTACCTACTTACATACTTTTTAGTGTATTTTTGCTTCAAAATCGGGATATAAATGAGCGGATTCATTGAAAGTCTACTCATTTGATACTACTAAAAAGGCCGTTATGGAATGCCTATCAAATATGGTTTATGCCATGATAATCTTGCTGCGATGCCCATAGTTTGATTTGACAAGGTGATAGATAAGTCGTAAACGGATGTAAACAAACATGATCACCAAGTTAAGAGTGAGCTAAAGTCGAGAACCGAGGGATTCATAATGGCCTGCCAGGATTTTGTCTTCAACACCCTTTTCTACCGTAGTCGCGTTATGGGTATAGACGTCCCTGACACCCGATGCAGGGCATGTCATGGGGCACCTGAGACCATAATGCATTTGCTATCAGTATGCCCATCTTATGCGGTCTCAGCCTATATCCACAGGCATAAAGCGGCGCTACGAGTGTAGTACTACCATCTACGACACTCGTACGGTATAGACGAGACACCGGTGTTGCTTTATGCTCCGGGAAATATTGAGTCCGTGGTGGAGAATGAGAGATGCCGAATCTATTGGAACTACTCATTCCCCACCCTCAGGCAAATACAAGCCAATAAGCGTGATGTTGTCCACCTCGACCACCAAAGTAGAACGATATTCGTCATGGAGTTTTCCGCTCCAGGCGAAATGAATATCGTTCGAAAAGAGGAGAAAAACCGGACTAAATATCGAGATCTTCTCTTTGAACTCCGCAAGTTATATCCGGACCATTCTGTCAAAATGGTGGTTCTGATTATAGGAGTTCTTGGTGGAATGATGGACACACTGCTCTCTAACTTGAAGATAATACCGGCTTGCCGTTATATGGCAGAAATCTTAGCAGCAGGAATGCAGAAGGCCGTTATACTTGGTTCGCTCCGTCTACTCAGGGCACACGATTCTCGGACTCAATAGTCACTCACCCTACAGACGTAGGGAGTGGTTATTGGGGTTAACGACACCAGCGCGCCCTCCGGATGGGTCGGAGCACCGGAGACAGGGCCTGACTGGTACACTCCTAAGGAGAAAATAATAATAATAATAATAATAATAATAGGCAGGGGGACAACCAACACCTAAGGCCCTGGTGAGTAGCGACACCACCTACCCGAGCAAAGGATGCAAAATCGAACCAGCAGCTCATGCGCATCCGGGAGGGAAAAAGCAACTTTCCCTCCGGTGTCGGCCGTGGGTTTACTGGGTTAACCCCACAGTAAACTCTACTACTCGGTTCCGAACAATCGAGAAAGAGGCCCCCACAACCGACCACCTCGGATTAGGGGTCAAAGGCAAGGTGGTGGGGCAAACGATGATTTGCCAAACGATGACGACCGCGATAACAACGGACGCTTTGAGTGGACGGACGAATTAAGGGACGGACTTCTGCATCATTACGAGAGCAGTGAGCCCGCCCGGAGAGGATACATGGCGAGAATGCATGCTCTGTGGTGTGAGGGACACCCAGAACATGCAGCGTTTTCCGCACAAAATCTCAGGGATTATGTATCCCATCTTCGGTCTCGAGACTACGTTAGAGCTCCTCCTCAGCCGGTTATCGAAGTGGCAGATATGCCACGTGTCGGTTTGGCTGTGGAGGAGAATCGCATTGTTCCACTGATGGAGGATATCAGAACCCGCAGGGCGCTTCACAATATCAAGCCCCTGAAGCCGCAAGAACTGGCACGGGTGGATGCGGAGATTGGCGATGTTCTTCCTGAAGATGCTTACATCTGGCAGATCAATTCTGTCGTGTACGACGCCGCTCATGCTCTATCCCAAACGGAGAGGAGGGACACCACCGCTCTGGTAGGGAGACATGAACGACGTGTACACAAGATGGAAGCCAAGATCAAGTAGGCGAGACAACACGCGTCTCGTATCCAGTGTGTGGTGGACTTCGTGGCGGCCAATAGGCCTTTCACGCCCGCAGTGCGGCGAACTGCCGTTAAATTGAGACCAGCTCACCACACATTAAATCAAGGTGTGCTGTTTACCATCAAACAGCACTGCCTTGATAGGATACGAATGCTAGTGGCTGCAAAGAAGTCACTAGTGAGGCAGGCAAGAAGTATCACGGAAAACATAAAGTTTCGTGATAAACCTTCTCGCTTATTGCAAGAGCCTCCACGTGTTGTCAATAACCCGCCGGCTGCAGATCGGGTGGAAACATTCTGGAAGAATATCTATGAGTATCCGCAACCACTCAACGTAGATACTCCAGCCCTAGCGCAGTTCGAAGCATTTTGCAGGAGGCTTCGGCAGGCTGAACTCAATGATCTGCGCATTCTGATAACCATGAAAGAAATACGAGGAGCCCTGAAAGGCTCTAAGAATTTCGCTGCTCCAGGCCCTGATGGGTTAAATAACTATTGGTGGAAAAAGTTTCCAACAACCCACCGCCATTTGGCCAGAGTTTTCAATTCATGGCAAAATGGGAAGCAGCAGATTCCGTAGTGGTTTGTCGAGGGGCGAACTGTGCTCATCCCCAAAAACGGAGATTTGTCTGATCCAAAGAATTACAGGCCGATAATATGGTTGAATGCGTGTTATTAGGTGTTTACGCGCATCTTGTACACGCGCATTCTCTTCGAAGTTGATCTGGTGTATAAACTGATAAATGAGCGAAGAGGGTCAAAGAAAGGGGTCGCCAAATGCAAGGAGAACCTGCTCATCGAAGATGTATCACGCAGGACTCCGTGCAGTATAAGCGTAACCTTTCGATGGCCTGGATCGATTACCGCAAGGCATTTGATACAACATCACATGAGTTAATCATGCATTTGCTCAGATGTCTTGAGGTACCCGGTCAAATAGTGGGATGCATTGGACAACTGATGCCGCTCTGGAGGACTCGCTTCACCATAAGATCTGGTAGAGACATAGTCCAAACAGAGCAGGTTAGAAGAGGTGTGTTTCAGGGAGACTCCCTTAGCCCTCTTCTCTTCTGCATCCCACTATTGCCATTGTCCGTTGCACTCAGGAATACCCGTGGGTACAACTGCGGCACCCCCAGCAACCGGAGGCATAATGTCACCCATCTATTTTACATGAATGACCTCAAATTGTATGCCTCTGGAGAAAGTGACCTACATCAGTCCCTTAGGGTGGTGGAAGAATATACGCATGCTATCGGTATGGAATTTGGGATCGACAAATGTGCCACGGTTCATCTCAAAAGAGGACGATGCTTGGAATACGGAGAGGATGTCTAGCTCGTAAACGGAAGCATCCTACATCATCTGGATGCCGGAGAGACTTATACCAACCTTGGGGTGGAACAACGCCGCTCCCAAGAGGTATTTGCAGTTAAAGACTCTCTCCGCGGCAAGTATCAGCATAAACTCCGACAGATCTGGTTATCAGAACTGTCGGGGAAGAAGAAAGTTTCTGCAACTAATATGCTTGCCGTTCCGATCCTTCTTTACTTTTTCGGAGTGATGAAGTGGACTATGGAAGAGCTGCAACAACTTGACGTTAAGACTCGCAAAATGATGCATCTCAATAGGAGCTTGCATCCTAAATTGTCCGTTCCACGGTTATACTTTCCCAGACAACGGGGAGGCCGTGGACTTTTGAGTTTGGAGTGTCTGCATTACAGAATGGTTCTGGATGGGGCCTGTAAAGTCATCAGGAGTTCAGATCTCCTTCTCTGCATGGTCCGCAACCATAAGAAAGCAGGGATTGGAGCATTCCTTTTTAAAGCAGCTACCCGTGCGGCCGATGAACTTGGTCTCGTTTTCGACACTGAACGGGCTAACCCAAACTCTGTCACCGAGTTGGGACCCGTTCAGCAAAAAGCTCACATAAAAGCTGCGGAGACAGAGGTCCTGCTACAGCTACATATGGATAAGCCGCAGGTTATATCCGGACCATTCTGTCAAAATGGTGGTTCTGATTATAGGAGTTCTTGGATGGACACACTGCTCTCTAACTTGAAGATAATACCGGCTTGCCGTAATATGGCAGAAATCTTAGCAGCAAGAATGCAGAAGGCCTTTATACTTGGTTCGCTCCGTCTACTCAGGGCACACGATTCTCGGACCCAATAATCACTCACCCTACCGACGTAGGGAGTGGTTATTGGGGTTGACGACACCAGCGCGCCCTCCGGATAGGTCGGAGCGCCGGAGACAGGGCCTGACTGGTACACTCCTAAGGAGAAAAAAAAAAAAATAATGATAATAATAATAATAATAATAATAATAATAATAATAATAATAATAATAATAATAATAATAATAATAATAATAATAATAATAATAATAATAATAATAATAATAATAATAATAATAATAATAATGATAGTAATAATAATAATAATAATAAAGTCATCAGGAGTTCAGATCCCCTTCTCTGCATGGTCCGCGACCATGAGAAAGCAGGGATTGGAGCATTCCTTTTTAAGGCAGCTACCCGTGCGGCCGATGAACTCGGTCTCGTTTTCGACACTGAACGGGCTAACCCAAACTCTGTCACCGAGTTGGGACCCGTTCAGCAAAAAGCTCAGATAAAAGCTGCGGAGACAGAGGTCCTGCTACAGCTACATATGGATAAGCCAATGCATGGTGTCTTCTTTCATAACATCAAAGACCATGGCTTATCCAAAAGCTTGACCTTTGCCTTCCTCAGGTCGAGTGAGCTAAAGTCGGAGACCGAGGGATTCATAATGGCCTGCCAGGATGGTGTCTTCAACACCCTTGTCTACCGTAGTCGCGTGATGGGTATAGACGTCCCTGACACCCGATGCAGGGCATGTCGTGGGGCACCTGAGACCGTAATGCATTTGCTATCAGCATGCCCATCTTATGCGGTCTCAGCCTATATCCACAGGCATAACGCGGCGCTACGAGTGTTGTACTACCACCTACGACACTCGTACGGTATAAACGAGACACCGGTGTTGCCTTATGCTCCGGGGGATATTGAGTCCGTGGTGGAGAATGAGAGATGCCGAATCTATTGGAACTACTCATTCCCCACCCTCAGGCAAATACAAGCCAATAAGCCTGATGTTGTCCTCCTCGACCACCAAAGTAGAACGATATTCGTCATGGAGTTTTCCGCTCCAGGCGAAATTAATATCGTTCGAAAAGAGGAGGAAAAACGGACTAAATATCGAGATCTTCTCTTTGAACTCCGCAGGTTATATCCGGACCATTCTGTCAAAATGGTGGTTCTGATTATAGGAGTCCTTGGTGGAATGATGGACACACTGCTCTCCAATTTGAAAATAATACCTGCTTGCCGTAATATGGCAGAAATCTTAGCAGCAAGAATGCAGAAGGCCGTTATACTTGGTTCGCTTCGTCTACTCAGGGCACACGATTCTCGGACCCAATAATCACTCACCCTACGGATGTAGGGAGTGGTTATTGGGGTTAACGACACCAGCGCGCCCTCCGGATGGGTCGGAGCACCGGAGACAGGGCCTGACTGGTACACTCCTAAGGAGACAAAAAAAAAATAATAATAATAATAATAATAATAATAATAATAATAATAATAATGATAATAATAATAATAATAATAATAATAATAATAATAATAATAATAATAATAATAATAATAATAATAATAATAATAATTTGCTCAGATGTCTTGAGGTACCCAATCAAATAGTGGGATGCATTGGACAACTGATGCCACTCTGGAGGACTCGCTTCACCATAAGATCTGATAGAGACATAGTCCAAACAGAGCAGGTCATCATTAGAAGAGGCGTGTTTCAGGGAGACTCCCTCAGCCCTCTTCTCTTCTGCATCTCACTATTGCCATTGTCCGTTGTACTCAGGAATACCCGTGGGTACAACTGCGGCACCCCCAGCAACCGGAGGCATAAAGTCACCCATCTGTTTTACATGGATGACCTCAAATTATATGCCTCTGGAGAAAGGGACCTACATCAGTCCCTTAGGGTGGTGGAAGAGTACACGCATGCTATCGGAATGGAATTTGGGATCGACAAATGTGCTACGGTTCATCTCAAAAGAGGACGATGCGAGGAATACGGAGAGGATGTCCAGCTCGTAGACGGAAGCATCCTACATCATCTGGATGCCGGAGAGACGTATACTTACCTAGGGGTGGAGCAACGCCACTCCCAAGAGGTATTCACAGTTAAGAACTCTCTCCGCGGCAAGTATCAGCATAAACTCCGACAGATCTGGTCATGAGAACTGTCGGGGAAGAACAAAGTTGCTGCAACCAATATGCTTGCCGTTCCGATCCTTCTCTACTCTTTCGGAGTAATGAAGTGGACTAAGGAAGAGCTGCGACAACTCGACGTTAAAACTCGCAAAGTGATGCATCTTAATAGGTGCTTGCATCCTAAATCGTCCGTTCCACTGTTATACTTTCCCAGATAACGGGGAGGCCGTGGACTTTTGAGTTTGGAGTGTATGCATAACAGAATGGTTCTAGATGGGGCCTGTAAAGTCATCAGGAGTTCAGATCCCCTTCTCTGCATGGTCCGCGACCATGAAAAAGCAGGGATTGGAGCATTTCTTTTTAAGGCAGCAAGCCGTGCGGCCGATGAACTCGGTCTCGTATTCGACACTGAACGGGCTAACCCAAACTCTGTCACTGAGTTGGGACCCGTTCAGCAAAGAGCTCACATCAAAGCTGCGGAGACAGAGGTCCTGCTACAGCTACATATGGATAAGCCAATGCATGGTGTCTTCTTTCACAACATCGAAGACCTTGGCTTATCCAAAAGCTTGACCTTTGCCTTCCTCAGGTCGAGTGAGCTAAAGTCGGAGACCGAGGGATTCATAATGGCCTGCCAGGATGGTGTCTTCAACACCCTCGTCTACCGTAGTCGTGTGATGGGTATAGACGTCCCTGACACCCGATGCAGGGCATGTCGTGGGGCACCTGAGACCGTAGTGCATTTGCTATCAGCATGCCCATCTTATGCGGTCTCAGCCTATATCCACAGGCATAACGCGGCGCTACGAGTGTTATACTACCATCTACGACACTCGTACGGTATAGACGAGACACCGGTGTTGCCTTATTTTCCGGGGGATATTGAGTCCGTGGTGGAGAATGAGAGGTGCCGGATCTATTGGAACTACTCATTCCCCACCCTCAGGCAAATACAAACCAATAAGCCTGATGTTGTCCTCCTTGACCACCAAAGTAGAACGATATTCGTCATGGAGTTTTCCGCTCCAGGCGAAATGAATATCGTTCGAAAAGAGGAGGAAAAACGGACAAAATATCGAGATCTTCTCTTTGAACTCCGCAGGTTATATCCGGACCATTCTGTCAAAATGGTGGTTCTGATCATAGGAGTCCTTGGTGGAATGATGGACACACTGCTCTCCCACTTGAAGATAATACCTGCTTGCAGTAATATGGCAGATATCTTAGCAGCGCAAATGCAGAAGGCCGTCATCCTTGGTTCGCTCCGTCTACTCAGGGCACATGATTCTCGGACCCAATAGTCACTCACCCTACGGACGTAGGGAGTGGTTATTGGGGTTAACGAAACCAGCGCGCCCTCCGGATGTATCGGAGCACCGGAGACAGGGCCTGACTGGTACATTCCCAACGGGAAAAAAAAAAAAAATAATAATAACAATAATAATAATAATAATAATAATAATAATAATAATAATAATAATAATAATAATAATAATAATGATACAGGGAGCAGCAGATTCCGGAGTGGTTTGTCGAGGGGCGAACCGTGCTTGTGCCCAAAAATGGAGATTTGTCTGATCCAAAGAATTACAGGCCGATAACATGCTTGAATGCGTGTTATAAGGTGTTTAAACGCATCTTATACTCGCGCATTCTCTCCGCAGTTGATCTGGTGTACGAACGGATATATGAGCAAAGAGGGTCAAAGAAAGGGGTCGCCGGCTGCAAGGAGAACCTGCTCATCGATAGATGTATCACGCAGGACTCCGTGCAGTATAAGCGTAACCTGTCGTTGGCCTGAATCGATAACTGCAAGGCATTTGATACAACATCGCATGAGGTAATCATGCATTTGCTCATTTAGCTCACTCGACCTGAGGAAGGCAAAGGTCATGCTTTTGGATAAGCCAAGGTCTTCGATGTTGTGAAAGAAGGCACCATGCATTGGCTTATCCATATGTAGCTGTAGCAGGACCTCTGTCTCCGCAGCTTTTATGTGAGCTTTTTGCTGAACGGGTCCCAACTCGGTGAAACAGTTTTGGTTAGCCCGTTCAGTGTCGAATACGAGACCAAGTTCATCGGCCGCACGGGTTGCTGCCTTAAAGAAAAATGCTCCAATCCCTGCTTTCTCATGGTCGCGGACCATGCAGAGAAGGGGATCTGAACTCCTGATGACTTTACAGGCCCCATCCAGAACCATTCTGTTATGCAGACACTCCAAACTCAAAAGTCCACGGCCTCCTCGTTGTCTGGGAAAGTATATTCGTGGAACGGACGATTTAGGATGCAGGCTCCTATTGAGATGCATCATTTTGCGAGTCTTAACGTCAAGTTGTCGCAGTTCTTCCTTAGTCCACTTCATCACTTCGAAAGAGTGAAGAAGGATCGTAACGGCAAGCATATTAGTTGCAGCAACTTTGTTCTTCCCCGACAGTTCTGATGACCAGATCTGTCGGAGTTTATGCTGATACTTGCCGCATAGAGAGTTTTTAACTGCGAGTACCTCTTGGGAGCGGCGTTGTTCCACCCCAAGGTAGGTATAAGTCTCTCCGGCATTCAGATGATGTTGGATGCTTCCGTCTACGAGCTCCGTATTCCTCGCATCGTCCTCTTCTGAGATGAACCGTGGCACATTTGTCGATCCCAAATTCCATATCGATAGCATGCTTATATTCTTCCACCACCCTAAGGGACTGATGTAGGTCCCTTTCTCCAGAGGCATATAGTTTGGGGTCATCCATGTAAAATAGATGGGTGACTTTATGCCTCCGGTTGCTGGGGGTGCCGCAGTTGTACCTACGGGTATTCCTGAGTGCAACGGACAATGGCAATAGTAAGATGCAGAAGAGAAGAGGGCTAAGGGAGTCTCCCTGAAAGACGCCTCTTCTAATGATGACCTGCTCTGTTCTCTGACTATGTCTCTACCAGATCTTATGGTGAAGCGACTCCTCCAGAGTGGCATCAGTTGTCCAATGCATCCCACTATTTGACCGGGTACCTCGAGGCATCTGAGTAAATGCATGATTAACTCATGTGATGTTGTATCAAATGCCTTGCGGTAATCTATCCAGGCCATCGAAAGGTTACGCTTATACTGCACGGAGTCCTGCGTGATACATCTATCGATGAGCAGGTTCTCCTTGCATTTGGCGACCCCTTTCTTTGACCCTCTTTGCTCATTTATCAGTTCATACACCAGATCAACTTCGAAGAGAATGCGCGTGTACAAGATGCGCGTAAACACCTAATAACACGCATTCAACCATGTTATCGGCCTGTAATTCTTTGGATCAGACAAATCTCCGTTTTTGGGGATGAGCACAGTTCGCCCCTCGACAAACCTCTACGGAATCTGCTGCTTCCCATCTTGCCATGAATTGAAAACTCTGGCCAAATGGCGGTGGGTTGTTGGAAACTTTTTCCACCAATAGTTATTTAACCCATCAGGGCCTGGAGCAGCGAAATTCTTAGAGCCTTTCAGGGCTCCTCGTATTTCTTTCATGGTTATCAGAATGCGCAGATCATTGAGCTCAGCCTGCCGAAGCCTCCTGCAAAATGCTTCGAACTGCGCTAGGGCTGGAGTATCTACGTTGAGTGGTTGCGGATACTCATAGATATTCTTCCAGAATGTTTCCACCCGATCTGCAGCCGGCGGGTTATCGACAACATGTGGAGGCTCTTGCAATAAGCGAGAAGGTTTATCGCGAAACTTTATGTTTTCCGCGATACTTCTCGCCCGCCTCACTAGTGACTTCTTTGCAGCCACTAGCATTCGTATCCTATCAAGGCAGTGCTGTTTGATGGTAAACAGCACACCTTGATTTAATGTGTGGTGAGCTGGTCTCAATTTAGCGGCAATTCGCCGCACTGCGGGCGTGAAAGGCCTATTGGCCGCCACGAAGTCCACCACACACTGGATACGAGACGCGTGTTGTCTCGCCTACTTGATCTCGGCTTCCATCTTGTGTACACGTCGTTCATGTCTCCCTACCAGAGCGGTGGTGTCCCTCCTCTCCGTTTGGGATAGAGCATGAGCGGCGTCGTACACGACAGAATTGATCTGCCAGATGTAAGCCTCTTCAGGAAGAACATCGCCAATCTCCGCATCCACCCGTGCCAGTTCTTGCGGCTTCAGGGGCTTGATATTGTGAAGCGCCCTGCGCGTTCTGATATCCTCCATCAGTGGAACAATGCGATTCTCCTCCACAGCCAAACCGACACGTGGCATATCTGCCACTTCGATAACCGGCTGAGGAGGAGCTCTAACGTAGTCTCGAGACCGAAGATGGGATACATAATCCCTGAGATTTTGTGCGGAAAACGCTGCATGTTCTGGGTGTCCCTCACACCACAGAGCATGCATTCTCGCCATGTATCCTCTCCGGGCGGGCTCACTGCTCTCGTAATGATGCAGAAGTCCGTCCCTTAATTCGTCCGTCCACTCGTCATCGTTTGGCAAATCATCGTTAACCCCACCACCTTGCCTTTGACCCCTAATCCGAGGGGGTCGGTTGTGGGGGCCTCTTTCTCGATTGTTCGGAACCGAGTAGTAGAGTTTACTGTGGGGTTAACCCAGTAAACCCACGGCCGACACCGGAGGGAAATTTGCTTTTTCCCTCCCGGATGCACATGAGCTGCCGGTTCGATTTTGCATCCTTTGCTCGGGTAGGTGGTGTCGCTACTCACCAGGGCCGTAGGTGTTGGTTGACCCCCTGCCTATTATTATTATTTTTTTTTTTTTTCTCCTTAGGAGTGTGCCAGTCAGGCCCTGTCTCCGGTGCTCCGACCCATCCGGAGGGCGCGCTGGTGTCGTTAACCCCAATAACCACTCCCTACGTCTGTAGGGTGAGTGACTATTGAGTCCGAGAATCGTGTGCCCTGAGTAGACGGAGCGAACCAAGGATAACGGCCTTCTGCATTCTTGCTGCTAAGATTTCTGCCATTTAACGGCAAGCCGGTATTATCTTCAAGTTAGAGAGCAGTGTGTCCATCATTCCACCAAGGACTCCTATAATCAGAACCACCATTTTGACAGAATGGTCCGGATATAACCTGCGGAGTTCAAAGAGAAGATCTCGATATTTAGTCCGGTTTTTCTCCTCTTTTCGAACGATATTCATTTCGCCTGGAGCGGAAAACTCCATGACGAATATCGTTCTACTTTGGTGGTCGAGGAGGACAACATCAGGCTTATTGGCTTGTATTTGCCTGAGGGTGGGGAATGAGTAGTTCCAATAGATTCGGCATCTCTCATTCTCCACCACGGACTCAATATTTCCCGGAGCATAAAGCAACACCGGTGTCTCGTCTATACCGTACGAGTGTCTTAGATGGTAGTACTACACTCGTAGCGCCGCTTTATGCCTGTGGATATAGGCTGAGACCGCATAAGATGGGCATGCTGATAGCAAATGCATTATGGTCTCAGGTGCCCCCTGACATGCCCTGCATCGGGTGTCAGGGACGTCTATACCCATAACGCGACTACGGTAGAAAAGGGTGTTGAAGACAACATCCTGGCAGACCATTATGAATCCCTCGGTTTTCGACTTTAGCTCACTTGACCTGAGGAAGTCAAAGGTCATGCTTTTGGATAAGCCAAGGATTTCGATGTTGTGAAAGAAGACACCATGCATTGGCTTATCCATATGTAGCTGTAGCAGGACCTTTGTCTCCGCAGCTTTTATGTGAGCTTTTTGCTGAACGGGTCCCAACTCGGTGACAGAGTTTGGGTTAGCCCGTTCGTTGTCGAAAAGGAGACCGAGTTCATCGGCCGCACGGGTAGCTGCCTTAAAGAGGAATGCTCCAATCCCTGCTTTCTCATGGTCGCGGACCATGCAGAGAAGGGGATCTGAACTCCTGATGACTGATGACAGGCCCCATCCAAAACTATTCTGTTATGCATAACTATCTATCGAATAAACTTCACAGGTTTACATATCCTTATCTGATAGATGGAGTTACCTGGGACTTATCTATAGCTGAAAAGACCGGCTCTTAGGATGCAAGCTCCTATTGAGATGCATCATTTTTCGAGTCTTAACGTCAAGTTGTCGCAGCTCTTCCTTAGTACACTTCATCACTCCTAAAGAGTAAAGAAGGATCGGAACGGCAAGCATATTAGTTGCAGCAACTTTGTTCTTCCACGACAGTTCTGATGACCAGATCTGTCAGAGTTTATGCTGATACTTGCCGCGGAGAGAGTTTTTAACTGCAAATACCTCTTGGGAGCAGCGTTGTTTCACCCCAAGGTAAGTATAAGTCTCTCCGGTATCCAGATGATGTAGGATGCTTCCGTCTACGAGCTGGACATCCTCTCCGTATTCCTCGCATCGTACTGATGTAGGTCCCTTTTTCCAGAGGCATACAATTTGAGGTCATCTATGTAAAATAGATGGGTGACATTATGCCTCCGGTTGCTGGGGGTGCCGCAGTTGTACCTACGGGTATTCCTGAGTGCAACGGACAATGGCAATAGTGAGATGCAGAAGAGAAGAGGGCTAAGGGAGTCCGGATATAACCTGCGGAGTTCAAAGAGAAGATCTCGATATTTAGTCCGTTTTTCCTCCTCTTTTCGAACGATATTCATTTCGCCTGGAGCGGAAAACTCCATGACGACTATCGTTCTACTTTGGTGGTCGAGGAGGACAACATCAGGCTTATTGGCTTGTATTTGCCTGAGGGTGGGGAATGAGTAGTTCCAGTAGATCCGGCACCTCTCATTCTCCACCACGGACTCAATATCCCCCGGAACATAAGGCAACACCGGTGTCTCGTCTATACCGTACGAGTGTCGTAGTTGGTAGTATAACACTCGTAGCGCCGCGTTATGCCTGTGGATATAGGCTGAGACCGCATAAGATGGGCATGCTGATAACAAATGCATTACGGTCTCAGGTGCCCCACGACATGCCCTGCATCGGGTGTCAGGGACGTCTATACCCATCACGCGACTACGGTAGACAAGGGTGTTGAAGACACCATCCTGGCAGGTCATTATGAATCCCTCGGTCTCCGACTTTAGCTCACTCGACCTGAGGAAGGCAAAGGTCAAGCTTTTGGATAAGCCAAGGTCTTCGATGTTGTTAAAGAAGACACCTTGCATTGGCTTATCCATATGTTGCTGTAGCAGGACCTCTGTCTCCGCAGCTTTAATGTGAGCTTTCTGCTGAACGGGTCCCAACTCGGTGACAGAGTTTGGGTTGGCCTGTTCAGTGTCGAATACGAGACCGAGTTCATCGGCCGCACGGGTTGCTGCCTTGAAAAGAAATGCTCGAATCCCTGCTTTTTCATGGTCGCGGACCATGCAGAGAAGGGGATCTGAACTCCTGATGACTTTACAGGCCCCATCCAGAACCATTCTGTTATGCATACACTCCAAACTCAAAAGTCCACGGCCTCCCCGTTGTCTGGGAAAGTATAACCGTGGGACGGACGATTTAGGATGCAAGCTCCTATTGAGATGCATCACTTTGCGAGTTTTAACGTCGAGTTGTCGCAGCTCTTCCTTAGTCCACTTCATTTTTCCGAAAGAGTAGAGAAGGATCGGAACGGCAAGCATATTGGTTGCAGCAACTTTGTTCTTCCCCGACAGTTCTGATGACCAGATCTGTCAGAGTTTATGCTGATACTTGCCGCGGAGAGAGTTCTTAACTGTGAATACCTCTTGGGAGTGGCGTTGCTCCACCCCTAGGTAAGTATACGTCTCTTCGGCATCCAGATGATGTAGGATGCTTCCGTCTACGAGCTGGACATCCTCTCCATATTCCTCGCATCGTCCTCTTTTGAGATGAACCGTGGCACATTTGTCGATCCCAAATTCCATTCCGATAGCATGCGTGTACTCTTCCACCACCCTAAGGGACTGATGTAGGTCCCTTTCTCCAGAGGCATATAATTTGAGGTCATCCATGTAAAACAGATGGGTGACTTTATGCCTCCGGTTGCTGGGGGTGCCGCAGTTGTACCCACGGATATTCCTGAGTACAACGGACAATGGCAATAGTGAGATGCAGAAGAGAAGAGGGAGTCTCCCTGAAACACGCCTCTTCTAATGAAGACCTGCTCTGTTTGGACTATGTCTCTACCAGATCTTATGGTGAAGCGAGTCCTCCAGAGTGGCATCAGTTGTCCAATGCATCCCACTATTTGATCGGGTACCTCAAGACATCTGAGCAAATGCATGATTAACTCATGCGATGTTGTATCAAATGCCTTGCGGTAATCGATCCAGGCCATCGAAAGGTTACGCTTATACTGCACTCTAGCCAGATGGCGGTGGGTTGTTGGAAACTTTTTCCACCAATAGTTATTCAACCCATCAGGGCCTGGAGCAGCAAAGTTCTTTGAGCCTTTGAGGGCCCCTCGAACTTCTTCCGTGGTTATCGGATTGTTCAGATCATTGTGCTCAGTCTGCCGAAGCGTCCTGCAGTAAGCTTCGAACTGCGCTAGGGCTGGAGTGTCTACATTGAGTGGTTGCGGAAACTCATAGATGTTCTTCCAGAAGGTTTCTACCCGATCAGCAGCCGGCGGGTTATCGACAACACGTGGAGGCTCTTGGAATAAGCGGGAAGGTTTATCGCGAAACTTTATGTTTTCCGCGATACTTCTCGCCCGCCTCACTAGTGACTTCTTTGCAGCCACTAGCATTCGTATCCTATCAAGACAGTGCTGTTTTATGGTAAACAGCACGCCTTGATTCAATGTGTGGTGAGCTCGTCTTAGCCTTGCAGCAATTCGCCGCACTGCCGGCGTGAAAGGCCTATTGGCCGACATGTAGTCCACCACACACTGGATACGAGACGCGTGTTGTCTCGCCGACTTGATCTTAGCTTCCATCTTGTGAACGCGTCGCTCATGCCTCCCAACAAGAGCGGTGGTGTCCCTCCTCTCCGTCTGGGATATTGCACGAGCAGCGTCGTACACGACAGAATTGATCTGCCAGATGTTGGCCTCTTCTGGAAGAACATCGCCAATCTCCGCATCCACCCGTGCCAGTTCTTGCGGCTTCAAGGGCTTCATATTGTGAAGCGCCCTGCGGGTTCTGATGTCCTCCATTGGTGGTATGATACGAGCCTCCTCTGCAGCCAGAACGACACGTGGCATATCTGCCACTTCGTTAACCGGCTGAGGAGGAGCTCTAACATAGCCTCGAGCCCGGAGATAGGATACATAATCCCTGAGATTTTGGGCGGAATCGGCGGCATGCTCTGGGTGTCTCTCACACCAGAGAGCATGCATTCTTGCCATGTATCCTCTCCGGGCGGGCTCACTGCTCTCATAGCAATACAGAAGTCTATCCCTTAATCTATCCGTCCACTCAAAGCGTCCGTTGTCATTGCGGTTGTCGTCATTTGGCAAATCATCGTTTTTGGCCCCACCACCTTGCCTTTGACCCCTAATCCGAGGGGGTCGGTTGTGTGGGCCTCTTATTATTATTATTATTATTATTATTATTATTATTATTATTACTATTATTATTATTATTATTATTATTATTATTATTATTATTATTATTATTATTATTATTATTATTATTATTATTATTATTATTATTATTATTATTATTATTATTATTATTATTATTATTATTATTATTATTATTATTATTATTATTATTATTATTATTATTATTATTATTATTATTATTATTATTATTATTATTATTATTATTATTATTATTATTATTATTATTATTATTATTATTATTATTATTATTATTATTATTATTATTATTATTATTATTATTATTATTATTATTATTATTATTATTATTATTATTATTATTATTATTATTATTATTATTATTATTATTATTATATATTTTTTTTTTGGGGGTTTTGGCATCGACTTCTGTGGTCATTAGCCTTAAGGGTTGTTGTATGACTGTCCATATCAGCAAATCTTAGGGCTTGCCATATAGTGTACAGCTCAGCTGTGAAGATACTTGCTATTGGAGAAAGTGTCCAGGCAAAACTCTCCCCTAATGTGAAGAACGCACTTCCTACTCCATTAATTGTTTTGGAGCCGTCTGTATAAATGACTCAACTTCTATCATAGGTATCCAGTATCGTGTTGAACAAGGCGAGATATATGGTTCTATTTGTATCTTCTTTTCTGTAGGAATTGCATTCTAGGTGGAATTTTGTTCCAAGGCGGATTCTCATTTGGCCCTATTGGGTAGGCAAATGGTAAGTTGATGTTGAGATCAGATATAGTTTCCTGAAATCTTATTCCTGTGGGACATGTGGTTTTACGATGTGTTTCATAAAATGTATTCATCTCACTTGGAAAAAATAATTCATGATTCGGGTTGGTCTGTTGACTGCGAATATTCACACCATAATTAAACAATAGCCTTCTTCGCCTAAATTGAAGAGGTGGAATGCCTGCTTCACAACAGAGTGAGGATAGTGGACTGGTTCGAAACCCACCGATAGCGAGTCTCAGACAGGTTCCTTGAATCGAGTCTAATTGTTTTAGGTGAGACTTTCTCGCTGCACCGTAGACAACACAACCGTAATCTATTTTGGAAAGAATGAGCGAACTGTACATCTTCAGTAGTATTTCCCTATCCATTCCCCAAGAAATATTTGAGACTGCCTTTATTATATTCATGGTGTTTTTACATTTTGTTGCCAACATATCAACGTGTTCTTTCCAATGAAGTTTTCGGTCTAGAGTAATACCTAGGAATTTGAAATATGGAACAACTTCCAAAATATTACCATAGAGTGTCAATGATGTTTCATCATGCGGTCTTCTTAGACGACAGAAATGCATACATTTAGTTTTGTTTGGTGAGAAACGAAAACCGATACGATCCGCTTGATTTACAAGTGCGTCAATGTTTTCTTGTAAAACTCGTTCCATAGACTCCATGGAGTCTGAAGAGAAGAAAATAGTCAGATCATCAACATAGAGGCATTTTCCAACAGTGTCGCTTATGACTGATACGAGATTGTTTATTGCAACGGCGAATAGGATTACACTCAACGTAGATCCTTGTGGTATTCCGTTTTCTTGGATATGTGTTTCTGATTTTTCTACTCCAACTTGAACTCTGAAACTGCGGTTTTCAAGGAATTGTTCGATGAAGATTGGTAAGTTACCTCGCATTCCCCAATTATGAAGTGTTCTCAGTATTCCAAGGCGCCAAGTCGTATCATAAGCTTTCTCAATGTCGAAAAATACAGCCACTAGGTGACTCCTTTTAGCAAAGCTATTTTGAATTGCATTCTCTAACTGGCAAATTTGATCTAAAGTTGACCTATGTTTACGAAAACCAGATTGTATAGGTGTGAGCAGATGATTGTTTTCAATGTACCATATCAATCGGTTACTTATTAGTTTCTCCATGGTTTTGCTCATACAGCAAGTGAGGGATATTGGTCTATAGCTTGCCAGGAGTTTTTTGTCTTTTCCCTCTTTTGGTATAGGAATAACGATTGCTTCACGCCATTGTTCAGGATAGATTCCTTCTCGCCATATTTTATTGATTATATGTAAAAGGTTGAATTTTTGATTATCAGGCAAATATCGGATAAAATCGTAAGGGATATTATCTGGCCCAGGTGCAGATTTTCTAAGCAAACTGAGTACTTCTGTTAGTTCTTCCATCGTGAAAGGATTGTTGTATGTTTGGTGTGAAATTGTATGGAAATTCAAGGGTGTTTCCGAAATTGCTTTCATGTTCAGAAATGATTGTGTGTATGTGGAGGAGGATGTGGTGCTTTCAAAGTATTCAGCTAAATTTTCAGCAATCTCTGATGTTTTAGTAATTAGTTGATTATCTATAGATAATACAGGGGAAGATGTAGAAAATGTCTTTCCAGTTATGCATCTGATTTTATTCCATATCTCTGTATTGGAGGTATCTGTGGTGATGGTTGATATATATTCTTTCCAGGATCGATTTTTACTATTTAAGATTATTTTCCTTGCTTTAGCTCGGAGTTTCTTGAAATTGATCATATTTTCTTGTGTGGGATTCCTCTTGAATATATTGAAAGCGCGTTTTTTCTCACGAATGGCAGTTGCGATTTCGTCATTCCACCATGGAACCTTTTTTTTTCCTCGATTACCGCATTTATATGGAATAGCTTCTCGTGCAGCTGATAGAATGCCCTCTGAGAATTTCGAGACCATCTCTCCGATAGTCCCATTAGGATTATCGAGTGTCCCAGTTAATGTCCGATATAACGGCCAATTTGCTTTCTCTAATTGCCACCTTCTTGGAAAGTCTATATTTTGATAATGATTTGCACATTCGATATTGATGGGAAAGTGGTCGGTGTTATTATGGTGATTCATTACACTCCATTTGAAGTTAATGGCAAGTCTTGCAGAGCAGATAGAAATATCGATAGCTGAGAGGGAGTGCGATCTTGAGTTGAGGTAGGTACCTTGACCGTTGTTTATAACAACTAAATCCCTATCATCTATGACCCTTTCAATGATTCTTCCTCCGGCGTCTAGTTTATGGGATCCCCAAATTGGGTTATGGGAATTGAAGTCTCCCATAATCAGAAATGGTGATGGAAGTTGTTCTATTATATTTTCTAGAGCTGCTAGAGTCCAGTCAATATTAGGTAAATATATATTACATATTGTCATCTGGTATGGATAGTCAATATGAACTGCAAGCGCTTGAATGTCAGTTCCTAAGGGTATTTCTGTTGAAGGGAAATTATTTCTTATGAAAATTGCAATGCCTCCATGGGCACGTGCTCCTGGTTCAACATCTCTTCTGTATAATTTGAAACCCCTCAGATTGAATGAGTCGTTGGGTTTCAGGTGGGTTTCTTGGAGACAAATACAGAAAGGGGAAGATTCTACCATAATAGATTTGAGTTCACAGTAATGATAGTTCAGGCCATTACAGTTCCATTGTTTAATGTTTTCGTTTGGAGCCATTGTTAAAGTTGGATTTGGTGTATTAATAGAATAATATGGTAGAAGACATAACTGTTCTTTATTCACAAGGAGGTGGGTCCTCCTTGTCTAAGGAGTTGACCTCTTCTTGACTAGACTGAGTAAGATTTATTAAGTCGTCTTTTAATTGTTTATCAATGTGTGGCTTTCTGGATTTACCCTTCGGCCAACCTTTCTTAATCTTTTTACGGTTACATATGCTTGCATTTGATTTCGTTGAAAATTGACTGTCATCTGATTCGGTTTGATCGTCTTTCGAATTTACGTTTCGTTTTCTCTTTTCTGAAGGGTAGGTTGAGGTATCTGACATAGTTGATGCATAATTGAATTGTTTTGGTGGTTCCATGGGATAGAAATGACTGGATCGAGGTTGACTCATTGGGTTGAATATATCCGAAAGGGCTTTTTTCACTTGTTCTTCAATGACTTTAGTTATTTGTGCAATGAAATTATTTGGGTCATTTGGTAAAGGAGGTGCTGTAGCTTGGCGACTAGATGTTACAGCTTGAGAGTAAGTCTTATTAGCTGTCGGTTTCAATGCTAAGACTCGTTTTTTTGCGTCAAAGTAACTGAGTTTGTCCAAGGTCCTCAGTCGTTGTATGTTCTTCTCTTCTTCTAGCTTTGGGCAGTTTCGGTTTATTGCAGAGTGGTCACCTCCACAGTTCACACATTTCATAGGATCGGTGCAAGGTTCGCCTTGATGTGGGGGTTTCCCGCATATACAAGTGGCTGCGTTTGGACAAGTTGATGACATATGGCCAAAAATTTGGCAATTGAAACATTTAACGGGACTTGGGATGAAAGGAGGTCAAGAGAGTAGAACGCTGCTGCGATTTTCAATGGCAGTTTTGGTTTGTTAAATGTTAAAATATGGGATGCTGTATCTACCAGGTTTCCATCTTTTCGCTTTCGCATTCTTCTCACATCAGTGACTCCTTCTTCTTTGAGTTCTTCAATTAATTATTCGATGGAGCAATTCAAAAAATCTGGACATGTTATGATTCCTTTAGACTGGTTGAGACTGTTATGTGGTTTGACTTTGATATCGAGGGTTCCAAGTTTCTCTGTTTCCAGTAATCTCGATGCTTGTTGTGCTGATACTGTCTCTACTAACAGGCCATCTTTGATCTTCTTGATACTTTTCAAGTTTCCTACTTTTCCAAATAATTGCTTCGATAACAAGAAGGGACTGACTTTATCAAAATTCCCTTCATCGGTTCGTCCAATTACCAGGAACCGGGGTACTGTGTCCGCCTTTTCCTGGCTAAGGAAAGGACTTCTCCTGTACTTTTTTTGAATTAAAAACCATTCAATTCCCACGAGTCGGGAAGTCTTGAAAGAACCACTACGGCAGTGCACCCTTACCGCAGTGTGGTTTCTACGACCGAAGGGCCCCAGGCATTCAGAAGTCACCGTTATCAACCAACTGACATGTGGCCATTCATCTCTAGGCACGGTACAATTAACACCATTAGATTACGGATTTTTGCAGGTTTACTCCTGCTGAGCTGTCCTTAGCTTCACTACTAATCTTTGACCTTACCGGCATGGGTGGCCCTACCAGAAGTATAAAACTCCCGCCGGTATCGCTCTCAGAGTCACCATAGCTACTGAGCCCCTCCACCACGTCAAGGTCTCACAGCTCCTTGAAGGGGATTAATTAAATGATTCTATTTAAACAACCATAACTTACTAATATTAGGTATAGTAACTGTGATAATGGTAATATACCAATGATGACGAGATATTGTACGAGAAAGAACTTTCCAAGGGCACCATACTTTTAAGGTAACATTAGGGCTGCGATGAGGAATAATTCTTTTTATTACTTCACAAGTATTTTTCTTTATCTCATTTTTCTGAGGATTTTTTCATAATGCCCTAGCTCCAAGAATTGAAATTGGAATAATATGACCCCCAAAAGGCATCCAAACCTTCAACCCTATTGAAATCCCATTGCTTAATACATTAATCTTATTATCTTCAGGACTAACAGTTACTTGAGCTCATCATAGATTAATAGAAAATAACTATAATCGAACAATACAAAGATTGGTGTTTACAGTATTATTGGGAATTCTATTTTCAATTCTTCAAGCCTATGAATATATAGAAGCTCCTTTTACAATCGTAGATTCTATTTATGGAGCATCTTTTTTTATAGCAACAGGATTCCATGGATTACATGTAATTATCGGAACAACATTTCTTCTTATTTGTTTAATCCGGCACTTTTTTAATCATTTCTCATCTACCCATCACTTTGGATTTGAAGCAGCAGCATGATACTGACATTTTGTAGATGTTGTTTGATTATTTTTATACATTTCTATTTATTGATGAGGTAGATATTTATATAATATAAACATTATATTTGATTTCCAATCAAAAAATCTATAAATTAGTATAAATTATTATTATTATTGAAGTATTATATAAAATAGATAATTGACTTTTAAGATAGTCTAATATATTATAACAATTTATAATCGTAGCATATATATCGTATAAGCATTTATTAATTTAGAAAAGAAATTCTATAATATGACTTTTAATTCTACTATATTTTCTCTTTTTTTTTCTCCAACTAAACATTGCTATACCAATTCGAGCCGGTATACTGATAAGTACGTATTAGGCTGTAGGAACCCTTTTTTCTTAATAATATATATATAATATAGTTTTAAATAGATCCTTAGTATACTTAATGAATATCTGTATATCCTTTTTAATAATTACAAGATCGTTTAATCGTTCTAATATTTATTTTTTGTTTACTAAAATTCAGTTAATTTTATATAGCCTGTTTTTTTGCTTCCATTTTATTTAAAAAAAAATTTTTTTTTTATTAAGTTTTTCATACAGAAATTAACTTAATCGAAAACATCAAATAACCACTTTTTTTTACACTTATTGACACTTTCGATTACGCAAATTTGCCACACTAGTCACTTAGATGGGACTTTTGAGTATAAAATACCACTATGTCTAAAAAAAAATTTTTATGAATTAGAAAGAACTGCAAGGTGCCTGAAAAAGGATAATTTTGATAGAATTAACCATGTGTGAAGCCCCCGCCGCACCCTTGCAATTTTAATCGTTATATTCAATGGAATTAAACCATTTCTTCAAATATCAAAAATTTGTGTACATCTAATACTAAAACATAAAAAAGATAAGCTAATTAAGCTACTGGGTTCATACCCCATTTATAAAGGTTTTAACCCTTTTCTTTTTAATTTTGAATATTCATAAAATTCTATTTTTTAACACAATAATTTTTGGAACTTTAATTACCATCTGTGCTTACTCCTGATTTAGAATATGAATTGGCTTAGAAATCAACCTTCTTTCAATTATCCCCTTATTGAAATCCCCTAGAAGGCTTTACCCATCTGAAGCTTCAATAAAATATTGTATTGTCCAAAGATTAGCATCAACTATTTTATTATTCTCAGTTCTCATAATAAGAAATTTAAATGAATTTTTACCCCAAAATTCATTTTTATTTCTAATTATCATTTTAAACTCTACTTTATTCATAAAAATTGGAATAGCCCCATTCCATGCGTGATTCCCAGAAGTAATTGAAGGATTAAGATGAAATACCGCAATATTACTATTAACTTGACAAAAACTTGGCCCAATAATCATTTTAACCTATAATTTAACTGCAAATTTTTTTGTTTTCGTAATCATTTTTTCTTCTTTAATCAGAGGTATTTGAGGTATTAACCAAATCAGATTACGAAAAATTTTAGCTTATTCTTCAATTAATCATATAGCTTGAATATTGGCCAGAATCTTATTTTTAAAAATAATTTGATTAACATATTTCATTATTTACACAATTATCTCGATTAACATTATTGTATTATTCAAATATTTTAACATTTTCTATTTAAAACAACTTTTCAATAGAATAAATTTAAGAAAAATAAGAAAATTATTTTTCATAATAAATTTTTTCTCTTTAGCTGGTTTGCCCCCTTTTATAGGATTTATGCCTAAATGGTTAATCACAAATAATCTAATCGAAAATGATTTTTTTACTGTGAGAATTATTTTGATTATTTCAACACTTTTACCGCTATTTTTTTATATGCGACTAACTTTTTCTACATTCACATTTTCTGCAGACGAAGTTTCATTAAAGACTGCAGAAAACTTTAGATTTAAGATTATACTAACAAATTTTATTACCTTGAGAGGCTTATTGGTTTGTACTAACATTTTTAATCTGTTTTAAGGATTTAAGTTGAATAAACTCTCAACCTTCAAAGCTGAAAATAGATTCTAATCTAAGCCTTAAGAATACCTTCTACCTTTAAATTTGCAATTTAAAATCATTTATGAATATAAGACTGATGAAAGAAAATGAATTTCGTACATAAATTTACAATTTATTGCCTAATCTCGACCATTTCATCGAATAAATGATTATTTTCTACTAACCATAAAGACATTGGAACATTATACTTTATTTTTGGTACTTGAGCAGGAATAGTCGGAACATCTTTAAGAATCCTAATTCGAGCCGAATTAGGGAACCCAGGAACTTTTTGTTTGAACTTTGATTGGAAATGACCAAATTTATAATGTTATTGTAACAGCTCATGCTTTTATTATAATTTTTTTTATAGTTATACCAATTATAATTGGAGGATTTGGAAATTGGCTTGTACCCCTAATACTTGGAGCCCCAGATATAGCATTTCCTCGAATAAATAACATAAGATTTTGGTTACTCCCCCATCATTAATCTTCCTTTCAATAAGGAGAATTGTAGAAAATGGTGTAGGAACTGGCTGAACGGTTTACCCCCCCTTATCAGCTAACGTTGCTCATAGTGGCCCATCAGTAGATTTAGCTATTTTTAGGCTACATTTAGCAGGAATTTCATCAATTTTAGGAGCAATTAATTCCATTACAACTATTGTTAATATGCGACCAACTGGAATGAAATTAGACCAAATACCTTTGTTTTCATGGGCAGTTTTAATTACAGCAATTTTATTATTACTATCCCTACCTGTTTTAGCTGGAGCGATTACTATACTACTTACCGATCGTAATTTAAATACATCTTTTTTTGACCCTGCTAGTGGTGGAGACTCTATTTTATATCAACATTTATTTTGATTTTTTGGTCACCCAGAAGTTTACATTTTAATTCTACCAGGATTCGGAATAATCTTCCATATTATTAGGCAAGAAAGAAGAAAAAAATAAGCCTTTGGTACTTTAGGGATGATTTATGCAATAATAGCAATTGGTTTATTAGGATGTATTGTATGAGCTCACCATATATTTACAATTGGAATAGATGTTGATACACGAGCTTATTTTACATCTGCAACAATAATTATTGCTGTACCTACAGGTATTAAAGTCTTTAGATGAGTAGCAACATTCCATGGAACTTTAATTATTTTTAATCCCGCAACACTATGATCATTAGGGTTTGTATTTTTATTTACAGTAGGTGGGTTAACAGGTGTAGTTTCAGCTAATTCCTCAATTGATATTATTCTACACGATACATATTATGTTGTAGCTCATTTTCATCATGTTTTATCTATAGGGGCAGTATTTGCCATTATAGCAGGTATTATCCAATGATTCCCCTTATTTACAGGATTAACTTTAAATAATAAATACTTAAAAATTCAATTTTTCATTATATTTGTAGGAGTAAACTTAACATTTTTTCCACATTTTTTATGATTAGGGGGGATACCTCGACGTTATTCTGATTATCCTGATGCTTTTACATTATGAAATATTATTTCATCAATTGGATCTTTAATTTCTTTAATTAGTGTAATTTTACTATTATTTATTTTATGAGAAGCTTTATCAGTACAACGAAAAAGAATTGTTACTTTAAATATCGGGTCTTCAATTGAATGATTACAAAGATTGCCACCAGCAGAACATAGCTACAATGAACTTCCTGTTCTTACTAAATAAATCTAATATGGCAGATTAGTGCACTGGATTTAAACCCCAAATATAAAGATTAAACTTTTTTTAGAAATGATAACATGAAAAAATATTTCACTTCAAGATAGAGCCTCCCCTTTAATAGAACAGCTAACCTACTTTCACGATCATACTTTAATGATTTTATTAATTATTACTGTTTTAGTTGCACAATTAATAATTAGTCTATTTTTTAATAAATTTACCCATCGATATTTATTAGAGGGACAAATTATTGAAATTATTTGAACCATTCTTCCAACTTTAACATTAATTTTTATTGCTATCCCTTCCTTACGATTAATTTATATTTTAGATGAAATCAATAACCCTATAATTACAATTAAAACTATCGAACATCAATGGTACTGATCATACGAATATTCAGATTTTAAAAATATTGAATTTTATTCGTATATAGTACCAATAAATGAATTAAAAAATTATAATCTTCTAGATGTAGATAATCGAATTGTCGTCCATTTTAATTCCCAAATTCGTATATTAGTCACTGCAACAGATGTAATTCATTCTTGAACAATTCCTTCTTTAGGAGTAAAAATTGATGCTACACCCGGACGATTAAACCAAATTACATATTCTTTAAGCCGATCAGGATTATTTTTTGGCCAATGTTCTGAAATTTGTGGGGCTAATCATAGATTTATACCTATTGTCTTAGAAAGAATTTCACCTAAGTATTTCATTAAATAAATTTCTAAAATAACGGAAGTTTCACTAGATGGCCGATCATAGGCAATGGAATTTTAAACCATTTTATAGTATATTTTTACTTCTAGTGAAAAATTTAGTTAAAAAATAACATTAACTTGTCAAGTTAAAATTATTATAGATAATAATTTTTAATTCCACAAATAATACCTTTAAATTGACTAACCTTATTTTTTATATTTATTATTTTATTTATTTTATTCAATATTATTAATTATTTTAATTTCAACTATTTAAATAAAACTGATAAAATTAATAAAGCAAGAACTACTTATAATTGAAAATGATAATAAACTTATTCTCATCTTTTGACCCCTCGTCTAATTTTAACCTTTCATTAAATTGAATAAGAATTTTCATTGGGCTAATCTTAATACCCCCAATATTTTGGCTAATTCCATCACGTTTTAGAATATTTTTAATTAAAATATTTATTAAATTACACTTTGAATTTAAAATTTTAATACACAATAATCAAGGTGGAACTTTAATATTTATTTCATTATTTTCATTACTTTTATTTAATAATTTTCTAGGATTATTTCCGTATATTTTTACTTCCACAAGACACATAACTTTAACACTATCATTAGCCCTTCCTTTATGATTAAGATTTATAATTTTTGGATGATTTAAAAATACAATTCATATATTCGCCCATCTCGTCCCACAAGGAACACCCCCAGTTTTAATACCTTTTATAGTATGTATTGAAACAATTAGAAATATTATTCGACCAGGTACTTTGGCTATTCGACTATCAGCCAATATAATTGCTGGGCATCTTTTAATAACTTTATTAGGAAATACAGGATCTAATTTATCATATATAATAATTAATATTTTATTAATTATTCAAATTTTACTATTAATCTTAGAATATGCAGTAGCTATTATTCAATCATATGTATTCTCAATTTTAAGAATTCTTTATTCTAGAGAAGTAAATTAATGACAAATCATAAAAATCACCCCTTCCACTTAGTAGATATTAGACCATGGCCTATTTTAGGGTCTTTAAGAGCAATAATTACTCATATATCCGTTCATACACCGGATCAACTGCGGAGAGAATGCGCGTGTATAAGATGCGCGTAAACAACTTATAGCACGCATTCAAGCATGTTATCGGCCTGTAATTCTTTGGATCAGACAAATCTCCATTCTTGGGGATGAGCACGGTTCGCTCCTCGACAAACCACTCCGGAATCTGCTGCTCCCCATCTAGCCATGAGTTAAAAACTCTAGCCAGATGGCGGTGGGTTGTTGGAAACTTTTTCCACAAATAGTTATTCAACCCATCAGGGCCTGGAGCAGCAAAGTTCTTTGAGCCTTTGAGGGCCCCTCGAACTTCTTCCGTGGTTATCGGATTGCGCAGATCATTGTGCTCAGTCTGCCGAAGCGTCCTGCAGTAAGCTTCGAACTGCGCTAGGGCTGGAGTGTCTACATTGAGTGGTTGCGGAAACTCATAGATGTTCTTCCAGAAGGTTTCTACCCGATCAGCAGCCGGCGGGTTATCGACATCACGTGGAGGCTCTTGGAATAAGCGGAAAGGTTTATCGCGGAACATTATGTTTTCCGCGATACTTCTCGCCCGCCTCACTAGTGACTTCTTTGCAGCCACTAGCATTCGTATCCTATCAAGACAGTGCTGTTTTATGGTAAACAGCACGCCTTGATTCAATGTGTGGTGAGCTCGTCTTAGCCTTGCAGCAATTCGCCGCACTGCCGGCGTGAAAGGCCTATTGGCCGACATGTAGTCCACCACACACTGGATACGAGACGCGTGTTGTCTCGCCGACTTGATCTTAGCTTCCATCTTGTGAACGCGTCGCTCATGCCTCCCAACAAGAGCGGTGGTGTCCCTCCTCTCCGTCTGGGATATTGCACGAGCAGCGTCGTACACGACAGAATTGATCTGTCAGATGTTGGCCTCTTCTGGAAGAACATCGCCAATCTCCGCATCCACCCGTGCCAGTTCTTGCGGCTTCAAGGGCTTCATATTGTGAAGCGCCCTGCGGGTTCTGATGTCCTCCATTGGTGGTATGATGCGAGCCTCCTCTGCAGCCAGAACGACACGTGGCATATCTACCACTTCGTTAACCGGCTGAGGAGGAGCTCTAACATAGCCTCGAGCCCGGAGATAGGATACCTAATCCCTGAGATTTTGGGCGGAAACGGCGGCATGCTCTGGGTGTCTCTCACACCAAAGAGCATGCATTCTTGCCATGTATCCTCTCCGGGCAGGCTCACTGCTCTCATAGCAATACAGAAGTCCATCCCTTATTCTATCCGTCCACTCAAAGCGTCCGTTGTCATTGCGGTTGTCGTCATTTGGCAAATCATCGTTGTTGGCCCCACCCCTTGCCTTTGACCCCTAATCCGAGGGGATCGGTTGTGGGGGCCTCTTATTATTATTATTATTATTATTATTATTATTATTATTATTATTATTATTATTATTATTATTATTATTATTATTATTATTATTATTATTATTATTATTATTATTATTATTATTATTATTATTATTATTATTATTATTATTATTATTATTATTATTATTATTATTATTATTATTATTATTATTATTATTATTATTATTATTATTATTATTATTATTATTATTATTATTATTATTATTATTATTATTATTATTATTATTATTATTATTATTATTATTATTATTATTATTATTAATATTATTATTATTATTATTATTATTATTATTATTATCCTTAGGAGTGTACCAGTCAGGCCCTGTCTCCGGTGGTCCGACCCATCCGGAGGGCGCGCTGGTGTCGTTATCCCCAACAACCACTCCCTACGTCCGTAGGGTGAGTGATTATTGGGTCCGAGAATCATGTGCCCTGAGTAGACGGAGCGAACCAAGAATAACGGCCTTCTGCATTCGTGCTGCTAAGATTTCTGCCATATTACGGCAAGCAGGTATTATTTTCAAATTGGAGAGCAGTGTGTCCATCATTCCACCAAGGACTCCTATGATCAGAACCACCATTTTGACAGAATGGTCCGGATACAACCTGCGGAGTTCAAAGAGAAGATCTCGATATTTAGTCCGTTTTTCCTCCTCTTTTCGAACGATATTCATTTCGCCTGGAGCGGAAAACTCCACGACGAATATCGTTTTACTTTGACGGTCGAGGAGGACATCAGGCTTATTGGCTTGTATTTGCCTGAGGGTGGGGAATGAGTAGTTCCAATAGATTCGGCACCTCTCATTCTCCACCACGGACTCAATATCTCTCGGAACATAAGGCAACACCGGTATCTCGTCTATACCGTACGAGTGTCTTAGATGATAGTACAACACTGGTAGCGCCGCGTTATGCCTGTGGATATAGGCTGAGACCGCATAAGCTGGACATGCTGATAGCAAATGCATTACGGTCTCAGGTGCCCCACGACATGCCCTGCATCGGGTGTCAGGGACGTCTATACCCATCACGCGACTACGGTAGACGAGGGTGTTGAAGACACCATCCTGGCAGGCCATTATGAATCCCTTGGTTTCTGACTTTAGCTCACTCGAACTGAGGAAGGCAAAGGTCAAGCTTTTGGATAAGCCAAGGTCTTCGATGTTGTTGAAGAAAACACCATGCATTGGCTTATCCATATGCAGCTGTAGGAGGACCTATTATTATTATTATTATTATTTTTTCTCCTTAGGAGTGTACCAGTCAGGCCCTGTCTCCGGTGCTCCGACCCATCCGGAGGGCGCGCTGGTGTCGTTAACCCCAATAACCACTCCCTACGTCCGTAGGGTGAGTAATTATTGGGTCCGAGAATCGTGTGCCCTGAGTAGACGGAGCGAACCAAGTATAACGGCCTTCTGCATTCTTGCTGCTAAGATTTCTGCCATATTACGGCAAGCCGGTATTATTTTCAAGTTAGAGAGCAGTGTGTCCATCATTCCACCAAGGACTCCTATAATCAGAACCACCATTTTGACAGAATGGTCCGGATATAACCTGCGGAGTTCAAAGAGAAGATCTCGATATTTAGTCCGTTTTTCCTCCTCTTTTCGAACGATATTCATTTCGCCTGGAGCGGAAAACTCCATGACGAATATCGTTCTACTTTGGTGGTCGAGGAGGACAACATCAGGCTAATTGGCTTGTATTTGCCTGAGGGTGGGGAATGAGTTGTTCCAATAGATTCGGCATCTCTCATTCTCCACCACGGACTCAATATCCCCCGGAGCATAAGGCAACACCGGTGTCTCGTCTATACCATACGAGTGTCGTAGGTGGTAGTACAACACTCGTAGCGCCGCGTTATGCCTGTGGATATAGGCTGAGACCGCATAAGATGGGCATGCTAATAGCAAATGCATTACGGTCTCAGGTGCCCCACGACATGCCCTGCATCGGGTGTCAGGGACGTCTATACCCATCACGCGACTACGGTAGACAAGGGTGTTGAAGACACCATCCTGGCAGGCCATTATGAATCCCTCGGTCTCCGTCTTTAGCTCACTCGTCCTGAGGAAGGCAAAGGTCAAGCTTCTGGATAAGCCAAGGTCTTCGATGTTATGAAAGAAGACACCATGCATTGGCTTATCCATATGTAGCTGTAGCAGGACCTCTGTCTCCGCAGCTTTTATGTGAGCTTTTTGCTGAACGGGTCCCAACTCGGTGACAGAGTTTGGGTTAGCCCGTTCAGTGTCGAAAACGAGACCGAGTTCATCGGCCGCACGGGTAGCTTAAAAAGGAATGCTCCAATCCCTGCTTTCTCATGGTCGCGGACCATGCAGAGAAGGGGATCTGAACTCCTGATGACTTTACAGGCCCCATCCAGAACCATTATGTTATGCAGACACTCCAAACTCAAAAGTCCACGGCCTCCCCGTTGTCTGGGAAAGTATAACCGTGGAACGGACGATTTAGGATGCAAGTTCCTATTGAGATGCATCATTTTGCGAGTCTTAACGTCAAGTTGTCGCAGCTCTTCCTTAGTCCACTTTATCACTCCGAAAGAGTAAAGAAGGATCGGAACGGCAAGCATATTAGTTGCAGCAACTTTGTTCTTCCCCGACAGTTCTGATGACCAGATCTGTCGGAGTTTATGCTGATACTTGCCGCGGAGAGAGTTTTTAACTGCAAATACCTCTTGGGAGCGGCGTTGTTCCACCCCAAGGTAGGTATAAGTCTCTCCGGCATCCAGATGATGTAGGATGCTTCCGTCTACGAGCTGGACATCCTCTCCATATTCCTCGCATCGTCCTCTTTTGAGATGAACCGTGGCACATTTGTCGATCCCAAATTCCATACCGATAGCATGCGTATATTCTTCCACCACCCTAAGGGACTGATGTAGGTCCCTTTCTCCAGAGGCATACAATTTGAGGTCATCCATGTAAAATAGATGGGTGACATTATGCCTCCGGTTGCTGGGGGTGCCGCAGTTGTACCCACGGGTATTCCTGAGTGCAACGGACAATGGCAATAGTGAGATGCAGAAGAGAAGAGGGCTAAGGGAGTCTCCCTGAAACACAATTCTTCTAATGATGACCTGCTCTGTTTGGACTATGTCTTTACCAGATCTTATGGTGAAGCGAGTCCTCCAGAGCGGCATCAGTTGTCCAATGCATCCCACTATTTGACCGGGTACCTCAAGGCATCTGAGCAAATGCATGATTAACTAATGCGATGTTGTATCAAATGCCTTGCGGTAATCGATCCAGGCCATCGAAAGGTTACGCTTATACTGCACGGAGTCCTGCGTGATACATCTATCGATGAACAGGTTCTCCTTGCACCCGGCGACCCCTTTCTTTGACCCTCTTTGCTCATTTATCCGTTCATACACCGGATCAACTGCGGAGAGAATGCGCGTGTATAAGATGCGCGTAAACACCTTATAACACGCATTCCATCATGTTATCGGCCTGTAATTCTTTGGATCAGACAAATCTCCGTTTTTGGGGATGAGCACGGTTCGCCCCTCGACAAACCACTCCGGAATCTGCTGCACCCCATCTAGCCATGAGTTGAAAACTCTGGCCAGATATTATTATTATTATTATTATTATTATTATTATTATTATTATTATTATTATTATTATTATTATTATTATTATTATTATTATTATTATTATTATTATTATTATTATTATTATTATTATTATTATTATTATTATTATTTTTTTTTTTTTTTTTTCCTGTTGGGAATGTACCAGTCAGGCCCTGTCTCCGGTGCTCCGATACATCCGGAGGGCGCGCAGGTGTCGTTAACCCCAATAACCACTCCCTACGTCCGTAGGATGAGTGACTATTGGGTCCGAGAATCATGTGCCCTGAGTAGACGAAGCGAACCAAGGATGACGGCCTTCTGCATTCTTGCTGCTAAGATTTCTGCCATATTACGGCAAGCAGGTATTATCTTCAAGTTGGAGAGCAGTGTGTCCATCATTCCACCAAGGACTCCTATGATCAGAACCATTTGAATTGTTTTAGTGCATTGATCCATTCATCTTATTGTTTATTAATTCGTCCACGATATAGAAGTTCATTGTCATATGCGACCGACATTGAAATTAGCGAAGTCGCGTGACGAGCTAAAATCGTTGACCGAATGAAATAAACATATTTCCTTATATAAATACAAGAGAATTGGAACGATGAGATAGTTGATAATAGACTCCTGTAGAGGAGGTAGCCCTAGCGCTCAGTTAGCCTTATAGGCCAGGCCCTTTTGGCCTTAGCTGTAAGTATTGGTTGAGTGATGGTTTTACGTAAGAGTTTTATTTGTTCCCTATCATAATTACTGAATGCCCCTTACTTTACAATGTGTATATAACTTTCCCCAGTATCCATGTTGTTCTATAATAAATGTTTATATTCCTTTGCTGCCCCTTGCGTTTTAATAGCTACCATCTGTAGCTACACCCCAAGTCGCATTTAGTATAAGGGAAACAACCCCTTATACGGCTCAGGATGCTGCCCTAGTAGCCCTAGTCGCGACAACACCATCTTGGCAGGCCATTATGAATCCCTCGGTCTCCGACTTCAGCCCACTTGACCTAAGGAAGGCGTAGGTCAAGTTCTTGGATAAGCCAAGGTCTTCAACGTTTCTGAAGAAGACCCCATGCAAAAGCTTATCCCTATGCAGCTGCAGCAGAGCTGCATTTTCTGCGGTCTTTACATGAGCTTTTTGCCGAACGGGTGCCAATTCTGTGACAGAGTTCGGATCACGCCGTATGGTGTCGAAACTGAGACCGAGTTCATCAGCCGCACGGGCTGCTGCCTTGAAGAGGAACGCTCCAATCCCTGCGTTTTCATGGTCACGGACCATGCAGAGAAGGGGGTCCAAACTCCTGATTACTTTACATGCTCCATCCAATACCATTCTGTTGTGAAGACACTCCAAACTCAAAAGTCCTCGTCATCCTTGTTGTCGGTGGAGATATAACCGAGGAACGGACGATTTGGGATGCAAACTCCTGTATAGGTGCATCATCTTGCAAGTCTTTACGTCGAGTTGTCGCAGCTCCTCCTGAGTCCACACATTACTCCGAAGGAGTAGAGTAAGATCGGAACGGCACGCATATTTGTGGCAGCAATTTTCTTTTTTCCCGACAGTTCTGATGACCAGATCTGTCAGAGTTTGTACTGATACTTGCCGCGGAGAGAGTTTTTGACAGTTATAACTTCTTGAGAGTGGTGTTGTTCCACTCCCAAGTAGGTAAACGTCTCTCCGGCACCCAGATGACGTAGGATGCTTCCGTCTATGAGCTGGACGTCTTCTCCGTAATCGTCGCATATCCCAAACTCCATGCCGATGGCCTGCGTATACTCCTCCACCACCCTCAAAGACTGACGTAGGTCCTTTTCACCTGAGGCATCAAGCTTAAGATCATCCATGTAGAATAGATGAGTCACCTTATGCCTCCGGTTGCTGGGGGTGCCGCAGTAGTATCCACGTGTTTTTCTGAGGGCAACGGACAATGGCAATAGTGAGATGCAAAAGAGAAGGAAGCTGAGAGAATCTCCCTGAAACACTCCCCTTCTGAAGATAACCTGATCTGTTTGGACTCTAGCTTGACCTGATGTTATAGTGAAGCGAATCTTCCAGAGTGGCATCAGTTGTTCAATGCATCTCACTATTTGATCGGGTATCGCAAGGCATCGAAGAACATGCATGATTAGCTCATGCGATGTCGTGTCAAATGCCTTGCGATAGTCGATCCAGGCCATCGAAAGGTTACGCTTATACTGAGTGGAGACCTGCGTAATACATCTATCGATGAGCAGATTCTCCTTGCATCCAGCGATCCCTTTCTTTGACCCTCTTCGCTCATATATCCGTTCGTACACGTGTTCAACTGTGGTGAGTATTCGCATGTACAAAATGCGGGTGAACATCTTATAACATGCGTTCAGGCATGTTATCGGCCTGTAGTTTTTCGGTTCCGACAAATCACCCGTTTTTGGGATCAGCACGTTCGCCCCTCAACAAACCAGCCGGGAATCTGCTGCTCACCATTCAACCGTGAGTTGAAAACTCTGGCCAAATGTTGGTGGGTGCTGGGAAATTTTTTCCACCAGTAGTTCCCTAGTCCATCCGGACCTGGTGCAGCTGAGTTCTTCGAGCCCTCAAGGGCTCGTCGAACTGCTTCCGGGGTTATCGGGTCGCGCAGTTCATTGAGCTCTGGTTGTTGAAGCCTTCCGCAGAATGCTTCAAACTGCGCTAGGGCTGGAGTGTCTACATTCAGTGGTTGCGGATGTTCATAAATATCCTTCCAGAAGGCTTCTACCTGATCAGCGGTCGGCAGATTTTCTACAACACGCGGAGGCTTTTGGAATAATTGAGAAGGATCATCGCGGAATTTTGAGTTTTCCACGATGCTTCTCAATCGCCTCACTAGTGACTTCTTTGCAGCCACTAGCATTCGTATCCTGTCAAGGCAGTGCTGTTTGGTAGTCAACAGCACTCCTTGATTCAGTGTGTGATGGGATCTTCTTAATTTTGCCGCTATTCGGCGCACTGCTTGCGTGAAAAGCCTGTTGGCTGCCATATAGTCCATCACACATTGGATACGAGACGCGTGTTGTCTCGCCGACTTGATCTTGGCTTCCATCTTCTGTACTCGTCGCTCGTGCCTTCCAACCGACAAGAAGGGATTCCTTCTCTCCGTTTGGGTCAGCGACTGAGCGGCTCTGTACACGGCACTGTTAATTTGCCAGATATCAGCCTCTTCTATTAGGACATCCCGAACCTCTACATCCACTTGGGCTAGTTGTTCTGGGTTCAGGTACTTTGGTACGTGAAGCACCCTACGTATTCTGAAATTTTCCATTGGCGGTGCAATCAAAGGTTCCTCCTGTGCCAGGCCAACTCGTGGTGGAACTGCCACTTCTGCCAGTTCGTTAGCCGGCTGAGGAGGGGCCCTGATATAGCCTCGAGCCCGAAGATGGGATACATAATCCCTGAGATTTTGTGCCGTGAAAGCGGCATGCTCTGGGTGATTTTCGCACCACAGCGCATACATTCTCGTCATGTATTATCTTCGGGCGGGCTCACTACTCTCGTTAAAACGCAGAAGGTCATCCCTCAATTCATCAGTCCACTCAAAGCTTCCTTGTTCGTCGCGGTCGTCATAAGCAGGCAAATCCTCGTTTATTATTATTATTATTATTATTATTATTATTATTATTATTATTATTATTATTATTATTATTATTATTATTATTATTATTATTATTATTATTATTATTATTATTATTATTATTATTATTATTATTATTATTATTATTATTATTATTATTATTATTATTATTATTATTATTATTATTATTATTATTATTATTATTATTATTATTATTATTATTATTATTATTATTATTATTATTATTATTATTATTATTATTATTATTATTATTATTATTATTATTATTATTATTATTATTATAATTATTATTATTATTATTATTATTATTATTATTATTTGAATTAAAATTCTCCAGTCGGATCCTGTCTCCGATGCTCCGTTACATTCGGAGGGTGCGCTGGCAACATCATTACCCCAATAACCACTCCCCCAAACTATACCGTACGAGTGTCGTAGGTGGTAATATAACACTCGTAGAGCCGCGCTATGTCTGTGGATATAGGCTGAGACCGCATATGCTGGACATGCTGACAGCAAATGCATAATGGTCTCAGGCGCCTGACGGCAGGCCCTGCATCTAATATCAGGGACCTCTATACCCATCACGTGGGTATAGATATAGAATTATTATTATTATTATTGGGTCCGAGAGTCATGTGTTCTGAGCAGACGAAGGGAACCAAGGATGACGGCCTTCTGCATTCGAGCGGCTAGGATTTGTGCCATATTACGGCAGGCCGGTATCAACTTCAAATTAGAGAGCAGTGTGTCCATCATTCCACCAAGGACTCCTATAATCAGAATTATTATTATTATTATTATTATTATTATTATTATTATTATTACTATTATTATTATTATTATTATTATTTTTTTTTTTTTTTCCTTAGGAGTGTACCAGTCAGGCCCTGTCTCCGGTGCTCCGACCCATCCGGAGGGTGCGCTGGTGTCGTTAACCCCAACAACCACTCGCTACGTCCGTAGGGTGAGTGATTATTGGGTCCGAGAATCGTGTGCCCTGAGTAGACGGAGCGAACCAAGAATAACGGCCTTCTGCATTCGTGCTGCTAAAATTTCTGCCATATTACGGCAAGCAGGTATTATCTTCAAATTGGAGAGCAGTGTGTCCATCATTCCACCAAGGACTCCTATGATCAGAACCACCATTTTGACAGAATGGTCCGAGTACAACCTGCGGAGTTCAAAGAGAAGATCTCGATATTTAGTCCGTTTTTCCTCCTCTTTTCGAACGATATTCATTTCGCCTGGAGCGGAGAACTCCACGACGAATATCGTTTTACTTTGGTGGTCGAGGAGGAGAACATCAGGCTTATTGGCTTGTATTTGCCTTGAGGGTGGGGAATGAGTAGTTCCAATAGATTCGGCACCTCTCATTCTCATTATTATTATTATTATTATTATTATTATTATTATTATTATTATTATTATTATTATTATTATTATTATTATTATTATTATTATTATTATTATTATTATTATTATTATTATTATTATTATTATTATTATTATTATTATTATTATTATTATTATTATTATTATTATTATTATTATTATTATTATTATTATTATTATTATTATTATTATTATTATTATTATTATTATTATTATTATTATTATTATTATTATTATTATTATTATTATTATTATTATTATTATTATTATTATTATTATTATTATTATTATTATTATTATTATTATTATTATTATTATTATTATTATTATTATTATTATTATTATTATTATTATTATTATTATTATTATTATTATTATTATTATTATTATTATTATTATTATTATTATTATTATTATCATTATTATTATTATTATTCGGTTAAATTAAATTAAGAAATCCCAGCACAACCAGGGTTCGAACTCCGGACCTTTCGACTCAGAGTCGGACGCTCTAACCACTGCGCCACGCCCCGACATTATTATAATTATTATTATTACTATTATGTTTGAGAGCTGCATTCTATGTTCGAGTAAGATCATAAGTAGCTAACTGGAAATAGAAAACTTAGCCCAATTCCGACAAAGGACTTCACTTGATATTCCTCAGAGAGGGTATTTCTGATGGTTATGCGAAACATAGCACTGGATGGCTTCATTAGCAGGGTTACTCCAACTTAGTTATGATAACCACTCTTATATTATTTTTTAGAGATATACTTTTCTACAGACAATTCATGCTTAGGGTTTGTTTTTTGATCGTTTTCAGCAAGTGAGGAACATCACTTCACTCTTTCATAAAATACCAAATTCTTGCTGTAGACAAATATTTTAATGGAAGTTACCTATGCCTCTTATGTTAAAATAATAATATTGTTTCATCAGTTTTGTTCATTTTACTTTTATATTTGTTTTGTTCGTTTACATGGATATGTAAAAACATTGAGTAAAAAAAATAATTTATGAAAGTTGTATTTGGCTTTAATCTGAAATATTTCAAAAGTATAAATCATAATTCAAAAGGTTATGGGCCCAGATAACGAGTATAGAATACCACTGTTCGATGGATTGAATTACGACAATTGGAAATATAGGATGGAAGTCCTTTTAGAAGAAAATGATCTGTTGGAATGTCTCGACGAATCGTGGTTGCAGAAAATCGAAAAAGAATAAGGCGAGGAGAAGAAAAACAAACTGAAAGCCAAAGAGCGAAAATGCAAGTCGCTCATAATTCAACGTATATCTGACTGTCATCTTGAATATGTCAAAGATAAGACGTCCTCTTGGAATATTTGGTCAACGTTACAGACAACTTTCGAACGTAGAGGAATTACCAATCAAATATATCTGAGGAAGAAGTTGTTAACATTAAAATATGAAGGAAACTCTCTTCAGGATCATTTTCTGACGTTCGATAAAATCATACGAGAATTGAAAGCTGCTGGTGCAAAAATGGAAGAATTAGATGTAATCTGTCATCTGTTTTTAACTTTGCCAAAAGAATACGAAGTGTTAGTTACGGCTCTTGAGACTGTAAATGATAAACTCAATCTTGAATTCGTCAAAGGAAAATTGTTAGATGAAGAGTAGAAGAAAAATAGTAACAGTCACATGGAAGTTCAGTCAGTCCAGTCTTCTAGTTCCACAGCGTTTTCAAGTAATTCGAATTTCAAATACAGATGCAACCATTGCAAATGAATTGACCATAAAGAGAAAGAATGTTTCTTCAAGAAGAAGGAAACTTAAGCAAGTTCATTCAATTCCCGTAGAATGAACACAAGAAAATATAAATCAAACCATAGACGAGCGGACATGGCTGTAATTGAATCAGATGATGAAAGTGATTCTTTGGATTCACCCGTATCATTCGCTGCTTTCAACCAAGCATCCATAATTAATCATGTAGCTGAGCCCAAATCAATCCGATGGTACTTGGATTCTGGTTCAACAGAACATCTGGTCAATAAAGAAGAATATTTCTCCTCGTTGACAGTCTTGGAAAATCCAGTTAGAATCTCAGTTGCGAAATCAGGTCAAAATCTGGAAGCTACGAAAATTGGAACGATAAAAGCATTTGCCATGATGAACGGGATGAAGAAAATTTATAATATTAAAAATGTTCTCTTCGTTCCACACTTGGAAATAAATTTGCTCTCCGTGAGAAAAATTGAAATGGCTGGAAAGAAAATCGTATTCGAAAAGGCAGAAGCTCGTATCATTGAGAATAATGAAGTGGTTGCAGTAGCTAAAAGAATTGATCGGCTATATGAATTGGTTTTATGGCAAAGATGGAATGATACTTGCTATTATTCATTGAAAAGCGTTTCTTCAAACAAAGAACTGTGGCACAAACGTTTCGGACATATAGGGCAAACATATTTGCTGAAGTTGTTCAATAAAAATATGGTTGATGGAATGCATTTGATACCAGATGAAAACCCTAAAATATGTGAGACTTGTGTGAAGGGAAAACAGTCGAAATTGCCCAATAGAAAGGAGAGAACGAGAACCAGTAGACATCTGGAACTAATTCACAGTGATGTATGTGGTCCAGTTACTCCTAACTCTTGGAATGGAAAAGCGTACTTCCTCACATTCATAGACGATTACTCTCATTTCACTGTTGTATATATTTTACGAAAAAAGTCTGAAGTATTGAAGTATTTCAAAATATATGAAGCCTGGGTAACTGCGAAATTCAGCAGCAAGATATCTCGTTTGCGGTCTGACAATGGAGGGGAATACACATCTCAAGACTTCAAAAAGTTTTGTGAGGAGAAAGGCATCATAACGGAATAAACCATACCTCAAACTCCAGAACAGAACGGATTAGCCGAAAGAATGAATCGTACTATTTTGGAAAAGGCCAGATGCATGATGGCTGGAGCAGAATTACCAAAATTCCTCTGGAGTGAGGCTGTACAAACCGCTGTTTACCTTATAAATAGGAGCACAACATCATGTCTCCAATTCAATACTCCTGCTGAACTGTGGTATGGAACGAAACCAGATGTTTCAAAACTTCGAGTATTTGGTTGTATTTGTTATTCATTGATTCCGAAAGAGAAACGAGGAAAAATAGATTCCAAAGTGAACAAGATGGTCATGGTAGGATAAACTGCTAATGGTTACCATCTTTGGGATCCCGAAAGGAGAAAAATCATTTCGGAGCATGATGTTACATTTGATGAACATTGGATAAATTGTTCAACACGTGAATGGTTCAAAATCAAACCTAACAAAGACGAAAAACGTATCGAAGTAGTACATGAAAAATCCCATGAAAACGAACTGATGGAAGAAACGTCAAAAGTGGCAGTCGAAACAGAGGAAAGAACTGAGAGAGATCAAAACTCCGAAAACGTTGAATTCCAGAGCTCAAGAAGTTGTCAATCCAGAAAGCCTCCGATGTGGTTGAAAGATTTTACATGCCTCGCCCTTTGTGCACAATATTTCGTTGATGATGTTCCTGTTGACATAAATGATATTGAAAATTTCCCAGACAAAGCTGAATGGTGGAATGCTGCTTCAGAAGAAATAAATTCTCTGTCCAAAAATAAAACATGGACATTGGTAAAACCACCTGAAAATGCTGCTATAATAAGTTCCAAATAGGTTTTCAAACGGAAACCAAGTGGAAATACAAAACCCAAATATAAAGCTCGGCTGGTAGCGAAAGGATTTCTACAGAAACCAGGTTTGGATTATAACGAAACGTTCGCACCGGTAGTGAAACTTACAACTATTAGAATACTTTTGGCTTTGGCGATTCAAAACGATATGTTTTTACATCAACTCGATGTGAAAACAGCATTCTTGAATGGGTTCCTTAAAGAAGATATTTACATGTACCAACCAGAAGGTTTTGAGAAAGAGAATCAATTGGTTTGTAAACTGAATAGATCCCTGTATGGACTGAAACAGTCTCCCAGATGCTGGAATGAACGATTTGAAAGTTTCATGATAACTCTGAACTTCAGAAAATCAGAGTTCGATCACTGTTTATACATGAAACTAGGGGAACGTATATCCATTTTTCTGCTTCTCTATATGGACGATATAATTTTGTGCTCGAAAGATGAAACGGAAATTCTGAAATTGAAAACTACTTTACAAAATGAATTCGAGATGGTTGATATTGGAGAGTTGAAGAACTTTTTGGGACTGAAAATCGAAAGGAATGCTGCCGGTGATGCAATACACATTAGTCAAAAAGAATACTTGATAAATGTTTTGAAACGATTTGACATGCAGGACTGTCATCCAGTGTCAACTCCAATAGACAGTAAAATGCAAATTTCGAAGGATAATGAAGGTATCCCATTCGAAAAACCATACAAACAGTTAATTGGATGCTTGATGTATGCAATGTTGGGATCACGACCAGATCTCTGTTCTTCTGTGAATTTCTATAGTAGATTCCAAAATTGTCCAAACGAAACAGCTTGGAGGGGACTCAAAAGAGTTCTGAGGTATACTAAAGGAACTTTGGACTTGGAGCTAGTTTTCAAGAAAGATGAGTCTCAGCCGATATTGATAGGATATTCGGACTCGGATTGGGCAAGTGATACGATAGACAGGAAGTCTACTACTGGATATGTGTTCAAGGTACATGGTTGCACAGTGTCGTGGGTTACAAAAAAACAACCAACTGTAGCCTTATCATCGACCGAAGCCGAATATATGGCTCTTACTAACGCTACCTGTGAAGCAATATGGTTGCAAAATATCATAGAAGATATGAATTTTCCTGTTCCGAGACCAACAATAATTTCAGAAGATAATCAAGGTGCCATCCAGATAGCTAAAAATCCAGAACATCATAAGCGGACGAAGCACATAGATATCAAACATCACTTCATCAGAGATGCTGTACGACAAGATCTAATAGAAGTGAAATATATTTCTACTGATGATCAACAAGCAGATATTTTGACAAAAGGATTGCCAGGACCGGCATTCCAAAAACAAAGACAACGGCTTGGACTTTTGAAGCCCAAACAATATAATTATGGAGGGGTGTTGAAATAATAATATTGTTTCATCAGTTTTGTTCATTTTACTTTTATATTTGTTTTGTTCGTTTACATTGATATGTAAAAACATTGAGTAAAAAAAATTATTTATGAAAGTTGTATTTTGCTTTAATCTGAAATATTTCAAAAGTATAAATCATAATTCAAAATCTTATATATTTCTTTCATTTTCAATGTTTGTGTTCTTGGGAATATAACTTTATTTTCAAATCTATCGTGTTTCAGATAATCCGTCTCATATGAAAATAACCCCGCCATAGATTTTACGAACAATTATCATTATATTTTATGGATCGCTAAGAAAATATGACAATAGTCTGATTTTGACTGATTTGGAGCATACTCGAATAGGTAAATATGAAACTGTTTCATTTATTATTGATAGTGTGCTTCAGTATTTATATATTATATTGATTTTTAATAATGATATTAATAATGAAGGCTTTCATTGATAAGACATTACCTATTTTAATATGATTTTTTAAATGATAATTGTGTCTCCTTGAATGCCACAGTTCAAACTATTTGTTGACACAAGTGTTTGCTCTTTTGACATTATCATTTTTTTATATATCGAGTAACCAGTTGTGGAGCTTTGCCAAATAATTCAAAAAGGAAAAAGTTACGTTTTGTGTTGTTGTGCTGGTGAGGAGTGAGTCGATCCTTGAAAAGAATATTCAAGTTATGTACCTACATCAGTTCTGAATCATAATTTGTCGTATAAATATGAAAGCTTTTCGGTGATTATAATATTTAGGTAAAGAGTGCACGCATATATACACTCCATACCTAACCATCCATTGTTTTTGATGAATTGGGACGTTAGAGGATCTCTCTTCATTCCAAAAATTAACCATGCGCAAAAGTTTTGTACTCGCTGTACCCTCAACCAATATCTCTTCAGTAGACTTGGCCCATAAACTGTAACTGCAAAGTTAAGATAAGATAGAATCAGTGTTTTGCAAAAAAATGTTTCAACTCTTCTGTTGAGTAGTATTAAAAGGTAGAAGCTAAACAGGATAACTCCTAATTCCTCCATCTATTCTTTATGGGGCCCAGGGCACATAAATCTCATGGCCCACTATCTAAAAATGTGATGATGATTACACTAACGGGCCGGTTATCAAAACACCTATTCATACTGAACCGGAACTCTCTCAGGAATGTGGTAGGACTCCTGAAATGGCACTGGCATCTGCTGGAGATACACCTTGATCCGATACTATGCAGGTTCTGTTATGAATTTGAAGCACTTGCTCGCATGAGGATAGATAACTTCGAACACTATAGTGCAAAAACTATCGTCTCACAGGAAAACCTCATGACAAATCTCCAGGAGTTCATCAAAAGAACCCGAGTACCAACGAGATATTCCTGACAGTAGGAGTCCTATTTTCGAGTTTGTACGTATGCAAATTTGATTCACTGTTTCACACTAATACACATGAAATATGTTTATTTGTCTCTTTCATACGAATGCGAATTGGAAGTTGAATGATTCAAGAATAGCACATCTGGGAGCAAGAAGGTTCCACGCAGAACTGCCTTTGAGTTCTATAATGAGGATGAAACAGCATCCCACATATTCTTTGAATGTGAGCTCTTGCTCGCTTGATGATGGATATCTTCGGACACTATAGCGAAAAAATATCATTCCACAGGAAAATCTCATGACAAATCTCTTTGAGTTTGTCAGAAGATTCGGAGGTCTCACGAGATATATCTTCACAGCTGTGAGCAGAAAGGCTTCTACATAGAACTACCTTTATTTCTGTTGATGACCGCTCGCCAAGCAATAATATTGAAAATTAATAGCTGAAAATGTAAAAAATATTTTTTGAAGTTGACAGATGATAGCACGTCCTCTCGATTGATCACAGATTCAGAGAGACCGGGCTCACAAATATGGGAAAAGGGAGAAAAGATTATAATAGTGGTTTGCCGTAGTATAGTGGAAATTACTATTCTTAATTCAGGACACATAATACTTGATGATTTGGATAGAGGTCTTTAATGAATCAGTACTCGTCGAATCTCCCACTGTTGCATGGTAGAGACCGAGTCATTTGAATTGAATACGAGTGCAGGCACATTTTTAGGGTCTCAAATAATGAATCATTTCGCATTATATGAGCTTTATTTATCTACAAAGTACTTACAAATAAATGCGTTCAGACTATGAACGTCAGAATTTTTCGTATATGGTCAACCATGTAGTACGTATGAATTAAATATTATTCATTGGCGATAATTAGGATTTTTATATCTCAATGCCCAATTCACCATTGATTTTACAATGTTTATCAATGATCTCCCAGAAGCGGTGTCATCAGAATATATACTGTATGCAGATGATTTCAAAATGTACAAAAAGATTGAAGACCTCAATGAGTACTTAGAACCACAAAACGACACAGATCGACATGGTCCGAGAAAAATAAACGCGCATTCAATTCATCTAAATATAAAGTTATCACTTACAATAAATATAAAAATCGACATAATTTTATCCACACAATGTAAAACACAGTCCTTGAACGAATCGATAAAATATGTGATCTCGGTGTGATATTTCAAAGCGATCTGAAGTTTACTAGTCACATTCAAAACATCGCGAAGGAGGCGAACAAGCTGGTAGGTTTCTTGAAGCGTAGTACACAATCATTCACAGATACAAAATACCATAAAATATCTATTTGTTTCAATTGTGCGAAGCAAAATAGAATATGCTAGTATGATATGGGATCCTTGGTAAAAAATATGAAACAAATGATAGATACTACTCAAAATAAATTTTTGAAATATCTTCATAACAAAAAATACAGAGTTTCTCCTGAACTCTCATCATATAGACCTATCAGAGACGAATTCGGCCTAGAGACCCATGAACGACGAAGAATCTTCATCCGCTTAATATTCTTGGGTAAATTATTGAATAGTCAGGTATACAGTATGTTTCTACTTAATAGAGTATCTCTCTATGTACCACCCCCAGGAATTCGATAACAACAAGTATACTTTGATATAAATAAAACTAATACCCCAATCAATAGAATATGCAGAGAATACAATCAATACTCACATACAATAAGGTATGACCTTTTTGATATTTCAACTCATTAACTCAAAATCATCTTGAGGAATATTATGAGTTCATGGAATTGATGGTGTCTGGTACGAAGTCCTCTGTATTCAGTTGTCTTAATATAATTTTTTACAGTTAATTCAAACCATAAAACTATATATTGTTATCATTACTATGTATTATTACTACTTACCTATTGCATGCTGTACTCTGAAATACTAAGAAACATGGAATTTGGCTCTGCCTGTTTGTTTCTAATAAATAAATAAATATTACCCCAAATAATTTTTTTTTTCATAGATTTTGCTCCTCATAATTTTAAAGAGGAATTTTATGAATACTTAATGGTTATAGTTGTGAAAATCAACTGGAAATGATGAATATTGGATGTCAGGTCACCGAATAAATTCTTGAAAGGAAATAAACTGAGTAGAAAAATATACCAAACAACAGGCGCGAAAAGATTCCGCATCTCTGTAAACGAATGCCTGTGAAAATGAGTTGAGTGAAACTAGTATTCATGAATGTGAGTTGTGAGGACGGAAAAAATGTAGTGGCAACCATATGAACCAGACAGTCAACTGAACTCCACCTACTAATAAGAGGTATAGGTGGAAGGATACAAGAACGGATATTGAGTGGGTCGGCATAACCTTCTCAACTGAATAGTCTTCAGAGTCGTATCATTAGAGTTGATGATACTCTTATGTTGATGAAGAAAGCATAATGACGTGATAATTGATAGGGTCGTAGGAGAGCAAGATGTATAGAGGAATTGTTTGAATATAAGAAAACTCGAAGAGAAAATGTTATATATCGCTACCTAAATTCTCATTCAATACATACTCTTAGTACCCAGGATATATTTTCCAGTTTGTCATAACCTCCAGCATTATCCTATAGAAATCAAGTAATTGATATAATAACTGAAAAATGGATGAGAGAAATACCAATAATTTCAAAATTATCCGTTACATCCAAACAACTCTTGTTTAAAAATTGGAGTTTGACCAATGTGGGTGGGGTGAAAAGTCTTGTGAAAAAAAGGGAGTAGAGTCTAATTTAATCACGTGATATTTGATTTTACGAATATAAGATTTTTATTTCAGATTTCGTCATTAGGAAGGTATCCTTCATAGTAGATGTTCTATACAGGAACTACAGAACTACACTACACAGGAACTGCAGAATTCACGTTCAAGCTAACCTAAACACTATACAGGAACTACAGAATTCACGTTCAAGCTAACCTAAACACCAGGATGGACATCTTAGCAAATTTTTGATACACCACTGTGAATCTGCCATAATTTGGAGGACCCTAACCCCCCTAACCCCTCATAGAGAACATCCTAGCAAATTTTTGATACGTTAAATCAAGGGTCTCCACATCTCTAACGAATTTTTCCCCGGGTACCTCATAGAGAATATCCTAGCAAATTTTTGATACCTGTGAATCTGCCGAAATTTGACCCTAACCCCCTCATAGAGAACATCCTAGCAAATTTTTTATACGTTAAATCAAGGGTCCCCACATCTCTAACGAATTTTTTCCTGGGTACCTCATAGAGAACATCCTAGCAAATTTTTGATACCTGTGAATCTGCCGAAATTTGACCCTAACCCCCTCATAGAGAACATCCTAGCAAATTTTTTATACGTTAAATCAAGGATCCCCACATCTCTATCGAATTTTTGACACCCAGCTGAGATTCACTGATATGGATTCATCATATGAGTTATAGAACTAATATAGTATTCATTATTCTTCTAGATGGCCTCCGCCCACCATTGTGGATTTGTCGAAAGTAGCCCAGTGCGCATCACAATGTTTCATCCATAATATGTATATCATATTTCATTCAATTTTTTTATTGTGATGATGAATCGATTAAACGTAATTTTGGGAGGTCCCCTCGTATACGTTATGATAATAATGAATCTCCTGTGATTTGACGCAATTTTGGTGAAGACCCTCATATTTCATTAATCTTATATCGACTATGACAAATCGATTGAAAGTAATTTTAGGAGGTCCCCTTGATAATAAGAGTGAATCTCCTGTGATTTGACACAATTTCGGGAGGTCCATATAGTTGTAAAATGTCTCACTTTGCAAATTGTTTAAAATTCTTAACATTACAGTTCCTTATAGAGATAAGAATATATCAAAAAGCCAATTAAAGGAATATTTATTAATGAAGCTTGCAAGGTTGAAAAATGCGTTTTACGATCGACAATCTGAATGTTGTTGAATGCTAAATATTAATGAAGGTATCTACTTGCAAGGTTGAAAAATGCGTACCGACAATCTGAATGTCGTTGAATGCTGAATAATACATTACAAGGAGAAATAATTTATATATAAGGTGTTCCATTAGATCTATGCTATACAGTGAAATCAGATCCTGCTTGAGAAAATAAGGTATGTTATTTTTTATTTGGTCTGAGAAAAAGTTGATTAGAATGTCCTGTAAATTTTCAGATGCATTCAGATTCAAAGAAAAAACATATTTTTCGTTTCCTGAGAATTGAGTGACCATCACCAAAACTGAAATAACAACTTGCATAACTTTTTTAAAAACTTGGTTGGAAATATGGCGAATTGTGAAAAATTGGTAATAATTATTTCTATATTTTTTTTAATTATTATTACATAAACCTTTTTTAAGGTTCTGAAAGTGTTGAAAACAAGCGAAACTTAATTCATTCCAATGAAAGCAACACCTCAATCAGCTGGTTATGACATACGTACTCCAACAGATTTTTCTATTTCGGCTAGGGAAAGATTACTCGTAGACAGTTTGTTAAAAATGTAGCTTCCTACTGGAACTTATGGGAGAGTAGCTCCTAGATCTGGTTTGGCTTTGAAGTTTGGGATAGACGTTCTTGCTGGAGTGATTGACCAAGATTATCGGGGAACAATTAGAATTTTGTTATTTAATTCTTCGAATGAAAGAGTGAATTTTCGGAGAGGAGACTAGATAGCCCAATTAATATGCGAAAAATATTCTAGTCCAATTATTGAAGAAGTTGTGTCTTTGAATAGTACTGAGAGAGGTAACGGAGGATTTGGTTCGTCTGATATTTTTCCAAATGAGTCTCAATAATAATAATAATAATAAATAGTATTAGTAGTAAACTAGACATTGAGAAGAGCAGACATATTGAAGAAAAGTGGCTTTATTGAAATCAAATTTTATTATTTTGGTAGCTATTGTAAATGACACAGATTTTTCTATTCCGTCTAGGGAAAGATTACTCGTAGACAGTTTGTTGAAAATGCAGCTTCCTACTGGAACTTATAGAAGAATAGCTCCTAGATCTGATTTGGTTTTGAAGTTTGGGATAGATGTTTTTGCTGGCTTGATTGACTAAAATTATCGGGGACAATTAGAATTTTGTTATATAATTCTTTGAATGAAAGAGTAAATTTTCAGAAAGGGGGACAAGATAGTCCAATTAATAGGCGAAAAATATTTTAATCCAATTATTGAAGAAGTTGTGTCTTTGAATATTACTGAGAGAGAGGTAACGGAGGATTTGGTTCGTCTGATATTTTTCCATATGAGTCTCAATAATAATAATAATAAATAGTATTAGTAGTAACCTAGACATTCAGAAGAGCAGACATATTGAAGAAAAATGGCTTTATTGAAATCAAATTTAATTATTTTGGTAGCTATTGTAAATGACATTCTTTATACAAATGTGCCCAAAGGAGCTCAGTATGTAGCAATTTGTTTTGACATGAAAAAAATGAAAGAAGAATGTAACCGGACATCTTGGGAATTATTAGGCTCGTCACAAGAAAATGATGGGCAGCTATCTGTATTCAAAATTAGTATTCCAGAAACGAACGCAACAACCTTCAACTATAAATTAAAAATAATATTTCCCAATAATACTGAAATCGATCAAGTGGAATGGCAAACTATGAATTTTGATAAAACGAATAGAAATACAGCTACGCAATCAGAAACACAGGGACTGTTTTTGTCGTGTATAACCTTGGTTTTAGTAATTATTATATTTTCAATTATTGTTATAAAAATGGTAATGTTGAAAAACCAATCCTTTCACAAGATAATTAATTCTTGATTGTCCTTGTACCAATTGCAATTTTTTATCTTCCTTCAAGTTTAATAAAAATTTTATTGAAGAGATTGTTTGAATAAACCTTGAGAAACCGCTCCTATTTCCTATTGATATAAATAGTCAATTGAGCAGTTATCAGCCAGTTAGTTGAAATGGATTTTTTTCAAGATAAACCAGATATTTTCTTAGGCGAACGAAAGTTTCATTTAAATGCAGATAGATCACAGTTTGTGTCGGTATGTCTATCAGTGAATCTAGGGTATACCGCTTATATTGTAATATCAGACGATAAGACTGGGATGTTAGTATTCAGTGATAGAGAATGGATGGAATTAGTGAAAAGCAAGGAAGCAATTAATAATTTGTTGGAATCCCTGGAAAATGAGAACTGTATAGACATGGGAAAATATGCCGTGGAATATAAACCGGTTCAACCAAATGGTGTAAAAATATATATAGTGGTAATGCAAGTCTTCGTTTAAATTGGGAATCACTAGCAAAACTATGGCTCTTCATTCCTATTCTGAAATATAGAATGGATATTTTGAAATCATTAAGATTTGATGTGATCATGAATATTCTTCAATTGGGCGTGAAGAAAGATATGATCAACACTGCCGTGGAGGTACTTGAAACAATAAAAGAAATTGATCCTGAAGTATACACTCTTGGATTGGAAGTAGCATATAATCATCCACACCTTCTTCAAGAAAATCAATTGGATTATATTTAGATATGGGAAAAAAGGTAACATTTGGCAAAGTCAAGATTGATTTGCTGTACTCATGGAAATATGCTTATCAAGCAGCAAGACGCGGCCCGTGGGAAGAAGCAGGTCGTGATCGAATCAGATTCGAGCGTCGCATCAAGGAATCGGCCACATGTATAAATCATATTTTGGATATTAATCATAGAAATAAGGTGTATGAAAAAATTAAATACTTATATGTTTATAATTTTTTTCATTATTTAACTTCATTCTCAACATCTCTATAATACAATATCATTTTTATTCAACCAGGAATTGTGGGAAGAATCCATCCCTAAGAATTTAACGTACAGCTTGTTTCCTTTTTTACGAACAACTTTTTCAACCAGGTAAATATCAGGGTACTTGGCTTTTTGTAACTCCTCAGAATAGAATGATCCCTTTATTTCATCTTTTCTAGAATCTTCCAAAATATATGTTGTGGGATTGGTTAATTTAACTCGCTTAACGGTGAAAACTTCTGTGGTCCAATTTGGAGTATAAGACTTACTGAACACATGTCGATATTTAGATATCCGACCGTGGTCTCCTTTCCTAAATTTGGGTTTCTTGGGGTCAACAGTTTTCAGATGTCGAAATGAATTGATAAATTTGGCATTTTTATCATTTATTTTACTTGGTATTGCTTTAGTTGTAGAATATTTGGTGTTGTTGTATTTTTTTATAATTTCGGGAAGAATGTTAAGCCATTTGTAAGATCCCTGATGACTGAATTGCTTCCATAGTAAAGATTTCAACGACCTAATTACTCTTTCAACTATACTTGCCTTCAAATTTGAAAAAGTACTATAATGATTTATACCATATTCTTCCATCAGATTTTTAAAGTCCCTATTGTAAAACTCTTTGCCAAAATCAGTTTGAAGGTTTACCGGTGTGGTGCTCATTTGTTTTAATACAGATTTCATAGCAGCGGTGATATCTTTTCCTGTTTTTCTTTTTACTGGCACGGCCCAAACATATTTACTGAAAGCATTGATGACTACAAGAATGTAATTATATCCTCTGTTTTCTTTCTCAAATCGATTCATAATAGCCAAATCAGCCTGTATGAGGTCATGTAAATTTTTAATTACAACATGTCGCCTTTTATAATTAATTCTCACAGGCTTATGGAGTTCTTCTATGATTTGAGCTTTACTCATTTCTAACCAACGGACACTGTGATAATATCTCAATAAGAATTGTTGGAGTTGTTCCTAGTTTAAATATCATTTCATCCCCTTTGTGGATGGACTTGTTTGTTAGTTGATGAAATTTGTAAGATGTCAGATTATTAATCCAAATTTCTACATCATCATCATTATTATAATTTTTAATGCTCTCTATCTTGGCAGACATGGGGAATTTGAATTTGATACTCCCATTATCTAATACATAATATTGTTTATTTAATCTATTTTTTTTCTCACCTCTCAAACGAATTAGAACTTTAACGTGAAAATCTAAAGTATCACATACATAAAATGGGTAACTGAATTGTGGTGATTTAGGTGATGGTGAACCTAACACATCACCGTCTTCTTCAAAAGAAGTATTGGGTTGTAAAAAATGCTAATTGAATCTGTTCAATGGCATTGTAAAACACTTCGTTATTACTCAAGAGAGAGGGAGAGAATATGAAGGTGTGTGTGTGTGGGATCGTTAACAATTCAAATGTGAATAAAGGGGGAAATCTATGATATAAATATATATATTTCAATTGTAGAAAAAGCAGTACAAAAAAATTTGTTGTATTTGTACAGTTACTAAACTACGGTACTTATCATTCAAGTTTTTCTTGAGCAGACCTATTAAAAGTAGGTTAATTAGCGACCTGTATGGAGTGTTAAATTCACCTGTGCGAGAAAATTTAAAAAAAATGGAATCATTTGGAGAAGGTAAACAAGATGAGCGATTTGAATCGTTTGAAAGGAATCAACCCAAAGAAAAGAATTTAGATGATAGTGCTTGTTATTTGGAAATCATGAATTTTGAGGAGGAGAAAAATTGGGAGGAGAAAGTATTTAAAAATGTCAATCGTTTTTCTTCAAAAAAATAAATATATAAAATCATGAACGGTGTATTATTTATTTTGCTCCAAAGGGCACTGCATTACAAATTCAATGAAAAAATTATTTGAAGCAAGTTCAGAATGTTATCCGTCAACAAATTATACAAAGAATCGTTTTGATTTTGGTAGGATACTTGTAGAGAAGAGGGAAAACATTGAATATTTTCAACTTTACCTGTGACAGGAATTGTGTAAATAGTAGTATTATTGTTATCTAAAATATAGTGAGTTTTACTAGAAGAAAGGTTTTTGCTACCACGAATAGTCAATATACATTTACTATGGAATTTGGAAGGTTGACAAATAAAAAATGGAACATCTGTTGGCCGTGGGGCTGTGACAATGTCTTTTGAAGAAGCGATGGTTGGAGTGAGAAAATGTTGATTGAATTTGTTCAGAGGCATTATGAATACTAATACAAAATATTGAAAGTCTATGCTTTTATAAAATTATTTTACCTTCACGTAACTCTTCAATAATTGAAATAATTTCATTGTCGTGACCAGTAGTGTTGCCAGCTGTTTCAGAAGCAACAAGCAAACGTAATCTATCCACAAGTTCATTGTAGTCATCAAAATATTTATAATCGATAGGTTTATTATCAAATCTCATCATCATTGTCATTTTACCACCTCTTTTTATCATATGTCTGGTGAGTACGCCTCTGGATGAAAATGATGATAAGTAGAATAGGCGGCACTATAGCGAGACCCGCCACCAGCCACCCCAGCCACCCAGCCGTTCAATTTAGGTGTGGTAAGGTAGGTATTACCCCCACTCAATTGTTTGTCGTGTTTTATTTTTAGCAGCGGGGTGATGCAATCTTGATAGCTTTATTTTTAACATAGTAGATTTCCAATGGTCCACGTGACAGTGTCAGATAAACAGAATGTTGGGTTTTTATTTTTAGAGTATTAAAATCAGCATCAAGAAATAGTGGTACCTTATTGTAGAACGTTGTAAATATTAGCATGAAATGCAATACGTTGGTTTTGTAGATAAATTTAAAAATCATGTTTCGTTATTATGTATATTTGTAATAAGGCCTAAAAAGGTTGTTATTTGTGGTTGTTGGACGCCGCAGATAAAGACATTTGTGTTGAATGGAAATTTACTAACCGTAAAACATTGATAGTAAGAGAACATCGAGTTGTGTTATTTATGTCTTATCTACCGCACGCCGACGAAACGCTGATATTCTTTACAAATGGTTATGCGCTGTGTTGTCAAAAAAAAGCACGCCGTGTCATCGCTTCGAAAAAATCAAACGGTGACCACTGTATGGGTTAACAAGAACGCCGACGAAAAAAGCGTTAATGAACACGTGTCATCGCTTCAAAAAAATCCAACGGTGCCCACTGTACAGATTAACGAAAACGATAACGAAAAAAACATGAATGAACACATGTCATCGCTTCGAAAAAATCGAACTGTGACACCACAGCACCCAGCCCCAGACACCCAGACAGGGGGCTTTCGAGTCTGCTGTAGCTAACTTCACGTCAGCCACCAAGTATGGAATCTGTATTACCGACCATAGCCAAGTCGCAAAACTTTTGACATGTGTACACGTATCAGAGTACACTTTCAGACACCCAAGTTTCAATCCAAAGATGACAGACATCAGCTTCGTTCCCAAAAGGGCCTTATGAGTCGAACGTCTCACAAATTTTCCATTTGGGTAAAAAATATATATACAGGGTGATTCAAAATTCTGTCTTAAATGATAAATGGGAAAATGAGTCGACGAAAAACTTACCATTGCTGAAAACATATACCGAGTGTTTCGAAAAAATATTACTGGAAATAGAAAAAGATGGGTAGTCGTTTAGAGTGAAAAAAAAACATGGCTGCCATTTGACATCATCATAAAGGCATTATTTTTGGAAAGTATGTTAGTGTCATTGGGTAGTTGAAGTAATAACTAATAGAATGGTATCTGAAGAGTACAGACAGAAGGTTGAGGATTCTTTAGTTCCAAAAAAAAACAACTAAAATTTGAAGCGTTGAAGCATGCAAAAAATGTAACAAAAATAGACGTTTTACGCATTCGAAAAAACATATAAAATTTCGAAAGCTGAATCACATAAAATATGTAACAAAAACATGTGTTTTTATGTTCCAAAAAACAACTAAAATTTGAAACGCCAAAAATACACTTTTACATGTAATTCTTATGGACAATAAGCATTTCAAAATTGCTCAAAATGATCGTTTTCTCGTTCCAAAAAACAACTAAAATTTGAAACGCTGAAACACATAAAAAATGCAACGAAAATAGACGTTTTCGCGTACCAAAAAAACAAGTAAAATTAGAAGCGTTAAAACACGTAAAAAATGCAACGAAAATAGACATTTTCGTGTCCAAAAAAATGATTGAAATTAGAAGCGTTAAAACACGTAAAAAAATGCGATCAAAAAGCACCAGTTATCATACTTATATAGTAAATTTTACTCAATTGCACTTAGCTTTGGGTATTTTGATGGTTATGAGGCTTCAACTACTTGCACTCAGTTGTGGACGTTTTGAAGGTTATGAGGCTTCAACTACTTGCTTCTGCATATATGAGGTGATGTTATATATGTTATTTGGGTTGATAAGAATGATTTTGATTATTGACAAAGGCTTGACGGTGAATTTAGGATTAGGCAATCAGCTATTTATCATTTTTCCGCTTACTTACATTCAGAAATGTTGTAAGTTTGGTTCGCGGGGGCAGAATTTAGTACGGTTATGGATTATGTTACACGAAATGGTTTTGAATAAGGAAATTACAAATCTTAATTTCAAACAAACATGGTCACAATTGCACGAAGGGGTTATCCGAAATGGATACCGGTTTAAGTTGCCAAAGAGACACAGTTATGTGAAGCGAAGCAGAAGTTTGTGTTCAGCTCAAAATTAACAGTAGTCGAAAAGTTTACGAAATGGTTAGTTAAAGAGGTGGTTTCATCTATAAGGAAAATAGGAAGATATGGTATTCGAAAAAAAAAAGCGCAGTATGTGACGTCTACGCTAAACGCAGTATGGCTATGTATGGCGAAGTATGTGACGTTACGCTTAACGCAGTATGGTTATGTATGGTGCTGTATGTGACGTTACGCTTAGTACAGTATGGTTTGGTTTGGCGCAGTATGTGACGTTACGCTTAACGCAGTATGGTTATGTATGGCGCAGTATGGTTATGTATGGCGCAGTATGTGACGTTACGCTCAATGCAGTATAGTTATGTATGACGCAGTATGTGACGTTACGCTTAACGCAGTATGGTTATTTATGGCGCAGTATGTGACGTTACGCTTAACGCAGTATGGCTATGTATGGCGCAGTATGTGGCGTTTCGCTTAGTGCAGTATGGTTTGGACAACAACAACACCAGAGCTTGACTCTAAAAGAAGTTTATGTAAAATCAAATACCCTGATCAAATGTTAATTACATCAAACAATCACATGTTCATTTTTTCCAAAGGATTGGTGTGGATTGTGAATTTGGGGTTCGAGAATCAAAAAGCACAGTTATTGAGTCCAAAGAAAATCTCATATTATACAAACCTTAATATATCACACATATATCAGAAACCAAATGATGAGGTGGTCATTTTTAATGATAAACGTGTTAGCGTAATAGATTTTCCTACTTTCAAACAACGTTCTGTGGATAAATCCATAGATGAATTTGGAATCTCTAAAAATGCAAGAATCAGTGCTATGTTTTGCTCATATAGAGGCAAAACTTATATTCAATATGATGATTTGTATGCAGAGCTCAGTGATTGTGGGAGGTGAAACATGGCTTCATCAGCGAAAAGTTTCCAGGCGTACCAACAAACATCATCACAAATGCTTTTAGATTCACAAATGGAAATATTTATTTCTTCAGCAATGATACATTTTATGAATTCAACGAGTTTTCCAATAAACTAATTAGAGCAGGTAAATTCGATTGGAGCATGTTCGGCATTGAATGTCCACCAATTGCGATTTTGGATCAACTCAAAAACTTGTTATCTTCTTTGAATAAATATATAGACTATTAAATTAACTAAATATAATATCAATTAAAATGTGGTTTATGTATCTGTACTTTTCAGCCAATAATATATTGTATTTTAGGAAGGGGATTTTGAATATATATTAAAAATATTTCCAGCCTTTAATTACAAGTTTGGGGAGTAAGTATATGACAGCGGCATGTACATTTCAGATCGGTTTGTGTCATGAAGTTAAAGCATGCTATGTTAAAATGGTTGGAAGTGAGTATATGACAGCAGTATGTATATTTCAGATCGTTTTTTATCATAAAGTTTTCGTTTGAAGAGCAAGAGATTGGCATTTGGGTGTTGCCAGTTGTAAAATTAGGTGTAGAGTTGAGGGAGAAAGAGAGTGTTGCCTCATGCTGAACTTTATCTTGGACTTGAGGAAATTCATCCTTGAAATTTACAACGTTTTTATCATGACAAGTTGATGAAATGCGGTTGAAAAATATTCAATAAGCGACGTCTCAATGTTTGTTGACAAATTGTAAGACAGATCAGACAGGTAAACAGACATACAACTAGAGAAATAATAGTTCTTTGATAACCTTTAGGTGACAATTTCCCCTGACGAAAAAACACTGTTTATACCTGACTTTTTGATGGTGACAACCTCCGTTGTAGAGAGGGATTACAGACTCCAAAGTCGATACAATCCCCTCGTGAGGGTACCTGACGTGATTTTGTGTAGGAAAAGTCGACCATATTTCCTCAATAGTTGATGTGTTGAGTAATCTTTGTATCAAGGTTTGTTTATATTGATAAGAACGTCAATACACACAAAAATATGGCCAAAATATACGTTTATTTTGTTCAAAATTGGAATTTTAAAAGCGCCATTTACGCAAAATGAGGATCAACTACATGACAAGCTTACGTCGTAGACGTAGAAAAGGTAAAGAATTCGGTAGGTAGCGAATATTAAACAAACCCCAGAGAAGTTTGAGTTTTAGCGATTTCATTTACGGTGTTAGTGGCCGCAGAACGGATCTATGAGGCACAACACAAGATTATCACAACCGAAGTATTTCCTGTTGAATTATTATCGCATTTCCTGTGAGCGAAAACCCAGAAATAAAAATGTTATTCATAGAAGTTATAGTGTACCGGCAACATTTCAAGTATGTGCAGTTTGTGATTCAATAAAATATGGATTATGTTTGAAAGTACAGAGGATTTTTTGAGGTAAGTGGGTTTTTGTTTAATCATGTAGTGTCGAAAACCGGACGAGCAGGCTCTTGGAGTGAATTGATTTTAACAGCATCAAAATTCTTTCAAAACGCTTTAAGGACCGCGAGAAGCCTTTGAGTTATCGAATGAAAATGGGGTATGCGCTAGGATTTTGAATATTGACAATAGCTTTCGTCAATATTAGATTGAAATGTTGAAAAATGGGCATACAGGGACGACAAAAAAAAACAGATTACAAACGAAAATTATACTGAGATTACATTTATAGCTGAAAATTGTATGACGAAATATACGGGAGTAACGAAAACATTATACAAGGATGATAAAAAAATACAGATTACAAACGAAAATTATACAAGGGTCACATATTTATAACTAAAAATTGTTTGACGAAAATATACGAGAGTAACACTATAAAGGGACGACAAAAAAAATATAAATTACAAAGGAATAAAATAAAAAATGAGAAGTTTTGGGGTTGGTGCAATTTTGAACTCTAAAGTACGACCTTTTACTCCGAAACGACGAATTTTCTTCACTGTATCTTTCACGATTGAAAATTTTTCCATTATATTTTCGGAAACTTAAAATTTTCAAAAAATTTCAAAATGTTTTCAAAATTCTACTCAAAATTTGATCTTACCTGATGACACTGTAATAGAACAACGAGCGCGCGTCTGCCGAATTCTTGCTTTTATACAGATAAGAAAGTGGGCGTGGTCTAAAGATGACAATTGATCATTCCGTCGGAAAACGTAATTTCGGCAAATATCAAAACTTTATTTCAACTAATTGTTTAGAATATATCAGATATTTGATAAAAGTCAACAGAAACGATTTATTTTGTGAATCGTGTTTTATTCTTGGACTTATCAGTATTGTGTGTGGTCTCGAGCGATACGCCTTATATCATGAGTTTATTCAGGAGATTACTAACAACAGCGAAGTGGTCGAGGTGTTAGAGCATTTGGCTTCCACCCAGACGGTCCGGGTTCGATCCCCGGTCGTGTGTCACTGAGCTGAAGTGGTTCGGATTCCACTTTTATTTAAACTGTAGGTCCCGGATCTCCCTTGCTCGCACAAGCTCTGCTTTTGAGGGGTTTTCTCCAAAAACCTGGGAGTTTCGTAAAAACAAATTTTACAAAATAATGAATATTATGCATTTTATTTCGATTAAGATGTGTCAAAATTAATTTCGTGTTGTAGATTTTCTAAATTTTCATTTTCAATAAAGTACATTTTTGGATACTTACCGGGGCCAGTCCATTTTTATACCATCAGGACGACACCATTATGTGTAGAGGGGTTATCAGCATGGGGCGAGGCCAGTGTTATCATTTTGTTTTATATACAAGATGTAGCACGCAAAGCATTGGCATTTTTGAGATAACAGTTTAATAAATATTGGAGTTTTCACAAATTATTATCAATAATAAATATTATGCATTTTATATCGATCGCCGTGAACAAAAATTAATTACTTGTTGATTATTTTCTAAATTTTCATTTTCAATAAAGTTCATTTTGGATACATACTGGGTCAGTCCATTTCTTTTTGGGGTAAAACCAGAACGAATATAGATAAGCTTTATCGGCTTGGGCGAAGCCATTGTGTTATCATTTGTTATCTTTAGATGGTGTCGTGTGCAAAAACAATTTTTTCCAGCAAAATCTCCTGGCGGCTGTCAAATTTGTTATACAGGGTGTCTCAAAATGCAACATTTAAGAGAAAAAAGATGGCGGCAGCCAGATTTGGTATACTGGGTTAACCCACTTGACATTTAAGAGAGAAAACATGGCTGCTTGTCAGATGTCATGAGACACAGCATTTAAGAGGAAAAAAAACATGGCTGCTGCTTGTCAAATGTCTGGTGGAAAATGAACCGTACTTTTTACAGCATCAAAATTCTTTCAAAACGCTTCAAGGACCGCGAGAAGCCTTTGAGTTATCGAATGAAAACGGGGTATGTGCTAGGATTTTGAATATTGACAATAGCTTTCGTCAATATTAGATTGAAATGTTGAAAACGGGGCATACAGGGACGAAAAAAAAACAGATTACAAACGAAAATTATACTGAGATTACATTTATAGCTGAAAATTGTATGACGAAATATACGGGAGTAACGAAAACATTATACAAGGACGATAAAAAATAAAGATTACAAACGAAAATTATACATATTTATAACTAAAAATTGTTTTCAAAATTGGAATTTTAAAAGCGCCATTTACGCAAAATGAGGATCAACTACATGACAAGCTTACGTCGTAGACGTAGAAAAGGTAAATGAAACGGCTTCAAAATTATTTGTTTATCAGAAACAGTGCAATTTTTTTCAACCTCCATACCCCCCATGAAACGTTTTTTTTAATGGCTCATTTTCCACCAGACATTTGACAAGCAGCAGCCATGTTTTTTTCCTCTTAAATGCTGTGTTTTTTCTCTGTCTCATGACATCTGACGAGCAGCCATGTTTTCTCTCTTAAATGTCAAGTTGGTTCACCCAGTATACCAAATCTGGCTGCCGCCATCTTTTTTCTCTTAAATGTTGCGTTTTGAGACACCCTGTATAACAAATTTGACAGCCGCCAGGAGATTTTGCTGGAAAAAATTGTTTTTGCACACGACACCATCTAAAGATAACAAATGATAACACAATGGCTTCGCCCAAGCCGATAAAGCTTATCTATATTCGTTCTGGTTTTACCCCAAAAAGAAATGGACTGACCCAGTATGTATCCAAAATGAACTTTATTGAAAATGAAAATTTAGAAAATCTTCAACAAGTAATTAATTTTTGTTCACGGCGATCGAAATAAAATGCATAATATTTATTATTGATAATAATTTGTGAAAACTCCAATATTTATTAAACTGTTATCTCAAAAATTCCAATGCTTTGCGTGCTACATCTTGTATATAAAACAAAATGACTACACTGGCCTCGCCCCATGCTGATAACCCCTCTACACATAATGGTGTCGTCCTGATGGTATAAAAATGGACTGGCCCCGGTAAGTATCCAAAAATGTACTTTATTGAAAATGAAAATTTAGAAAATCTACAACACGAAATTAATTTTGACACATCTTAATCGAAATAAAATGCATAATATTCATTATTGTTAGTAAGCTCCTGAATAAACTCATGATATAAGGCGTATCACTCGAAACCACACACAATGCAGATAAGTCCAAGAATAAAACACGATTCACAAAATAAATCGTTCCTGTTGACTTTTATCAAATATCTGATATATTCTAAACAATTAGTTGAAATAAAGTTTGGATATTTGCCGAAATTACATTTTCCGACGGAATGATCAATTGTCATCTTTAGACCACGCCCACTTTCTTATCTGTAAAAAGCACGTATTTGGCAGACGCGCGCTCATTGTTCTATTACAGTGTCATCAGGTAAGATCAAATTTTGAGTAGAATTTTGAAAACATTTTGAAATTTTTTGAAAATTTTAAGTTTCCGAAGATATAATGGAAAAATTTTTAATCGTGAAAGATACAGTGAAGAAAATTCGTCGTTTCGGAGTAAAAGGTCGTACTTTAGAGTTCAAAATTGCACCAACCCCAAAACTTCTCATTTTTTATTTTATTCCTTTGTAATTTATATTTTTTGTGTCGTCCCTTTATAGTGTTACTCTCGTATATTTTCGTCAAACAATTTTTAGTTATAAATATGTGACCCCTGTATAATTTTCGTTTGTAATCTTTATTTTTTTATCGTCCTTGTATAATGTTTTCGTTACTCCCGTATATTTCGTCATACAATTTTCAGCTATAAATGTAATCTCAGTATAATTTTCGTTTGTGATCTGTTTTTTTTTCGTCCCTGTATGCCCCGTTTTCAACATTTCAATCTAATATTGACGAAAGCTATTGTCAATATTCAAAATCCTAGCACATCCCCGTTTTCATTCGATAACTCAAAGGCTTCTCGCGGTCCTTGAAGCGTTTTGAAAGAATTTTGATGCTGTAAAAAGTACGGTTCATTTTCCACCAGACATTTGACAAGCAGCAGCCATGTTTTTTTTCCTCTTAAATGCTGTGTTTTTTCTCTGTCTCATGACATCTGACAAGCAGCCATGTTTTCTCTCTTAAATGTCAAGTTGGCTCACCCAGTATACCAAATCTGGCTGCCGCCATCTTTTTTCTCTTAAATGTTGCGTTTTGAGACACCCTGTATAACAGATTTGACAGCCGCCAGGAGATTTTGTTGGAAAAAATTGTTTTTGCACACGACACCATCTAAAGATAACAAATGATAACACAATGGCTTCGCCCAATCCGATAAAGCTTATCTATATTCGTTCTGGTTTTACCCCAAAAAGAAATGGACTGACCCAGTATGTATCCAAAATGAACTTAATTGAAATTGAAAATTTAGAAAATCTTCAACAAATAATTAATTTTTGTTCACGGCGATCGAAATAAAATGCATAATATTTATTATTGATAATAATTTGTGAAAACTCCAATATTTATTAAACTGTTATCTCAAAAATGCCAATGCTTTGCGTGCTACATCTTGTATATAAAACAAAATGATAACACTGGCCTCGCTTCATGCTGATAACCCCTCTACACATAATGGTGTCGTCCTAATGGTATAAAAATGGACTGGCCCCGGTAAGTATCCAAAAATGTACTTTATTGAAAATGAAAATTTAGAAAATCTACAACACGAAATTAATTTTGACACATCTTAATCGAAATAAAATGCATAATATTCATTATTGTTAGTAATCTCCTGAATAAACTCATGATATAAGGCGTATCGCTCGAAACCACACACAATACTGATGAGTCCAAGAATAAAACACGATTCACAAAATAAATCGTTCCTGTTGACTTTTATCAAATATCTGATCTATTTTAAACAATTAGTTGAAATAAAGTTTGGATATTTGCCGAAATTACGTTTTCCGACGGAATGATCAATTGTCATCTTTAGACCACGCCCACTTTCTTATCTGTATAAAAGCAAGAATTCGGCAGACGCGCGCTCATTGTTCTATTACAGTGTCATCAGGTAAGATCAAATTTTGAGTAGAATTTTGAAAAGATTTTGAAATTTTTTGAAAATTTTAAGTTTCCGAAAATATAATGGTAAAATTTTTAATCGTGAAAGATACAGTGATGAAAATTCGTCGTTTCGGGGTACAAGGTCGTACTTTAGAGTTCAAAATTGCACCAACGCCAAAACTTCTCATTTTTTATTTTATTCCTTTGTAATTTATATTTTTTTTGTCGTCCCTTTATAGTGTTACTCTCGTATATTTTCGTCAAACAATTTTTAGTTATAAATATGTGACCCCTGTATAATTTTCGTGTAATCTTTATTTTTTTATCGTCCTTGTATAATGTTTTCGTTACTCCCGTATATTTCGTCATACAATTTTCAGCTATAATTGTAATCTCAGTATAATTTTCGTTTGTGATCTGTTTTTTTTTCGTCCCTGTATGCCCCGTTTTCAACATTTCAATCTAATATTGACGAAAGCTATTGTCAATATTCAAAATCCTAGCACATACCCCGTTTTTCTTCGATAACTCAAAGGCTTCTCGCGGTCCTTGAAGCGTTTTGAAAGAATTTTGATGCTGTAAAAAGTACGGTTCATTTTCCACCAGACATTTGACAAGCAGCAGCCATGTTTTTTTTCCTCTTAAATGCTGTGTTTTTTCTCTGTCTCATGACATCTGACAAGCAGCCATGTTTTCTCTCTTAAATGTCAAGTTGGCTCACCCAGTATACCAAATCTGGCTGCCGCCATCTTTTTTCTCTTAAATGTTGCGTTTTGAGACACCCTGTATAACAAATTTGACAGCCGCCAGGAGATTTTGTTGGAAAAAATTGTTTTTGCACACGACACCATCTAAAGATAACAAATGATAACACAATGGCTTCGCCCAAGCCGATAAAGCTTATCTATATTCGTTCTGGTTTTACCCCAAAAGGAAATGGACTGACCCAGTATGTATCCAAAATGAACTTAATTGAAATTGAAAATTTAGAAAATCTTCAACAAATAATTAATTTTTGTTCACGGCGATCGAAATAAAATGCATAATATTTATTATTGATAATAATTTGTGAAAACTCCAATATTTATTAAACTGTTATCTCAAAAATGCCAATGCTTTGCGTGCTACATCTTGTATATAAAACAAAATGATAACACTGGCCTCGCTTCATGCTGATAACCCCTCTACACATAATGGTGTCGTCCTGATGGTATAAAAATGGACTGGCCCCGGTAAGTATCCAAAAATGTACTTTATTGAAAATGAAAATTTAGAAAATCTACAACACGAAATTAATTTTGACACATCTTAATCGAAATAAAATGCATAATATTCATTATTGTTAGTAATCTCCTGAATAAACTCATGATATAAGGCGTATCGCTCGAAATCACACACAATACTAATAAGTCCAAGAATAAAACACGATTCACAAAATAAATCGTTCCTGTTGACTTTTATCAAATATCTGATATATTGTAAACAATTAGTTGAAATAAAGTTTGGATATTTGCCGAAATTACGTTTTCCGACGGAATGATCAATTGTCATCTTTAGACCACGCCCACTTTCTTATCTGTATAAAAGCAAGAATTCGGCAGACGCGCGCTCATTGTTCTATTACAGTGTCATCAGGTAAGATCAAATTTTGAGTAGAATTTTGAAAACATTTTGAAATTTTTTGAAAATTTTAAGTTTCCGAAAATATAATGGTAAAATTTTTAATCGTGAAAGATACAGTGAAGAAAATTCGTCGTTTCGGGGTACAAGGTCGTACTTTAGAGTTCAAAATTGCACCAACCCCAAAACTTCTCATTTTTTATTTTATTCCTTTGTAATTTATATTTTTTTTGTCGTCCCTTTATAGTGTTACTCTCGTATACTTTCGTCAAACAATTTTTAGTTATAAATATGTGACCCCTGTATAATTTTCGTGTAATTTTTATTTTTTTATCGTCCTTGTATAATGTTTTCGTTACTCCCGTATATTTCGTCATACAATTTTCAGCTATAATTGTAATCTCAGGATAATTTTCGTTTGTGATCTGTTTTTTTTTTCGTCCCTGTATGCCCCGTTTTCAACATTTCAATCTAATATTGACGAAAGCTATTGTCAATATTCAAAATCCTAGCACATACCCCGTTTTCCTTCGATAACTCAAAGGCTTCTCGCGGTCCTTGAAGCGTTTTGAAAGAATTTTGATGCTGTAAAAAGTACGGTTCATTTTCCACCAGACATTTGACAAGCAACAGCCATGTTTTTTTTTCCTCTTAAATGCTGTGTTTTTTCTCTGTCTCATGACATCTGACAAGCAGCCATGTTTTCTCTCTTAAATGTCAAGTTGGCTCACCCAGTATACCAAATCTGGCTGCCGCCATCTTTTTTCTCTTAAATGTTGCGTTTTGAGACACCCTGTATAACAAATTTGACAGCCGCCAGGAGATTTTGTTGGAAAAAATTGTTTTTGCACACGACACCATCTAAAGATAACAAATGATAACACAATGGCTTCGACAAAGCCGATAAAGCTTATCTATATTCGTTCTGGTTTTACCCCAAAAAGAAATGGACTGACCCAGTATGTATCCAAAATGAACTTAATTGAAATTGAAAATTTAGAAATTCTTCAACAAATAATTAATTTTTGTTCACGGCGATCGGAATAAAATGCATAATATTTATTATTGATAATAATTTGTGAAAACTCCAATATTCATTAAACTGTTATCTCAATAATGCCAATGCTTTGCGTGCTACATCTTGTATATAAAACAAAATGATAACACTGGCCTCGCTTCATGCTGATAACCCCTCTACACATAATGATGTCGTCCTGATGGTATAAAAATGGACTGGCCCCGGTAAGTATCCAAAAATGTACTTTATTGAAAATGAAAATTTAGAAAATCTACAACACGAAATTAATTTTGACACATCTTAATCGAAATAAAATGCATAATATTCATTATTGTTAGTAATCTCCTGAATAAACTCATGATATAAGGCGTATCGCTCGAAACCACACACAATACTGATAAGTCCAAGAATAAAACTCGATTCACAGAATAAATCGTTCCTGTTGACTTTTATCAAATATCTGATATATTGTAAACAATTAGTTGAAATAAAGTTTGGATATTTGCCGAAATTACGTTTTCCGACGGAATGATCAATTGTCATCTTTAGACCACGCCCACTTTCTTATCTGTATAAAAGCAAGAATTTGGCAGACGCGCGCTCATTGTTCTATTACAGTGTCATCAGGTAAGATCAAATTTTGAGTAGAATTTTGAAAACATTTTGAAATTTTTTGAAAATTTTAAGTTTCCGAAAATATAATGGTAAAATTTTTGATCGTGAAAGATACAGTGAAGAAAATTCGTCGTTTCGGGGTACAAGGTCGTACTTTAGAGTTCAAAATTGCACCAACCCCAAAACTTCTCATTTTTTATTTTATTCCTTTGTAATTTATATTTTTTTTGTCGTCCCTTTATAGTGTTACTCTCGTATATTTTCGTCAAACAATTTTTAGTTATAAATATGTGACCCCTGTATAATTTTCGTTTGTAATCTGTATTTTTTTATCGTCCTTGTATAATGTTTTCGTTACTCCCGTATATTTCGTCATACAATTTTCAGCTATAAATGTAATCTCAGTATAATTTTCGTTTGTAATCTGTTTTTTTTGTAGTCCCTGTATGCCCGTTTTTCAACATTTCAATCTAATATTGACGAAAGCTATTGTCAATATTCAAAATCCTAGCGCATACCCCATTTTCATTCGATAACTCAAAGGCTTCTCGCGGTCCTTAAAGCGTTTTGAAAGAATTTTGATGCTGTTAAAATCAATTCACTCCAAGAGCCTGCTCGTCCGGTTTTCGACACTACATGATTAAACAAAAACCCACTTACCTCAAAAAATCCTCTGTACTTTCAAACATAATCCATATTTTATTGAATCACAAACTGCACATACTTGAAATGTTGCCGGTACACTATAACTTCTATGAATAACATTTTTATTTCTGGGTTTTCGCTCACAGGAAATGCGATAATAATTCAACAGGAAATACTTCGGTTGTGATAATCTTGTGTTGTGCCTCATAGATCCGTTCTGCGGCCACTAACACCGTAAATGAAATCGCTAAAACTCAAACTTCTCTGGGGTTTGTTTAATATTCGCTACCTACCGAATTCTTTACCTTTTCTACGTCTACGACGTAAGCTTGTCATGTAGTTGATCCTCATTTTGCGTAAATGGCGCTTTTAAAATTCCAATTTTGAACGTAATAAACGTATATTTTGGTCATATTTTTGTGTGTATTGACGTTCTTATCAATATAAACAAACCTTGATACAAAGATTACTCAACACATCAACTATTGAGGAAATATGGTCGACTTTTCCCACACAAAATCAAAGGTTATCAAAGAACTATTATTTCTCTAGTTGTATGTCTGTTTACCTGTCTGATCTGTCTTACAATTTGTCAACAAACATTGAGACGTCGCTTATCGAATATTTTTCAACCGCGTTTCATCAACTTGTCATGATAAAAACGTTGTATATTTCAAGGATGAATTTCCTCAAGTCCAAGATAAGGTTCAGCATGTGGCAAAACTCTCTTTCTCCCTCAACTCTACACCTAATTTTACAACTGGCAACACCCAAATGCCAATCTCTTGCTCTTCAAACGAAAACTTTATGGTACAAAACGATCTGAAATATACATACTGCTGTCATATACTCACTTCCAACCATTTTAACATAGCATGCTTTAACTTCATGAAACAAACCGATCTGAAATGTACATGCCGCTGTCATATACATAGTCCCCAAACTTGTAATTAAAGGCTGGAAATATTTTTAATGTATATTCAAAATCCCCTTCCTAAAATACAATATATTATTGGCTGAAAAGTACAGATACATAAACCACATTTTAATTGATATTATATTTAGTTAATTTAATAGTCTATATATTTATTCAAAGAAGATAACAAGTTTTTGAGTTGATCCAAAATCGCAATTGGTGGACATTCAATGCCGAAAATTGGAAAACTCGTTGAATTCATAAAATGTATCATTGCTGAAGAAATAAATATTTCCATTTGTGAATCTAAAAGCATTTGTGATGATGTTTGTTGGTACGCCTGGAAACTTTTCGCTGATGAAGCCATGTTTCACCTCCCACAATCACTGAGCTCTGCATACAAATCATCATATTGAATATAAGTTTTGCCTCTATATGAGCAAAACATAGCACTGATTCTTGAATTTTTAGAGATTCCAAATTCATCTGTGGATTTATCCACAGAACGTTGTTTGAAAGTAGGAAAATCTATTACGCTAACACGTTTATCATTAAAAATGACGACCTCATCATTTGGTTTCTGATATATGTGTGATATATTAAGGTTTGTATAATATGAGATTTTCTTTGGACTCAATAACTGTGCTTTTTGATTCTCGAACCCCAAATTCACAATCCACACCAATCCTTTGGAAAAAATGAACATGTGATTGTTTGATGTAATTAACATTTGATCAGGGTATTTGATTTTACATAAACTTCTTTTAGAGTCAAGCTCTGGTGTTGTTGTTGTCCAAACCATACTGCACTAAGCGAAACGTCACATACTGCGCCATTCATAGCCATACTGCGTTAAGCGTAACGTCACATACTGCGCCATACATAACCATACTGCGTTAAGCGTAACGTCACATACTGCGTCATACATAACTATACTGCATTAAGCGTAACGTCACATACTGCGCCATACATAACCATACTGCGCCATACATAACCATACTGCGTTAAGCGTAACGTCACATACTGCGCCAAACCAAACCATACTGTACTAAGCGTAACGTCACATACAGCACCATACATAACCATACTGCGTTAAGCGTAACGTCACATACTTCGCCATACATAGCTATACTGCGTTTAGCGTAAACGTCACATACTGCGCTTTTTTTTTCGAATACCATATCTTCCTATTTTCCTTATAGATGAAACCACCTCTTTAACTAACCATTTCGTAAACTTTTCGACTACTGTTAATTTTGAGCAGAACACAAACTTCTGCTTCGCTTCACATAACTGTGTCTCTTTGGCAACTTAAACCTGTATCCATTTCGGATAACCCCTTCGTGCAATTGTGACCATGTTTGTTTGAAATTAAGATTTGTAATCTTCTTATTCAAAACCATTTCGTGTAACATAATCCATAACCGTACTAAATTCTGCCCCCGCGATCCAAACTTACAACATTTCTGAATGTAAGTAAGCGGAAAAATGATAAATAGCTGATTGCCTAATCCTAAATTCACCGTCAAGCCTTTGTCAATAATCAAAATCATTCTTATCAACCCAAATAACATATATAACATCACCTCATATATGCAGAAGCAAGTAGTTGAAGCCTCATAACCTTCAAAACGTCCACAACTGAGTGCAAGTAGTTGAAGCCTCATAACCATCAAAATACCCAAAGCTAAGTGCAATTGAGTAAAATTTACTATATAAGTATGATAACTGGTGCTTTTTGATCGCATTTTTTTACGTGTTTCAACGCTTCTAATTTCAATCATTTTTTTTGGACACGAAAACATCTATTTTTGTTGCATTTTTTACGTGTTTTAACGCTTCTAATTTTACTTGTTTTTTTGGTACGCGAAAACGTCTATTTTCGTTGCATTTTTTATGTGTTTCAGCGTTTCAAATTTTAGTTGTTTTTTGGAACGCGAAAACGATCATTTTGAGCAATTTTGAAATGCTTATTGTCCATAAGAATTACATGTAAAAGTGTATTTTTGGCGTTTCAAATTTTAATTGTTTTTTGGAACATAAAAACACATGTTACATATTTTATGTGATTCAGCTTTCGAAATTTTATATGTTTTTTCGAATGCGTAAAACGTCTATTTTTGTTACATTTTTTGCATGTTTCAACGCTTCAAATTTTAGTTGTTTTTTTTTGGAACTAAAAAATCCTCAACCTTCTGTCTGTACTCTTCAGATACCATTCTATTAGTTATTACTTCAACTACCCAATGACACTAACATACTTTCCAAAAATAATGCCTTTATGACGATGTCAAATGGCAGCCATGTTTTTTTTTCACTCTAAACGACTACCCATCTTTTTCTATTTCCAGTAATATTTTTTCGAAACACTCGGTATATGTTTTCAGCAATGGTAAGTTTTTCGTCGACCCATTTTCCCATTTATCATTTAAGACAGAATTTTGAATCACCCTGTATATATATTTTTTACCCAAATGGAAAATTTGTGAGACGTTCGACTCATAAGGCCCTTTTGGGCACGAAGCTGATGTCTGTCATCTTTGGATTGAAACTTGGGTGTCTGAAAGTGTACTCTGATACGTGTACACATGTCAAAAGTTTTGCAACTTGGCTATGGTCGGTAATACAGATTCCATACTTGGTGGCTGACGTGAAGTTAGCTACAGCAGACTCGAAAGCCCCCTGTCTGGGTGTCTGGGGCTGGGTGCTCTGGTGTCACAGTTCGATTTTTTCGAAGCGATGACACGTGTTCATTCATGTTTTTTTCGTTATCGTTTTCGTTAATCTGTACAGTGGGCACCGTTAGATTTTTTTGAAGCGATGACACGTGTTCATTAACGCTTTTTTCGTCGGCGTTCTTGTTAACCCATACAGTGGTCACCGTTTGATTTTTTCGAAGCGATGACACGGCGTGCTTTTTTTTTGACAACATAGCGCATAACCATTTGTAAAGAATATCAGCGTTTCGTCGGCGTGCGGTAGATAAGACATAAATAACACAGCTCGATGTTCTCTTACTATCAATGTTTTACGGTTGGTAAATTTCCGTTCAACACAAATGTCTTTATCTGCGGCGTCCAACTCAACCACAAATAACAACCTTTTTGGGCCTTATTACAAATATACATAATAACGAAACATGTTTTTTAAATTTATCTACAAAACCAACGTATTGCATTTCATGCTAATATTTACAACGTTCTACAATAAGGTACCACTGTTTCTTGATGCTGATTTTAATACTCTAAAAATAAAAACCCAACATTCTGTTTATCTGACACTGTCACGTGGACCATTGGGAATCTACTATGTTAAAAAAAAGCTATCTAGATTGCATCACCCCGCTGCTAAAAATAAAACACTACAAACAATTGAGTGGGGGTAATACCTACCTTACCACACCTAAATTGAACGGCTGGGCGGCTGGGGTGGCTGGTGGCGGGTCTCGCTATAGTGCCGCCTATTCTACTATGATATTGAAAGATGTTGGTATTGAACCAGATCTAGATAAAGATGTTGGTATTGAACCGGATCTAGGACGAGTTTTTGGTAAATGATGTTTTATAATGTAAAGATGTTTTTCCTTGATATCTTCAGGAAATTTTCTAATAGGTAAATCTGCATTATTATCACGACGATAAGCGTTAGTTCTTTTTATTATATCTACATAATTTTCAGCGTCTTTTTTAGTGTAAATTATGGGTTCTTTTAGAAAAAGTATCTCATAAAGGCCAACCGTTCCATTGTAAGTAATACCTTTTATATTAGCATTTGCTCCCATGAAGTTCACTTCTGAATCACATATTTAAAATTTGTCTTCTACCGGATTATGGAAAAGCCCCAAAATATGATCATATTTTCCTTGAGTATCTTTTATCATGCCTTCAATATAGTCTCTGGGTACTGGTGATTCAGATTGATCTAAGTATTCCCGAAGAACGTCTGAACTTGTGATTGTCTGATAAAATTGTGAAAGGGTATCATCAATGAATTGATCTTCTCTTTTTATATCTGGTGTTAATCCCTCCTCTTCATCGCGTGTTTCATAAGTTTCTTCATTCCTCAAAAAACTTGGCATCTCCGTAGTAGTAGGAGTTACTTTTTCAGAACTTGGTGATGAAAGTTTATTATATGATTTTGGTGTTTTTGTTGTTGTTGTCTCCAATTTTTCCAATTTTTCTGGATTGATGTGTTCCGCCGCAGCAGCCGCCGTCTCGCCCATTGTGGAAGCCAATTGTTTTAGAGATTGAGTAATGGGTTGATATGATTTTTCCAATCGAGATTGTGATCTCGCTGTACTACCCTTTATAATTTTATACTTTTTTCTAAGTGCGTGCCTGGCTCGCACAAGCTGCTTTGCTAATTGAGGGTCCATTTTAACTACTGATCTTTCATTTCAAAAGTTTATCTTTATATAGAAATGTATGTATCGAATCCTTTTCTATACCTACCCGAAGACAAATCACAATCTTTGTCAATTACGAAAAAGTCAATTTTTTTTTTCCAACAAGAAGATGCTACTTCTTTAAATTTTTGTCCATATCAATGTTTGCATGATCGTCATAAATATGCTTCAAATTGGTCGTGTCCTGTGGAAATATGATCAACAAATTGGCATTGTCGCGAATGAGTTGTTTTGGTATGGCGGAATATGTTTGACAAATATAAAAACAGTCTGTATGTTGATGTCGTCCGAAACAAAAATAATCTTTGATGATATTTTGATCGCAAGATGCCACATCATCAAATATAATCAACGAATTTGTTTCAATGTTATCGGCAGAAGGTACATCCTCACTATTGCTGTATTCATAATATCCAATTTCATCATTGAGTGGTTGAAGCAGAGCACGCAAATACTGATACTTGGGCTGATTCAATGATTTCGAGTATAGATGAATATTTTCGAATCTTAGTCCATTAGGATGTTCTTTTAGTGATAGCATAACATTAGTTTTACCGCTACCACTACTGCCTACGATCAGCCCCCGCTTAGAATTACCACCGAATAATGCACCGTGTTTTCCCGCGTTTTGTTCAACGTTGAAATCATAATTATTGATGGGCAGAGAAACATTTTGTTTTCGTAACTTCATAGTTGTGACTAAAGGTATATAAGGGTGTGCGTCGACATTTATAGCTGATTAGAATGGTAAGATTCAAAAAAGGAACAAGAGCTCATAACAGACACATAGGAAGAGGTTTTGTAAACACATTAATTGATAAATTACCTTTTGAATTCCATCTGCCAAAATACAATTATTGTGGACGTGAGTTAGTAATTACCTTCATAGAGCGCATTAATTTTTTAAACTTGTTTTTAGCCGGTACTAAATTACAACAACGATTAGAACGTGGTGACCCTGGAATAAATTCTTTGAATACTGCATGCCAGGAGCACGATATCGCCTATTCTAAAAGTAAAAATCTCAGTGACAGACATCGAGCTGACGAAATATTGGAATACAAAGCTTGGGAAAGAGTTGGAGCGAAAGACGCTAAATTAGGAGAAAAGGCAGCTGCTTGGTTCGTAACGACTGCAATGAAAGGAAAACGTAAACTCGGCATGGGATTGAAAAAGAAAACATCGACGAAAAAACGAATTATTCATGCTCCCAAAAAAGGGGGATTCCTGCCATTTTTACTTCCATTATTGGGTGCTCTGGGCGCAGTGGCAGGTGGGGGTGCGGGCATTGCAAAAGCAATCGTGAACAATCGTGAACAATTAGCTGAACAGAAAAGGCATAACCTAGCTCTCGAGCAGCAAAAATCAGGAAAATGATATTATCTGAGACCTTACAAGGGATACGGTTTACGGAAGAAAAAAACAAAAAAGCCAAAGGGGTTTCAACAGCAGCGGCTATATTGGAGAAGAAAATAAAATTACCTCGACGTATAATGTCTGATATAGATCTCATCACGTATGCAAAATTATTGAAAATTCCTCATTTTAGAGGCGTATTTATGCGTGATTCATTACCAAAGAGGATAGCGACAAATGAATGTGGTATAGTGAATCTCGATGTGCAAAGTGGGCCCGGTACTCATTGGACAGCATATTCGAAACGAAATAAAAATGTAATCTATTATGATAGCTACGGTAATTTACCACCTCCAATTGAATTGGTGGAATATTTTAAAAGCAATGGTGATGTCATCATTGAATATAATTATAATACGATAAAAAAATTCAATTCATATCAGTGCGGGCAATATTGTCTTAAATTTTTATATAATCAATACAACTTTTAAATATCACTTCATTTGTTTTTGAAACTTCAGTCATGTCGTATACGTTTACACTCAGCGGAGATTCATCAATTTTAAGCGACACTCTCAACCCACCATTATATCTGGATGAAAACCTCGAATATGAAATTGGATTGGTTAATTTTGATACTTTCAATAGTATTCCAAATATCAATGAAACCAACAATTTATTGGTATGGGGTCCGAATGATGAATTCAAATTTGAAATTCCCATAGGGTCCTATGAAATTGATGAGATTATAAAAATTATTAAGAATGAAATGTATCAGATAGGAGAAGGAACTATCATTCATATAACTCCAGACCCGAAAAGATTTATAGTTTCAATTAAAAGCACCGATTGGATCAATTTCAGTACTGATCGTTCCATTGGCAGTATATTGGGATTTGAAAAAACCGAACTCGAACCCAACAAAGCTCACATCTCAAAAAACAAAGTTAATAATTTGGCTGTCAATACAATTTGTATAGATTGTAATATTGCAGTAGGATCATTTTTACACGGACAACCTGTTCATCTGATACATCAATTTTTTCCACAAGTTCCAAATGGTTATAAAATAGTGGAGCAACCTTTGACCATTCTCTATTATCCTGTGAGTATTAAAACCATAAACACCATAACTGTGAGAGTGCTCGATCAAGATAGTAATTTGGTGAATTTTCGCGGTGAAACAATTACTCTCCGTTCACATCTTAGGAAAATTGAATAGATATGGTGTTACAATTTCCACGATTTGATCATCCATACAAAAACTATAAAAAGCAGCAGCGTCGTACAAAGAAGTCAGATGGTTTTTCAATGCCAATGAAAACGTTAACTCCCGAAAATCGTCAATTTTTTATTTCTCTCGGTTTTTACGTTCTAGTATAATGGATTTGTTGAATGTAACAGGGGAACCTTTTAGCGATACGACCATTGAAGATTATCAATTTCACACATACCAACCATACAATTCTGGAGCCCTCAACTACAATGATGAAGTTAGAATTTCCGTACAAGATTTAGATGCATACATAGTTCCATGCAACAGCCTAATTTACATAGAAGGTAAAATATTAACGGATCAAAACAAAGTGCCTACCAAATTCCAATTCATTAATAATGGCATAGCATATTTATTCAGAGAAATGAGGTATGAACTAAATGGTGTCGTAATCGATTCTGTTCGAAATGTTGGTCTAGTTTCCACTTTGAAAAATTACCTTTCGTTGAACGAAAATGAAAGCAAACTAATGGAGAATGGAGGATGGTTTCCAAAAGATAATAACAAACTTTTAATCGATGATAAGGGAAATTTTAATGTGTGTATACCATTGAAATTGTGGTCGGGAGTTTTTGAAGATTGTAGAAAAATTATAATGAATATGAGACAAGAATTAGTTCTCATTAGAGAAAAGGATGACATTGATGCCGTTATTGCGACAGATAATTCGGAAAAACCAAAAATTCAAATCACTAAACTGTACTGGAATGTTCCACATTTAACACCGAGTATTAACGAACAATTACGTTTGACTAAATTAGTTCGTGATGGTACAGAATTACCCATCAAATTTCGAAGTTGGGAATTAATAGAATACTCCAATCTGAATGATTCAACACGTCACAGTTGGTCTGTGAAAACTTCAACGCAACTAGAAAGTCCTCGACATATCATTATTGCTTTTCAAGATTCATGTAAAGGTCAAATTTTGAAAGATATGAGTAAATTTAATCATTGTAACTTGACGAATATACGAGTATTTTTGAATAGTGAGAGATATCCCTATCAAGATTTAAATTTAGATTTTGATACGAATCGATTTGCATCACTATATGAAATGTTTGCCAACTTCCAGGAAAGTTATTATCACATTCAAACGAATCAACCCATATTCAACCCAAAAGAATTCAAAGAGAAAGCTCCCGTTATTCATATCGATTGTTCCCACCAAAAGGAAATCATTCAGGGCGGATCTGTCGTTTTGCGAATAGAATTTGAAACATCAGAACCTACAGGAAATAATGTGTCTGCATATTGCCTAATTTTACACGAAAAAGAATTCTATTATAATTCATTGAATAAAATAGTGCGACAATAAGTGTTTGTTAGTCAGTTGACAATGATAACTCAATATAGATGCAGACTAGCTCAATTCCTACTTCAGTTGACACAACTCAAAACTGAAATTGAATATTTGAAGAAGAGAAAATTGGTTGAACGGCAATTGGAAAATCTTCGAATATGAGATTAGTTATTGATTTTCAAGGCTTCAAAGTGGAAAACAATAAATTTGTAGTAAAAGAATTGGCCTGTTACGATGGTCATAGCCGTATCAGTCATTAGTTATTCAAACCACCATTTCCCTTCAACCATCTACCACACGATCTGAAAAAACAAGCAACGTGGTTGATGAAAAACCACCACTACATAGATTGGAATGCAGGATTCACACCTCAATTCAATTTGAAAATATTATACGATATCTTACTCAAGGAGCAGACGCGGTGTATGTTAAAGGCAGAGAAAAATTCAACTTTATCAAAAAATATTGTAGTTGTAAGGTTTATGAATTGGACGAACATCCTGCACTAGAACGAGAGGACCCCATGTGCTTTTATCACAACAATAATGAAGATAAATGTGTATGTGCCCTATCAAATGTATTCTTTTTGTATACAAATTTTATAATGAATGATGATAAATAAATGTGTTTAATGAATAATTTTTTTTTTACAAGTTTAGACTTGTTTAAAATTGATCCATAATTCCACTCACCACCTCCACCAACATTTTCTTTATATAAAAACATGAAAATGTTTTGATGAAATCAGTACAAGTGTATATGTTGTTGATATTTCTCTTTCTTTGTCTGCTAATGATTATTTGGAAAAGCATGAATCAAGAAGCATGTTACTGTATTTATCCAATGAAGGATCATTGGCATCTCAAATATAATTTACATCACTTTAGTGAAGAAGAACTAGAAAAGTTACCCATACCCTATTTGATTGAGAGAGCACAACCAATAGAACTCTTATATGCCTGGCATAAATTACCAAGCAATTATCGAAATAATTTCAATTTACAAGTACAACTGCCCTGTTTCATCCATTACAACCGACCCGAATGGCGAACTCACGCAGACGGCCCACCAATAGTACAATCAAGGTGTCATTTATGTAAATTAGCTCTTGATCAATTATAATTTGGATGGGAATGAAATAAAAGAAGTATATTTGTTTTTTGTTTTTTATTTTTTTTCTCGTTCGAATATATCATTTGTCATCGTTGAGGACAGTATATTTTTTATAAATAACCAAGATACATTACTCAATATCATCACCATCTTCTTCACAAAAATCAATGAAACGATTGAATCGAAAATGGTTATCATGTTACATGCATCCTGTGTTCTAAGTACAAATTACAATTCGTTAAATTCATTTTGACACCACATTGAACTGTTCTGATATATGTTATGAAGGTTGTTGGTGCTATAAAAAAGACGAAAATGATCTCTCGTCACATTTAAATCCACATTAATTTCCTTCCTTGCTGAAGTGAGTAATAGACACTCATAACATGTTTTACATAAATATAAATTGAGATTATCAATTTAATATCTATTTACCCATATACAATATTTAACCTCGGGGTAATCGGTTTCCCAATTACAATGATAAATAACAGCACTTCGATGTTTCGAAGTGGAGAAGTAACGTTTATAGAACATATCAATAGGAATTTGAGCATTATCGGAACTTGAACACTCTTAAATATTCTTCCATTTATAATAACTATATTTTTCAACAATTTCTAAAGTTCTCAGAGGTAATGATTATGATGATATAAATGATATTATTGATCTTATATTTTGAAAAATACTCTTGATGCAAAGTTCTCTCAATTGCATATTGATTCCTGAAACAAAACAAAAATCTGTATACTGTAATGACCCCATGGAAGTGTATCGAACGACTTGGGAATTAATCTACGTTTATCGTCATGAGGACTGAGAGCAATTTTCGATTGTTCTATACTGAAAACGTTGTGAGCATAGGAACGAATAGTTTGTTGTGATATATTTTTGTTTTTGAACTCTTCCAGACAAGCAACATAATCCTCAAAAGTTATATTATTTCTTATGACATTCTTTTTAACTCCTTTAGATTTTTTTGTTATACCTAAGTTCTTAATTTCCAAATCTATTCGTTTTTTACTCATACCCTTTTTCGATAATTTTTCCTTCAAACGATCCCTATCCTTTTGAGTGACGAGAGTTTTGAATGCATACATCTTTAAACGGAGACCGGCAAAATGCGTGATGATTGTACCATTTGTCTCATCTTTCATTAAACCAGGTACTTTTTTATTCACTAATGGAATATTATACCGATTATTTTTCTTATAATCAGAGGTATCGAATTTATCGATATGTTTTTTGATTATATCTTGATAAACATCATTACAATTCAATTCATAAATGAAACTGTCCGTGTCTGTGTACATTAACTTGCAATTATCTGATCCAACTATTGGTAACATGAAATCGTAATGGAAATCATACCTACAAAGTTTGGAAATGTCCAAAATTGCCATACCAATGTAAAGGGGTTTATTAAAAATCAATTCGGCTTTCTTCAATTCAATTGCCATGAAATCTTCATCAAAAATTGTTCTACTATGAAAACGCGGACTAGCAATCAAATTTTTGGCTCCATAACGACCTTCATGAAAATTAACGAATTCAACAACTCTATGGAGCCTTACATTTTCCATTGTTTTCCCGAAAACTGCATTATTGGCTAATTTATATTGATTTTTTTTAAATTACTTGAAGCCATAGCCCTCAAACGAGTATTGAGTTCAATATATGGTCGCAACCATTCAGACTGTTTAAATTCCAATACCTTATGTATTTTAGTTAGAATTAAACCGTTTGCCAATGCTTGTTTCAAATTTCTATAATGCAAAATATACAGCTATCATATATAATGCAAATCAGCTATCAACTTTGGTCATTTTGATGTGGGTGGAACTGAATGATCTGCACAAAATGGAAAGTCTTTGTGTAGGTCATGTATAGCTTGAGGATATTCCAAATCAACTTGTAAAATGTATCCCACCGGCGAATCATCTGGAATCATTGTAACATCAATATTTGTATCTGACCATTTAAAATCTCCAAATGGCAATGGTTGAGACATTGCCCAACCATACAAGTTGTTAACATCTAGATACAATAGTGTTTTGTTAGGTTTTGAGGGATCATAGTTGGGCATGTATTCATTGATAGCCTCTGAGAATCGATTACTACAAACCGAAATCCCACCTCTAATTGCTTTTTCTATAAACATAATCATATCGATATCTTTTAAAATTTGTAATTTACATTTTGTGTATTTCAACATTGCATCCCACGTATATCCAGGCATTGTATAATACCATGCCGGATCTAAGCCATAAGTTTTCAAAGCAGTTTCCCTAAAATTTTCCATGACATCTGCAAGTAGCAAAATATCAGTTTTCATGTACAAATCACTATACTCTCTTAGACTTTCCATTTTGAATGTATTCCACACATTTTGTGCATGAGGGTAGTCTTCTCTACACAATTATACATCATTCAATTTGTTGTAGAAATTTTCAATGGGCGGAAGTTGAGGATCGTTCAATTTTTTCACATTATCCAAATAATCATAGGGAAATACCCCTTTTCTAGTCAACAGTTTGAATGTTTCATCATCTAAATCTTTAAATTCAGATTTTAAATTTTGAAGATTGTTTAAACATAAAGTGGATACGAGTTCATCAAGACTTGCACCCATAAATCTAAAAGAATCTATGAATCTAAATTTTATTCTACTATCACAATCATTGAGAGTGAAGGAAATGTATTTTTCCTTGTTTAATGGAAGTACGCTCAGACAGCCTCGTTTTGCTAAATCTTTAATTAAAAAGTGGGCATCATAATTCGACATATTATGGGACAACAAATAATTTTTTGAAGATTAGATTGCACTCCTCATGCGCAAAGCCGCGGAATTGACCCGTGAAATGATCGTGGTCTCTAACGATGACATCTTTAGCCTTGAATATTTTTTCACAAATGTGACATGTTCCAAAATTAACGTTTCCTGGTTTTTCGAAAATTGGCACGATATTGAGTATTTTACCTTCAACAAATTGTGTGTCTTCATTTCAGTAGAAAACCATTCCATACAATCTTCACCTTCATAACTATTAAAATAAGAAAGCGAATTATCATAACAACACTTTAGATAATAGCCCACCGAAAATGCCTTGTGTATTTGATATTTTGTCGTTGTTTTAGATAATTTAGAATTGCATGGCTCCAGAATGGATTCACTATCAACATAGATGACAAAAGGTACTTTTTGTTTGTAAACGTAATTTTTAAATTTAACAAAGTCATATTTCGGAAATGATACTCTACAATCATTCCTATTTTCACACAACACGTAATGATTTTTTAATTTTTCTACACTATAAAAATAATTGAGACAGCGATCACATAAATGAATCTTTTTTCGATGATTACCAATTTGCTTTGATATAAGACGCGACATATTTTTAATCCAACAATAGTGAAACTTAATTTCATGATCTTCAACATCTGGTATCGGTGCATCATAATCATTCAGTTTGGGAGAATAATTATTTTGAATTAATAGCAAATTGACATGGCGTTCTAATTTACTTTTAGTTAACCTCACAGGCACTACTTCATAAAAGGAACTTTTGTCGGTAACATTCAATTCCAACGCATAGACATCCACAGAAATATTATTCAATTTCTCGAATTTATTGATTTGATTCAATTTCATGGGCATTTCTAAACCTTGTAACCTCATAAATTTTCAATTTACAAATTTGGAATAAATCCTGATTTTAAATTATGGAAAGTTAACACTTAGGCTGATAGGCTGCTCAGATCGATACGGTGAGGGTGTGGATATGTTTCAACTACTGATTGCTCAATAGCGTACTACAGAGATTTTTTAACTATTGAACAAATAGGGCACCAGTTGACCTGACTAGTTCAGATAATCTGGGCGCCAGGTTGTAAAAGACAAAACCGAAGATAGGAGATAATTGTATCTAGCTTGATTGTGAAGGCAGAATAAATATGCAAAGAAACAATTAACAACTTTATTTCAAAAAAACTTTATAAAAGCTGAAGGCCAAAATTAAAAAGCTGAAGGCTACAAAATTAACAAGCTGAAGGCTACAAAATTCAGAATATTTACACTTTTGAAAACAAATCTGATTCAACCGAAGATGGTCCTGTTGGATAATACCTGGAGGCTGGGTTAGCGTCGATGATCCCTACGACGAGTTGTTGTTGGATCGTCTTTGGCTTAGTCAGTCAGAGACTTGGTGGTTGTCTCGTATGGACTTCGACCTTACTAGTTATGGTTGGTCTTCACGAAGATTGCCCGTTGACTTGACTGAGAATTGAGCCCTCGGATCTGTGTTCGACAACTATGGGATCTCCTAGTGGTACCAGTCCTTCATCCAATGTATGGTTTCCTCGAAGACATGAGAAGCAGACGAAAGGAATCAGATTTGATAGTTACAATATGGTGTTGGACAAGGATATCCTTAGTACCGCAAGATTATATTCTGAATTTTATGAAAAGGCAAAATTTCAACACTTGAAATATGATTGGGAAAACTACTCAAACATTCAACTCAGAATGCTCAATATAGTTAAATAAATATCAATAAAAAATATAACTATTCTCCAAATAAATGGAAATAATAATTGTAGAGCTATTTAAAGTTGATAATTAATATATGTAGATGAAATATTTAAAAGAAAAACATTGGAAATCCTTCCAAGGAATACAGTATAATAATAGAAGATAAAGAAATATCCTTGATGAATTGTTAATTTACCAGAAATATATGTACCAGAAGGGTAATAATGATAAATAATTTAATGTACCATAAGAGTACTAGATAACAATACTTATAAATGATAATTACACCCTTTCGAAAAGAAAGGAGAGAAACAGTAATATAGAGGTATAAAGAAAGAATTGAAGGTGATAAGTCCTTCGCAAAGATTGAATACTTATTCTGAATTCAAAGAAACTACGCTCTATGGTTTCTGACTTCCAAATATGTAAGAGAGAGAAAGATAAAGTAGGTGGCAAGTCCTTCATAAAACTATGCTAGATAAGTGAAGGTTGGTGAACGTTTGGTTGACGAAAAGGAAACACTACCTGGTAGACCTTTAAGATACCTAATTTACAGATATCTGATTGAGCATGATTGTAATTAACAACCAATTGAACCAAGAGACGATACCCTTGTCTACGAAGCAGAAATAACTGCTTTCGTCTACAAAGGCAGAATCGTGGTTGAGTGTGATGCAACTCCACAGGCCAGAGAACAAACTCTGTCAAGCTTGCATTTATTTCTCAAAGATAATAACTGAACAAGCAGTATAGAAAGAAATGCTCACCTGAAGAATTGTTCTGACGACGTTCCGTCTGGAAGTCACAAGCAATCAACCCACTTCTCTACAAGGTTCAACTCTACTCTATCTCTTGGTGGTAATAGTATCGTCACACTGCTAGTTGGTGGGAGTCATCCACAAGAAGAAATTGCCAATTATCTGGTACCTGAAATTTGACAGAGCGTAAAAACTGAATCAGCAAATACAACTCTAACCTCTCTACAGGTACACTGTCTTCCAAAAATCAATTAGGACAAAAATATGTTATTGAATAATTTATTTATTGAGTCCTGAATTTATTAAAAGCCTCTAAATTCAATACTATGTAGCGATTACTTGAATAAATGGAAAAATAGGATTTTTAACCTCTAAAATTGAAAATATGAAATTTACTTCTAATATGAAAAGACCAAAAATATGATATTAAAAAGTCGGACTAGGACCTCTAAATTACGAAAACAAATTTGAAATTGATCGATGGCTAATAGAACACAATGGAATAATCAAAAATATTTCTTCAAACCATGCAGTATGGCGTTACCAAAATCATGCAAATACACTTTGATAAAGCAATCTCATGCTAATTAAGCACTATTATTTGAATAAAAAAACAATATACTCAACCAGAACTAATATCTGTTAAATCCAATAGAGAGATTATAAACAATTTAAGATGGCCTACCAGAAAATGTATTCCAAGTTCAATCAAACAAACTCACAACCATTCTCTACGATGTCGGAAACCAAGAGAGCGAATTCCTCGCATTGCACGTCCGAAACTCATATTTTTGCCCTTCGCGCAAGACCAACCGATCCTCGATCTCATTCGCCCTTCGAACTAGCAGTGACTTAGCAGTGGCGTAGCGGTTAGATGGGATAAAGTTCTAAATTAATATGGTTGATATCGGAGAATACATGTTGGTGTATTTGTGATGACAGATGAATGAAAGTATAATTATAAGAGTAGGCTAGTGTATAACATAGTTGACAATTCCTAACCCATTTAATAAGATTATTTGAATGGAATTGTTAAAATTATTTGAATGAAACGAATTATCGTTACAACCTTCAGTATTCAGTACAAGATTGTATGGTGGATAGGATGATGAATAATTCATATCTCCTGTGGGTGGGTATAAAGCACTAACTATGGATATGACACTAAGGTAAACACGATTAAATTTCCACAGATTTATTGTCTTCGCGACATTTTTCGATACACTGTATCTTTTTCAAGCGAATGTAATACATTAAATTATTCTACCTTGAACATTACTTAAATACCCTTCTTAACAATTGAGGTAATTAGGAGCTACCTATGATAAAAATAAAATTGACAATACAATGTAGGTAGATACCTGGAAATCTCAAAACATATCTACTACTTAATTAGTTGAAAAGGTTCAACAAAGGGGAACTATTAAGGTCCAATTGATCATTTAGTAAACAATTCGAATTTTTCAATTTATTAATTTCCAAGAATTCTAAATAATTAAGTCTAATACCTTTATTTTCAACATGAAGGATTTCAAAGTTTTCATCGAAGTCATGGTCTTCTTCCAAAATATGATTGGCATATGTTGAATGTGTTTTATTATTTACATAATTCATACGGTGCTCACGTACACGGCTTTTGAATGGTCTACCAGTCTGGCCTACATATACTTTGGAACAAGAACCACAATTCAATTTCCAAAGTATATGTAGGCCAGACTGGTAGACCATTCAAAAGCCGTGTACGTGAGCACCGTATGAATTATGTAAATAATAAAACACATTCAACATATGCCAATTATATTTTGGAAGAAGACCATGACTTCGATGAAAACTTGAAATCCTTCATGTTGAAAATAAAGGTATTAGACTTAATTATTTAGAATTCTTGGAAATTAATAAATTGAAAAATTCGAATTGTTTACTAAATGATCAATTGGACCTTAATAGTTCCCCTTTGTTGAACCTTTTCAACTAATTAAGTAGTAGATATGTTTTGAGATTTCCAGGTATCTACCTACATTGTATTGTCAATTTCATTTTTATCATAGGTAGCTCCTAATTACCTCAATTGTTAAGAAGGGTATTTAAGTAATGTTCAAGGTAGAATAATTTAATGTATTACATTCGCTTGAAAAAGATACAGTGTATCGAAACATGTCGCGAAGACAATAAATCTGTGGAAATTTAATCGTGTTTACCTTAGTGTCATATACTATGAATTTCCATCAAGTAAAGGCCACGTCAATCCAAAACACTAACTATGGCCCAAAAAAAGCATGCATCATCATTATTTTTAATATTAATGCATGCTTCTTTATTTGAAATTTGTAGTGGTAGCTTAATATAGGATGTTTCATTACCAATTTCATATTTGTTAATAGCTACTTCTAACAATAGAATTTTTTGTAACTCCCAACCGCTTGATTCTTCGGAAAATTCTGACAGTTTATTCAAGATGTAATCAATAATATTTTCTCGGTACCACACAACTAGATCCGTTCCTTGATCTAAAATTGCATTCGGTGTGACAAAATATTTTTGACTAATTATATCTTCTTCACTTGATTGTTTCACAAAATCACCTCAAAGAGTGGTATTCACTTTGAGAAATGGCATTTTCTTTAAAATTTTGTTAATAATTTTCTCAAACAAACTAAATCCATCAGCCAAAAATGCTTTTATTTCTTTATGTTTCACATTGATGATGACACCCGCCTTTACTCTGTTATTAAAACAAGAATTTACATCTTCCCAATAAACCTTACGTTCCTTTTTTGAACCAACATTTTTACTTTTTACCATAATCAAACATCTCAATCGTTTCAATGAGGAATCGGAATGAAAAATTAAATTTCTCAAAAATTTGTTGAATTCTAGTTTCCACCACGCTGAATCGACCTGTGAAGGGTTTTATGATGGACTGTAACTATTGCTTTGCGTTTTGTATAGTTATTTTTGAAGAATACTCAAAAATCTCAGGGAATGACTTCTTACTCTCTCAAAAATACAAATTGTCAATTCTTGTCACTTTGACATAACATCATTTTCATATACTAAGTGATGCTGAACAACGATCGAAAATTAGTGAAATTATGCAAATCGTAATAAGAAAAATAGTTCATGAACATGGCCCCGGCTTTGAAAGACCGCAGTGTCTTTCAATTGGGAGAGGACACAGCTTGGGAAAGCTCCGCTAAATAACACCATTGTTCGTTTTCACAGAGGCTACACGACCAATACCATCGGATCCAAGATGAATCTGGATTATACGACCTAGTCTCCACTCGGTTGGCATAGTTTGGTCATCTTTGATTAAAACTAGAGATCCATTTTCTAAATGACCTTGATTTCTCTTCCACTGGTTTTTTTGCTGGAGTTCTGATAAGTACTCTTTGCTCCATCGGCGCCAGAAATTCTGACAAGCTTGCTGGATTAGTTGGAATCTGGTCAAGCGATTGATTTTTTGGTCACTAAGGTCATTGTCTGGGGCTGCTACTAATGATCTTCCGATAAGGAAGTGAGCCGGTGATAGGGGACGGAGATCATTGGGATCAGAGGTTAAAGGACAAATGGGACGGGAATTGAGGATTCCCTCTATTTGCGCCAGCATTGTGGTTAATTCCTCGAAAAGAAGCTTGGTATTACCTACAACGCGCCTCAAATGATGTTTGAAACTTTTCACACCAGCCTCCCATAGACCACCAAAATGAGGGGAATGGGGAGGAATAAAATGCCATTCAATTTCCTCCTTACTACAATATTCTAATATATCATTTTTTCTAGAAATTAGGTACCTGCCCAATTCTTTACTGGCACCTACGAAATTTGTCCCGTTATCAGAGTAGAATTTAGAAGGTTTGCCTCTTCTAGACACAAATCTTCTAAGAGCTAAGATGAATGATTCGCTAGAGAGGCTAGAAACTAATTCAAGATGTACGGCCTTCGTAGCGAAACAAATGAAAATACTGACATAACATTTTGAAAGTTTACTGCCACGCCCTTTCCGATCTCTGATTTGAAATGGACCGGCATAGTCAACACCGGTAACTGTGAAAGGACTAGAAGGCGTAACACGATCGTGAGGTAGATCACTCATAATTGGTTGCACAGTGCTTGTATTGAACCTGAAACAACGAACACATTTTCTGACCGTTTCCCTTGCTAAGTTTCTCCCTGAAACTGGCCAAAATTTCTCTCTTATTGATGAGAGAAGTAAATTAGGTCCGGCATGAAAAAGCCGTAGATGTTCATATTCAAAAAGAAGTTTTGTGAATCGATGTTTTGGACATACAATAATTGGGTGTTTTTTATCAAAATTGTAAGGTGAATTTTTCAAGCGTCCACCAACTCTAATCAGTTGTTCTTCATCTAAAAATGGAGTGAGACCCAATATTTTACTCTTAGAGCTGACTACTTTATTTTTCTTCAAATTGTATAAGTCTTCCTGAAATGATTCTAATTGAGACATTTTGATCAAAACTTTGAGTGCCCTATTGAGCTCAGATGTAGTTAAAACGCCAGATTGACGCTCACTTTTAGGTTTTGAACAATTCAAACTGAACCTGAGTAAAAAAGCTGTTACACGTTTCAGTCTATTGAGACAAGAAAATCGATCTATTGGAAATTTATCCATAGTATTGCCGAAGAAAACCTTTGTCTTCAATTCTGGCATTTCATTCAGTTCCCATGCATGTTTTGGCCATGCTTCGATCTCCATTCGAAGCCATGGCGGACCACTCCACCACAAATTTGAATTGATAATTTGAGACGGATATAGTCCTCTTGATAAAATGTCGCACGGATTTTCTTGAGACGGTACATGCATCCAGGAATATGACTCGGTTAGAACTTGTATTTCGGCTACCCTGTTAGCAACAAAAGTCTTCAATAAATTCGGTCTGGTTTTTATCCATGCTAATACTATCGTAGAGTCGGTCCAGAGATAACATTTACCAAAAGTAATGTTCATAGATTTTATAACCTTATCAGCTAATCTTGCAAGTAGTTATGCGGCACACAATTCTAGCTTTGGGATAGATATTGTTTTTATTGGTGCCACCTTAGATTTCGCACATAGAAGATTTACAGAGAATTCGCCGTTTTCATTCATACTACGTACATAAATACATCCACCGTAAGCACGCTCCGAGCTGTCAGCGAATCCATGTAAATCAATATTTATAGGTTTTTGACAAACAACGTGTCTTGGAATGGTGACCTCATTCAACATATTCAATTGTCCTTGAAATTTTATCCAAGTGCATAATATGGATTCTGGAAAAGGATCATCCCAATTCACCTTTGTGGACCAAAGATCACGCATTATCAACTTTGATATTACTGTACAGGGACTCAGCAGCCCTAAAGGATCAAATATACTCGCAATAACAGAAAGAACGATTCTCTTGGAATACTTTTTATTATTGGGAATATTAATATTGTAGTGGAGTCTATCCGTTTTAATTGACCAAGTCAATCCTAAGGTTTTTGTACGCTCATCTGATGAGAAATCTAAAGATTTCGTCGACAGATCTGACTGCTCAAAGCCTTTCAAAATGTCAATTTCATTGGAATGCCACTTTTTTAAAACGAATCCTCCTGTTTTCAGAATTCGCGCTATTTCGTGAGAGATATAAGATGCTCTCGCTGGACTGTCTGCCCCCGAGAGCAAATCATCGACGTAAAAATCATGTCTGATGATTTCCGATATATTTGGTTCAGAAGCCTCACATTCATTTGCTAACTCAATAAGACTTCGTATTGCTAAAAAACTCGCGGCTGCCTGGCCATAAGTTACTGTATTGAGAGTATAGTATTTTAAAGGTTTCGATGGATCTGATCTCCAAACAATCTTTTGAAGATTTCTTTGAGAGGGATTCACGAGTACTTGCCTATACATTTTAGAAACGTCTGCGGATATAACGTACCTGTACTTACGGAATCTCAAAACGATGGCTAGAAGGTCATCTTGTATTTGAGGTCCTACTAGCTGAATATTGTTTAATGATAATCCGTTACTTGAGGGCGCTGATGCATCAAAGACAACTCTTAGTTTTGTAGTAGTACTTTCCTCATTCAGGACACCATGATGTGGCATGAAATATTCAATTTCATCTGTACTCGAGGTTTGTGTAACATCAGTCATGTGTCCAAGAGATTCGTACTCATTCATGAATTGGATGTAGCGATCCCTCAGTATTGGATTTCTCTCAAGTTTTCTTTCTAATGTATATAGTCGCTTTTCAGCTTGAATTCGCGATTGACCTAGACTACTTGATGGCTGTTTCAGAGGTAGTGAAACTATGAATCTACCATCTGAACCACGTATTGTTGTTTCTCTGAAATGCTTTTCGCATGCAAGTTCTTCTTCAGAAAATATTTTAGAAGAATTAATTTCTTCTATTTGCCAGAATTTGTGAAGTAATTTATCTAAATTGTTTGTTGTATTCAAATTGCATGAACTGAATTTCTGATGTGGAACACCCAGCTGTCCCGAAATAATCCACCCTAGCTTGGTTTCTTGAATTATTGGCTGATTTGAACCAAGTGTAATTTTATTTGGACACAATAAATTCCAAAATAAATCTGCACCTATCAGAATATCTATTTGATTAGGTTTGAAGAACCCTGGATCGGCCAGTGATATATTTTGGGGTATTTTTAGGGTGTCAGTATTGATTTGAACACTTGGTAGATTGCTTGTTATTTCTGGGAGGACGAAACATACTAGTTGTGAATGGAAAGAAGTATATAGTGACTCAATGTCTATTTGGCACTTATATCGAATTTTTGAAATGAAGTTGGAAATACCATAAACAGATAAATCAGCATTGCTCATTTCTAAATCTAGAATCCTGCACATTCTTTCAGTAATGGAGGATGTTTGAGAACCACAGTCCAAAAGTGCACGGGCATCGTATAATTTATTTTTTCCTCGAATTTTTACTATGGCTGTAGATAAGAGAACTTGAGGAGTTATAGGATTTGAAGAATTTAATGTTACTGACTTCTCAATCGTATTATTTTCAAAACTATTGAGTATCTGTGAATTCTCTTCGTTGTGTAAAAGACTGTTATGCCATAGCTTGCATTTTCTGCATGGCCCAATTTTACACCTTCTTGCTGAATGTCCTTCTCTTAGGCAATTTTCGCAAAGCTTTGAATTACTTACAAAATTGATTCTCTCTGGTATGGATAATTTCAAAAATGCATCACATTTATAAATAGAATGTTCTTTTTTGCAATAAGAACATATATAGTTTGTAGTGACTAAACTTCTGGAACTAGTATTATAATTAGGTTTGCTATCGCGCTTTGAAAAGTGTTTCTCGTTATTTTTTAATTCTAGAGTTTCCAATAAATTTGCTCGTTTTTGTAAAAAATCTTTCAGATTGTCCCAAGTGGGCAGTTCAGCGTATCCACTGCTCTGTTTCTCCCACTCCCGGACACTTTGGTCATCAAGTTTTGATGTTATCATGAAAATTAATAAAGTATCCCAATTTTCAGTTTTTTGTTTTAGCTGTTCTAATGACCTCAAGTGTTTAGAAATAGTATCGATCAATCTTCTGATTTTGAATGATGACTCTTTCTGTATAGTTTCTAAGGAAAACAATGCTTTAACGTGATTGTGAACTAATAGCTTTTGATTATCAAAACGATCACAAAGTGTGTTCCAAGCGACTGTGTAAGATGCCGATGTGAATTCAATGGATTTGATCACTTGTGCAGGACTTCCTTCTAGAGAAGCTCGCAAGTAGTGAAATTTTTGTATATCGGATAGGGAATCATTTTTATGGATCAACGACTCGAAAGTATCTCTGTATTCGAGCCAAACTTCGTAGTTCCCCTTAAATTTTGGAAGCTCTATGGTAGGCAGTTTCACACCTTTTGAGTTAGCCCCTGAATCATATAAACTTGATACAATAGAACCCGCCCTAGATTGCTGTGGAATGTCATCGTTGTTATTTTGACATTTGATAACATTTCTGGCTTGAGCTATTGAAGTAAAATAGGAATTTTCGAATGAAATTTTCTCTTCAAATTGATCATCTTGGTTATCTACGATCATTTCTATATTACACTGAACAGTATTGAAATCCTCAATGATACTTTCGATTCGTGAGAGACGTTCTTGAACTTGAATTATATCTACACTAGATAAATCTTGCTTCTCTTTGATCGAATCAATGAAATTTTTGAAAGCGGTGAGAGAACCTTTCAAATATCCTCTCTTTCTGACAAGCATTCGTAACTCGTTTTCTGCCATTGCAAAGTTTATTGATTAGATCAAATTGGTATATCTTACCACAATACTAGTGCAATGATAGAGGAGGGTGGTGAGGAATGTTTGATAAGGGAAAAGAATGGAATCAAATATGGAAAGGAATGACTCACAACCTTGTATTCCTGGCTTGTTGTCGACCTGACTTTAGACGCTGTGGGGACTGACTGGACTTCTGAGTTGCCGCTTCTTCCACTGCACTGCGTACTTACAGCCTATATTGTTCGATTTTAGCTGGAAACTTCGTTATATCCGGCTCGAAGGACCATGAAGGGTTTTATGATGGACTGTAACTATTGCTTTGCGTTTTGTATAGTTATTTTTGAAGAATACTCAAAAATCTCAGGGAATGACTTTTTACTCTCTCAAAAATACAAATTGTCAATTCTTGTCACTTTGACATAACATCATTTTCATATACTAAGTGATGCTGAACAACGATCGAAAATTAGTGAAATTATGCAAATCGTAATAAGAAAAATAGTTCATGAACAACCTGTAAAAGCTTTTTTTCGAAAAACGACGTTTTCCCGGAGAAAAGCTGTACTATAGTTAGTTTACGTACAACTTGTGACGTCACAAGTTGCCATTCATAAAAATTCATATTTTTTTTCGCGGGAAATTCACGTTGGTTGCACTGGTCGTGTAGAACTTCATGTCAATTGCAAAGTTTGTCTGCTGTCAGTGCTGTCAAAAGTGTCAAAGAGGAAATGCTTTTTCAACGGGAATTGATTAACTTAATAAATTTATTGGTTTATTTCATATTTTCATAATAGTTTTTGTGTGTGATAGTGAATATTGTGAAACAAATCGATTCATCAGTTCTCAGTGTCTATATGATGATTGAAGTAATAGATGATAAATTCGCACAAGATCAATCGGATATTTCCATAATAGACTTGTACTTCAATAACACTCTGGACTATTATTAAGGACACAAAAAATTACTCATCAGGTGAGTTTCTCTATATATCTGTTGTTTAATTTCAAATTCAGCTAAGCTGAGCATTATATAAATAATGAATAATCCAATTCCAATTTACCTATAAATCCCGCCTCAAAATTTAGGCACTAGGTAGGTATGACAGAAAGATGATTTCAACTTATTGATAGAGAAATACCTAGCTGTTTATTAAAAGGAAAATATTTTCCTTCAATTACATTGTTTTAATAAAAATGATGGAGAATGATATTTCAATAACTTTTTTAACTACTAAAACAAGTTAGGATTTCTCTTCCTTAATCAGAACTTAATGCATACCCCCAATCCCTCGTATCAAACAATAATATACAACACCTAGTCATCCAGTATCTCAGCTAAAATATTTTTTTTGCCTGAAGATTATTTACCCGCTTCAAATTTGAAATTAAAATACGTCTTCCGACTTCCGACATGAGTTGCGCGTTACAGTCGTTGTTCCAGGTGCAGCTGCACTCTGCAGTCTGCGATAGAAATGACAAAATTATTGTTATTGTTATGTTTGAGGCTGTGATCAAGCACAACGGTTTTATTCAAAGTCCATGTTTTCGAATAGACATTTTTGATGTTGTGAAAGTACAATACAAGTGGTTGAGGATATGCAGATTGTGAAGGTCAATCACCAGATACCTATTTTTTGTGAGTGGAAGTTTCTAGAGCAGAGCGCCGAATGTGATTAAATTTGTGTTAGCCTTGTTCAAGATATCAAACCATATAAGTAGAATCAAAAGGCGTATTTCACCAGTTTCCAATATAAGCGAGCAATAACAAATATATTATTCCCATTCCTAAAAGTTAGAGACACCTATTGAATAACTCAATTTCAACAATCCATAACCTAAAACACTTTTGTCAATATTTAAACTTCCTCAAATTTGTTGTTCTCTGAGGAATTTTGAAATTAGTTAACACAAAAGGCAAATCAGAAATGCTCTATAAACGTCCTAGCATTTCAAAATATTTGAGTTTCCTACCATTTTTCTCACTAAAAAAATCAATTAAAATTCAGAAATAGGTATTGTGTGAACCAAGAATTCTTGGAAAGGATTGGACTAATTTATATGTTTTGAATTGTAAGCTTTGTGGAATACATGCCAAGATAATATAAGTTCCTACGCTTTGTCCTTCTTGAAATAACTAGTCCTAGAAAAGAAATGTTCAACAAGTCTCCAGGCCATAAAAAAAATTAAAGAGTGTCAACTTGTCTGCAGGGTTCCAGGAAAGTAAGCGTGATTGTGAGTGAGGTATTACCGATGAGATGCTTTGCTATTTTCACAATGACATTTAATCTAGCACAGGAGCTGAACTATAAATATGTGAATACCTACCTATAACAAGTCGGATCTGTAGCATATAGATTATAAATCTATATCTCTTGGCACAAAACAGAAAACAGTAATACTGAGCATCAAAATGGATGACTTTAATGGTACTGGGACAGACATAACTGGGTACTCTCAAATCAGCTTTTTTTTTAAATTTAGTTTCTCTAGATGAATTTTTAGAAAAGTTAATTCCAAACTTTGATCTTTTGTGCATTACAATCCTTCATTCTTAATAATCAAATTACGCTCATAATTATGTGGAAAAAAATATTTTTTTGTGCAGATAAGATGGAATATTCTTAGTGGTAACTGGTAGGAACAATAATGGAGACTTTCAATTGCTTTCAATTCATTTTGTAGGAAAATCGTTCGTTTCTATTGAGTACCCTAAATAAAAAACAAAAACCTATGAAATTCCCATAAAATTCTGTACCTAAGCCATCAAACACAAACAGATTCACTCAGAAATATAACACAAACCAATTTTACCAAATTAATTCAAATGTCTTTATCTTTCTATCAGTTCAAATGATATATGTGGGCGAGTGTGCTACAAATTTCCTTTCATCTCTTGATTCAAACATCATTTAATTTATTTTCCAGCTCAAGGCAGAAAAATTATGAAGACGTATATGCTATGGGATATCAAAGAAACGGGATGGGGGTTGTTGGTCCAGCCACATATAAAATATTCATCCAGAACAGAGAAATATTATGTAAGTATAAAATTCTGTTTTTTTCACCTTTTTGGTGGAAAATTATTTGTTGAGTTCCTATTTCCTATAATGGTTAATAGAGGATGATGAATCTCATTACATGACAACTCAAATAACCTATTGCAAAAATGAACTGAATATTATTTTAATTTCGACTTGTAAGCCACAAAGATTTTTCTGTTATGGACCGTGGTGGTCAGCTGGTAGAGCCGTTTGCCTTTCCAGCGTAGGATCGTGGGTTCGAATCCCATGGTCACCAGTCTTGTGCATGGATAAGGGTTGCATGTAGGGATGCAACAGGTTAACGGAAATAACAATAACATATCTTCAAACTGATTATGGTTTATTACATAATCTCCAATTGCCAGTGTTTTTCAGGTGAATTCTTTTTCAAAATACGTCCAGATAAGTTTCGTGAAAATCACAATTTGAACTTATTAATCAATTCACCTAACAGTATCTACAATATTATTTTTGATTTAGTTCAATATTTTAATTATCTATTTTTAATTCCAGTATAATATGCTGAAAGATTTTGTAGAAAACTTAGTCAGTAGGACAAAACATTTTTAATTCAGATATATTTTCAATTTGTTTCAGAGACATGCCTTTCTCTCTTTGAGTTAAAACTTTTAGTGATTTGTAACTATTATCATGTGTTTTATTGAATTCGTGAAATTTTTTTTCACACTTTCATATTTGAATTACATACGAGTTTTCAAATGATTGTTCTGTTCTGAGGTTCACAAGATTCAATTCAATTCTTTTAATTCTCTATTCAAAAATAAGAAATGTGATACATTCATATGTGTTAACAACAAGTTCACCAGTACATTTTTACAGTTTTGCACCTAGGTGAATTAATACCTGTGTGTGCAATAATACAAAATAATCTTGTAGTAGTAAGTGTTTGTATTTAGTTATTACTTCAATTTCATTTGGTAAGATGTTATAAATATTTGGTGCAACAGTTCATACAAACTTTTGGTTTCCATCATATTTTCTAAATGGTATTACGATATGTTTGTTTGTGTACTGTCTAGTTTGGTAGCAATGGTTCACAAAATGTTTATTTGTAGATTTAAAACAGAAGATGCAGTTACTAAGATAGTATAGACATCGGACATTCAGAATCGATTCATTATAGAAACTACTTGTAGAATATATATTTTTGAACAATATTATTCTTAGTATGTAGTTTTGTACTACATTTAGTTGAGTTACAGCATCGTCATAGAGCCCCCATACTATGATTCCATAATTTAAGAGTGATTCGACTAGGAACTTGTAGATTTGCAAAAGAAGTTTTTTTGTTAAAATTTTGCATATTATATAAAATTTATTAATCAATATTCTAATTTTGTCAGTTAAGTCTTTAATATGAGTTGTCCATTCTAGAGTGATACCTAGATATTTTATGGAATTCGTTTCTTTTATTATGAGATCATTCATTGTGATAGAATTAAATTGTGGTCTCTTTGAATTTGTCATTGAAAAGGCAATATAAAATGTTTTATCAGAATTAATTTTTGTCGAGCCAACATTTTATTACCAAATCTAATCCATGAGACTCCTTACTTTTAACATTTTCTCAGGTTTCTTCTATAAAAAGTAGGACTGTGTCATCTGCATAAGAGATAGAGATGCCATTTATGTTTAGGTTTAGCAGCGATTTGATGTAAGTGATGAAAAGAAGTGGACCAAGCACTGTTCCCTGAGGGATACCTATCTTAGTTTTAAGGGGGATATTAACATAATTCACATATGAAACTAATAGTGTGCTTACTTATGAAATGAAGTGATACAAAAAAATGCAATGTTGCTCTTAATTTGACCTTTTTTGTTAACCATCTGAGCCCTTACAAGCAACTAAAAAAAAATAAACTCATTTAATGTATCTTCATTGGAAACTCATATGAGATCTTGTGCAAACAGGGGACATTCAGAGCCTACTGCTTTTGTGAGAGTAGATTCCGAACCACTCTTAGCTTGGTGGTAGATGATGTTTTGATCCTAGGTCGTCTGGGTGAAAGGGCATCACAGTAGCGCGATGGCCACTTAGCTTATAGTATCTTGGAAAAACAAGACCTAGGAAAGACGGGGACCTGTTTTTCAATTGATTTTTTTAGATGTACATTATTCACCCATCTAAGAGAGTCAGCTTTGCTCAATATTTAACATATAACTCTTCAGGTGGCTTCACAGTCATCTAGCTACTTTTATCAAGAATAGAATAGCACTTTATTCACTTATATACAGATATATAAAATTGATTGCAGAGCGTACCCTATCAGTTCAGGTAGTCAAAACAATATTAATATTCTAATTAATCCAAGCACAATAAGAATCCATATTTCTCATTTGAGTATAAGAAAATAGAATTTCCAGGTTTTATAAATATTTATTACGCCTTCATTTATATTTATTTCACTATTTATATTTTAATGTAGCTGATTTATGATTTTTAATTACAGATGGGGGTGCAATCTTTCAATGATAAGAGGCTTGGATTTTTTGCCGCAGAAATGATCTTCTGTTAACTTCAAGAAGACACACTGGAAGGACTATCTTGCACCAGGTTCATTCTTGGAATTTCTTCAGGCTAATCATATAAGAAGTTCAGTCTAAGCAGATTTAATACTTTTCTTTGAAACAATTTCAAACTTCTCTGCTCAATAAAGCAAAGACAATTGTTTGATAGTAAAGGAGTCAAAAGAAAGTTTTCAATTTTGTCAGAAGGAAATGAAATAAGATATCATATTCTGAAAAGTTATCTCATTAGAGATATTTTAATTTTCCTTTTTGCTTCATCCCCTTATGGTGGATTTATGCAGCAGTCATAAGTCATAAGCTTCAAGTCACAAGGAAGAATATTTGTCAGTGATTGGCTGAACCATTTATTTCAACCAATCATTGACGAACATTCGTATGACTTAAAACTGCTGCATAAATCCACCATAAAACAGAAAATGCAACCAAAGAAATCTCAGTATTATTTGGTATATGAGGGAGATGAATAAGTGCACAAAGAGTAAAGTAGGAGCATTAGTTTTCATTAGGAAAAAAAATACTTCAAAAAGGTTTTCACAATCAGAACATAATTTAAAATAAATAAAAAGATTTGAGATTTTTTAGACAAATAAAAAGTGGCAATCCAAAGTCGTCAAGAAAACATTGCAAATGATTACTAATCCATCACGCTGCAGAAAAAAAAACAGGCCCCCTCTTGGCTCTTTATTTAATAAATTATGGAAAAATTTAATTTGCAGCAGAAAAGTTGCTGAATTTTTGTAAATTTTGACTTTATCTAGACCAGTTCGGCAACATTTGTTTGTCATAAAAAAGAGTTTGCATAATTGAAAAAGTGATTTTGTTTTTTTTTGGATATATCTGTAAAATTTTGAGTTCTAAATAAGAAATATGCTATTGTATTGTTTTTATTAGCTCAAATCCATTTGACACTGACGCTTCAAATATCTCAATACTTTTATTAATCAACTACTGTCAAATCTCATATTTGAATTGCGATATATCAGGAAAATATAGCCCTACTACAACTAAGACAATTTGAGAGATTCTAGATGTTTTCTTGGAATTCTTACGAAGTCTATCTAATATAATTCTCTCGAAGGAATAAAAGTTTTGTTTTCCATTGTAGTATAATTTTCTGATTTTTTTCATTGAATATTGTGTAATTGTATGTATTTTACATTAAGGTTATTGAAATGTTTTGATTTTTGTTTGTTTGTAATATATTCAACATTTGCGTTTATTTTGATATTGCACCTTGAAATGATACTTCGTCAACAAGTTATTTTCTTATACCATAAGTACATTTCGAATTGAGTAATCTCCACTCAATTTATAATTGCTATAAAAGACTGTAACCACAAATATGATCTTAGGTAAATATTGATTTTAATTTGTACTGTAAATGTAGTCAGTGGCCTAGTGCCTTTCTGTAGAATTTTATAATAAATATGTAGGTATAGGTACATAATACCTAGACCACATAGGTGGGCTCTTTGAAGTGGATGATTGGTTTTCAATTATTGTTTCCTGGATTTCAAAGTACACAGAGAAACCTTGATCTTTTTTTTTACATAAAAACCTGTTTTTTGAATGGAGAGTAAAATGTGCTCGTATTGCTTTCGATAAAAGTTTATTTATTTCAACTCTCTGTCCATTCAGAAAACTGGGTTTTAATGGAACTGTTTACAAATTATTTATTGGCCTAGCAACCTTGTGATGTAGAATATAAATTTGTAATCTCTGTGATGTTAAACACTGAACAAACTCAAAATAAAAGCTAGTATTGTATAAAAAATCAAAATGCATGGAAACTTTCAACAGGTTGGTAGTGGAACTTGAACGTTATGTCTAAATGTTGAATAATATCCACTTAGACATTTGACTCGTACTTTATAAAAAATGTACTCTAGTGTTGGAGTTGAGCCTATATTCAATTTATTGTTGTAAGATGATTTCTATTTGTGAACCATTTTTTTACAAGATAAATCAGATTTATTCATGTTGGGGTTTTTATTTGGAATGATTGAATGGATGTATTCATTGATCTCAGTAAGTACTTATATTTACTTCAGAGTTGAGATTAAAACCGCAAAATGTAATGCAAGTGTTTTTGTATTATCGAGATTTGCTTTTGATTCTAAAATATTAATATTTTAAAAAGCTCAGATTGGTATTGATACTGGTAAATTTCTTGATAGGATTCTTGTCAGATTTTAATTACCATTCTATTGTTCAAGTGAAAGTAGCATTTTGATAATTTTATGAAAACATTCAAATCGTGAAAATTTGTCTCTTATTTAAACAGTTTCATAATTGTCTTTCCCTACAATTCACGAAAATGGGTTGTAGGATCTAAAAAAAATTATTGACAGAGTTTTATTTTGAGGAGGAATTCTTTTCTTGATAAATTTCGAAAATGAATAAATGTAAGATTAAGAGAATCTATATAAGTGGAGGCAGATCAATTTGTCTCGATAAGTTACAGCATTTATAGGACTTGATTCGAAGAAATTATTTAGTTTTTTCAATAAATTATCATACTCTTGAGTTTGCATATCTAATTCTTCATTTGCCCTTCTATTCTATCATAGTTTTAGTTTCCTTTTTTTTTCATCTCAAGACAGGAAGCTTAAAATCCTAAAAATAGGATGTTGAAAATGTCTTCTCATGTGATTGCCGTTCATTCAAGCTTCTCACAAAATCAGAATGTCCCTCTTAAATTGGAATATAGATATTTTGTCAAAATATTTGATTATTAAATAATTTCTTAACAATTGACATTCTTTTTAGAAAATAATTATTCAATTCCAATGTAAAATGAAAAATAGCGATTCCAAACATTGAGCTTAGTTTAAATTTATCTAAAAAACTTAACCTCTGCCTCTTGAAACTACAAACCTCTCAGAAATCTCCCAGCAATGTTTGAAAGCATTTTGAATAAGTAAAATGTACACAAACTCAGAAATATATTTTTTATTTCAGTTATTATACATTTTCCACTCCCATCTATAATATTTGATTTCTTTCTTACAGTAGATTTGAAGAAAAAGACCCTTTTGTGAAGTGGTGTCACTTTTTCATATAATAATAATTTGCCAATCCGTGGAAATTCTCATCAACCTGAAACAGAACATCTATTCATTTTGGGAAATAAAAATTGAAAAATATACAAAATGCTTTGGGAGTTAGATACAATTTTTGAAGAATCTTGAGTATTTCTTGTCAAATTTAATATTTTAAAAGGAATATAACAAGTTTAGTGAGTGAAACATTTATTTGAAATTGAACATTCCATGATTGTATTTTAATTATATCATTGCTCAAACATTTTGAAGGGAAATCTGGTACATTTACTAATTGCTATTTATTTGACTGTTGAAACGTTAGGAAGAAATTCGAACACACAAATGTCTCAAAACTCGACAAAAGAGAACTATAGCTCCCAATCATATATTTAAACTAATGGCAAATTTGAGATAGAACCTTGCCTTGCCTTCCTGTTCTCAGTAATTCTTTTATATTTGTTAGGTAGCATTAATTTGGAATGCAACTTACATCAGCAACAGTTTCTCACTATTCCAGTTTCCTTTTTTCTATCCTGATCAGAACCTGAACAAATATTCATCAATTCGATTTCTCATAGATTTTACCCATCTTTTGACTGAAATGAAAAATCATTTTATTGAAACAGAAGGTCCACTAAAATCTATTAGTAAATAAACAATAAAATTGACTAATATTGGTTGTATTTAGGTACACATGGCAATTCATTGTCCCAACAAACATAATGAAATGTGAAATGACCAGAACTTTGCAATATCTTATCAAATACATAATACATTATGATACATTCTAAAATATTGTTTAAATTGTACTGGGGTTTCATGAACTAATGACAAGCTTCCTTTTTGTTTGTTTTTTGTGCATCCAAGGTCTATCCACCATCTCCCAGAATTTGTTCTCTTGAGTTTTGCAATGCATATTAATGTGAATGTGACTATTCTTGGTGAAATAATAATGTACCCTCTGTGAATCGGTAAGTAATAGCCTCAAAAATCTAAATTTATGTTTTGTATTAAATTATACAATGAATATATAGTTATCATAACACTCATAACAGCCGAAAGTTACTGAAACTAGTTTAAGGTCACATAATTGATGAAGTTATCGAACTGTATAATTTCGAACTAAAACAAGAGGTTATGTCCAGTATAATTTCATTGAATCTTAAAAGCAGTTATAGTCTTAAACATTCTTAAAACTATTCTAAATGGTTTTTATCCTAACTTTCCATTGTACCTAATAAGAAACTATGCTAAAATATTCGAAGCATTGTGAATGATGTTTTTCAAACTGTTTCTTCCCTCCAATTTTAATCTAATGGCTTTAATATAGTTTCATCTTCTTGCTACCTAATAATTGTGTAAAGAAAAGCATTTTATTTATGAATCAATTTGCAAAATGATCTATCAGGATGTTAAGTTTAACCTTGTTTTTTTATATGCTGCATTCAAATCAGAAATGACAAAGAAATGTAATAATCCGCTTGATTAACAAGCTACATGAAGTAATATTGTTAATTAAATTGAAATACTTACATGAAATGATCACTGCATATAAATTATGAATTTTATTTGAAATGCCCCTGCACGTATTATTTACACATACACAAACTTCTGAATACTTCATGATTTCTCTCGAAATAATCGAAACAATATTCATGTGAACGTTCAACACGGTTTTCAAGTCAAATTTCACGAAATACACATAATTTTCAATGAATAAATAATCCAAACATTTTGAAACTGTCAAAAATCGAAAAACATTCTGTACATGTCAACAATCCATTTATTCAAGGAAATTTGTTGCCAACCTTGAAAAAGTTGGAGTTGGCGTAGCTATCTTCACTTTGCCATTTTTATGAATGAACTGTGTTTCCCGCGCAAAATCAGATTTTATTTTTTTTACGGCTCTGATTCAAAAAGATATATAAGTGTTATATATATTCGGAACCAGGGCGTTGAGCTCTATCCACTGTGAAATTATGAATTTTTATTTTTTTGGATTCCGATTCCTCATTGACCAATTTTTGTTATAATTTTACTTTTTTCACCTACTTTGAGTTTCAATTTCTTCAGAGCTTTGTTACCCACTTTGATATGTTGATTAATTGCTTTGATTGCATGTCTTTCGGTTGAATTTTCCTTGATCAATTTCAATGTTTCATCAATTTTAGACAGTGTTCCTCTAAATTCATCCATAATTATTTATAAAAAAAGTAACTGACCTTCACAATTCTACGATTTCAAATGATGCAGCAGGTTGAGGTTTGCCAACGTCTTTGTTCCCTCTGAAAATGATTGCGTACTTTTCCTCTGAGAAATGAGATATGAATGGTTTATATTGGTGTGCTACTCGTGGTGGAAGAAAAATAACGTTTTTTTCCAATTCTATGAGAATTGTTTCCCCAAATCTTGTTTGTACCAGTTTTGCTGTGTATATTTTATGAGGATCACCAAGAACCAAATCTTGTAATTTGATAGCTGGTTTTGTCTCTAGAACAGATATCGAATTTAGTGCTTTTAGATCCATCTGAAATATAACCAAAACACACATAGAATTTTACATATTTTTTTATTTTTTCAATAATTTATCGAGGAGGGGAGGCACATTGATGAGAAAAAATTAGGAGAAACTACTGTTTATTGAGATGAGAGAATGAATATTTGTAGGTAGGATAGGAAACATGAATATAAGACTAAAAATACTCACTTTTGATTTGTTAGAGAACTGCACAGTTTACTCTGATAAATGTTGAAGAAGTTTTGATCTGCAAACGATATTCCCTCATTTTATATACTGTTCGTATTACCCACTGCATTCCTCCTAACAACTTTCAGTTCCTGCATTCATTGAAAATAACCTCGAGTACTTAAATGTCAAGTGGTTGATGCAATGGATCAATTATTCATATAATTCACCATCTATAAGGAACTGTAATGTTAGTAAATAATTTTGAACAATTTGCAAAGTGAGACAATTTACAACTATCTGGACCTCCCGAAATTGTGTCAAATCACAGGAGATTCACTCTTATTATAACGTATACGAGGGGACCTCCCAAAATTACGTTTAATCGATTTATCATCACAATAAAAAAATTGAATGAAATATGATATACAGGGCCATCTCTCCGAAATATTATGGATGAAACATTGTGATGCGCACTGGGCTACTTTCGACAAATCCACAATGGTGGGCGGAGGCCATCTAGAAGAATAATGAAGACTACATTTTTTCTATAACTCATATGATGAATCCATATCAGTGAATCTCAGCTGGGTGACAAAAATTTGATAGAGATGTGGGGATCCTTGATTTAACGTATAAAAAATTTGCTAGGATGTTCTCTATGAGGGGGTTAGGGTCAAATTTCGGCAGATTCACAGGTATAAAAAATTTGCTAGGATGTTCTCTATGAGGTACCCGGGGAAAAATTCGTTAGAGATGTGGAGACCCTTGATTTAACGTATAATAAATTTGCTAGGATGTTCTCTATGAGGGGGTTAGGGTCAAATTTCGGAAGATTCACAGGTATCAAAAATTTGCTAGGATGTTCTCTATGAGGTACCCGGGGAAAAATTCGTTAGAGATGTGGAGACCCTTGATTTAACGTATCAAAAATTTGCTAGGATGTTCTCTATGAGGGGTTAGGGGGGTTAGGGTCCTCCAAATTATGGCAGATTCACAGTGGTGTATCAAAAATTTGCTAAGATGTCCATCCTGGTGTTTAGGTTAGCTTGAACGTGAATTCTGTAGTTCCTGTATAGTGTTTAGGTTAGCTTGAACGTGAATTCTGCAGTTCCTGTATAGTGTAGTTCTGTAGTTCCTGTGAAAACAATTCTAATATGGCTAATATAAGTGCAATTGTTAGAAGGATTCGTCAGCTACAGAATGATTTCCAGTCCAATTCGAATGTGAAGGCAAGACTGACGGGTATTGCTGAGTGTACCAGGACTATCCAGATGTTCACCAAACGTTTAAGGAGAGCCAAAACCATTGGAGAGAAACAGCAACTCACAACAGCTATAGGACAATTGAAGACATTCAAACTTAAATTCAAGGAGTCATTGGTTCAAGGTGCTGGATTTTCTCCGAAGGTTGAAACCGCTAAACATAGAGTGAAATGGGAGGAAGTCAAATCTGCTTTTGCGGGGTGTATAGAAACCGAAATAATTGATAATATGAAACATACAGATGTAGGCTCATTCCTCAAAGTATTTTTATGTCTCGCATCCAAATCGTTCTGAGGAAGTTTGAAGCAGTTGAAGTTAATACAGTTTTTTGTGGAGATTTCATAATAATCAAGGGCAATGAAGAAATTGAAGAGCTCAAATATTTGAAATCTAAAAATGAACCAATATATCGAAATACGAAATTATCTGAATGGTGCAAACATAATGTTATTGGTCCTCTAATAGCTGATTTTGATGATTTCTAAGAACGACAAAGTGGATGGAGTTTGAAATCTATCATAAACTTACAAGTCAATATCAATAAGTTCACTCCTCAGACAGGGTCTTCATATCTACCATTACCTTCCGAAATTATTCATAAACATGCTTGCAACAACGTGATGAATAATGATGAGGCCTGCTTCACACCGAATTAGAAAAAAATCTGAAAGAATTACTTCTTACCCGCACTATTCAACTATTTTGAATTTGATGGGAATTCAATTTCCAATGACAGTTAAACAAATCCCTCGTTTTGAGAAACAGAATTGTATTTCAATAAATATATACATACTGAAAAAGACATTAAAGGGGTTCCATGTTCTACCTACATATCTTACTAAAGACAAAAAGGATATACATATAAATCTTCTCATGATTCAGAATCATTATTCAGTTGAAAATAATGATGATGATGAAGATATCCTAGAACCAATACGATACCATTTTGTATGGATTAAGAACTTGTCGAGATTGGTGTCAAAACAGCTTTCCAGACATCATAGTAAAAAATTCTTCTGTGATCGATGTTAACACTATTTCTATTCTGATAATAGGTTGAATGAACATAATGAGGTTTGTCAGCTGATCAATGATTATAGAATTAGACTTCCTACAAATGACCAGAAAATATCACGATTCAAAAACCATAAATACAAAGAGTCTGTTCCTTTTATTATATATGCCGATCTTGAATGTATACTGATCCCAACAAGTGATGGTAATAAATATCAGGAACATATTCCTTATAGTATAGGCTATTACGTCATATGATTCATTGTCATGTTTCAATTCTTATCGAGGTGAGAACTGTGAGAAGTGGTTTGTTGAGCAATTGAAACAGTTTGCAGAAGATGTAGAAACAGTTTTTTTATGCCCATTACCCATAAATGAACTGACAGATCAAGAACTTTATGAATTTTATAATGCCACATATGCGAAGAAACTTTCTAGTCAACTGATAAAATAGTTCGCGACCACAACCACCTTACGGGGTGTTATCGTGGTCCAAGTCACAGCGACTGCAATATAAATTATAAAGACAGTTTCATTGTACCATAATTTATCTGGATATGACTCACACTTCATTATTAAAAAAATCTCCACAGATATTGAAGGGCGGGTAGATCTACTACCAATCAATAAAGAAAAGTATATTGTTCTGAATGTCACAGAGAGAGTTAAATTGTGCTCCCGCTCAAATCAACGATTAAAAGTGATATATAGCAAACTAAAATCTGGAAAATTGTAAGGACACATAGAAAATTATTTCCTATCAATTGGCTGAGAAATAAACTTGAAAATATGGTTTTAACACGAAAAATAACTGATGAAATCAAAACGGCTGTAAATCACGCTATAAGTAGGTGTTTAAAAGATCCGTCATTCATAAAAACCATTGCTGATAACTTATCTGAAGCGGTCACAAAATCAATGAACAAAAAGCTAGCAGACATTGAGAAAAAAACTAACGAACTAGAGAGTAAACTACTTAACATGGAAAAAACACAAAAAGAACAAATCAACAAGTTAGAGGGTGAAATAAATTACATTGCAGATAAATACAGGACTCTAGAGCAAAAATTCGACAACATGGATCAAGAAAGAAGAAGAAAAAACTTGCGCGTGTTCAATCTCAAAAAGCAACCCTCCGAAAATACAAAGAATGAGGTCCTGAAACTTCTGAATACCAAGATGTGATCAAATATTACTTAAAGTGATATAACAATATGTTACCGTATTGGGAAGAAGTCAGATAGAGCGAGAGGAATTTTTCTTGAATTAAAGAGTAACGAGAAGAGGCAAGAGATATATCACAAAAAGAAGATGTTGAAGGGCACCGGAGTCGTCATACGAGAGGATCTGACCAGTCAACGAGTTGAACTTCTATTCAAAAAACATCTTTGAAAGAAGTTTGGACAGTATCCGGTAAAATCTATATCAACCACAACGGTAAAATATCAATAATTAAATCTTTTGATGACTACAAAAGGATATTCCATGAATGAAATGATATCAAAACATTTTTATTTTACATAAGTAATTTTGTAGATTGAATACTTTTTCCTATTTTGTTTGTTTTACATGATAAAACAGCAGGAGTACCAGCTACCTACCATCAGAGTAAAGGGAATTTCTATATTTTTTTGTATTTTCGATGGATATTGCTGAACTAACTTTATTAAATGAAATTGGAGATGAAGAAAGAGACATTCAAAATAATATAACGGTGAGGTATGATATAGATGAATATAAGAAATTCTGCTCTAACATAACTAATGGTAGAAATATACTAAAGCTTATTCAAATTAACATCCGAAGTGCTAAAAAAAACTTTGACATGTTTTTGACCTTCCTTGAAACATTTCAAATGAAAGATTTGGATGTTATAATTTTTGGTGGAACTCGAAATATTGTTAATATTAATAATTTCACAATTCCTGGATTTCATACTTGCTACAATAACAGTACTATCAACCAGAATGATGGTGTCCTTATTTCTATAAGAGATTATATTAACTTCGACATAAAACATACTATTCTGCCAATAACTAAAGTAACAATTAGTAATATCACATTTAAATTATGTAATATACAATTTTCAATAATGCCTCGTTATAGATCTTCCTCTATAAATGATAACTTATTCCTAAATGATTTAGAATTTCACTTTATCAATTCAAATAAAAATGACGTATATATTTATAGGAGATATAAATTTTGATATTCTCAATTGTAAAAAACCATCTAATAACAATTATTTATCTATGTTATCGTACTTTCGTACTTCGGATTCAAGTCCCTCATAAATTCTTTCACTAGAGTAACCTCTGAAACTAGCACCTGCCTTGATCATATTTTCCTAAGAAAAAATATTGATATAAACAAATTGACACTAGACTCAATCGTCATTGATACAGATATCACAGATCATTTTCCCGTCCTATTGAATATTAGATCAAATGAGGTTAGAAATGATAACACAAACATTGAACCGAAAACTATAGTCAAGTTTGACGAAGATAAGTTTGAAAACACCATCAAAACAGTAAGTTGGAACAATGTTCTATCTATGAAGGACCCTGAAATGGCATACAAACTTTTTTTCGAAACCTTCATGTCGCTAAAAAATGAATGTACGTCTATAAAAACGGTTCACTTCAAAATGCATAGAAAACTGAAGCCTTGGATTACACAAGGAATAGTAGAGTCTATTAAGCATAGAGACCAATTGAAGAGACGAGTAATAAAAAATAAAAATGATTTTATTTTACTCCAAGAATATAAAACATACAGGAATCATCTCAACAGAATTATACTAAATGCAAAAAACAACTATTACGTAAATCAGGTTAATGATAATATTACCAACATAAGAAAAATATATGAAATAATCTCAGATGAAGCAAATGAGAATAAAAACAAAAATAGCAACAATTTACTGATTTTAGATGAAAATAATAAACAATTCCAAAATGACAATGACATGGCAAATTTTTGTAATGAGTATTATGTGACTGCTGGGTTGGACATGGCATCGAAAATTAATGAACCCACATCTGACATTACAATTGAATACCCTTCTTTACTGAATTATATGGCTTTAAAACCTGTTTCTAGGGAAGAATTAATTATGCATATCAGTACCCTGAAAAATAATAGTGCACCAGGCATAGATGGCATCTCATATAGATTGATTAAAAAATACCACAAATTCATTTTAGATCCTTTAGTTCACATTATAAATCAAATTTTCCTAACAGGCAAAGTACCATCCCAATTCAAAATATCTATAGAAACATCCATTCATAAAAAGGGCTCTAAATCTAGTATAAGTAACTATCGACCCATTAGTGTAATTACTTCCTTTACAAAACTATTTGAAAAATGTCTTAAAAATAGGTTATTAGATTATCTAACTTCAACGAATGTCTTAAGCCACAATCAGTTTGGATTCATGAAAGGTATAAGTACAAATGATGCTATATTTGAACTCGTGAATAATATAAAAATAAGTCTTGACAATAATGAAAAAGCTATTGCTGTTTTCCTAGATCTCGCGAAGGCTTTCGATACCGTACCTCATAAACAACTTACCGACACACTTGAGTGGTATGGTGTCAGAGGAGTGGTATTGGAAATCTTTAAGAATTATCTTAGTAACAGAAAACAGATAAAGAAAATTAGGAACGTAAATAGTGATCCCCTGGAAACTAAGATAGGTATTCCACAGGAAACTGTAATTGGTCCACTTCTCTTCATTACATATATCAACTCGCTACTAAATCTGAACATAAATGGTATCTCTGTCTCCTATGCTAACGACACTGTTCTACTTTTTAAAGACTAAAACTGGGAGAATGTTAAGAATAAAGCGGTTCATGGAGTGGACGTCAGATAAAACATTCTATATTGCCTTTTCAATGACTGACTCAAAAAGACCACATTTCAATATTATCAAAATAAATGATCTCATAATAAAAGAAACAAATTCCATCAAATATCTAGGTATCACTTTAGACAAAAATCTAAAATGGACAAATCATATTCAAGATCTAACCAACAAAATAAGACGTTTAATTCATAAATTCTATATAATACGCAAAATCCTAAAAAACAATTACTTTTGCAAATCTACAAGTATTTGGTGGAGTCAGTCCTGAATTATGGGATCATAGTGTGGGGGGGGGGCTCTATGACAATGCATTAAATCAGTTAAATGTAGTACAAAACTATATACTACGAATAATATTATTTAAAAATAGACTATATTCCACAAATTGTCTTTTTACTGAATCGATTCTGAATGTCCGATGTCTATACTTTCTTAGTAACTGTATTTTCTGTTTTAAATCAACAAACAAACAATTTGTGAACCACCGATACCAAACCAGACAGTACTCAAACAAAAATATGTTAGTACCATTTAGATAATACGATGGGAACCAAAGGTTCGCTACAACCATAGCACCAAAAATGTATAACATCCTACCAAATGAAATCAAATTAATAACCAAATATAAACACTTTGTTAACAAATGCAAATCGTTCATTTATCTAAATAGTGATCGCATATGTAAAATGTTGTGAAAGCGGGTGTATCATTTACTATTTAATTAGTTATATTACAGATGTATCATTTCTATTTCCATTATTAGTATTAGTATTATTATTACCAGAAATTACTATTTCTTTCTCTGTTTTAACATATGTTATTATTGCACACACAGGTGTTAACTCACCTAGGTACATATATTGTATTACCAATGTATAACATTCTTATTATTGTTGAATAAATTGAAATTGAAAATTGAAATTGAAATATTTCCTTCACCAAAATCATAACAGAAAATTTTGTTAAGTTCAGGTTCATTGATTCATTCAGATTCATGAATACAAGTTTCGAAAAACTATCATTAAATTTCCTATATTAAAATCTGTTTTAAAAATTTATCAGAAACCGATTTTGATTTATTAACAAAAAAGGGTGTGTTTCCCTATGATTTTATGAATAGTTTTGAATTCAAATCATCAGTTGTATTCCAAGAAAATCTGGTAGCTATTGAGTTGAATAAAACTGAAATTTATTTCAATAAACCCATATATGTAGGCATGTGCATCCTTGATTTGGCAAAGACAACAATTTATAAATTTCATTATCAATAAAACCCGAATTGGGTTCAGATTGTTCTATCCTCTATACCGATACAGACTCACTCATTTATGAAATTCTCGGAAGAGATGTGAATCAAGTAATTCGCCGAGACTGTTATACACACTTTCATACAAGTGATTACCCTCCAAATAATATATACAATATTCCGCTTGTGAATAAAAAGGTTCTAGGTCTCATGAAAGGTGAAAATGAAGGTCGAATAATGACTGAATTTGTAGGACTCAGATCTAAAATATATTCACTTAAAGTTTTGAAGACAAAAGAAGATGATGAAAACATTCAATTGATTGGAGGCAGTAAATTTTGTTTATTTAAAAGTTTGTTCTTAAGAGCCTTTTTAAACGATATTTAGACTTGGTTTTCAATCCAGCATATTTGGTATGAAATTGAGCTTTTGAATTGTTCCGTTCGGTGCTGTGGGGGTGTGACAAGATGTTTGAATCTCACATTCAAGTTGTGTACGTCAATGCTATACTTTATTTTATGTGTGAGATACTGAGGTTCCTTGGTTTTAATTATTTTATGATAAAGACATGCTGCGTGTAGAAGTCGTCTGTTCGCCATGTTCAGCCAGTTCATGTCCTTGAGTTTATGTGAGATATGCTGACGTCTTCTCACTCCACAGGTAAGCCATAAACAGGAATTCTGTACCACTTGAATTCTCCTTATATCAGGTGCATTCAAGCATGGCCCATATACAACATCGCCACAGTTGAACTTGCTCAAAACTAGGGCCTCACACAGCATCTTTAAAACATTCCTGTTGAGATATTGCCTATTTTGAAATATTATTTTGATATGATAATTGAATTTGAGTTTAGTGTCAAATATCATCCCAAGATTTCGCGCTTTCTCCACCGGTATAATTTGGTTTGCATCATTATGTATAACTATTTGTCATGATACTTCTGCTCTCGCATTTTTCGGACCGAGTACCAACATAGAAGTTTTTGCTGGATTGATTTTGAGCGAATGATTTTTCGACCAATTAATGATATTGACAAAATCTTCATTCAATTCCCTTTCTGCTATGGCTATATTTTTATGAGAAAACGAGAGATACAACCGAGTGTCATCTGCGTATAGGTGCATCTTGCAGATGGTCACGGTACTACCAATACTGGAAGTGTATAGAGTGTACAATAAAGGGCCTAATATTGAACCTTGTGGTACGCCTGAAGAAACTTGAGCAGGAGATGATAAAATTTCATCAACTTTCACTCTTCGCGTTCTGTGCGACAGATAGCTCTTGAAAAAGTTTACCGCATATTTTGAGAGACCAATGGATTTCAAAATAGCCAGCATGGTGTCATGGTTTATGGTATCGAATGCTCTTGAGAAGTCTACCAACATGAGAATAGTAATAATAAAATGGATTAAGCAATCCAGACTTCTGCATTTAACCTATAAAATAGGTATAATCGTCGGCAAGTCTCCAACAGAAAACAACTACTGCCCCCTACGACCATTGAATTATATCTGTTAGATTCTTGGCAAAGTATTCTACAAGAAATACTTTGCAATATTCTCCCAATCTCAACGCCAAAACATGTCTCAACCCACACGAGGGAACACCTACGGACCGGTTTCATGGTTCCTTGCCAATCATCAGCGCAGGGTAGCTCACCCAACGCAATCGAAAAATATCTTGACCCCAAGGTTCGAAGAGCACTCCGACTATGGTGTCGACTTCGTCTGAAGCCAAATAAATTCAGAAGAAAATATTTGATGACACTACTTGGCAGAAGCCCATTAAACTAATATTAAAATGGATTAAGCAATCCAGACTTCTGCATTTAACCTATACAATAGGTATAATCGTCGGCAAGTCTCCAACAGAAAACAACTACTGCCCCCTACGACCATTGAATTATATCTGTTAGATTCTTGGCAAAGTATTCTACAAGAACTACTTTGCAATGTTCTCCCAATCTCAACGCCAAAACATGTCTCATCAAAGGTAAAGAAAATATAGTAGCCGACTCCCTATCATGAAATCCACCCTATCATGACAATATCTCTGTCATAGGAGAAACCGGTGATATTAATGAAACCATAAACGAGTTTAAAGAAAACCCTGAAAACTATCAACTAGAATGTCATACTACCACAATACACTCCGCGCAAGAGGCACCTCTTCTGACATTTCTATATTCTGACAAACCACTCAACTATCATAAAAAACAAGTAATCATGAAAATAGTTGACTCAAACAAAGCGATACTATGCTCACAAAAAACATTTTTGGAAACAAATGTTTTTATATTACATTTCGGAAACAATTCCTGGAAGAAGATATTGAGGAATTCCTTCTCAATCTTACCATATCAGGGACATACTTCCTTTATTTCCATGACAAAAATCACGAAAAAATCTTCATTTCATTCATGCAGACTAAAATTGACACATTAACATCAAAAATAATATTGTGTTCTCAACTTTTGACTGATGTAAAAGAAAAAGATAGACTTGACAAAATCCTCTATCACCATATTTACAAAACTGGCCATAGAGGAATCCAAACTACTATTGATTCGATCAGAAAAAATTATTATTGGCCCAACTTGACTCAAGATGTCACAAATTTTATTGATGACTGTAATATTTGTCAAAAAAACAAATATGACAGATCACCTCCGATTCTGCAATTTCAAGCTAAACCTTTTGAAAAAATACACATTGATGCCCTTTCCATAGCGAAAGAAAAATTCCTTACCATAATAGATACTTTTTCCAAATTCGGACAAGCATATCCAATCCCTGGTATAAACGGGATAAATATTCTTGATGGATTACTTTCTTTCATATCACATTACGGCATCCTCCATATAATCATTTGCGACGGAGGATCTGAATTCAATAACAATATTTTTCAAGAATTTTGCAAACTTCATAAAATTACCATTCACTTCACTACCCCGAGAAACCCAAATTCCAATTCATACATCGAACGAATTCATTCCACTCTTTTAGAACAAATTCGTACTCAAAAGTGTCAATCTCCCGAAGAATCTTTACAAAATTTGTTGAAATACGCATTGCTCCATTATAATAACTCCATTCATTCCACCACTAAATTTACCCCTTCTGAAATTGTAACCGGTCATCTTGGCTCCAAAGATCCATTTGACCTACAAGAAAAAGATATAATAAGTAAATACGTTACCGAACATCATCATAAGCTTAAACAACTGAAGCGTCTGAAAGCAAACTATTACTAAAAATTGAGGAACTCAACCATAGGGTGAACAATCTAGAAATCGAAAACTCTATCCTTACAAATAAAATAGAGGCCTTAGAGGCTGTGTCCAAGAAGAATAATATCATTATATTTGGTCTTGAAAATTCCGAAGACTCCTCCCCTCTATCGGTTTGCACACAGCTCAAGAATCTTTTAGACGTAGAGGTGCATGTTTCTGACTTGAATAATACCTATAGACTCAGAACCCAAGGCAGAAATCCACTGAAGGTTGAATTCATTTCATACTTGAAAAAACTCGAGGTCCTGAAACATTGCAAAAACTTGAAAGGATCCGGTATTGCAATCTCAAACGACCTCACATACAAACAAAGATGCCATCATAAAATTCTCAGGAACCACTTGAACAAAGCGAGAGAGAATTCATTAAATAAGTCCTATATCAAAGGAAATAGACTTTATATAAATGATAAAGCCTATACAGTTGAAGAACTAGAAGGGAACGAAAACAGCCTAACGGAAGAGCGAAAAATAAACAGTGCTCCATCGACACCCACCACACGAAACATTGAAAAAGAGTTGTTTGAACTAAGCGGACAAAAAGAACAACTACCAGAAGACATATCCCTGAACCACGTTTTAACCACAGAAGAAACTAATGGGTCAAGAACGGAGAAGAGCGACAATACTCCAATAAAGGTTAGTCTTCAGAAAAAATCATCTAAAATAGTTGTTGCTCCTCTACACAAAGAGAGGACCAAGAGTCTACGATCGGGATCGAGTTCAAGCGGACGCGACTGATTTCCTTTAATATATGTAATCTTCTGCTATTTACTAAATCCTTTGAACATTCTGCTGACAAAAAAAAAAAAGAAGGAAAAAAAAAAGAAAGAAAAGGAAGAAAAAAGAAAAAAAAACAAATTTACAGTATTCCCATTTAAATAACTTAAAATGGATGCATACATCCGTGATTTTGATCTGGAAACAATAGAAACGTTCACTCTTCAAGACTATCTGGAATGCAAAAATATTTTAAATGTCAACGAAAATTCTTGCAACTTCAAAATTATTCATAATAATATACGTAGTCTTAATAAAAATATTGATGAATTCAAAATCCTTCTCAATAACCTGGAGTCAGAAATTGATTGCGTTGCTTTGACAGAAACATGGATTTTACACACTCCAGAATTATATCGCATTTCTGGTTACGATATGATATACAATGGGGGAAACTTAAATCAAAATGATGGCGTGGTGATCTATATTCGCTCTAACTACAAATATAATTACAAAATTGTTAAAATCAATGACATCAAAGCCATAGAGTTGAGAGTTAAATTCGGTAATACTAACATAGCCATAACTGCAATATATAGACCCCCTTCCACTGACCCATACGACTTCAACAGACATTTACAAAGTTATTTCGAATACAGTCATCCAAATATCGCCCAATACTCCATTTTTCTAGGAGATATCAACATCGACATATTGAAAAACGATGACATATGCAATGAATATCTGAACACTCTTAGTGAATTTGGCTACGCATCTACAATAAACAAAGAAACTCGAATTCAAGGGCAACACGGATCTTGCATAGACCATATTTTCCTCAAAGCAGAACCAAACGTAATGGACAAAATAATTCCACTCATCATACAAACTAGTATCACTGATCACTATACGACGGCTCTCCAAATCATTTTAGAAACACAACGAAACAATGAACCCTCCGGTGGAAAACTCAAAACCCATACTGATCTCACCAAACTGAAAAAGTACATGAGTCAACTGTCTTGGAACGAAGTTCTCAGCGAACCTACTCCAGATTATGCAATGAATACATTCATAAACACTCTACTAGCTGCTATAGAACAGTGCACAATCTACGTGAAACATAAAAGAAAAAACACAAAAATCGCCCCATGGATCACAAAAGGCTTGATGAAATCAATAGACACAAAAAATAAACTTTTTAAACGAACACGAATGGATCCTAACAACCAAGAACTGAAAAATGAACTAAGAACTTATCAAAATAAATTAACAAATATAATACGAAAAACTAAATATGAATATTATCAAAATCAAATAAATTCGAATTCTTCAGATAACAAAAAATTGTGGGAAGTAATTAAAGAAATAAGCAACACAAATAAGACCAAGCGAACTATCACACGAATAAAAAATGAGGAAGGGAATGTTCTAACAAAAAAACAAGAAATAGCAAACGAATTCAACTCTGTATATACCAACATGGGAAAGAAAATGGCTGAGAAAATAAACAGAAACCCTAACTACACGCATAAAAAAATAACTATCCGGAATTCATTTGTCTTATTAACAACAGACAGGTCAGAAGTAAAAAATGTAATCACTAATTTAAAATCAAAAAAATCCAGTGGTATTGATGGTATCAATTCTGACATATTGAAATTGATCTCCCAGTTTATAGAGGAGCCTCTAGTATACCTGTTCAACACGTGCATCGATAAAGGTTACTGGCCATCAGCCTTTAAAGAAACAATTGTAGTACCGCTATATAAAAAGGGCGATGACGACAGTGTCACAAACTACCGCCCCATATCCCTAATTACACACCTTACCAAGATTTTTGAGAAAATCCTTAAAAAAAGACTTGAAACATACGTTTCAAAGTATAAATTAATATCTGATTGTCAGTTCGGATTTCGTGAAAAATTGTCAACACAAGATGCAATATTAGAACTAACATCTGAAGTGTCATCAGCTCTTGATGATAACAAATCGAGCCTATGCGTTTTCATAGACTTATCGAAGGCGTTCGACACAGTAGACCATAAAATCCTATTACAAACAATGGAAGATATTGGTATACGAGGTGTTCCTTTGAACTTATTTAGGAGTTATCTCTCCAACAGACACCAAAGTGTGAAGATAGATGACACCTTAAGTAACAGGCAAAACATAAAAATTGGTGTCCCACAAGGTACGGTCCTCGGACCAATCTTATTTAATATATATATAAATGGGTTATTTTCCCTTGAAAGTAAAGGAAAAATAATAGGATTCGCAGATGACACGGCAATATTTTATAAGGCGAACAGTTGGCAAGAGTTAAAAGATATGGTAGAACTAGACTTTATTACAATAAAAAATTGGCTTGATCATAAATTACTCACTGTTAATTTGGAAAAAACACAGTATCTTCCATTTAGTTGTAATAATTCAAACAAACCTCCATTTTCACAACTAGTCGTGGGTAATCAGCAAGTAATTCTTCCTGATACAAAAGTGAAATACCTGGGTGTTATTATAGATTCACATCTAAAATGGGATGCACATATAAACTACATGTGCAATAAGCTACGGTACATCATCTACAAATTCAAATTCTTGAAGAAATTATTGAGCCCTTATCATTTAAAGATTTTGTACAACGCACTTGTAGAAAGTCACTTACGCTATGGAATAGCTTGCTGGGGAGGAGCCTTCAGAACACACCTTCATCCACTTGAGATGTTACAAAATAGATTTCTGAAATTAATTTTATCGAAACCCAAACGGTACTCAACAGAAAAACTGTTTTCTGAAGCTACTGTCTTTGACATTCGTCAACTCTTTTATTATAATACCATCATAACCTATTATAAAAAAAAGAGTTATATCTTGCCATCTCACAGTTATAATACACGGAAAAAAGATCACCACGTCATCCCACTAGCACAAAAATCTCTCATCCAACATTCTTATACGTACTTAGCCCCTAAACTGTTCAACACTATTCCTCATACAATTAGAAGTATTAATATTTTTCATATTTTCAAAAAATCACTGAAAAAATTTATATCCAGTCAATCCAGGCAAGCAATTGCTGATTTCGTTGACAAGAAGTGTTTTTGAACCACTCCAGCAGTGGAAGAAGTACATGTGTGTATTTCTATCTATTTCTTTCTTTTATTTATTTTATTACATGTTTCACTTTTTATAAACTATGACCTGATTAGTGATATTTTAATTTTAATTATATCATATAAACAATTTTATTGTATCTTATGGAATTTGATGAATTTGATTATTTTTGGTATTTTATCTGATTTCACATTCTATAGTTTATAGTTTATATTTTTACATATATATTTAAACATTTTTTACATTTACAAGTTTATATAATTTTACGTTTTGATTTCTTAATTACTTTTTTACGTTTTTACTTTCATGTTTTACATATTTTAAATTTAACTTTTACACTTTTATAAGTATTTTACATTTTCATTAAGTACTGTACAAATCATTCATATAATTCATTCACATATATCAATCGTAGCTATGTTTTTGGGAAACAAGTGCTTTGCACTTATCCCTGAATTACTTTATTCACTCTAGCATGTAGCAATTTAAATTGTATTATTTATTCTGAATAAAGTTATATTATATTAACTATATTCAACCGTTAAACAAAAACTAGATACAAAAAAAGCAAAACAACTGGGCGAAACTAATCAAAAACGAGACATGCCCCCCATATTCACAAAAAACGATCAACTTTATATCAAAGAACAACCTAGAGATGAGTTAGCAAACAAATACACAAAGATACGAGCTATTGCTCAAACTAACAATAAAGTTAGATCCGACCAAACTCGATATTTCAAGCACGGAATTAAAAAACGAAAAGTAAAACAGAAATGATTTTTTTTCTTTTCTTTCCAGAATGAAACTCATACTTCTCTCAATCCTTTTATATCAAACAAGTATAACTAACGGTTCTGTTCAAAAACTAACAAACCCAATTATACCTATCGAGCTACAGCACTCTAAAATAATTGTTTCTAAACATACTTTCGTTAGCTTTATCAATACAACAAAATTAATTCACATTCAAAATACCTTCCATACCCAAATTGAGGCAATCAATTATATATGCTCTGTTGGTCTACTAATTCAACAAGCAAGAATGATACACTCTCAGTCAGATAATTTACTGAAAATTATTATTCCACACAAGATTCACAAAAGAGGATTGTTCAATTTCATTGGTACTGCAAGCAAATGGTTATTTGGCACCTTAGATATTCATGATCGTGAGAAAATTAATGCAATCCTCACTCACATTCAGACAAGTGATCATTTGATTGAGGCCAAAATTAATAAACAGACTACGATGATGCAACAATTCATGACTTTGACTAACGCGACGCTTTATTCAATTCAAGATAATTTGGAAATCATTTCTGTCGCCTTTGCATAAAACTTAAGAGATCAAACTTGGCATAACATAATGTCTTCATTAATAAATTCTCTGACAGCTTTTCATCTCCACCTAAACCAAAAACTTTCGCACATATGAATAAAGTTCATCCCACATTTCTTTCACTCAATAACTTATACACATTAATTGATACCATTGATACTTTATACCCTACGGATCAATCACCTCAATTCCAAAGTCAACATAGTTATTATGCATTTCTGGGTATTTAGTTAGTTTTTTCAGATGAGAAAATTGTATTTTTGCTACATTTTCCTATTCTAAAACCAACAACTTTCCATACCTATTTCATATTTCCAATTCCCATCCATAACCAAATTATTGTACCCGATAAACCCTATTTAATCCTGAATGAGAGAAGTGAACTACATCAATTCTTGGACACACCATGTGAAATATTAGAAGACGTCCATTTTTGCAATAAACAATCTACAACAGGGAAGCAACTGTATCCAGAACATCATCTCCACCATCGAAGCATCCAACTGCACCCTCTATCCGGTTGTTACCCTCGCTGTACTCACTCATCAGGTTACAACGAATGTCGTTTTGCTCACTACACCGATAACTCTACCAGTTAGCGAGCACTGTTCCATTGAAGTACATCACTCTCTACAACCTGGAAGCTACATCATCACATTGCCGGACCAGTGTTCTGTTCAGAATCAAGATGAAATTTTCCAGCATGGACATGAAGCACTCCAACCTTTTACCCTACTTCAACTCCCTCCTTTGAATCTTTCATCAATAGCCAATCATACTTCACCTATTCAACTGAAAAGTTTACATTTGAATGAGCTTTCTCATCTCACCGCCACTCTCCAAGCCCAAAAAATCTTCCAGATACCAAAAAATTCTGCCACTTTGGATGATACCTTTCCACTTTGGGCTATCATCCTTGTTTGCATCACGGCATGCATTATCACAATAGCCGGCGTAGTATGCTACTATCGCCATTGCTATCCTTACCGCCTTGCTCCACGACGAAGTTCTGTTGATCAACAAGCTGCAGCACCTAGCCAACTTAGCCTACCATAGGTTTGCATCTAAAGAGGGATGAGTTACATATATGGTACCGTATCGTCCTGACGCCGGCCCATATAGTTCCACCGGACCAGATAGCTAAGCCGCGCCTGGATTCCCTACCGAAGTATTGTCGCTGACGCTGTTCCTGCCGATGGCCCTTTTTCGTACTGGAAATTTTCATTCATACCGAACTTTATCTCTCCGATCAAATATGTTCGGGTTGCTGAATCACCTTATTTATTATTATAAATAGCTGATCATGTTTAAGAAGTGTTGTTAGAATTATTTTTTAGATGTTGTTGTTACTATAAGCTCTTTTCAATAAAACCATTAGTTGAATGAAGTATTTTTAATCAGGTGTAATTGAAAGTGTGACTTGGTAATCCAACAAGTCAATTAGAGGTTCTAACCACCAAAAACAAGTTCGAATCTTTGAACCAAACACACTGCGAGATTCGAATTGTAACTGCACTCGTGCTTACTCGTTACCCAACGTCGTTTATAAACACTAGTATATATATGTAATATATATATATATATATATATATATATATATATATATATATATATATATATATATATATATATATATATATATATATATATATATATATATATATATATATATATATATATATACACATGCTGAATACTTGTTTCAAGGAGCAATAAATGTTCCAGTGACTGTAAAACAGTCGAAAACAATCCTTTAGGAACTCACTATACCTTTGTATAGATTGTATGGCATATGTCCGACAGAAAACAACTACTTCTCTGGCTAATACCTCAACAGATATTGAATTATATCTATCAGACATATGTGCACAGATCCTTACTTTGAAGGAACAACTTTGCAAGAGCTCTCAGAGACAGACAGCAGGACACCACCTGATCCAAACAAGGAACCAACTGCAGACCGGTTTCGGGATGAAGTCCCTCATCGGTGCAGTCCTGGTTATCACGGTTGTATACACGCGGGGGCCCGGTGCCCGTCATTGTTCGCCGTGATGAACACTGCAATCGCTTACAGGGTCCACCACGGCAACAGATTAGAGAGCGCTCCAGAAGGACATTTCGGATGCGAAATGGTATATGCTGAATACTTGTTTCAAGGAGCAATAAATGTTCCAGTGACTGTAAAACAGTCGAAAACAATCCTTTAGGAACTCACTATATCTTTGTTTAGATTGTATGGCATATGTCCGACAGAAAACAACTACTTCTCTGGCTAATACCTCGACAGATATTGAATTATATCTATCAGACATATGTGCAAAGATCCTTACTTTGAAGGAACAACTTTGCAAGAGCTCTCAGAGACAGACAGCAGGACACCACCTGATCCAAAATCCAAACAAGGAACCAACTGCAGACCGGTTTCGGGATGAAGTCCCTCATCGGTGCAGTCCTGGTTATCACGGTTGTATACACGCGGGGGCCCGGTGCCCGTCATCGTTCGCCGGGATGAACACTGCAATCGCTTACAGGGTCCACCACGGCAACAGATTAGAGAGCGCTCCAGAAGGACATTTCGGATGCGAAATGGTATATGCTGAATACTTGTTTCAAGGAGCAATAAATGTTCCAGTGACTGTAAAACCTAATACCTAATACCTCGACAGATATTGAATTATATCTATCAGACATATGTGCAAAGATCCTTACTTTGAAGGAACAACTTTGCAAGAGCTCTCGGAGTTCGGTTGTATCAGATGGAATGTGAGACTTCAAAATTGCTCTTACTTTTTCTGGAAAAGTAGTTGATCTTTTTTCGTTAAAAGTGTATCCTATGAAGGATATATTCTCTCGGAAAAAAACTTCTGTTTACCTTGACTCTCAAACCACAATCCTGTAATTTTCCAAAACAATGAATATATTTTCAAAATAATTTTCCACGGTTTATCTAGCTATCAGTATATCGTCTGAAGAAATTGCCATATTTTTTGTACCTGAAAAGATACAATCAATAATCCTTTGGAAAATTCCTGGGCTAGAAGCCACACCATATGGTAGTTTATAAATTTGGAACAAACCCTTGTGGGTATTTAACGTAAACAATTTTTTTGTTACATTGTCCAGTTCAGTTTGGACATAAGCCTGTGATAAATCAATTCTACTGAAATATTTACCATGATCATGGATACAAATAAATGTTCAATTCTCGGAATGGGTTATCTATCAACGTGTAGGTGAGGGTTAAGACTAACTTTAAAGTCCCCGCAGATCCTAACTTCCCCGTCAGTTTTTTCTTCAACAGGTACGATGGGACTAGCACATTCACTGAATTCTATCGGTTGTAAAATATCTACTTCGACTAATTTTGACGACTCCTTGTCGACTTTTTCTTCCAGTGCCAAGGCAATGTTGCGAGATCTGCAGAAAACAGGCCGTGCATTATTTTTCAAATGAAGTGAAGCCTTGCCCCTTGTAAACTTACCCAAATATTTCATGAACATCTCTGGAAATTTCGATTGCAGTACTTTAGGAATGTCTGATATATTTATTTCCGTTATTTCATTCAGATTCAGTAATTTGTCAATAGAAATATTCAATTTTTGTATCCACTTTCTACCTATAAGAGAAGATTAATGTATAATTTTAATTCAGTGTAGTAGTTTTCAAAAGAAACTTCAACCTAAATGAACCCCAAAATTTAAAGCAAATTGCTATTATAAGACTCTAAATTCAAATTAGATTTGCACACCTCACATTTTTGAAAATATTTTTGTTGAAAACTTTCATATATTGCGGTTATGGGCGACCACGTATCGCACTCCATACCTACCTGTTCAATATTTACCACCAATTCTATTTAAATGGATTTGTTATTTACAGAACTAATTTTCAAGATATCTAAACATTCATCGGAATCAAATTCAAAATTTGTTTCACTCGTACCTGAAGCCAATTTATTTAATTTAAAATTTGTCCTGGGATTATTCATTTTGTCTTATTCTTCACAAATTATGGCACATTTGTGGCATTTAGCGTCCTCGAAAAAACAAACTCTGCTTCCATGATTCGATTTTTCACAGTAATCGAGCTCGGTATTATGATATCAGAGTGGAGCAGATTTTAGTTACGTGGCCACAAATTATTCGGATCAATCGGTTATAAACGAACGGAACGGACGTTGGCTTGACTTTGACATGCTATTCACCAATAACCACATCCAAATTTGCATCGTTTTTTTCGTAAATAATCTTCAAGTTTGAAATTTTGAACGTTTTGAATATTGCAATAACGAATACCTATACAAAAAGTATTGCTGGTTTCTGTTTGGAAAAATCAAATCATTACTTTTAATGATGATGCACATAACGTCACACTTTCAAATTAATCTTACTCGTCTGCTAAAATTCTCCGAGCGAACAGATCAATCTAAGACTGATCGGATTTGAATAACCGAACGATCAAGATTTACCTCCCCTACAATCGCTTGCAATAAACGAACGATCCAGACTAATCTGACCAGTCCGACGTAAAAACCGAACGCGACTATTGTAAGCATGAATCCCCTAATTTCGACGGTCCCTGCGACGATTCATTGTGAAATATGTTTTCCATTCTAGCTGCTGTACTGAACTTAGGCAAAGAACCAGGCTCGATAAGTTCGGAATTTTTTTCTGCCGCTTCCAAATTTATTGCCAGATCGATGGCTTTCGTGTAGGTTAATGTCTCATTAGCGAAAAGGCGTTGACGAATGGCATCATTACTGAGACCAAACACTAGCTGGTCTCGAAGTTGCTCTTCCTAATTATCGCCAAAATTGAAGTGTTTTGCCGACTTCTTCAAAAATACCCTATAATTTGAAATGGACTCACCAGATTCTTGTTTGCGCTGCCTGAATTAATATCTTTCCGCTATCTCTGATGGTTTAGGTTGAAAATGGTTCGTGATTATTTTTACCACATCCTCATATGTTTTATTCTCCGGTCTCTCCGGGCTACAAAGGTCAATCATCAATTCCAATATTTTCATCCCCACTGCGGTTATCGGTGTGGCTGTCTTCAAAACTTCAGAAACCTTATTCGCTTTGAAATATTGTTCAACCCGTGTTGAATATGTGTTTCAATTTTTTTCTTCCAGTTTGAATTCATCCAATTTTCCAATAGACATTTTCACTCGATTTCCCGACTGCACCAGTGTAATGGCTTGCAATTGTGTGAGATAAATAACTGATAAAGATTTATTTTCATAAATCAAACTCGCATGCCAGTAGAAATCAGAATGCTGTTTATTTTAGTTCTTCGAACGTCGAGTCGGTCGGTAGTGGAGTTTTTCTATCTGTTTAAAAGTGCTATCTGTTTAAAAAGACTCGATACAATGTTTATACCTACTTATTCATAGTGGCAGAATAAAACCTATTTAAAACTTCCGCGACATGAAGGATATATTATCACAAGTGTCACCGGGGGCAACAACCTGACAAGCCTAGACGTGGAGGTTTTAGTGAGTAGCCCTGTGAATCAGTGGAGTCTCAGAGTCGGTCTGGAGTCTCGAGCCTGAGACTCCTTACATCTCTAGAAAAGATTTTCTTCACATCAGCAAAAAAAAAAGAAAACTGTAAAACTTCAAATTCCTATAGTATTCCAATTCATGAAAACTGTGTGTTCAAAAGTAAATTGTTGATCTGACTATAACAGTTAGGTACAGTTACGATACGAATACTTTATCAATACAATATATTCAAAACAATGCCTATTTTACAGTATTTACACTGTGTTCGTTCAGCACGTCCATGAGATTGGATGTGTCGTGGCGTTCTCCCAGTTATAATGTTTCAAACTTAATTCCTCTTATCTGGGACACTCTATTAAAAAATGTTTAACACTCACTAGCACTTGACAGTCATCACAGGTTTTCGATGGTTCCCCTTTGAAGATATGTTCATGGGTGTATCTTGTGTGGCCCAGTCGCAATTGGGAAAAGTCTACCTGATGTCTTTATTTATGAGGAAACGTCGTCCATGGTTTCACAGCGTTTTTGATTCCATTAAGTTTGAAATTTTTTTGGTACCACTCTTTCTGCCATTCTTACCAGACCAACGACTTGATGTGGCTTTTCATATCTCTACTCCAGATCTGCTCGTTTGGAGTTTCCGCCCGTTCATTTGCCGCTTCTCGGGTCGCCAAGTCTGCCTAGTTTATTTCCAGTAATATCGATATGTGGAGGCACCCATCAAAGGACAATGTCATTGTTGGAGTTGCTGATATGGTTGTATATTATTTCCTTCATAGCCAAGATATTCGGGTTGCCATTGTAGATTTGCTGTATGCTCTCGATATTGCTGAGTGAATCAGTGATGAGGAGTGACATCTGTATCCCGTTACTAGCAATTAGTTTCAGGGCTTGAAGAATGGCATAAATTTCACCAATGTATATATGTTCGGTGGGAGAGGACATTTTTTAATTTCATCTTGGAAGAAGAAAGCTGCTTCAACCTTGTTTCCTGACTTAGATACATCGGTGTAGGTGTTAGGTGTAGGTGGTAGGTGTTTCTGTTTTTTGATAAAGGCTTGGAGATCAGCCTCGGGGGTATATTTGAGAAAAATTGTTTTGATATAATATGGAAGTCAATTTTGTATGAGTGTGGGTTACGATTCAATCGCTCAAAGAATGGAATGGCTATTCTACTTGTGCTCGAGAATAAATTTTTGTATCTATTGAAAAATACGTATTTGTGAGTTAAGTGATCTCCATTGGAGGAAATGGTAGTGGCGAAAGAGAGACTCAAATAATGGAGTCTGGATGTAGGGAGGGTTTACCGGCTTCACAATAGATACTGAAAATAGCTGAGGAGTGAAGGGCACCAAGTGCCGTTCTAAAAGCTGCGTTATGTACGGAATCCAGATGTTTCAATAGTTTCTCGTTAGCTGAGGCATACACCACTAAGCTATAGTCTATTTTTGACCTTATCAGTGCCCTGTATAGTGTAAGAAGTATTTTTGTGTCGGCTCCACAATGATGAATCGAGAGTACTTTCAACAAAGTTTGTACTGTTTTGACACTCTTCCACTTGGTTTTTTATATGAGCTTCCCAAGAATGTTTATTGTCAAGTGTCATTCCCAGGTAATTCAAAGGCTGAACAACCTCAATGATGGTTCCATTCATTTCAAGTATAGGCTAGGTGAGTGTGGTTTTTTTCATGAAAAGAATGCTTTTGGTTTCATCAGCACTCTTCCGAAAGTCTGCTGTCAAGAGCCAATTTTCAATGTTATTCATTCCATTTTGTAGACTGCGCTGGATTGTTGAGTTATTGTCCCCTTCAGATATATCAGCAGGTCATCCGCATACAAGCTCATTCTTATTGTTTTTTTTTTTATAAATTTTGCCACTTCATTAATAGCTAATGAAATTAGTGACACTGATAACTGAGCCTTGGAGAACTCCATTTTCTAGTTTCCTTATGTCCGGAAGTTGACCGTTATTGCTTCTCACCCTGAAACATCGCTCGTTCAAGAAATTTCTGCTAAAATTTAACAGGTCCGATTACTCCCTTCGTGACCAGTTGCTGTATTATGCAGTGATTCTACGTCATATCATAAGCTTTGTATGCATCTGTTGCGGATATGAACCATATATTTTTCGCCTGTTCTCTTTACCATCAAAATCGCTTCAAAATCTTCAATTATCTACTTAAAAATGATATACCACTTCCTACCAATTTAAAAACTTTACTAAATTCTTCCAGTAAAAATGTTTTCGATTCCTTGATAAATTTTCTTAAAGAAATTAAATTAGATATTTGAACTATTTCACTGATAACTATCTGTGGCAAATGGATTATCCGATGCCAACTCTCCTTCACACACACACACATAAGCTTTGTTTATGTCGAGAAAAACTGAGAAACTCATCTGTTTGTTTGCGAAGCCTTCATGTGTGTAGCTGTCGAATTCCACCAAATTGATCATAGTTGACCGCTCTTGGCGATAACCGCTCTGTTCAGGAGCTGAATTTCAACTTTTTTCTAGATACCACAGCGATCTTCTGTCCAAAATTTCCTAGAAGTGCTCAGACATTGTACAAGTGAGTTACACTGGTCTATATGAGTCTGGGCATGATTTTGTTTTATCCGATTTCAATGACGGTATTACTATCGCCTCCTTCCATGCAACCCTTCTGCAAAATCACATTGAAAATTTTCAATAGTACTTGTTTTGCCTTGTATGAAAGATTCTGAGAACATATAAAAGGGATGTCATCAGATCCAGGGCTCTTACTAGATTTCAATGCTTCTTCGAGTTCCTCATTACTGATTTTCGAGTTCAGCGGGTTATCCTTCTTCTGGCTTGAAGTGTAGATGTTTTGTAATTCTTCAAGCTTTTTCGTCTCTTAAACTGTTTGGGTAAAGCTGAAGTCACTAGAATTTTTTTTGGAAGTACCTGCCAGTAGTTACACTACTTCTTTTGGTTTGGTAAATATTTGTCCTTCGTGTTCAAGAGAATGTATGCTTTGAGAGGTGTTCGTACCTTCAAACCGTTTAACTTTATCCCAAACGGTACTGATAGGAGTTGAACTATTTATGGATGATACATAATTGATCCAGGAATCTTGCTTGCCCTTTTTTGTTATCCACTTAGACCATGCCCTCAGTCCAATGATATTCAATTTTCTTCTGTTTTGGTCCTCCAGAATTTATTCAGAGCTGTTTTGGATGCCTTTATGGCATACTCGCATTGCTGGTTCCACCATAGTACTGGAATTTCATCCGTTAGTGTTTTTGTTCTTCCGATTGTTTGTTGTGCGTCCTCATTGATAATACTTGTGAAGAGCTTGACAGCTGCATTGTTGCCCTCAGGTAGCTGAAAGTTTTCGAGTTTTTCATCGATGGAAAAGTGGTCACTTCCATTAGTATATAGCGAAATGTCAAAGATGTATCGGTTTTCCAGATGAGGATCGCAAAGAGTTAGGTCCAGAATACTTGAGATTCCTATAGGGTTCGTTCAGCCTGGTCACACCTTCAGTGTTGAGAATCAGAAGTTTTTTTTCTTCTATGATGTTGCTCAGTATGCGCCGTTTGAGGTTGATTGAAGAACACCCCTACTGGAAGTTATGTGCATTAAAGTCCCCTGTGATGATTCTAGGTTTGGATATTTGTTGTAGCAGTCCGGATATTCTACGTTCGTTATTTCTCTATTTGGTGAAATATACACGTTGCACACATTTATTTCTTTACTATCCTTGATCTTAACTGATACTGCTTCGATGTCAGTTATATTAGGAATTTGTACCACATCTACTGATTTTTTTTTGTGTATATCGCAATTCTTCCGCTTGCACTTGTAACTTCAGTAGGGGGCAAATGAGAGAACAAACGGATTCGGAGAGGATTCAGTGCAAAAACCTATGGGAGAACAAATGGATTTACATAAAACCCTATGAGAGAACAAACGGATTCGGATAAAAACCTATGAGAGAGCAAATAGATTTAAAGTGCACGTGTCAGATATCAGATTACCTAGAATTTGCTAACGCCATGTTACGGACAAGTCTTGACAAGTAGGAGAAACTTGAAACTAGTTCAACGACCTCGTACAAGGTCAATGAGTGCACGTGTCAGATATCAGATTACCTAGAATTTGATGACGCCAAGTTATAGACAAGTCTTGACAAGTAGGATAAACTTGAAACTAGTTCAACGACCTCGTTCAAGGTCAATGAGTGCACGTGTCAGATATCAGATTACCTAGAATTTGCTGACGCCACGTTACAGACAAGTCTTGCCAAGTAGGAGAAATTTGAAACTAGTCCAACGACCTCGTTCAAGGCCAATGAGTGCACGTGTCAGACATCAGATAACTTAGAATTTGCTGACGTAATAGCTCCGGTTACTGCCAGGTCTCGACAAGTAGGAGAAACTTGAAACGAGTTCAACGACCTCTTTCAAGGTTAATAAGTTCACATGTCAGATCGGTTACAGACAGGTCTTGACAAGTAGGAGAAACTTGAAACCAGTTCAACGACCTCTTTCAAGGTTAATAAATTCACACGGTTGCCAGATATCCAGGATGTCATTAATCTACTAATATTAAGTAAGTTGAAGTGGATCATTTCCCCCACAACTATTGAAGAATATATGAACGGAATATAAATGCAACTTGTCTACAAGTGAATATTTCTGTAAAGAAAAATCAAAAGTAGTGTTGAGTGAAAGAAAATTTCCATCAAACAAATGTAAAAGTAAATTTGTTGTTGTGAATCTTTCATCTGATTTGAATTTCACTCTTTGTATTGAAATTGTCGGAAATAAGGGAGATCGAGTGATTTTCATGGAACATGAGTGGAAAACGTTCTTGACATATCAAGGAATCATTGCCAGTTATTTTTACTCGGCCGATGAACTGGAGACCGTTGAAAACGATAGGTTTACCATTGAGTTTAGCCAATTCACAAACGGGCGAGTAGTCAAAATAAAAAAAGATTACTCCTCAGTGTACTTAGGGTTTGAAACAGTCTGCAAGCTATGGGAGCTCCAACCCTTAATTCAATATAGGGTAGATATTTTGAAAAGACAGCATTATGGACAATATTTCCTAATTTTGAAAAAACGGGCTCTGCAAGCTGAGTGCTGATGTAATGCAAACTGCTTTAGATTTGCTCCAGCCAGAAGTGCCCAATAGTGAAAATATAAGTCTAACTCTGGAATTCATCCATCTTTACCCAAAAGTTTTCAGAAGTGAATTCTCTGATAAACCATGACTAAGATGGTGACAATTGATGAAAGTCATAACAAAACTTATTATATGTACACATGGAAATTTGCATACAAGGATTCTCGGAAAATGTACTGGAATCACGCAGCAATCGATAGAAATCGCTTCGAGAGGCGAATAGCAAAAACCTCGATAATCATCGCCCCCATTTTGGATTAAACACATAGAGAAATAATATTCAATAATAGATTTTGTGATCAATTTGTAATGTAAATATTATATTAATAAAATTTTTATTTGAATATTATATTGTATTATTTGAAAAAGTATTATACTTATTGCTTAAACCTAGCCATTTGATGTACAATTAATATACTTTTTTTCTTAAAATTTTTTCAACCAGAAACACATCAGGGTGTTTAACTTTTTGGAGCTCTTCTTCATAAAATCAACATCAACATCATTTTGATCTTTGAGAAAATACACACCTGGATTCGACTGATGAACTTTTCTTACAGTGAAAATTTCATTGGACCAGTTTGGTGTATACCCTTTAGCAAATGCCTCTCGATACTTGCTTATTCTTACATGATCATTAATTTTGAATTTTCGTTTCCTTGGATCCACTGTTTTGAGGTGACTATAAGCGTTTTTGAGTAAATACTTTTTATGACATTTCTTTCGGCTTCATTCCTATTGTCCTGTGCAAGGAATTGTTATAGTCAGAAACTATTTCTAGTAGAATATTCAACCATTTGTAGCTTCCTTGTAGGCTGAATTATTTCCACATTCTATTTTTCAAAGTTCTGTTTACTCGTTCAACTATGCTCGCTTTCAAATTGGAGAAAGTACTGTAATGGTTGATTTTCCACTCATCCATCAGTACGGTAAAATCACGCTGGTAGCTATAGCTACCTCCGTGGCGACGTTAGTTGTTGCCTTGTGAGTACAAGGTCTTCTAACCGATGCCACAAATGTGTGGTTGGCTTCCTGTTGTTGACTTCCTTTGTTTCTATTTTTACATCCAAGTGTTGTACACCTTCGCACTTGATTTTACCGTACTGAAGAGAGCTTAAGCTCGAAACACGTGTCTACGGTTGCACAACATTTTGAGGGTTATACCCAATAACTTTTTTACTTATATTTTCATATATTGCCCCTCGCTAAATCCATCCTCATTTGTATCTTCCTGGGTAGGATTGTCACGCTGGTAGCTATAGCTACCTCCGTGGCGACGTTAGTTGTTGCCTTGTGAGTACAAGGTCTTCTAACCGATGCCACAAATGTGTGGTTGGCTTCCTGTTGTTGACTTCCTTTGTTTCTATTTTTACATCCAAGTGTTGTACACCTTCGCACTTGATTTTACCGTATATATATATATATATATATATATATATATATATATATATATATATATATATATATATATATATATATATATATATATATATATATATATATAAAGGTAGTCTTGTTTGCTGACTAGTTAGGAAATGAGTTTGCTAAATATTTGGGATATGCATCTTGTTGCGTCTCGCTTCAATTATTAAAATAATACATCATTATTATTATCGTGAAATAGAGCATCAAAACGTCTGACTTCGAAGTGCGACCTTGAACCTTTTTTTTGTGTCGCATTTGGCACAGACGACAGTATCACTTAAAAACTTAAACGATATACATCGTAAAGTGTACTCCCGCTACCGGCTTTTCCTACGAAAACCATTTTATTTTCCGCTATTCTCATTAATTAGAATTACCCGCATTGTGTTATTTGATAATTATATCGGTTGTGTGTGACATTGATCATTGGATTAGTTCCTGCGGAGCTTCACCTGCATACCGGATTTCCACCTACGAATTCCAGATTTTCATCAAAAGGGCCCTTTTAAGAAGAGAAACATCATCTGGACGTTTCCGAACTGATTCGTGTGTTTCAACCAGAATTGGTAAGTCGTTTTGATATCTCTCGAAGGTCGGGCTCACTGATTCTGAATACTTTTCAATCACAATTTTACGTACATTTTTCTCTCCGAACTTGATCTATCGAGCGCAAACATTTTGGTCCTTCGAGCCGCTGAATCAGATCAGATTACTGAGTGGAAATTGCATTTTCTGGATTTTTTTTTTATTATCTTTCAAATACGATAAAATTTGCAAATTAAACTTAATTTTCGTAAAATTCGTACTTTTCACACTTTATTCAATGATATGGTAACCATTTTCATGTTAGTGTGAAATTATACTCCAATTCATATTCAAATATTTCATTCAATAATAATTAAATTATCGAATACTTCAACACAGCCATATTGTCAAGAAACATTCGCTTCCTTCTTTGAGGCGCATGAACAGATTGCAAGTGTTTAGTACATGCGTATTGCTTGCTATCAATTCTTCTCTTCACACGCTCATTCGCTTTCATTGTACCATTTGCCTGAGTTCAATTCCTTATCTGCCCGCGAAAGGTAAATTGTAAACACCTGATCGCTGGCGCCGTGATTCTCCGCTTCCTATTTTACGTATTTCCGAACGTAAACATTGTAAATTTGGTGTTTTTTTTCACTGCTTTCACCAATCCCGAAGTTTCTTCGCGTCTTTTTGTTTTAAATATTCCTTTGAACATGGAAAAGATAAAGAAATATAAAGCCTACCGCAACACCGCTATTAGCGATATTACTATTTTGAAAAATCTCGCAGAAAAAGCTAAGACTGATAAATCTGTGCGCTCTTTATTCAGAGTACGATTCGCGGAATTGGAGAACATCAGGAAAGAGTTTCTGAAAAATCATACTAGTCTAGTTTCTGCTTTGCTTTCTGCCCCAGATGCAGAAACAGGGCCGGAGGATATTATCAGGGAAGGATTTTTGTCAGAGTTTTTTGACGTGAAATCAATTTATGCTGACTTGTTTGAGTCAGATGTGGGTCCACAGGGATCTTTAATTCATAACTCAACTATGACGGGCGTAGGTAATGTTCAGCCTAACGTTCGTTTGCCAAAAATTGAGTTGAAACGTTTCAGTGGAGATTATAAAGCGTTTACGTCATTTATTGATCATTTCAAGTCGCTTATTCATAATAATAATTCCCTTACTGCAATTGAAAAATTCAACTACTTGATTTCATCGTTGCAAGGTCAACCCTTATCGATAGTTCGGACACTGCCTTTGACCTCAGATAATTATGACATTGCATATAAAACCTTAGTTGATCGATATTCGAACACTAGATTAGTAGCTCAAGCTCACTGGGCGGAACTTGATGGTACCTCTAAAATAGACTCTGAAAACCCGGTAACGCTGCGTAAGTTATTGGACACATTTTCAGAAAATCTTGCAGCGTTGAAATCATTGAGTTTGCCCACCGATCAGTGGAGCTTTGTTCTAGTGATGATGTTGATGAAAAGATTAGATGGTACAATGCTTACTCGATTTGAAATGGATCATAAATCGTCTCAAATACCGAGCTACGATAAATTAACAGAGTTTTTGAATAACCAATGTGTCATTTTGGATACACTTAAAATATCTTCTCAAGGGAGTAAAAAAACCGCAAGTTCAGATTCCTCTTCCTTCAGACAGCCCCCAGCTACGCAAAATCGCATTACTTCGATGTTCATGAACAAATCGCCCGCTTCCTGTTGTATTTTTTGCCAACAAAATCATTCGCTATATTACTGTCAGTCGTTCACCAGTAAATCACCCAAAGAGAGATATGACTTTTGTAAAGGTAAACGCCTCTGTCTGAACTGCCTGAGTTCATCACATGACCTCAGAGCTTGCCGTTCCTCATATGGCTGTACGAAATGTTCCTCGAAAAGCCATCACACGTTACTTCACCAGGATAAGATTTCAACTCCTGTTACAACGGTATCTTCGGAAACCGTCGAACCTACATCGGGTTCAGTCGCCTCCACTTCGGTTAATTACGTCCAAAACCGAACAGATTCAATCGTTGTAGGTTCTGGAATACTTTCACATCAGACAAGTGTCCTACTTGCCACCGCTTACATAAACGTTCTTGACAGTTTCGGAAACTATCAACCTTTACGATGCTTACTAGATAGTGGAAGCATGAGCTCATTCTTAACACATAGAGCGGTCACTAAACTTGGTTTACCTAAGACTAGATGCTCCATTGAAATCAAGGGTCTGGATTCAATGGAATCTTCTGTTAGTAGTGGACGAGTTACACTTTCATTTCAAGCTGCTTATCGGAAATCCCCGGTATATCATACCGACGCTATTGTTTTGAATAATATTTGCAATAAATTGCCAGATTCTAATATTCATTATGGTACCTGGAATCATATCGCTAACCTTCAACTGGCAGACCCCGATTTTCATAGCCCAGGAAATGTTGACGTTTTGTTGGGGGCGGAAATATTTTCCAAGATTTTATTAAATGGTCGTATCTCTGGGAAAGAGAACGAACCCCACGCGATCAATACGATTTTCGGGTACATTTTAATGGGTAAAACCTCCAATCTCTCGTCAAATGAGACACGTGCTCATTTTTGTAGTTCCTACGATCCTCTCTTTATGGAGGACACTCTCAAAAACTTTTGGGAAATAGAGAGTGTTCCAGATAAATTTCCGGTTTCCCCTGAAAATGAAACTTGTGAAAAAATATTTTTAGAGACTGTTCAGCGTGATAGAAGTGGACATTATACAGTTTCACTGCCCTTCAAGGGTGAATTACCGGAATTTCCGGGAATTCGAGATCTCGCTTTGCATCGCTTCTATTCATTAGAACGTCGTCTTCTGAAGAATCCCGCGTTATACTCGCTGTACTCTGATTTTATGAAAGAGTACTTACAACTGCATCATATGGAATTGATTACAGAAAAGGCTGTACCACTCAAGTCATACTATCTACCGCATCACTGTGTGATCAAACCTGATAGTTTGACTACAAAACTACGATGCGTTTTCAATGCCTCCGCCAAGCTTCCAAATCAGACCAGTCTGAATGATCATCTCTACATTGGAGAAAAATTACAACAAGATATTGTTGAAATTTTATTGAATTTCCGCCTGCACGCCTATGTCCTATGCTGTGACGTAAAACAAATGTTTAGAATGATTTCTATTGAACCATCTCACCGAGATTATCAGAGGATAATCTGGAGATTTTCTGCGAATTCGCCTATTCAAGATTATCGCCAAACCAGAATTTGCTTCGGAATAAACTGTTCCCCATTTTTAGCCCTTCGCACGCTACGGCATTTGGCTGATACTGAAGGTAATGATTTCCCTCTTGCTGCCAACGCCATAAAAACCTTGTGTTACATCGATGATTTTGTTATATCCCTACCTTCTCGAAGAGAAGCTGAGCTCACCAGAAATGAACTCATCACTCTCTTGAAAAAAGGTGGGTTTGAACTGCGTAAATGGTCAAGTAAAGATCCTACCCTGCTCGCCGACTTACCCGTAAGCCATTTATCAAAAGATCCACTGTCTTTTTCACAAGACTCTCCCGATAATGCCTTGAAGATTTTAGGTTTATTGTGGAACCCGCTACATGACTGTTTTTCATTTTCTGTCAACCCGTCTTTGAACAGGGTTTGCACAAAACGCACTTTACTTTCAGAATTAGCTCGCATCTACGACCCCCTTGGTTTCATAGCACCTGTGACATTTTTCTGCAAGAATTTGATACAGAGGCTTTGGATATCAGGCATAGGATGGGATGATCTACCTTGTGATGAAATAATTCGCATCTGGTCAAAATATCAAACTGATTTACCACTCTTATGCAATTTGAAGATTCCCCGCAATATCACAACTGCACTAAATATTCATTCAAATTTATTAAAATTCGAAATGCATGGCTTCTGTGACGCCAGTGAAAAAGGTTACGCTTGTGTAATTTATTTCAGAATTCTGGATGGAACAGATAACATTGTAACAAACCTAATTTGTTCTAAATCGAAAGTTGCACCAGTGAAAAAAATTACAATTCCTCGCTTAGAGTTATGTGCAGCGGTTCTGCTTGCGAAGTTAATGAAATATGTTATTGATATTTTTGATAAAAAAATTACCTTTTCACGAATCTGCGCGTGGTCGGATTCTCAGATTGTACTGTGCTGGATTAAAGGTTCCCCACAAAGATGGAAAAAATTTGTCGCCAATCGCGTGATTTTTATACAGGATCAGCTTCCCCAGACTTCATGGTATTATATTGAGACAGCGAATAACCCGGCAGACATTGCTTCGAGAGGTGTGGTTCCTTCGCAGCTCATTTGTCACACTCTTTGGTTCAAAGGCCCCCCATTTATGCGAGAAATGGATGATATTTCGCATACCTCCCTGCCCACGTTGGAGACAATTAACCTTATTAAGGAGGAGGAGGTAAATACTGTTTTATTAACCAACCAAACTCAAGAAAATTTCTTGGATACTATCCTTGAAAATTATTCTTCTTTTAGGACCATACAAAACGTTATATGTTACTTGTTCCGGTTCAGCTTCAATTTGCGAAATCCTTCCCAGAAAAAATCTGGTCCGCTACTGAAGTCAGAACTCCATTACGCTTTTCTAATACTTGTCAAACGAACTCAGCAATTGCACTTCGAAGAAGAGCTCGAAAACAAATGCTTCTCCAAGCCATTGAGAAAGTTACAAATTTTTCTTGACGAAGAAAAAATATTACGAGTTGGTGGTCGACTCAAACATGCTTCAATTTCGTACTCTGCAAAATTTCCTATTATTTTACCCCGCCAGAGTCGACTGACTGTACTTTTGATTAAGTATTTTCATGAAAAAATCTTTCATGCCGGTTTTCGAACTACCCATTTTTTGCTGTCGCAACAGTTTTGGATTTTATCTTCCAAACGAGCAATTCATTCTGTTATTTCCAAGTGTATTCGTTGCTGGAGAACGAAACCCAGATCGAATTACCAACCACTTATGGGTAATTTACCAGAATGTCGTCTCGCACAGGTTAAACCATTTTCCCGCTGTGGCGTGGACTTTGGTGGACCCTTTTCAATTTATTTTAGCCGCCAACGTGGAGTCAGAACAACTAAAGCTTACTTGTGTATTTTTGTTTGCTTCGCGACTAAGGCAGTTCACTTGGAGCTTGCAAGTGATCTTTCAACAGAAGTCTTCTTGGCAGCCTTGCAAAGGCTTATTGCACGTCGTGGCCACGTATCTCATATACACAGTGACTGCGCTACGAACTTTCTTGGGTCTAATCGTGAACTGAATAAATTAATGAAAGATGCAGCTGATCATGAGAAAATAACTTGGCACCCTAGTCCAGCAAGTGCCCCACATTTCAATGGCTTATGTGAAGCCGGAGTTAAATCGGTAAAATCACACTTGGCCCGGGTAGTGGGACAACAGATCCTTACTTACGAGGAGTTCTACACCACTCTGACCCTGATCGAAGCAATATTGAATTCTCGCCCTTTGACCCCCCTTGGTGCAGATATTGAGGACATACATGCGCTCACGCCGAGCCATTTTCTAAATTTGGAGCCAGTCACCGCCTTACCACTTCCTGATTACACCGAACTCCCTATCAACCGTTTGTCACGCTGGCAGTTGATCCAACGGATAAATCAAGACTTTTGGAAACGCTGGCAACGAGAATATCTCCATTCTTTGCAACAACGAGGAAAGTGGTTGAAAACTGGTACTAACCCGGAAATCGGTACCCTTGTTTTAATAAAAGCCGATAACCTCCCTCCGTGTCGATGGTTACTCGGACGTATCCTAACTTTGCACGTGGGAGATGATAAAATAGCCAGGGTTGCAACTGTCAAGACGGCAAGTGGTACATTGGAACGCCCTCTGGTTAAACTGTGCCCTCTCCCACTAGAATAGTTCATTCATATTTGCATTTTATTTATGTGTGTTGTAAGAAAAATATTTTTGCATTGATTTATTTTTTTTCTTTTCGTTCTTTCTTTCTTCCTTAAAATGCAATTGCTGCATTTTGGCAGGGCAGAAATGTTGCGTCTCGCTTCAATTATTAAAATCATACATCATTATTATTATCGTGAAATAGAGCATCAAAACGTCTGACTTCGAAGTGCGACCTTGAACCTTTTTTTTGTGTCGCATTTGGCACAGACGACAGTATCACTTAAAAACTTAAACGATATACATCGTAAAGTGTACTCCCGCTACCGGCTTTTCCTACGAAAACCATTTTATTTTCCGCTATTCTCATTAATTAGAATTACCCGCATTGTGTTATTTGATAATTATATCGGTTGTGTGTGTGACATTGATCATTGGATTAGTTCCTGCGGAGCTTCACCTGCATACCGGATTTCCACCTACGAATTCCAGATTTCCATCAAAAGGGCCCTTTTAAGAAGAGAAACATCATCTGGACGTTTCCGAACTGATTCGTGTGTTTCAACCAGAATTGGTAAGTCGTTTTGATATCTCTCGAAGGTCGGGCTCACTGATTCTGAATACTTTTCAATCACAATTTTACGTACATTTTTCTCTCCGAACTTGATCTATCGAGCGCAAACACATCTTCATCCTCATAATTATAATTCTCCATTCATTCTAGCGTTAGTTATGCAATTTCACATAAATGTAACCATTTCATTAATTTTAACACTATTGCAGTTACTTAAAAGCCAAGAGGTACGCGAGTTCACAGGACAACATGGCATGATTCCGTGTCTGTCATGGGCCATGTCAGTTGTCGTGTCATGCGCGTGAACCTGTTGCTTCTACAGTTCTGCATGATCGACGTACTTCCTCTTCAAGGAAGAACACGTGAAAATCGTGAAATGTGCAACAATTAATTTTTAATAAAACTTTGATTATAGTAATGTTTATAGGTGGTTGTAGTACACAACACAAATTGTAGTGATGAAGTTTTATCTCCAGTCTCGTCCATTTTTCATGTATAATTTTAACATTAACGCCGCATAACCTCACTACACTGTAAGTTACAACCTGACTGTTCTTCACTGGTTTTACGTGTCTTTCTCATATTGTAGCATCCCTGATGATGATAATAAAGATTATCGAAAGCTTGGAATCTGTGTAATAGAATACTCTTATTGGCCTGCTGCATATCCCAAATATTTAGCAAACTCATGTGTATATATATATATATATATATATATATATATATATATATATATATATGTACCTGAAACGAGAGAACAAACGACTTTGTTATATGTCAATCGCATGAGCCCACGACATCGCGATAGAAATCACGACGTTCGCCGCATGATACCACGACATTGCGGGAATCACGACCCATTAACATCACGACATTTTTCGATCTCAATATATTAAAATTTTTCCTGTGTAAGGGAATTTACGGACTTCTGCTGAGGTCGTGATTTCTCCAAGGGTCGACACGGCGGCCATGATGAAATTATGTTCATCAACTACTATGGAATAGATGGCGCCAGATTCCAGAAAGTTATGAAAAATCTGTTTATTTCAGTATTTTTGGGAGGTTGAAGCAAAGAATATCTACAATCAGTATTGTTGATATTCTTTGGTTGAAGGTTACGTACATCGAAGAAAAAAATTATCAAGGTTTAGATGATATTGGGAAGAATACTTCCACTTTGCATTTTGATTATCCTAGGTAATCAAATATAAAAAAAAAACAATATATAGACATGAAGTATGTATTATTGTGGGTTGAAGTTTTTTTTTATATATCGTTTTTCCGTCTTTCTGTTGCACCGTTACGGAAGAAAGTCTTTGAGGTTATACCACAAGTTGAACACAAAAAGGAAATCTCTCACTTAGGTATCAATGTTCATTATAGATTATAAAACCTAGTACAGGTAAAAATTGAAATATTTTTGCAAGAAATCCATCCTTCGAAAAGTAAATCAAAAAGAATTGAAACAGTCATGTTTTGTGAGACTAGGCCCTCCCAAAGAAATCACATAAAAATGATTGCTATTGAAGTAATATACTTTGATTCAGTACTTCAAAACGTATTATCATGAACTTTGTTCAGTTTTGCGAAACATAAGAATTTGACAGTAGCTAAAATTATATTAATTTTGTAGATACTTTGAATGTGACAGTAGACGAGATTGTCGTAGACACTGGCTCATGTGCTTGAATCATGTGAACAGGAAGATATGAAATATCAACTCCAAGGAAAAATAATTTACAAATAAAACATTTGACAATCACAACAAACTTTAAAACTTTTTCTCGCCTGAAGTATCAGAAATAAATAAATACATGTATAAAATCAAACCAGATAATTTAACACCTCTTTCGAAGGAATTTTACCTTTTTCCCTTTGATGATCCATACATACTTATGGATCAAAAACTCTTCAGTTCGGTGTACTCAAACTCACTTAATGTATTTATGACTACACCAAATGTTTCAAGTAGCACATGTTTGAATGTAAATCAAATTAACTGTTATAAGTATTGATAAGGTAAAGTTTCAAGTGCTGTAACAGTTTCCCACTTCTGGTAACAAAAAGATTTGACATTTAATGTTCCAAGATGTGTGTAATCTCAGCAATTGTAGCTTTCAAATATATTTTATGTAATTTTACAGTTCAACTACTTTGTCCAGAAGATTCACTTCATTTACAATAAAGAATATTTTGTACTAATGATTATAAAATACTATTACGAAACAGCATAAAGCTGTGTCCACTTACATTAACCACTTCACTCTGAGTAGGTAACTCAGAAATGAGTTACGACAAAAATCCACATTTCATCAAGGTGAACAACATAGATGGCATGGGAAATTAAAAAAATAAATAAAAATTCAATAAAACGAAAACCATCATCTTTAGGTTCATTCATTTGATGGTACCTACTCTGAAAGGTGAAATATACGAATTACATAATATTCAAAACGATTATATAAAACAGTCTAGACAAAATGGAGAGCAGATTTGAAGAGATACCGAAGACAGCAGAGTAGTACAGGTAGCAATCAGATCAGATAGTTGGAATATTTAATTTGTGATTTATCTTGTAAAAAAGTTGTTGGAGTTTTTGTTTAACTAGTTGTTATATTTGAAGTCTTTGAAGAAGCCACAGGATGTTCTGAAATAACTTAATTATAAATTCCCGATATATTTCCAAAAATACATTTTAGGTAATTTCTTTCAAGTGCAGTAGATGGGAAAACGTGATATGATGTCAGTGGCATTGGTTTGTCTAGCAGGAGAGCAAGTTTAACACCTATCCAGTTCAAAATAAAATCCTTTTCTAATTACCTTCAACTCTTTTGTAAAAAATTAAATACCCACTTTCAAATATATTCGTTGAATTCTGGGATATTAGACGAATCTGAGATCTGAGACTCCCAAAAAAATTGAAAAAATCCAAACGATTCGATAATTTTCAAAAAATTACAATAAAGCATCGTAAATAATGAGTATTTTTACGGGTTTTCAGGGTCCATTCCATTATTGATGATTTAACTTTGAATCATACAATACACGTATGAAATCGAAATGTAGGTACCATTGTTTGACCCCACGCCACGTAATTCTTTCATTCCACTATACAGTAAAATCCACGAAATAAGCACTCCGGCTACTGATGTTATTAACAATTATTTAATTAATAGATCGTTATATCGTGAACAACTTTGCATCGTTATTCTCGTTGCAAGGTTAATCAGGTTAGGTTGATTGATTCATGATTGATTTCTGACTTAATGGGTTTTGTCGTGGGACATATACCCAGGAACAAGTTGACAGAAATTCTATACCAGCAGAGACTTCAAAGTGGATTGATGTAAAGACAAGGAGAGAATTATTCGAATTGAATAGTGAAATAAATGAAACATATTGTCCTTAAGGTTGACCTCTCATGAACTTTTTTTTGAGGAAATATTGTTGAAGAATTGATGAGGGATTATCCCCTGAAGAACACACTTACTGCATGTGAAAAATATTTGTTGTTTTTTTTTTAATTTGAACATAAATTTTACCTCTCTATCATGATGGTTGTGAAAACGAAAAATGACAATGTAACAAAGTTTCACGAGTCTGTCAAAAATAATTCGTATTCCATTGGGAATGAACTAGTGCACATATTGGAGAACACAACCCAAGTAGCAATTCAACGTTGCGGCTACGTGTTTAAAAAACTTGCGCAACCAAACAAAAGTTGCGTTGCCGACCTCAACACAACGTTGTCACAACTCACAACCCTGTTTTGCACCAAATTGGTCAATCATTTTTGGGTTTTTGAAACAGTTAACTCCAACTGTAGGTAGCTGATGGTCGTTTTCTAAACGTTGCTGGGTTTATTTAAAAACAATTATACACCAGCGCCTCTCGCTCAGCGATAACAGTTTACTTTTCATGGTGTTCAAAACATAGTTGATTTATCAACCAAATAATTACTGATGGCCAAAATGGACACTCGAAGAAAACTTCCTGGTTACTCCTACCGTTATATTTTTATGCTCAAGTTACCCGAAAAATAACTATTTCGAAACAGAAATTGGCAACGCATTTCAATTTACTGTCAAATATACTATTGTTCCAGGTCAAAAACCACGCGGCCTTTTAATGTTTTGCGAACTTTTCCAAACTCAAGAATTCAAAAAATTCATTTCGGTGAAATTTAATTTAGATATTGATTAAATCTTGAATTGAATGGAATACACATGAATTATTTATAGAAAACCAAAATAAGACTTCATAATCCTTCATTCATGCTTGTTTACGTCCAAAATTTAAATGACCGGCCATGTTTCCAAATAGAATTACACTTCCAACATAGTGTGGGAGAATAAAAGTCCTCAACGCGACTTTGTATGTCAGATAACTGAAAATATACTAACTTTCAACGTTAGTCTGTCAGACAACTACCTTCATACCCGAAGCGCGACTGAAGTTGCTTATCCGACCAAAACCTGAACCAAGTACAACTAACAAAAAATTGAAACTTAAGCTTTAAACTTCAGCTCTACAAACTGTCTGTCTTCATGAGGGCTTGTGTCTGTGAAGTTTCTTCACCACGTAATTTTGTTTTGCCCAAGATACATAGAAACCCTGAGGTGCGTTTCAATATTACGTCCGACGTGCGTCCGACGTTTAACTTTTCTTATGAAGCGTTTCGATATTAGAATGTCTTGTCCGAAAACTTCATTCCATCGTTTCAAAATTCTTGAGTGGAACGTCCGACCGTCAACTATTTACCCCACGATTTAGGAGAGCGTTTCAAAATTCAATCTGACAGATATCGCCCGACGAAACAACTATGACGTCATACATCGTCCGTTACCGGACGACAGACGTTAAATTGAAACGCACCTCTGGTGTGATCTCTTATAGCTGTGAAACCGACATACAAAAGTGTTAAGGTACGGCCTACTTGATTCGTGGTATTTTTACTGCGTTGATACCGTTTCACCTCTTTAGCACACAGATGGCGGCAAAATTACAGATTCATGATGACGCTTGGACAAGTGTCATGTTATGTAATTTCCAACATTGAATTTTATTTGTTGTGATATTCATTAACCATAATTTGTAAACATTCAAATTTCAATCAAATAATCATGACTCAGTACTTCGGAATGTTGAAAACTCCGCTATTTTCGACTTATACGCCATTCATCGATGAATGAAGCCAACGGTATCAGTGCAATTACAGTCTCAACAACTTTGTTGAAACAAAAGCGAATCAGTGATAACACCATGGTTTCTATACATCTTGCTCAAATGAGTCAAATGACGACTACCATTTAAAGAGACTAAACTAGCAAGTGGGTTTAATAAGCTCTAGCCAATCACAATCTTATAGCATCAACGCGTCATAGCGACGTACTTGGATATGAGTACAGAGTCGAACTCGAACCAAGCAACAAAACTGTCAGTAGTAACTCTCATATACCAAGAGCTAGTCCGTCACTGTCTATAGAGAACGGCGGCCATGACATGTCCAACTACGTCACATTTCGTCACAAATGTTCTTTCATCTCTTTCTACTAGTGTCCCCATTGTCTTATGAGAATTAAACTCTCCTTCGTTGTTAAATTTTAGTCGTTTCATTATTACGTCCGACGTGCGTCCGACGTATAACTTTTCTTATGAAGCGTTTCGATATTAGAACGTCTTTTCCGACAACTTCATTCCATCGTTTCAAAATTCTTGAGTGGAACGTCCGACCGTCAACTATTTACCCCACGATTTAGGAGAGCGTTTCAAAATTCAATCCGACAGATATCGCCCGACGAAACAACTATGACGTCATACATCATCCGTTACCGGACGACAGACGTTAAATTGAAACGCACCTCTGAAGTGCATAAGAGGAACATTTGGGTACAGAACAAAATTTCCGCGATTTGGTAGGTACGGTTTTATGAATATTTTGCATGATTATATTCACCAATACCAAACAGCCAAACACTACAGTTAAGCACTTTTAGGTGTTATCTGATCATAGAAACTTGAAAACTGAGAAATGAAAAGTCATTATACATGGCAAACAATGGAATATTGTTGTTCACCCTTACAGTAGTTGCTGGAGTAATTGTTACATGGCGTATACTTCGATTTTTCAGCCTATTCGCGAAATGCGTTTCCTCTAGATAGCGCTCAGAATTCAAACTGTGTGATGGTGATCGGCTGCCAAAGCCCATAAGAGACCATAGTATTTCATTTTATTTTCATTCAAATCCGAATTGATTACTGAATACGTCGGAAGTTGAAGTAAATTTGTCATACATTTTCACATACGTAATCATTCGTCAAACGGCCATTAAAGAATACAACTTTTTATTGGAAAATTATGAAAATAAACTTTGCCTGTTGTACGATTGAAGCATTGGGACACTACACAAATACGCCCATTGTTTGGACTGCTTAATTCTGCCGCCATTTCGGTTATTATATTCTGAAAGTATTAACATGCAGGAATATCACCAAACTCAATTCAATATCCTGAATTAATTATGAGAAAAGAGATAAAATAGATGCACTAGCTCTTATGGCAAAACGAGACCTTGCAACATTACATCAGTTCAACGAAATAATTATAGGTGTCGCAACCTTCGCGCAGGTCGCTAATAGCAAAACAGAAGAAGAATTTATGTCATGTGTCGCATGTGTCAGACAAATGACAAAATTTTATTTATTATGTTGGAAGTAAACAAATGGAAATGTAGAATGATGAAATTTGATTATTATAAGCTAGAAATTATACGTGACTATGTTATCCCCATTGTTATTAATATACAAGGCTCTCCGGTATGATAATATGAGAATTTACAACATGGTTATAATATATCCCTCTGGGGTACATCGATTTCGAATTACAAAATGTTCTCTTATATATGGTGAACAAGCTTGCTACTGTATTCATTAGGAGCCAATGACCAGGCAGCATACAGGCATGATATCAAAAACTAGTAATTCAGTGGGGTGAAATTCAACTAGATTGTCTCAAGGAACTCAGGGTTCATACACTGTTGGGGCTTATTTGTATGGGCACTTGTCTGTCCAACTCCAACTCTTCGTTGCTCGGGGTAGACACTACGGCAGGGTCTTACTGCAGCGCAATAATATGTGAGGCTTCCATCACTCCAGTACTTGATCTGAGTGGTATGGTGCCCTCTCCTGCTGGCTGTATATACCTGTATGACAGTGAGGTAGAAAAAGGAGGGTTGAATTATAGAGTGAACCTCCCTTGATTCAATAATCTCCCATGTTAGTAATTAATAGAAGTAAAGTGAGGAGGTTAGTGTTAGACAAACTGAAGTGAGACAATAGGAGGTAGGTGGCCTTAATTTGAAGAATTAAAAAATGCCAAAGAAATTTACTCGAAAGAAACCATAATCCAAAATTATGCTCAAACCTGAGTGAGATCTATGTTTCTCCAATAAATTCCAATTTCTGCTAGAGAAAATCCGCAATTACCAAACACACGGACCTCAATCAACCTTTCTATTGTCCGACAGAAAATTAGCAAATGACAATACAGTAGACTCGCCTACACCATATTTATTCTTATCAGTTTCAGGTTTACTTTCTTTTTTTCCTTGATATATGTCAAAATTTATACAGTATCCGCAAGTTGTAGCTAACACCCAGGCTTTGTTACCAAAGCGAATTGGTTTACCTTTGATATATTGCTTGCAACCATGTCGCCCGAAGTACGGAACCATAGATTCATCAATTGATAAATTTGGCGACATGGGCGCATATTTAGCAAAATTGTCATTAACCATATTCATCAATGGTCTTAGTTTCCCCATTTTGTCGTTCTTGGGTAGAGAATTATTTTCCGCTACATGAATATACCTGAAAATTTCTTCAAACCGATTTCGGCGCATAGCGTTAGCTACTGAATTACTATGTGCATCTTCCAACGTCTCCCAAAACATTCGTCTTCGTGGAACAGGTACATATCCACTCAAATACAGAATAGCTAAAAATGTGTAAATTTCATTACTTCCCAGTTCAAGACGAACATTTTTTTGATAGGCGTACATAACTGTATGTTTCACAATGTGTTCCACAATTTCTGGTGACATAAAGAGATCAAAAAAATCAACTGGGTCACTTTCGGATGATAAAGATAGAGGCGGTAAATAAGTTCTTGCTAACGGTGATCCTTCTGATTCATTTTCTACTCCAAAGTCTTGGTCCTCGCTCCATTTTCTCTTGACTTTCTTTGGTCTTTTAGACGTCCTTTTTCTTTTAATATTTTTTTCAACTTCCACATCTGATTCTTCCGTATCACTCTCTTGTACGGCTTCTATAATGTCAACTTCGGCCGCTGCTTGTAGTTGATGCCCACTTAGACGATCAGGATCATTACAATCTTCATCTCCAGAGTCTTCGTCGGTTTCGATACCATCACTGTCTGGAGGTAAAATGTATATATTTGAAGGAAAAACATCATCCTTGTCCAATGTCTCAATTTCATCAAATAACTCTGCCGTAGTCAGCGGTTTCTTCCTAAAATGTTAATTATATTTTTATAATAAGTAGTGGTATGTGCCCAAGGGGTCGTAAACGACCCAAACAATTATAAATGGTTTTTTTATGGAGTAAAAAACTAAATAATCTAATACGATCAAAAGGTTTCTATACGAACACTACAGAGGTATTCATGCATATTCAAATATGTACATAACGGTGCAAAATAACAGACTTACCAATATGAATTTGCGTCCATGTTCCGCCACCAAAAATTAACAAATTTTAAAAGTGTTTCGTCTCGCACGTTAGTCTACTAAATGATTGTTCGCTATACCAGGCGATGTCACGTGGACTCTTGAAGAGCAATATTAGTACAGTTGTCTCATCAAACGCTTGAACACGTGTCTCGTGATCTTCAAATGCAATGGGTCATTAACGACCCACTGGGCATAAATGGGTTAAGTAGTTATTGAATAGAAGGCAGGTATATAGATCATTAATACTGTAATTATATAATTACATGTATTGATTGAGGATGTTCAGTTATGAAGATGATTAGTAATCAAAACTAGTGAACAAATTATAAAAAAAATTGTGGAAAATAGACAGTGTTTTATACTTTTCGTGAGTTGAGAGAGAAGCTTGCATTTTTGTAAAACTTTAGGCTTTCTGTTTTATGTTAAAAATTAAAAACGAAAAGATATGACACAAATGTATGAAAAGGTTAGTACTTTTTATAGTCTATAATAAAATATATTTACATGAGGTTTTGGATTTTTTTATATCATTGGTCTGTATTCAACTAACAAATATCAAATAGGGGTTCCTATAATGGAAACTAATAATCCTTTTGAATTTATTAAAATAAATCTTCGTAATTTTTACCTACTATGCACCATAGTATGAGAACAAAAATAACACCTAGGCCTCTTTATCTCTTGCCCTGGAGGTTTTGGAATGAAACTGAATGATAATAATTTTCAATCCAGAGAAACACTTTACGATTCAATGTTGAAGCATTTTTTTTAACCATGCAATATTGGAGATATGTTGCAATTTTAGGTAACAACTGATTGGGATATGTTAAGAGCAATTTTTCAAGTCATGTAGTGTTCTATTTCCAAGTTATTGACTTGGTCAGCATAGACACCAATATCATGATGTATTATTATTACCCTGTTGGGTTCAGATTAACAGTGCTGCAACTAAGATGGTCTTTGAAGTTCATGGCCATCCCCAGCAGAAGCGTACCTAAGAGCAAGTCCAAGACTATTGTCGAACATCGATAAAAATATACTCATAATCGGTTCAATTCTGTTTCTCAGTAGCAAGTTTGTTACCAAAGTAAGAAAACTTTTAAGGCAAAATGTATCTCAAGTTTGTACCTGTCATAAATTAACCATACAATGAATAACATAATTATCAAATAGTAATGAAGATAAAATGTTTAAAAAACGATTATAAATCAGATGCTAGGTCAAAGTGTCACTGTAATATTTCTGCAGGCTATAGTAACCTTTGTTTAAGAGTTCTCATTTGAATGATTTTCGAAAATTTCACCATATTTTTGAAGTGATTGGGTGGGTGATAATAAATTTTGCATAAGTACCTAACTACTCTTTGTTATAAAATAATTACTGAATTCATCAAATGGATGTGGCAGTTACTCCAAAATATACAAATGAGTCATTCTGTCTGTATGGGACCCAAGTTCCCTAGCCAAATTCTGAAGGCTTAGCAGAGGCAGAGACATATTTATTAATCAGGTTTCCTATGCGAGCCTCAGCTTATTGTCAAGATGAATACACAAAAAATTTAAACATGATTTCTTTCTAGGGTGTGATAACCTAAAGATAAGCTGTTACAATCAGAATTGAGGATCAGTATTTTTGTTTCATTTACATTAAAACTGAGATGGTAGAGTCTCATCATATAAATTTTATAAGTCGGTCAGAATATTTACTTGTTCTAGTTCAATATTATTTCCATGACAGATTAATGTACTGTCATTTGCAAACATGGTAAATGCTCCTTCGATATCGACGTTGCTGAGATCATTCAAATGAATGAAAAAGAGAAATGGACCAGTTCACTGATCCTTGAGGAACACCATAATTATTGTTGGGGGGATCTGAGAGTTCATTCTGAAATTTAACCATCTGACCGCGAATAGATAGGAATGGTTCAAACCATTTGTTCCCTTTACACCTCTGAAACCATAACAGTACATAGCTGAGTGTTATTCTGTGATTTACCGAGTAAAAGATTAAAGACGGCTCCAGCAGCTTCACTTTTATTTGAACTTGTGTACATACATTTCATTAGGCACATTGAGAATTGTTTCATTGGTACTTTTACTTGATTAGAATCCAAATTGAGAAGACAAAATCTTGTGTTCTTTAAGAAAATGAGCCTGTAACCTTTTCTCAATGCTTTTAAATTATTTTTGTGGAAGTGATAATAACGCAATGGGTCAGAAGTTTGAAGGTTCGTTAGGCCGCCCACTTTTATGCAGTGGAATACTTAATGCAGTTTTCAGACAGAATGGAAATACACCAGTGTCAAATGTTGATTGCTTCCACTGAAATATGTATGCTCTGACAGGTATCTTCGAGAACATTTTTTTCAGCTATAGCGCCAAAAAATTTATCAAAAATGCTTCGTTCACTACCGATATGGTTGGGGAGCTTTATAGTTTTAGTTTTTGATCATAGCAAATTTTTCATATTTTTTTTTTGAAGATAATAATTTTTTCTTGCACTTTTATTCGGATTTGCATATGCATTCATGTTTATTAAAATAATTTACGAAATAGTCATTGATGATGGTGTGTTTTCTAATTAAATGTAATTATCTCAGATTAACAGCTGATTACTCACCCAAATCGAATATTTTGGATCATTTATCCCAAAAAAAGAGAAAATAGATTCAAATTCAAGGATCCCTCCACCCCTAAAAAGAAAGACTGGGTTTTCCTTTGCTACCCAGAGCACCTTCTCTTAGTTCTCATGAATGATTGAGATTAGTGGAGAATAAGACACATAACCAACATAAAACAGTATAAATTTTGATTTCAGGTTTGGCACTTGCACAACGCTTCTGTAAGAATAACCCAAGTTCATTCTTGGTAGCTATATAAATCATTTGTATTCAACAGATATCCATCACAGGGCTCAACATAATACTTATACAAATTATTTTATCTCTCTACCTTCCTCTTAATAGAAACCTATAATTATTCCCATATATGTACAAATAAGGGTACAAGGTTTTTTTCTGATAGGTAACCTACTTGTACATGTAGCGAAGTGGTCGACGGACCGAGTTCGATCCCCGGTCGCGTGTCACTGAGCTGAAGTGGTTCGGATTCCACTTTCATTTTGAACTGTAGGTCCCGGATCTCCCTTGCTCGCACAAGCTCTGCTCTGCTTGAGGGGTTTTCTCCGAAAACCTGGGAGTTTAGTTAAAAACAAATTTTACAATTTTCACTTGATATTTTGCTTTGTACCTTTAGTGAAATGTGAATGTTGACATAATTTAATTCTTATAATTCAACTATGTATAAATGACACTCTGCCTTGATATAATTCATTCAAATACTCAGAATATTCTTTATTTCGACCAAACATTTTATGAAAATAATTGGTGTTCGTAAATACTAGCTTTTCTCATTGTTTTCTGTCAATCAGTTTTCCCCTTGTGAGCAGCTCTGTTTTTGAGATTTGTTCGAAACATCTTTTTTTGTTAATGTACCACACAGGTTTTTCTCAAATAACAGAATAATCCACTACAGTTTTTATTATTGAATAAACTTATCTAAATTGAAACTTACTTCCTCCACCAAAACATTTTAAAATAACTTTTTTCTATAACGTTTATTTCTTAGTCAAACATATTTTTGAAATATGAAACTCTTTGGGGGAACATATTACACTAATAAAACTTTTCTTCCTACTTTTTTTCAATAGGAAAAAGTACTGTTTTGAATAAACAAGAAAATAGTAATTTCACTAGATTTTAATGATTCAAGAATAACTCATTCTCATTTAATGAGTCAACTATTTTCGAGCTAGCACATTAGCATAATATATATAAAATGAACTTCATATTATTTCCTCAAGCGATAACCGTCACGTCACTTCACGAAATCCTGAAACCACTGTTTCTTGTGTTTGTTCTTTACGCATGAATGAATAAGGATATTAATTTCTTCATCTGTTTCTTTTAATACAGCATCGGCCAAAAATACATTACTGATGCTATTTTGATTCATCCCAGTAGGGTTTACACTTTCTTCATCAAAAATGAAGTGGTTTAGTTTTCATAGAGATTCTCCCTGTATCAACGCAACAATAAGTTGAAAATGGCACACAATTTATCACCGAGCTAGAACATGGTCTTGAACACAATACCTAAAAGTTTTTCCAAAACTTGAAAGACTCCTGGAAAAATGGAATTGAAATAATCTGCAACCATCTTGAGATTACCAATTTCACATCGCCTATTAATTTATTATCATTTAAACAATCTCCTTCCTGAAGAAAGTGAAACATCAAATATCAAATTGAAAAGTATTCCAATGGCACTCATTTCCACTGCCGTTAGTAAATGATAGGCTTTTTTCTCCTTTAATATTACTTCTTCAATGTTTTTTATGAACTAACCTCACATTTCTAAAAAATAAAATCAGTGAATCAACATCAAAGAATGATTGCCAAGCAAGAGTACGTCCTAGTCCGCCATTAGTAGTCCAAATCTAGCAATAATCCAATAACACCACCGCCATCTATAACCTAGAGGTCACGAAATCCAAGTCCGTCACACACAACTAAAACTTCGCCTTAACACGTCATGACGAGAGTCGTGGTTTCATGCAGAATATTATTTTAAGAATGAGTCGTGCTTTCTATCTTCTCTGGTATATATATATATATATATATATATATATATATATATATATATATATATATATATATATATATATATATATATATGTCATTTGGTATAGAATTGACGCTTTCAATTTATCCGGATACAGGAAATTCGTAGGATGTCGCATCATTTTCAAATACAAAAAAACCAACACTCTTCCTGATATCCTTGGCAGCCCTCAAATGAAGAACACATTTGGTATGATGCGAAGATGGATTCCATATGTAGAAAGGTGTGTTGATTGGTGAGTCTTTCGGAACTGATCCTTGGTCTTGGCTTGGGCAGAGATAATCTGGTATTGTTTTGAGTTTTTTCAAGTTCACGTTCTTTTGCCAAAGAGTGTAGTGTTGTAATTCGTGGTTTTATTATATTAACAAACTTTGATGCATGTGATGTTGATAAACCCCTTGCAGGATCATAACGGAGGTAATTTGCATTACTTCTTCTTATTATATCGATATATGAATCAACATCTTTATTTTTGTAACCAAGAGGTTGTTTCTCGCACAACAATTCATATAAGCCTGCAGTCCCGCTCTATCTGAACTTGTTATCAATAACAATATCCGCCCCATCAAAATCCACAGATGAATTACCTATGGCAAATTTTTCCATAGATGGATCAAAATATACTCCAAAAGTGTCATCAAATTTATTTTTAGTGTCTGCAATTTTCTATATATGCACGTGGCAAAGGAATCGCAAACTGTTGTAAGTATTGTTCTTGTGGATTTATCATACTGGGTATACTTTCCTCAAAATAACTTCCCTCGAAGTCGAATTTTGGAATGGTTGGATCATACTGAAATGTCTCTTCATCAGGAGTGATCTGATAAAATTCTTGAGGTGTTGGTTGATGAAATTGTTGAGATGGTGACTGATGTAATTTTTGGGGTGTCGATTGATAACTTGAACGAGGCGATTTGAGTTCATGTTTCAATTCTTGCTTGAACTTAGTCGCTTGGGGTTGTAGGACAGTAGACAAGAATTCTTTCAAAGGTTTAGTGATTGGTTCATAAGTTCTTTCTAAATTTGATTGAGATTTTGCTAACGAGTTATTCGAGTGTTCATACATATTATGAACACAACAAACACACACCAAATTTTATGATAACTACTGGTGTAGGTGGATTCTGATTTTGTGATTTGCAATTTACCTGGTCCTAGTTATGACCCCAACAGATGAAGACTTGTAACGAACTTGATGAATATTGTAGAAAAAAGTAACCAAATTATCATACAACCTCAGCGTCTTGTTTGTTTGAGTTGCTCTTCTCTTTTGTTATTGACATGAGCACTATTATAAGAAACGCAAAGATCTGTTATTTGAAAACGATATGAGTAGGTACTCTAAAAAAATCATTCTGCATGTGTATATGTAGTGATCATATATTTTCCTTCTTCAACTAATTACCATATAAGACGTTATCTCTGGTTGATTCATTTGCTCAGAGTACATGATTCTTGAACCCGATGATTACCCCTACCATAGATGCGTTTTGAATCTTCAGGTATGAGCGCTACTTGAACATTTTCCATTGAAAAAACCATAAAAATAATATTTCCAAATTTTCGAATCGAGAAATCTTAAAAGTGTGAGTTTATATAGCTGGAGTAAAACTATTGTATTTATTTGTCGTGATGCTGATTATTGCTCCATGGTAGCATATTTGTTATGTTAACTGTAGGAAAACTCAAAAAAAACTGGAGTGCCTCTAAATGCACAAGTTACATGAATCTTGCCAATGAATCATTACATTTTGTTGGAGTAAATCATTCGCACAGACCATGTCATACTCATATTTGAAACTGCTGAATAAAAGAACAATCATGACCAAAGTATACTTGAACTGACACAAAAGTCTGAATCAACACTGAGTTTTGTTCATGAAGTAGACCTAAATCCTTTCTAAGCTTCTTCACTACACCAGTAAATTTTCACGTTTCCTATTTCAAGCTCCACATTTTCAGCAGGCAATGATTTTCCGCTCCTGTTTTTTCTTCAACTGAAAGACCTCGTTTTTAAAGTTAGACACAAGTCACTTGATACAACCCGTGTATTTTCAAAAATTGAGCTTCTGAGTAAGCACATCAACATATGCCACTTCCTTAATTTTTTCCAATTACTTTCATGTTCGTGCTAGGAATCGCACGTTAACAAGGTAAGACCTCGTTAATCCTTGGCTCGCACAAGTTCGGAATTTTGAGGTGTGCCATTCGTAAGGAGACGACAGCTGGTTAACGGAAAAACAATTTTAAAAACTTTTTTATTTTTCGAACCCCTGTATGTTGGTACACCAGGTGTTTCTTTCATTTCCGACCCCAAGTATTGCAAAATCTATTTTTCCTGTAAACACAATTTCTTCAATTTTCAATTTACCCTGTATGAATATAAATATTGTCTTCTCACATATTAACCACCATTACATCTTCCGTTCGCCATTTCACTATGAATTACAAGGTCTTCAATTTTTAATTCACCCAGTAAATGTCTCTTAACACTTTCTATCATTATTGAGTAGGTATAGACATTCTCGATTCATTCTATTTCAGTTCACCCCGTATATTTTTTATTAAGTTTTATGTTTTTCATTCATCTTTTGACTCTAGTAATTAATTATTTTGATCGAAACCATGTTGTGTTCTCAATTTAATCAATTTCCTGTTACCCTGTATTTTCTGACATTCCCTGAAACTCATCCACAATTACTTTTTTCAACAAAACATCTGTAGAGTTAACTCTCGAGTTAGTACCATACTTCAAAACTCTCTCATTATAACCAAACCTGTTTCGACTTTTTTTTCTAATCACTTCCATGTTTTGAATTCAACCAAAATTAAATTCAAACTTTCCGTAGAAAAAAGTCTCTGGGTAGTACCATTCTTCAAAACTCATTTGCATATTTCTATATATTCTAATTATAAACTCACCTGTTACGACAAGAAATTTTGCCGACGATTGACAATCCTTTTGTTCTCTCATACATGCGAAGTAGGGGGCAAATGATATAACAAAAGATTCAAAACAGATTCAACGTTAAAACCTATGAGAGAACAAAAGGATTCAAGGGCTTGAATCCTTTTCTGCCAAATGTGATCTTGTGAAAAGTTATTAGTGGAATTTGGAGGTTGCATTGTTTTTGTGGTTCTCTGGGATTATTTTTTAACTTATAAATTCTGGTGAGTGTGTGTAAATATTATATCATTCTAGATAATGTTCAAGTAACATTTTAATAATGTATTGGGATTACATGCAACCACAAACAATATAATTTCAAGTTATTTTTTTGGAATTGATAAGCCCACGGCTCACAGTCAGATATTGTGATCAAACTACTTTGAAGTAGTGCTATTTCTATCGGTATGTTTGAAATTGATACCAATAAAAATACATTACTTCAAAGTTGTTTGATCAAACTATCTCACAGTATGAAACAAGTTTAACCTTCCATAGTTTGAAAAGGAAAATTCAAACTTTTGAACATAAATAAAAATGTATTATTATTATTATTATTAAATAAAACAATTCACATAACTTCAATATTGATTTATTTCTGGTGTAAAAATGATAAAAAATAATTATGATATATAGAGGGTGTTATTTAAGTACGTGGCCAAACTTGAAGGGGTGATTCTTTGGGTGATTCTAAGACGAAAAGTTCATATAAACATAGGTCCGGTAATGCTTCGTTTTCAAGATACAGGGTGTCAAAATTTCTAAAAGAAATCGTTTTTGTCGAAAATATCTTAATAACCCTTCAACCGATTTTATTGAAATTTGGCAGTGTTATTGAAGGTCGTAAAGGGCGAATTTAACCCTAACTATATCAAAATTATCATTTCCAGTGGCGTCCCGGGAGGCACTGTAACCAATATTTTTGACAGAAAACATGTGCGCCACTGATTTTTTTGCAATTTTTGTATTTGTTTAACATTGAGCAACTGAAATTACAACTTTTTTATATCTAGAATGTTTTTCGTATCTTGCTTTGTTTTTGAGAAAAAACATAAAAATCACTTCATTGCACGTCACTGGCACAACACAATAAAAAATTGTTTTTATAGGGTTTTTAATGATTACAGGTGAATCTATTATGCTTAAAAATTGTTTGATTCATTTGGCCAGTGCGTGCATAGTGGTAACGCCGGAAATGCCAAAGCAACATCAAACAAGAAACACCCTTTATTAAAACCACACTGAAACAAAAATGGTACCTAGGCAATTTGTTTCTTTAAGAATACATTCAATAATAACTAACACAAAACTTACAATAGTTGCTCAAAATGTCCTCCTTCAACTTCAATGCAAGCATTAACTCGTCTTAACATCGATTCCCGAACACGTTGAAATATTTCCGGCGTATGTCTTATCTGATCACATGAATCCCGTATTCGTTGGATTAATTCTTCTTCAGTGTTAACTGGAGTTTTATAAACGAAGGACTTTAAATGTCCCCAAAAGAAAAAATCCAAGGGATTCAAATCCGGTGACCTGGGCGGTCATGACTGTGGACCTGCGCGACCGATCCAGTTTTCTCCATAAGTTTCATCCAGAAATTGACGTGCTACTATGCTGAAGTGAGGTGGAGCCCCATCGTGCATGAACCACATTGCTCCTCTTACTGCCAGTGGGACATTTTCTAGTAGTACAGGTAATACAAATTCCAAAAAATTACGATACTCTTGGCCATTTAATCTCGGGGGTAAAAATGAGGTCCAATGAGATAATCGCCAACAATACCAACCCAGACATTCACGGAAAACTGCTGTTGATAATTATTTTCTATAACCGCATGGGGATTTTCTTCTGCCCAGATATGGTTGTTATGAAAGTTCATAATTGAATTGTGGGAAAAACACGCTTCATCGGTAAATAATATACTGGATAAAAATGTCAGAGATGCAACCTGTTGTTGCAAAAGCCACGTAGTATGAACAACTCGCTTAGGAAAATCCGCAGAAAATAACGCTTGAACACGCTGTATGTGGTAAGGATACAGTTACTCTTTCAAAATCTTCCATACTGTAAAGTGAGAAATGTTTAATTGTTGTGCAATTTTGCGTGTGCTTGTATCGGGGGCAACTTCATGTAAAACTTCTTCCTTCAGCGCCACTGTTCTTACCGTTGCAGGTCTCCCAATAAGAGCAGCCGACCTTTGAAAGGTGCCTGATTCGCACAGCCTTTCATGTATTCTCACAAATGTTTGCCTATTTGGAACATTTCGATGAGGATATCTTTCTTGATAAATGCGTCTAGCCGCTCTGGAATTGCCTTGGGCCATTCCATAGACAGAATGCATATCGGCCATTTCCGAGTTTGTAAACCGAACCATTTTCAGATATCAGTAACAAATTTTATATCTCAAAACTCTTGAAAACACTTCAAATAATTACTATCAAATAATTACGTATGTACCGTTTCAATTTGTGACAGTTATGAAGTTAAATTTGTTTGAACATTTGTTGTTCCTTCCACGGCCCTCTTAATTTAGTTTCAAAACACTGCAGTAATACATAACAACATTATTTGTTTCATCGAAAACAGGTAATATGAGCGAAAAAAATTAAAAGATTACTTCCATGTAATATTAATTGTTTAATCATAAATAATTCATACATACATATTTTTTTTTCATTGGATTAGTTTTGATAGAAAATTCTAAGACTAGAATAGAGTATTGATATGAAAAAATATTAGTAAGACCCCAGTGTTTGATGGTTTAGTAGTTGAAATGTTTTATTGTGTTGTCACAGGGATGTTTTTTCTCAAAAACAAAGCAAGATACGAAAAAAATTCTAGATAAAAAAAAGTTGTAATTTCAGTTGTTCAATGTGAAACAAATACAAAAATTGCAAAAAATCAGTGGCGCACATGTTTTCTGTCAAAAATATTGGTTACAGTGCCTTCCGGGACGCCACTGGACATGATAATTTTGATATAGTTAGGGTTAAATTCGCCCTTTACGACCTTCAATAACACTGCCAAATTTCAATGAAATCGGTTGAAGGGTTATTAAGATATTTATGACAAAAACGATTTCTTTAAAAAAATTTGACACCCTGTATCTTGAAAACGAAGCATTACCGGACCTATGTTTATATGAACTTTTCGTCTTAGAATCACTCAAAGAATCTCCCCTTTAAGTTTGGCCACGTACTTAAATAACACCCTGTATAATAAATTTAAAATAAAAGTTGAATATATAAGTAAAGACTACAATAAACAAAAATAACTAAACTCACAATGACTCTTATAGTTAAAAATTATAAAAAAATATTGGTGTATTATATTCACAAAGTATCGTTGAAAGGTTCGACATATAGAAATATCCGGAGTAGCTCCAAGTTGTTTCAAAAATTCATCTCCTCGGAGTCTCACAAAATGCCTCTACCTTTTTGGATTGCAGCATCCAAGTCAGCCATCTCTTTCTCCATATGTCGAACCTTTCTCCGATACTTTCTCAACTTGGCTTCCAATCTTCAATTGAGTTATCACTAACAGGTTCACTCGTGATTTGTAGCAATTCCATTATATTAAGAGTTCTAATCCCAAAGATTTCAAGTATTCTCTGCGTTCAGGTGTTAGTAATTATGCAGCTGTTTTCATACTACCCTCCGAAGTTTGCTTCACTTTCTTTTTATAGGGTTGTTGGAAAGATGATTTATCAAATCTCCAGACCATTATTCAATCTTTCTTCTGAGGTGCAATCTAACAGTAACTTCTTCTTTTCGGAAATCAATTAAATTGAAATTTTGATCCACAACCCTCACAGTGATGTTGTTGATTGTCTTGATAGTGACGGGAAAATACACAATGTTCAATGGGGTTTCGACTATTTTATAACCCCTCGGCATGGTTGGGAAGAATTGGTGAATCATATGCACTGGATTACCATTCAGAAATGAACCCATTGCAATATTGCAATCAAAGCAAATTGTATTTATTGAAAGAATTTTCACTTCATGATCTGATTTGTAGATGTTATTTGCATTTAGTATTCTTTTTTCGAAGCCTAACAACCGACCAATGGAGTTTTGTACTGAAAAATTGATTTTGATGTTTGTCCGAATGATCACTTTTAAAGTTGTCCATTTTGGATCGATGGATACCGCAACTTTTTCATTGTTATCAGTCATCTGTTTAATGATGAGATCAATAACATCAGTAACATCATAAAATCCTTCAGGAATGATAAAACTGAATTCATCGTGTTCACCCCATACCAAAACATTGTTCAATTTTGTTATGTTTGGAATAACATTGAACGAATCAAAATTTGCCAAGCCTATCTCATATTCCACATCATCCTCCAGATAAATTGGTGGGTTGAAATTATAACTCAACACTGAGGATGAATCACTCAATGTGAAAGTGAAAGACGTATTTTCCTAGTGGCAGTTTATTGATCAATGAAGGAAATACATCAGAAATATTGATTATATAAAAACAAAAGACAATGTTGTCCACATTGGTAAGAGTTAAACTTCTGCATGGAATCATAGTTATATTTTATATTATTGACGTCACCAGCGCTGCGGAAGTATTTTATCAATTCCTTGGGCGGTTTAAGATTTCCATAGCTATCGAAATATATTACTTTGGCATCATCCTTGGAATATGCAGTCCAATGAGTCCCTTCTCCTAAATCAGAATCCAGATTGATGATACCGCACTCCTTGCTTCCAATTTTTCTGGGAAGTTTATCTCTCATAAAAACACCTCGAAAATAAGGAACCCCCAAACGCTCTATATTCTTCATTTAATCGATATTGGTCAAGGCTGGGCGTGGTAACTTCAACAGTTTTTTGGTATGGTTGAGCAAACATTCCATAACCTCGTCGAGGTCTCAAATATAGACCTTTTCCTTTTTGCTCCATCGCTAAATCATGTCTCTTTTGTTCCGTGAGCCGTTGTTTCTCAGATTTTGCTTTATTGACTGCTGAAGCAATAGATGCAGCACCGCCTCCTACAGCACCTAGCGCTCCTAGAAGAGGTAGTAAAAATGGTAGAAATCCACCTTTTTTGGAATTGGGATAATTTTTTTCCTCTGCTTATTCTTTCGTTTCCTGGCAACTTTCAATTCATCACCCTTCTTTTGTTTCTTAGTTTTTTTGTTTTTCTTCTAAATCCCATCCCTAACTTGCTTTTGAGATTCATAATATTAGATACCCCAAATGCTGTAACTTTTTCCCCTAATTTTGCATCAGATGATTTCAAACGTTCGGAAGCAAACGTTGCCAGTTTCTTGTCAGCAATATTTCTTGCTTTTATGTCTTCACTTTCGGAGTAAGCAACGTCGTGTCGCTTACAAGCCTCGTCGAGTGGATTTACTCCTATGTCTCCTCTCAATAGTCTCTTTTCCAACTTGGTGCCACGACCGCAGTAATTATATCCAGGCAGATGTAGTTCTACTGGAAGTTTATTGATCAAGGTATTCAGAAAACCTTGACATTTCTTTCTTGTGTTTCGACTAGTACTAACGACTGATTTCTTTCGCTGTCCCATTATATTATGTTTACACAAACTTGGATACACGTATATATACCTATCACATCTACACTAATGTCAGTATGATGTCTATTTCAATGTGATGAAGATCGAAAAACAGAAGGTGTTGCTTCCAGTTATCAATCATGATGAGATCAATGTGGAGAATAATGTAAGAAAGCATGGTGTGCTATTTGGAGGTCAATCTAAAAGAGGTTTACTAGTTGGAGCGAGTGGATCAGGCAAAACTAATGTTATATTGTCTTTGCTGGAACAACCCAACGGCCTTCGTTTTACTAATGTTTACTTATTTTCAAAATCAATATATCAACCCAAATATACTTATTTGAGGATTTTGCTGGCACCTATGAAAGAAATTGGATTCCATGAATATATGGATTCTGTTGGAGTTATTCTTCCTGAAAATATAAAAGATCATTCCGTTATAATATTCGATGATGTTGCCACATGTGATCAAAACATAATCAAAAATCATTTCTGTTTCGGTCGTCACAGACATACAGATTGTTTCTATTTATGCCAAACCTATTCTGCCATTTCCAAACAGCTCATTAGAGATAATGCTAATTTGCTCATAATTTTTCAACAAGACCTAACAAATCTGAAGCATATATATGATGATCATGTCAGTATAGATATGTCCTTGCAGAATTTAAAAGAAATCAGCACTTTTTGTTGGAAAGATAAATTTAGTTTTCTTGTTATCGATAAAGATTGTCCCATAAACGAGGGGCGATACAGAAAGAGATTCGACACATTTATTTATATATAAACTTCAAGATTGAGGATTGGCAGTCATAATGAGCAGTCAATAACACGAACAACTATTTAGAGCAAGGAAGGCTTTGAGACGAAAATATAAAACTTTGAAATCTGATATAGCAAAATCTCAATCAAATTTAGAAAGAACTTATGAACCAATCACTCAACCTTTGAAAGAATTCTTGTCTACTGTCCAACAACCCCCAGCGACTAAGTTCAAGCAAGAATTGAAACATGAAATTAAATCGCCTCGTTCAAGTTATCAATCGACACCCCAAAACTTACATCAGTCACCGCCTCAACAATTTCATCAACTAACACCTCAAGAATTTTATCAGATCACTCCTGATGAAGAGACATTTCAGTGTGATCCAACCATTCCAAAATCCGACTTCGAAGGAAGTTATTTTGAGGAAAGTATACCCTCTATGATAAATCCACAAGAACAATACTTACAACAGTTTGCGATTCCTTGGCCACGTGCATATATAGAAGACAAAATTGCAGATACTAAAAATAAATTTGATGACACTTTTCGAGTATATTTTGATCCATCTATAGAAAAATTTGCCATAGGTGATTCATCTGTGGATTTTGATGGGGCGGATATTGTTATTGATAACAAGTTCAGATACAGCGGGACTGCAGGCTTATATGAATTGCTGTTCAAGAAACAACCTCTTGGTTACAAAAATAAAGATGTTGATTCATATATCGATATAATAAGAAGAAGTAATGCACATTACCACCGTTATGATCCTGCAAGGGGTTTATCAACATCACATGCATCAAAGTTTGTTAATATAATAAAACCACGAATTACAACACTACACTCTTTGGCAAAAGAACGTGAACTTGAAAAAACTCAAAACAATACCAGATTATCTCTGCCCAAGCCAAGACCAAGGATCAGTTCGGCCCCAGGAAGGACTACAAGGAGTACAGTGGGTTCAGGACTAACTATGCTTTATTTCAACAATATTCCGGTTGGATATAGATATTTTGATGATTTTAATGAACTAGTGGATCGATTGAAACTCTTGATTGCATCGCGATGTGCTGGAAACACCGGTGTGAATAATGAAATTATAAGCATAATGGAGGAACTTCGCGAGGCAGCGATAATAAAATAAAAACCTCCAAATTTGACATCATTTGTTGTTCAACCGTATCACCATGCCTATCGATAAATTTGGAAGACATTTCCTGAGGACATCTCAAACACCATATTCTAAACCAGAAATACTTCCGAAAGCCTCACCAATCAACACACCTTTCTACATATGGAATCCATCTTCGCATCATACCAAATGTGTTCTTCATTTGAGGGCTGCCAAGGATATCAGGAGGAGTGTTGTTTTTTTCGTATTTGAAAATGATGCGACATTCTACGAATTTCCTGTATCAGGAAAAATTGAAAGCGTCAATTCAATACCAAATGACATATATATACAGGGTGTCAATTTGAAAACTTCCCACCCTAAATATCTTCCTTCCAGTAAACAATATGAGTAATCGAAAAAACAGGTCAATTTTATTGTCAAGGGGGACACTTTCACGGACTATTTGTAGCCCTCGTGGTTCAACCCCCTAGGAGGGGTAGATGTTACCCTTAGAATTTTAAATGGGAAGGGTGGTCAAGTGGCACATCATTTTGATGGGCGTTCAATTCTTGTTCCAATGGTACCCTGACTTATTATTTTGTGATGAGCATTTTCCGAAAAATTGCGTTCTAAACTAACAGAAGTAATTATTAGAACGCCTATACTGAGATGCATTATTGTATTGACTCCCTTTAATAAAAATGGTTAGAAGAGTAGGTGGCACCGCTCCAACCCTTGAATGACAGGAATAAATTTATTACGCATGGGATTTTTTATTTGGTGGTTATTTTCCTTCTACACAATAAAATTTAATTTGCGAGAAAGACATTTCCAACATAAAATCTACTTACGCTTATCTTATTAGCTGTTCGAAATGTTGTCCATTTTGCTCTAAACAGTAATACAGTCTGTTTTCGAACTCCCCTCTAACATTACGGAAAACTTCACTAGGAATTGACCGGCATACTGCTGTAATTCGTCTTTTAAGTTCGTCAATATCAGAAGGTTGTGTTTTATAAACAACGGGTTTAAGATGCCCCCAAAGAAAGAAATCTAAGGGTGTTAAAACCGGTGATCTCGGAGGCCATTCAACTGCTTCCCTTCTGCCAATCCATCTACCCGGAAATCTCTCGTTTAACCAATGTCGGACGGGAAGAAAATAATGAGGTGGAGCACCGTCCTGCTGGTAATGTAACAGATCCTCCTAAAAAGTTCATTAACTTCTGCATCAATTTGAGTTTCTAGCTCGTGAGTTAACAGAGGATCGATAGTCTCTTCAAGCATATCAAGGTACAGATTGCCAGTCAAGTTTTCTTCCAGAAATAATGGACCAAGAATGGCATTTCTAAGAATACCAGCCAAACATTAACTTTTTGTGGGTGTTGTGTATGCCCTTCCCGAAAAATATGTGGGTTTTCGTCACTCCAATAGCGACAATTTTGTCTATTAACATTGCCATTCAGAAAAAATGAACACTCATCGCTGAAACAGATGTTTAACAGAAGATTAGGGATGGTATTGACTCGATGAAACATGATTTCACAAAACTCTATTCTTCTATCATAATCATCCTCGTGGAGCTCTTGAAGAATCTGCATTTTATATGGATGAAATTTATGCATTTTCAATGCTTTTCTCATAGTCTCGCGTGACATTCCCGTCTGTTCTGTTACTGATCGTAAGGAGCTCGTGGGCTCTGCAGCAAATGTTCCCAAAACTTCAATTTGAGCTGCTTCATTTAGTACTCTGGGGTTATTTCTTTTTTTATTTGTCACTGAACCAGTTTCGTAAAACTTATTCACCAAATCAAGCACATACCGGTGACTTACATTACAATTTGGATATCTTTCGTTAAAAAGACATGCCGCCCTTCGTGCGCACTTTCCAACTTCTCCATAAATTACAATCATTTTAATTCTGTCTTGAAGAATGTAAACCATTTTTACACTTTTATACACTTATTAAAGTAATTCCTAAACAGCCCAACAGGTACAACGGTATTCACAATACTACCACATAGTTCAAATTTGCTAACCAATTTTTTGCCGGAAAACAGAAACTTTTTACAGCAGAAGTAGCAAAAAAGGAAGGCTATCTGTACAATTTCTGCGATGACACTTAAAAATTCAGCATTTAATAAACACAACTTCACTACCATCTACGTTTTACTATTAGACTACTTTTTTATGTAAGTGTTTGGAGCTAATGGCTAATGTTACCCCTAATAAAGGGTTGAAACGGTACCACCTAATATTCTAACCAGTTCTGGCCAAACCATGCATCTCAGTATAGGCGTTCTAATAATTACTTTGTTAGTTTAGAACGCAATTTTTCGGAAAATGCTCATCAAAAAATTGAAAGTCAGGGTACCATTGGAACAAGAATTGAACGCCCATCAAAATGATGTGCCACTTGACCCCCCTTCCCATTTAAAATTCTAAGGGTAACATCTACCCCTCCTAGGGGGTTGAACCACGAGGGCTACAAATAGTCCTTGAAAGTGTCCCCCTTGACAATAAAATTGACCTGTTTTTTCGATTACTCATATTGTTTACTGGAAGGAAGATATTAAGGGTGGGAAGTTTTCAAATTGACACCCTGTATATATCAATAGGAGGAGAATATGCAGATACTGTTTCGTAGATTAGCATCATAGGAAAGGTTTTAAATAAAGGTGATAAGATCTCTTTCTTAGTCGATCAGCAGCAGCATAATCAACTGTTTGTCGAAATTGTACTTCAGTGCCCTATAACTGAAAATGGATAAAATCAAAGAGGATATTGTAGGAGAATTACATAGAAATTCACGAAGATGCTTCAAAAGAAGGCATGTTATCATTAAAGGTTTGAATGACTTCAAGCTGATTTGGTTGAAATGATTCCCTACTCAAAAACTAACAAAGGATTTAAGTATATATTGGTTGTTATAAACGTATTTTCCAAATATGTTTGGTGTGAACCCGTTAAAACCAAAAGTGGAGGAGATGTGACTCATGCGATGCAAAAAATATTGAGAGATATGAAAGTTGCAACCAGGAATCTACAAACAGACATGTGAAAAGAGTTCTACAATGGAAAATTCAAGCAACTGATGGATGAGTGGAAAATCAACCATAACAGTACTTTCTCCAATTTGAAAGCGAGCATAGTTGAACGACTAAACATAACTTTGAAAAATAGAATGTGAAAACAATTCAGCCTACAAGGAAGCTACAAATGGTTGAATATTTTACCAGAAATAGTTTCTGACTATAACAATTCCTTGCACAGGACAATAGGAATGAAGCCGAAAGATGTAAAGAAATATCATGAAAAGTATTTACTCAAAAACGCTTATAGTGACCTCAAAACAGTGGATCCAAGGAAACAAAAATTCAAAATTGATGATCATGTAAGAATAAACAAGTACCGAGAGGAATCTGCTAAATGGTATACACCAAACTGGTCCAATGAAATTTTCACTGTGAGAAAAGTTCATCAGTCGAATCCAGCTGTGTATTTTCTCAAAGATCAAAATGATGTTAATATACAAGGTGGATTTTATGAAGAAGAGCTTCAAAAAGTTAAACACCCTCATGTGTTTCTGGTTGAAAAAATTTTAAGAAAAAAAGGAGATAAATTGTACATCAAATGGCTAGGTTTAAGCAATAAGTATAATTCGTGGATATCGAAAAGTGATTTTGTATGATACTTTTTCAAATAAAACAATACAATATTTAAAAAAAATTTATTAATATAATATTTACATTACAAATTGATCATAAAATCTATTATTGAATATTATTTCTCTATGTGTTGAATCCAAAATGGGGGCGATGATTTTCGAGGTTTCTGCTATTCGCCTCTCGAAGCGAATTCTATCGATTGCTGCGTGATTCCAGTACATTTTCCGAGAATCCTTGTATGCAAATTTCCATGTGTACATATAATAAGTTTTGTTATGACTTTCATCAATTGTCACCATCTTATTCATGGTTTATCAGAGAATTCACTTCTGAAAACTTTTGGGTAAAGATGGATGAATTCCAGAGTTAGACTTATATTTTCACTATTGGGATTCACTTCTGGCTGGAGCAAATCTAAAGCATTTTGCATTACATCGCCACTCAGCTTGCAGAGCCCGTTTTTCAAAATTAGGAAATATTGTCTATAATGCTGTCTTTTCAAAATATCTACCCTATATTCAATTAAGGGTTGGAGCTCCCATAGCATGCAGACAGTTTCAAACCCTAAGTACACTGAGGAGTAATCTTTTTTTATTTTGACTACTCGCCCGTTTGTAAATTGGCTAAACTCAATGGTAAACCTATCGTCTTCAACGGTCTCCAGTTCATCGGCCGAGTAAAAATAATTGGCAATGATTCCTTGATATGTCAAGAACTTTTTCCACTCATGTTCCGTGAAAATCACTCAACTCCCTTATTTCCGACAATTTCAATACAAGGAGTGAAATTCAAATCATATGAAAGATTCACAACAACAAATTTACTTTTAGATTTGTTTAATTGAAATTTTTTTTCACTCAACACTACTTTTGATTTTTCTTTACAGAAATATTCACTTGTAGACAAGTTGAATTTGAACTCGGTCATACTCATTTTGGAAAGAGAATGTTTGATGTTATATTGTATTCCGTTTATATATTTTTCAATAGTGGTGGGGGAAATGATCCACTTCAACTTACTTAATATTAGTAGATTAATGACATCCTGGATATCTGGCAACCGCTTGAATTTATTAACCTTGAAAGAGGTCGTTGAACACGTTTCAAGTTTCTCCTACTTGTCAAGACCTGTCTGTAACCGATCTGACATGTGAACTTATTGACCTTGAAAGAGGTCGTTGAACTCGTTACAAGTTTCTCCTACTTGTCAAGACCTGTCTGTAACCGATCTGACATGTGAACTTATTGACCTTGAAAGAGGTCGTTGAACTCGTTACAAGTTTCTCCTACTTGTCAAGACCTGTCTGTAACCGGAGCTATTACGTCAGCAAATTCTAAGTAATCTGATATCTGACACGTGCACTCATTGGCCTTGAACGCGGTCGTTGAACTAGTTTCAAATTTCTCCTACTTGTCAAGACTTGTCTGTAACGTGGCGTCAGCGAATTCTAGGTAATCTGCACTTACTCACTTTAAAATAGGTCATTGAACCCATATTGAATTTCGCTGACCGGAACTATGGCGTCAGCGAATTCCAGGTAATCTGACCCTTTACACGTGCACCGCTCCCATTGCTCTCTCATACGATTTGACCTTGAATCCCAAAGCTCCCTCATAGGTTTTGATTGTTTGTAACTAGAACTATAACGTCAATAAATTCCAGGTAATCTGATATCTGACAGTTGACCTTGAAAGAGGTCGTTGAACTCGTATCAGGTGTCTCCTACTTGTCGAGACTTGTTTGTAACGTGGCGTCAGCAAATTCCAGGTCATTGGAACCCTAATAAGATGTCTCCTACTTGTCGAGACTTGTCTGTTACCAGAAATATGATGTCAGAAAATATAACTTGGCGTCAGCAAATTCTAGGTAATCTAATACCTGACACGTGCACTTATTGACCTTGAAAATGGTCGTTGAACCCGTATTAAATTGTTCTAACTTGTTGAGACTTGTCTGTAATGTGACGTCAACAAATTCCAGGTAATTTGATATCTTACTTATCGACATTAAAAGAGGTCGTTGAACTCGTATCAGGTGTCTCCTACTTGTCGAGACTTGTTTGTAACGTGGCGTCAGCAAACTCCAGGTCATTGAATCCGTATCAGGGGTCTCCTACTTGTCGAGACTTGTCTGTAACCAGAACTATGACGTCAGCAAATCCCAAGTAATTTGATACCGACACGTGCACTCATTGACCTTGAAAGAGGTCGTTGAACTCGTTTCATGTTACCCTACTTGTCGAGACTTGTCTGTAACCGAAGCTATAACGTCAGCAAATTCCAGGTGATCTGATATCTGACTTATTGACCTTGAGATAAGTCAATGAACCCGTATCAGGTGTCTCCTACTTGTTGCGACTTGTTTGTAACGTGGCGTCAGCAAATTCCAGGTCATTGAGCCCATATCAAGTGTTTCCTGCTTGTCAAGACTTGTCTGTAACGTGACGTCAGAAAATTCCAGGTAATCTGATATCTGAGTTATGGGCCTTGAGAGAAGTCAATGAACCCGTATTCAATTCCGCTGACCGGAACTATGACGTCAGCAAATTCCAGGTAATCTGATATCTGACACGTGCACTCATTGAATTTAAATCTATTTGCTCTCTCATAGGGTTTTATCCGAATCCGTTTGTTCTCTCATAGGGTTTTATGGAAATCCACTCATTCTCCCATATGTTTTGGCCTTGAATCCTTTTTGAATCCGTTTGTTCTCTCATTTGCCCCCTACTAACTTCCTTGTGTGATTGTATGATTGTTGGGTCATGTTCTGAGATCAGAATTTTCAACATTTCAAAGTGGGTATATAACCCACTGCAAAATGAAGCCTGTTAAATATAAAAAGTTTTCTTGTCTGGAGGTTTCTTCACTGTATATATTATGAACCAATTGTTTAAGGAGTTTTTCTGGATTCTGGTACAATGTGCCGAACGCATCATGTTCGATGAGGAAGCGGTAAACTTTTTTGAGCAAGCTAATCAGTCCGTATGTATCTGTATCTGTATACACTCTGGCGATGCTGAGTGGGTTATTGTTCCTGATAACGTTTTTTAGGAAGTCTTTCAGCTGCATATAATTCAAGACGAGTGAATCTGCTTCCTATAAGATGAATTCTTCCGATAGTAGCAGTTGTTTTTTAATGACGAGGCTAGATTCTTCCTAGAAGACCTGAGACGGTGTTTTTTCAGAGTTTTGAATTCTGGTGTACAGAAGGGGTCAACGCTTTAGGAGATTTCGTTGTCATTTGGAACTGGAGGGGGGCTCAAGGTTTCGGAAACATTTTTCTTTTGTGCTGTAGTCACTTCGGGCTTTTTGAGGAAGCTTTATTCACCTTAGAATTTTTCCAATAGTTGCGGTTGAATGCTAGATGTCGGCTGGGGTATTTGTTTCTTTACTTCTGGAGGTGCTGAAGGAAGTGATGGGGGTTAGAATGGTTTTTGGTTTTCTGGTATTTGTGCCATAGGATATTGAGAAGCGATGTGGACAGGTTTTTCACAGTTGTAGCAGGTGTAGCTATCTCTAGATGAAAGATTCGATATTGTGTCACCATGTTCCACCAGTATTTATTTCGTCATCGTTGTAGCTTCGGGAGGAGAAATGTATACCTGAAGCCAGAAACTCAGTGAGTGGGAATATTGGGGGGCAGCAATATTCATTCTAAGAAGGGATCGTTCCGTTGGAGTTATCAGTCTTTTGCTCTGATTATTTCCTCTCTCACAATGATACATCCGTCGTTATTAATAGAATCGTCCTGGAAATTTGGCAGATTGTTGTTGACTCACGGCAGAAGAATATGACTTTTGTTTGGATGTTCCTTGACTTGATGCAACCTGTAGTTGGAATTCTCTGTGGTTTGGATGGAGGTTCCTGTAGTCAGAAACCTACAGAGTGGTATTGCTCATGTTTTGGCAGTACCGCTAGCGAGACACATCGGTTTCTAGATGCGGTTCTGTTTCGGAACTGAGGAAAGCTGGTCAACAATGAGTCAAAAGTGCGGTTATGAATACTGCCCTGCTAAACTTAAACGTCGTATCTCCCAAAAAGTGAAATGAGAGAAAAGGCGCTATATAGTTATCTGTGTTTTCCAACTACATTGAATTAGATTTGATGAAATTTTTGTCCATTTGTTATAACTAAATGGTTGTAGAAATATATTTTGCAGATTATCATCGTACAAAAAAAAATTATATGTCTTTTAGGATAGTTACCACTTTTAAGCTTAGTGATTGTAGAAAAATTAGGTAGATACCACTTTGAAGCTTACGAATCCTATGTATAACTCTTGGTGACTCGAATTTTTTCTAGTAGTTTCTGCAGTGAATTATGTGTAGTACACATATAAAAATAATTAATACACATAATATTGCCAAGTAAAACATCTTTATTTTGTTTTTAAGTATGCATAAACGAAAAAATGAATATTCTAATCATCGTCTATGTTCGCTAGTATTGAATCGTTAACTGGCAGGCTATTCCAAAATTGCAATCTGTTCTCTGGCATACTTGAAGATAACTGTGTCAAAATTGCATCTTTTCTTTCTTGTGTACCTCCTCTGACTGGTTTTTTGTACATAGGAAATTTCACGCCATATTTGGCTTCCTTGCTCTTCAAGAAGTTCAAAGGAATTTCCTCCGAATCTGCAGCAAATGAAGTTCTATAAGTTAATGTATGTTCTCCTCGTGTTGCGGTGATTTGAACCATATCCTTCCTATAAGGTCGTGGTTGTTGTTTATTAAGTTTGTAAACTGAGGAACAGTCCTCAAATTGGTGAAAGTCGTTTTGACGAAGTACGTTTACTTTACCAGAATTTGCTGCTTGAACAGCATTTGCAAAATCTTCGAGGTCATATATTTTGGGAGTTCTTTTCATTGATAATTCTACTTGGTGGTGGAAGTTATCAGCCGACATGAAAGTGTGCCCAGGTTCAAAGTATTCAAGGATAATTTTCTTTGCAGAAATTTCCGATGAATTGATAATATATGTCAGAAATAAAAGCAATGTCCAATTTTTATTTTGAGAGGCACAAATATCGACCCACATTACTATTGTTTCAGCGTCTCGCATTTGCAGGAGGAATTGATAGGTAGTAATCAAAATGTCGTCTTTTTTTTCTGCCGGAAATAGCGTCATGCCATAGAATGGCAATTGGTTTTAACTTGCCATGTTTTGTACCACCCAAGGGTACAAAACATTGATTAAACACTATTACTCTGGGACAGAATATAACCCTCTTGAACATGTCTTTACGAGGGATCATTATAACCTTTTCCAGGTCAGCGGAAAAGCACATAGTATTCGGTTCAGTTGATTCTCTATCGGTTTTGTAAGCTATTCTAGATTCCTTCGCTTTTATCATATGTTCATTCCAAGAAGTACAATTTTCACAATTGTCGCAAATATTGATTTTATTGTGCTGGGGATTGTGTATCAAAAAAGTCTCGCAGGTTTCGCATTATTCATGGCCCAAACGTGTAAAGGAAATATTCATTTCTTTTGACACTGTTTTTCGATAAAATTCATAGGAACATGTTACATTATATTTTTGAAGGAAGTCACAATGCATAAATTTGAGGGTTATATCGCTGGGTATGTATCTTTTATTTGGTGCGTGTTCTCGTCGGTAATGTGATATAACCGAATTGAATGATTCCACATGTGCCCTGATCATACCTCTATCAATTTCGGATGTTTTTTGGTGGTTACCTTGCTTACTATGTTCAAAAAAAATTGAATTTTTTCTCTGCGAAAAACAATCCTGTACTATTCGGTCATTACCTTTTTTATATCCCAGAGTTGTCAAAAAAAAAGGTTTTACAGACTTCTACTTTGGTCCCAGCGATAGATTTCAAAAAGTATTCATAAGATTTTTGACGTCTTGAATTTGCAAAACCTCTTCGCCGTTTAACATCTTCAGCTGTTATGCTGTTTGCTACAAAACTTCGTTTTTCAGTAAACGTCATCTGCCAGTATTCAGCGTTTATATTTATTCGTTGTTCATTCCGAAAAGAAGCACTGCAATTCTTTTTGCAATTTACACATGGAGGTTTCAGCGAGTGCTTCAATTTACGATTGTCCAACTTCCTCAACTTTCTAACTCCTAAAGGTCCATCAAATCGTCGACGTTTTCTCCCCGCACCTGTTTTTGTATATTGAATTGTTGATTCACTTGACTGCTCTTGGATATTAACATCTTCTATTAGTTCCCTGTCACTTTTATCATGATCACTTTCAGAGTTATCTTCATTTTCAACGATGAAATCTAGATCTTTCAGCGAATCATCTGAATCAATATGGCTATTATTATGAGACAAATAACGTTGGTTTGACATGGAGAGTTCGTCAACCGAAACTGCCTGCAACATTGCATCGGAGTTTTGTCATTTTCGACAGCAAAATCTGCATCTTTGACAGAATCATCTGAGCGAATAGCACTATTCGGTAAAAGATGTTGTGTTGATGTGGAGGGTTCGTCAATAGATACTGGCTGTAAAACTGCATAAACCGGTTCGTCTACAATACCTCCGGAATAATTATTTGTAGACTCCTGGATAACTTCATTATCTATATGGTTGTTTGAAACTGCTAAAGCAACAATTCGCTTTCCTCTACTGCCTGGCATGGCCGTTTTTGAGTGCCACAAATATAGTAAGCATACCTGAAATATGATAAGGTTCCTCAGTAACCAATATATTGTACCAGGTTTTTAATTATAAGTGGCCTATTTGAGATTTATCCGTTTCCATTTGAGATTTCTAGCGTAAAATCATATTTAGGAGAAAAACAGGCAGATTATTTCATCAAATGCGGCTTGCGGTCTTAATCCATTGAATTTTCTTTATATACATTTACGCACGTGTAGTACTTGAGAAATAAATGAAAATTGTATTTTTGCCGTTGCATGTGATGTTAAATCTGCCGCCAAACTAGGTTAGGTTAGGTTTGAACGTGAGTGGGCCCGTATCAGGCCCTCCACTGCGGCCAATGGCCTATGTGGCTCACCCTATGGTTATATTTCTCCAAGTGTATCCAATCTCTTCACGAAATTGCAGAATGCATTGGGAGAACAATTTACCAGGTTTTCTGGCCTTACTGTCGTATCGCCAAATATTGAGAATCTGGTTCTGGCAGCTGCAGGGCATGTACACAGCCGTTTCATCATCCTCCATGCATAGCCGGCACTCTGCATCTTGTGCAAGTCCGATTTTATGCATGTGATGTTTGAGTTTGCAGTGGCCAGTAAGCAAACCTACTATAACTCTGAGATGCGCTCTGCTGAGTTCTAGCAGTTTGTTAGAGTCCTGTTTTTTTCTTGTACAAGCAATAAATGCTGTGGAATGGGCTAGGCCCGGTAGACTACGCCAGTACTCGAGTCTTTTATTGTCTGCCCAAGCTGTTATGACATTCTTTGCAGTGCTATATGCTAAACCGATTACCGGTTTTTGTCCAGTGAACGTTGTTTCGGCCCCCCTTTTTGCTAGGGCGTCCGCGATTTCGTTTCCTTCTAGGCCTGTGTGACCTGGTATCCAGACAAGGAAAACGTTGTTGCGTTGCGCCAGTCGGTTTAAGGTGTCTCTGCAGTTCCATACTGCCCTAGATTTAAAGCAGTTGGATTCAAGCGCTTCAAGTATATGCTAGGTGAGTGTGGTTTTTCTCGTGAAAAGAATGCTTTTGGTTTCATCAGCACTCTTCCGAAAGTCTGCTGTCAAGAGCCAATTTTCAATGTTATTCATTCCATTTTGTAGACTAGACTAGACTAGACTAGACTAGACTAGACTAGACTAGACTAGACTAGAGAATCTGGTTCTGGCAGCTGCAGGGCATGTACACAGAATGTGTTCAGCCGTTTCATCATCCTCCATGAATAGCCGGCACTCTGCAACTTGTGCAAGTCCGATTTTATGCATGTGATGTTTGAGTTTGCAGTGGCCAGTAAGCAAACCTACTATAACTCTGAGATGCGCTCTGCTGACTTCTAGCAGTTTGTCAGAGTCCTGTTTTTTTCTTGTACAAGCAATAAATGCTTTGGAATGGGCTAGGCCCGGTAGACTACGCCAGTACTCGAGTCTTTTATTGTCTGCCCAAACTGTTATGACATTCTTGGCAGTGCTATATGCTAAACCGATTACTGGTTCTTGTCCAGTGAACGTTGTTTCGGCCCCCCTTTTTGCTAGGGCTTCCGCTATTTCGTTTCCTTCTAGGCCTGTGTGACCTGGTATCCAGACAAGGGAAACGTTGTTGCGTTGCGCCAGTCGGTTTAAGGTGTCTCTGCAGTTCCATACTGCCCTAGATTTAAAGCAGTCGGATTTAAGCGCTTAAGTATTTTTATTGTTTTTCGTGTGTGGTGCCGATTTTCCAGCTCCCTGGCACACATTTCAATGGCATATACCACTGCCTGAAATATCGTAGCTAGTTTGCCCATACTAAACGAGCGCTTCACTACTGGGTTCATCCCATATATTCCGGCTCCGACGCCTTCCTGAGTTTTGGAACCATCGGTGATCCAACGTTCATTTGCACTACATAGGTTGGTTTCATTCCGGACCCAGTCTTCTCTTTCGGGAAAGACCACAGTGTAGGACGTGTGAAGGTTGATAGCTTCAGGTATGATGTCTGAGGGCATTCCTAGAATGTTGTGAGCTATTATGCCCTCCAGCATGCCGCTGCCTCTCATGACACATGCCTGCGGTAGACTAATGGCCGCTTGATAAAGTCTGTATGTTGCCCATCTTGCCTCTCTTTCCAGAACTATGTGGAAAGGAAGTAATCCAAGGAGGACTTTCATTGCTGCCGTGGGCGTGGAGCGAATGCTTCCAGTAATCGCCAGGCACGCTTGTCTCTATAGTCCGTTTAGTTTAGCAATGGCCATTTTTTTATGTCCCTTGCTCCACCAGACTATGGAGCCATACTTTATCATTGGACGTATGACGGTCACGTACAACCAGTATACGTGTTTTGGTGACATGCCCCATGTTTTGCCACATATTCTGCGGCATGTCCATAATGAAAGGCTAGCCTTCCGGATAGTCTTTTCCAAGTGCGAGTTCAAATTAAGTCTTTCATCCAGGGTTATTCCCAGATATTTTGCTTCACTCGCAAAAGGAATTGTTACACCATTGATGGAAGGAGGTATTAAATGTTCTAGCTTCCTTTTCCTGGTGAACGGTACTATGACCATTTAGTGGGGGTTAATGGACATTTCCTTCCTCTCACACCATTTGAATATGGTATCCAATATATCCTGAAGGACGTAGGAGATCGTCTCTTCGGATTTATCTTATCGTTTATTACTAGGACCAGATTGTCAGCATATACTTGCAGATCAACCTCCCAAAGCGAGAAAATGGCCTGCAGATCATCCACCAGCAGTGATCATAACAGTGGGAAGAGGACCCCCCCCCCCCTGGGGACAGCCCCTAGCTGGCTTGAAGCCGACACTTTCCTCCTGTAGAGAGGTCGTTATAGTTCTGTTGTGAAGCATAGTTCTTATCCAGTCACATAATATCGGTTCAATCCCTCTAGAGACAGTGGCCTCATATAGGGAGTGAGGTAGTGTATTGTTAAATGCTCCTTCTATGTCCAAGAATGCAGCGACTGCAATTTCCTGGCGTTCCAGGGCGTCGCTTATTCCTGAGACAAGGTTATTGAGGGCAAGTTCTGTTGATTTGCCAGCCTGGTAGGCATACTGGTGAACATTGAGGGGGTGCTTTGTTAGTGCCCCACACCTTATGTGCCCATCCAGTATTTTCTCCATGCTTTTCAACAGAAAGGATGTCAGACTAATGGGTCTGAGCGATTTTGGGAGTGAGTCATTCCAACCCACCTTAGGAATATAGTTCACCCTGGTCGCGGTCCAGTTAGAAGGAATATGGTTCCATGCTAAACTGGCTCTACAGAGTCTTATAATGATAGGTATGATATGTTCCAGTCCAATTTGTAACAGAACTGGAGCTATGCCATCCTCTCCTGGCGATTTGTACGGGTGGAATGAGTTAACCGCCCATCTTATCGCCTGTGGTGTAATTATTTTGTTGGCAACCACCCAGTCATCTCTGTGAGGTCGTTTTATCCGTCCTATATTTGTGACTAGAGGTTGATTGTCCAGAATCAGGCTGCCTGGGAAGTGGTTATTAGCTAATAGCTCTAGTGTTTCTTTCCTGGAGGCCGTCAAGGAGCCGTCTGGACGCTTCAACGACCCCAGCTCCTGTGTCGGCTCTCTGGACAGAATCTTGTGGATACGGGTTCCGCTTGATGTGTTGGACAAATTTTCGCAGAATCGTTCCCATGATTCTCGTTTTGCTTTCCGGATATCTTTGTTGTAAGTGGTTAGAGCAGACCTGTAATTTTCCCATTCACCTGATACCTTAGCTCGGTTAAATAACCTTCGAACTTATTTTCGTGTTTTATCCAGATTTTTGTTCCACCAGGAAGCATTTCGGTTATCCCCTTTCTCCCTCAGTGGACAGTTTTCGTGATAAGCTGAGATAAGTGCAGTTTGTAGATGTTCCGCAGCAATATCTTTTTGATCACGACTATTTATTGTGGACAATCCGTTTTGGAGATGGTTCTTCAGGGAGGTCTTGTATCCTTCCCTGTCCATGCTCCGTATGTTTCGGTATTGTCGGTCTGGGGTCTATTTCAATGTTAAATTGAATATGCCTGTAGTCTGAGCATGATGGCTCAGAGGACACATTCCAGTTGGATATCTTGTTGCTTAGAAATTCTGAGCTGATCGTAAGATCTAGTACCTCTTTCCTAATACTAGTGACAAAGTCTGGCTCGGAGCCGACATTCTTAATTGTAAGCTCCTCCACTATCAGGTAATTGAAAAGAGACTCACCCCTCATGTTGATGTTTGTGCTGCCCCACGCTTCATGGTGCGCATTGGCGTCACATCCTATCAGTAGATGGGTGTTGTTCCTCCTGCAGAAGGCAATTAGTTCTTGCACGGCCGCTGGAGGAGGCTGTTCCGCAGCCACTTCTCCAGGAAAGTATGCTGAGCAGACGATCATTTCTGTCATGCTTCCCCCCTCTGGATATTTCACACGAATTGTTGCCACGTCTTGGGTGCAGAAATCTAAAAGAATAAAATAATCAATGTTGTTTCTGGCTAGAATGCATGCCCTAGGTTTTACCCCAGAACTGACCGCAATTACCTTACCAAATGTGTTACTCAGGCCGGTAACTCGGCCTGTGTTGGAGGTACAGACCTATCCGCTCCTCTACGAATTTTTTGCAAAGGACGTAGGTGGCGGCCTTGGCATGTTGCAGGTTTCCTTGCAGTAGTCTGACTGTTGTATCAGCCAGGCCCTTATTTGCCGTCTTTTGGCGGTCCTTCCCCGCTCTTTTCCTCAGAGGGCGGTTTACTTCCCTTCCCTTCAGAAGTGCCGGCACCCTTTTTGAGTGGTGGTCTGTTCGGGATAAATTTACCCTTCCCCGAGGCCACTCTCGCAGGCATTTTGGTCCGAGGCGCAACACTCGGGACAGATTTACTTTTGCCTTGCGGTGCTCCCCTTACGACAGTTTTCTTTAGAGGAGGCTTGCTTTCCTTCCCCTCCTCCGGCTGCGTCCGGGAGGGTTCTTTCCCTCCACGGCTGCCTCTCAGACGGAACTGAATCTGTCCAAAGCCGAAGTAAGGTTTGAAGTCCAGCTCGTCCAAAGCTGTTCTGGACCTTTTGTCAATGGCGAATGTCCATGTTTGGCAACGGCCCGAGTCCTCTCGGTTCAGTATTACCCAATCCTGAGTGGTTAGACCGTGGTTCATTTTTTTCAGCCTTGTGAGCACCATCTCGGCCGTGAGTCGTTCGTCGGCTTCATCGTCCAGGATGTATGCCACACAGATAAATGGCTTCGGAAGGTCCTGCCCTTTGACGAATTTAATTTCAGCCCCTTCCCATGATTGGAGTTGCTTTGATGCCTCCTCCAGCCAGCTGGCACTGATGTTGTCCACGCAGGTGATTTGTAACCATCCAGGCCGAAAAGTACAACCATGGAACCTCACCTGAGGGCCATCATCGGGTATTAGGCTCACAGCTTCCATAATTGAACTTTGAAGAGCCCTAAGTTGTTCGCCTGTTAGGGCAGTGGTAGGATATTCAGGGTGGATTTGGCCCACCCTGTTGCCTCCAGCCACTGTCCCGTACAAAGGTTTGGCTACCCCCGAGCAAGCTTTCTTTGCCGTGTTATCCGGTGTACTGTCGTCGGATCTCAGGAGTTTGCTTGCTCCAACAGCTCCAGACTGAGATTTGTCCCCCTCCGTTTGCTGATTCGGCTTGCCAATATCTTTGAGCACTTGCTCTAAGGCGATCTCATATGCCATTCCGCTCTTGAGCAAACGAATCAGAGCTTTCCTTCTCGACCCTGAGAGTCGAGTGCGTTTCAGTTTGAGGCTATTCATAGCTATGGTTGCCTCATCCTGATCAGTTCCTATAGGTTTCGGAGACTTTAACAGTTCCCTTTCCTGATCTGGAGTCAGTTCTGGAGGTGGTTTAATTCCGCTCTCCTCTTGTTGAGAGACTAGACCTACGCCCAGTCCCTCTTGTGGAGTCGGAATTCCGATCTCCATTGGTTCCCCAGTTTCCTGGGGATCGGGGGATTTATCCCCCCCGTTGGGGTTCTGATTTTTTAGGTTTTTACTCATATTTGTTCCCACGAGTAGCTAGGGAAATAAGATTCACCATGGTAGAGCCCCGCCTTGCCATGGTAAGGCCACCAAACCAACACATGATGCAGATCTTATTTTATAACCTCAAAAATTTCTTTTTTGAAAACAGAAACGTCTCAAAAATACCACAAGATGTACTGCTGTGCTGGTTGAATTAACAAATACAATTTCACACTTACCCCAAAGATATGAAGTCACTTTTCACAGGTATTTATTAAAAACGAGACACAGATTAATGTTATAAGAATGTAGGCTTTCACAGTTCACAGATTGTTTGTTCTAACAGCACTGATAAACGTGCAAAATGGTGGTACGTCATTCTGCGTAAAAACAATATACTTAGCTTAAAAGTGGTAACGCCTGATATTTTCGGACATACCACTTTTTAGTTAAGTAATGGCAGATACCACATTTAAGGTTCCTGTATCACTTATATTTTGGATACCCGACTTTTTTGTTTGATGAATTATTCAGTTTTTAGCAGCTTTTGCCACTTCCAAGAGTAGATAAGCTATGCCGATCCTAAAAGCAGCATTGGGAAAACAGTGTGTTAGAGAGAGCAAATCCGAGCGTGTGTGTGTGAGAAAGAAAGAGCGTGTGTGACGTAGTTGAGGACTTCTCAGTCGAGAGCGTCAAATTTCAATTTGTCATCCGCCTTCTTTCATTGTACCACGGAACACCTCCTACCACAGAACACCATCATGTCACTCTTGCATGGGCGCGCGAATTCAAATTTCATCGCGTGTGTGAAAATAGCGTATTTTGATGAATAAAAAAGATCTCGGCCGTGGGGATCGATCTGACTACCTCCAGATTATGGAGCGGACATTGAACACACTTGGCTACGGACCTCGCTGTGAATGTAGATGAAAATGTTTGCTATACGGCTGACGTGCCATGATTTTGTTGTTGGTTTGTCAACGTCCTGTATACAGCAGACATTAAAAATTATACACACACACACAGTGTAGTTGAAGAAGGTGTTGGAGAAAAATACATCAGTGAGGATATGGTTCATTTGCGGTGTGTCGCAGTGTCATTGGGGGATGCCTACATGGGGAGTGCAAAATGGGGTAATGCAATATGGGACATTTGTAAACATGTAGTGGTGGGGTTGTAGGATGTTTTTGTAACAGCCAGTAGCTGAAATAATTAGTGACACTATGATATTTGACGAGTATAGACGTAAGCTTGAAGAATTTTGTAAACGTGTGCAAGAATTGAAAAAAGTCATTGAAATTTACGAGGATGCCAAAAACACTTTGAGTCTACTGAGTAATTAAGTATTTGTGATAGCGCATTCGAACGTAATAAACCACAAACACAGTATCCTCTACATAGCATACACCTCAACCAAAATGCCGTTGTTAACCACACATTTCATTCTTCTGACTGCAATCGTTGACAATGTATTGTACGTTAGCTCACCAAATGGAGTGAAAGATATAGCAGTATGTTTTCCCAAGGAGGAATTGAAGGAATGTAATCGAACCGAGTGGAAGATGATGCGATTCACCAAAGTGAATGAAGGAAAGCTACCGTTATTCGAGGTGGATTTACCGAAAAATGAATCTCTCAAATATAAATTTAAACTCATATTCGAAGACCGTACAGAAAGAGATACTGAACATTGGGAAAATATTGCAGCAACCGTGAAAAGGCCAACAGAACATCTGAAAGAAGTAGAAAATAAATAGTGTAGAATTTTCGTTATAGTGTGCATAATTTTAACATTTATTTCGATATTATTATTGAAACCCATAATTAATAGCAAATATTTGTGGAATACTTGCTCCAAATAAAATAAATTCAAATGAATAATTTGTATTTCATTTTCGAGGTAAATAATATCCAAAGTAGATATCCGCTCAACAACAAGTTGGTAATAACAGCGGTGATCTCACGGTCACAGTCCGTTGATATCGGAGGAACGCATTAGCATAGAAATAACCGATTAGAAAAAAATACTGATTAGCATATATTAGAATTACAGACGTTCAATTAAAACATGTTGAACTCGGAGCCACGGGCGGTCGAAAGCGTTAGTTGAGAAATATAAAAATACTGATTAGCATATAGTTGAATAACAGGCGTTCATATAAACAAGTTAACCTCGGAGTCACGGCCAGCGATAGTGGTTAGTTGAGAAATAGCAGATTATTATCATGAAACCGACTCGAGTTTTTTGAAAGTATAATGTTATTTCCAAATCAGTCAAAAAATGTTTTGTTTTTCAAATTAATAAAATGTGGTTAACTGCTTTTGACTAATACCACGACGACAACTGATTTATATTGAACAGATACGTGTGCAAGCAATTGCAAGTGCTCTCTGTAACCAATTAATGGAATTTTATTTTATTCTAGTTTTTCTATAATTTTTTCTATTCTTTCTTTTTACTTCAATATACACTGACAACGTAGACTCATGACAAACAACTCTTACTTCCTTAGCAAATACCATGACGAGTCTTGAATTACATCTAACATATACCTGTGCAATGATCCTCATTGCAGAGGACTGAATTGTGTTTTTCATTATAATTTCCGGTTCAAACTTTGACTAAAAGTTAATTATGATTGTTTTCGTTGGCTTCGAGTTTTTTGAAAGTATAATGTTATTTATAAATCAGTCAAAAAATGTTTTGTTTTTCAAATTAATAAAATGTGGTACATTTTTGCGTATTCTCGATTAAAATAAAAAACTTTTATATTTATTTTTGTTGTTTCAGATGGATTTGAAAAAATTGAACCAAGCATCTCTGGTAGAAAAGAAATCCATAATCAAGTTGGCTGATCTTCCAGTGGGGGCGCCACAATCAATTAACCTAGCAAAAATTGTTAAAAGCAAGTTTGAAGACGTCATACATCGTTCCCATCTGACGGAATTTTCATCAGGGAAATATTCCATAATATTCCGAGGGGTAATCGACATAGGCAAGACGAATCCAGCCACATCGTTTGAAATTATTCAAAATTAATCCATATACATAGGAGAGAGAGAGAGGGTAAATATTTTTTTTTGTTAATTGTTTTTCAAAATGATTGATATCGCAAAAAAATCTGATAATCTACTGACATTCATTAAAAAGAATAAAAAAATTTTATTCGATAATTTCACAAGTAGAGATGAGGAAGTTTGGCTAAATCGTTTGAGGAAATACATAAGGTTGTGCAACAAAGAAAAACATTTTCAAAAAATCATTCAAAATAGACATCGTGGTGGGAGTCTCTTACCAAAATTGAGAGACAGAGTTAAATGGGAAGATGTTGTTTCATGTTTTTCAAGTAGAGGCATCATTTTAAATTTGATTCATAAGGACTTAAAGCAATTTTTTGCTGATGCTTTGATTTTATTTAGAAATAAAATAAAAAAAAATATTGGTAAAATTTCCGATAATCAAAGTTAATATTAAATTTTGTGGAGAATTTGTAAAGAAATCAGATGATGGTGAAATTTTGAATTTGAAATACTTCAATACTAAAAATGTTATTATAGATGCATCAACAGATTTACAACGTTGGTTTTGTGATAACGTGTGTGATCAAATTTTCAACAAATTGGGTGATTTTTCAGAACGTGATTCAGGGTGGGGGTTGCATGAAATCATATTAATGGAGGTAAACGTAAACAAATTTGAATTGGGGAACGGGTCTTCGTTCATTAGACTACTTGATCAGATTTCAAGAAAGCATGCATGTATAAATGTAAAGAACACCGACTCAGCATGTTTTTATTGGAGTGTTGTGAGCGCTCTTAATCCTGTAAAATTTCATGCACTGGTTCGTATCCATATTATAGTACTGTCCTACATACAGAGGATCTTGAAACACCTATGTCTCTACACCGAATTTCCAAATTTGAAAAAGCTAATGATATTTCTGTGAACGTTCACACATTGGAACTAAACGTAGTTAAAGGAAAAACATTTTACATAGTGGTACCAGCACGATTAACCAAAAGTAAACAGGAACGTCATGTCAATCTATTATTAATACAAAATGAATATTTTCCAAAATTGAATGATTATGAAGCTCCTCCAGTTGATGAAACTGATTCTGATATCAAATACCATTACTGCTGGATCAAAGATATGTCTAAAAATTATTGTCATCCCAAGTTAATAAACATAAACATAAAATATATTTTTGCGATAGATGTTTCAATTATTTTTGTTCCGAACAGAACTTGAAAGATCATGAGGAGCTTTGTTCCCAATTGAATCAAGGCAAAATTTCATTTCCAAATTATGACCATGTAGAATTAAAAAATTTCACTTACAAACAAACGACTCCGTTCGTCATTTATGCAGACTTTGAATGTCAATTGGAAAATGTTAATGATATAGTATCATCCAAAACAAAAAAGTATCAAAAACATGTGGCTTATAGTGCTGGATTTTATGTAAAACGTGACTTCGATGATTCGTTATCGTTTTTCAATAGTCATCGTGGTAGTGATTTGCGAATGAAATGTCGAGGATAGCTGTAATCATTCAATCAAAAATTAAGACGATCGTGCCGATGGTTGAGAAATCAAATACATGTGGGGCAACTATTCGTCACATTTGTGAAAAACCCTTTTGATCCAATAACATCATCGTTCGTGACCAGAACCATTTCACCGGAGAGTACCGAGGCCTTTCGCACCAATCTTGCAATCTCAATTTTCGAAAATTGTTCGTAAAGCCCATTGTTTTCCATAATCTCTCAAGTTACGACAGTCATTTTATGATAAGTGATTTGAGTAAGAGGGGACGTATGAGCATACTTCCAACAAACAAGGAAAAATACATTTCTTCCACACTGTACGATGAAGGTACAGATATAAAATTTCGATTCATTGACTCTTTTCGATTCATGGGAGCATCTTTGGATGAATTATCATCAATTTTAGATCAAAATGATATGAAAATATTGAGAACAGAATTCATTCACTTGAATGATGGAAAATTCACGCTGTTGACCAAGAAGGGGGTATTTCCTTACGATCATATTGATTGTATGGAAAAGTTAAATGGAACATCATTACCCCCAAAAAAATGTTTTTATTTTATTTTATTTTTATTGAATCAATACATGACTCCTCTGGAAATGGAAAAACCCTACGATAAAATTGAAGTTACTTTTTTGTAATATCTAACAGAAAACAACTACTTCCCCTGCAAAAGCCACGCTGGATATTGAACTACATCTGATAGATATTGAGAAAGACCCTATATAACTTGAAGAAAAAAAGTGAAAATTTGCATTTTCATTCAGATAGTTGATTATTTATTAAATGTCCAGTTTCCATTGGAGATTCTCATCTATGAATGATCACTTACAGAAAATCTCTCATTTCATTGACGCGTGGATTGCATCACTTTCGCTAGGCCTCCAATACATTTTGGTCGACAAAAATCTATTTCACTCTTCTAAGATCATCAGGGAGGTCGAAAGAATTGGAAAACATTCTCTTCAGAAGCAATTTCACACTGTAATGAGGAATATTTGGACTATTTCTTGTGCGGTGAAACTTTGAAAATATTTTTTTTTTGATACATCTGAATAACATTCTCCCTTATCTCATTCATAGATAAGAATCTCCAATGGAAACTGGACATTTAATAAATAATCAACTATCTGAATGAAATTGCAAATTTTCACTTTTAGATTTTTTCTTCAAGTTATATAGGGTCTTTCTCAATATCAATCAGATGTAGTTCAATGTCCAGCGTGGCTTTAGCCGGGGAAGTAGTTGTTTTCTCTTAGATATTACAAAAAAGTAACTTCAATTTTATCGTAGGGTTTTTCCATTTCCATAGGAGTCATGTATTGATTCAATTTTCAATTGAGAATGTTTCTCTTTAAAACATGAATCCATTCCAAGAGAGGTTATCTTGTACGATGGAAAACAGCTACTAAATTTCAACTTTCAGTCGCAGATGATTCCACAACTGACTTTATGAACATCCTGTTCATATTTTCAATGAAATCAACATACAATTGTATATGTTTTTTTATGTAATAAATGATTATGTATAAACCTGTTTTGTTTTCTTTATTCATAAATAAAACAAAGGAAACCTCATTTTTCATTCATTTCCAAATCTTTGAACAAATCATTTTTAAAATAATTTATATATTCTCTAAGAGCATTCGAATATAAACTAGAGTCTGATGGTATAATTTCGAAACAAATGTTCGTAATTTCTTTAAACGTTAAATTTGTTCTGTTACTATTGAATTGGGTTTTGATAAGATGCAACAAGTTTTTGTAGTATACACAAAAGTTAAAATTACCCAACATTTCAATGCGATGTGACAGCACTGCTTTATGTAACTTCAGAATGGCATCAATGTCTTTTTCGAGGAAGTCCAAGTTGGTGTCTCCTCTGGTAATGGTGATCTGCTTTACATCGCTTGCGATGAATTGTATCACATAAACAAAGTCTCCGCAAGCCGTTGTAATGGAATCATACTCTTCGGGATATTCAAATGCTGCTTCGAAGAAATTCATTTTTATAGAATGTAGAATTTCAATGAGGGTACTCCATTCGATTGCACCGAATGGTATGCTTCGATAAGAATATGTTTGCTTCAAAGTGATGCATGGACTGAAGCATCTGGCTGGACTCAGCCCACAACGAATTTCGTAAGTATCTATAGGATGGGTCATCAGTAGAAGTTGGTGTTGTTCTTCACATGCAGCCAATTCATACCTTTGGAGCGCTCGATTGAGTTCATCATTTCGGTTTTCGAGGGTGAGCGAATAGTAATCAGGGCCATCATTCATATCAATTTCAAACGAGGTAGAATCTTGGCTGCTACCATAACCACTATCACTGTCGGTGTACATGCTCACACTCAGGTTGTAACAAGCAAAACTGACTTCAAAATACTTTAAACATTATATATATATATATATATATATATATATATATATATATATATATATATATATATATATATATATATATATATATATATATATATATATATATATATATATATATATATTGTTATGAAATTAGATCAACTAAATAGAAAAATACAATTTCAAAATAAAAATTTTATCATCTCAAAATTTCATCAGAAAGCCCAAGCAAATACTTATTTTTTTGTACTCAATATCTTTCATATTATAGAAAACTTCACAATTATAACAAAATTTTATCAGAAAAACTTTTTACCAAACCAAACGACACAGAAATACTGACAAAACATGAAAGTAATCGTAAGACGACGGACAGTATATGGCCTTTTCAAGAATGCCATTTTTCAAAGCACTAAAATTAAAATAATAAATTTTGAACAACAGTTAACTCATTAGAATCAAGAAACAAATCCAAATTCAATTTACAATTTTGAAAAACAATGATTTTCAAATAAATTTGGGAAAAACTTGCTATTTAAAATAAAATCACTTTGTATATCATATTTGAGTTATTTGACAATGTAAAACAGAAAGTACGTTGGAATTGAGATGTCAAAAAAAGACTTGTCATGGGAGTAATATTTCAAAAATTCAGAAAAATAAAGAAAATGTAGAAAACTAGCCAAATTGTTGACAATCATAGATAAGAATTTATGATATAATGTTGTTCATTATTAGTGTTCATGAACTATTTTTCTTATTACGATTTGCATAATTTCACTAATTTTCGATCGTTGTTCAGCATCACTTAGTATATGAAAATGATGTTATGTCAAAGTGACAAGAATTGACAATTTGTATTTTTGAGAGAGTAAAAAGTCATTCCCTGAGATTTTTGAGTATTCTTCAAAAATAACTATACAAAACGCAAAGCAATAGTTACAGTCCATCATAAAACCCTTCATGGTCCTTCGAGCCGGATATAACGAAGTTTCCAGCTAAAATCGAACAATATAGGCTGTAAGTACGCAGTGCAGTGGAAGAAGCGGCAACTCAGAAGTCCAGTCAGTCCCCACAGCGTCTAAAGTCAGGTCGACAACAAGCCAGGAATACAAGGTTGTGAGTCATTCCTTTCCATATTTGATTCCATTCTTTTCCCTTATCAAACATTCCTCACCACCCTCCTCTATCATTGCACTAGTATTGTGGTAAGATATATCAATTTGATCTAATCAATAAACTTTGCAATGGCAGAAAACGAGTTACGAATGCTTGTCAGAAAGAGAGGATATTTGAAAGGTTCTCTCACCGCTTTCAAAAATTTCATTGATTCGATCAAAGAGAAGCAAGATTTATCTAGTGTAGATATAATTCAAGTTCAAGAACGTCTCTCACGAATCGAAAGTATCATTGAGGATTTCAATACTGTTCAGTGTAATATAGAAATGATCGTAGATAACCAAGATGATCAATTTGAAGAGAAAATTTCATTCGAAAATTCCTATTTTACTTCAATAGCTCAAGCCAGAAATGTTATCAAATGTCAAAATAACAACGATGACATTCCACAGCAATCTAGGGCGGGTTCTATTGTATCAAGTTTATATGATTCAGGGGCTAACTCAAAAGGTGTGAAACTGCCTACCATAGAGCTTCCAAAATTTAAGGGGAACTACGAAGTTTGGCTCGAATACAGAGATACTTTCGAGTCGTTGATCCATAAAAATGATTCCCTATCCGATATACAAAAATTTCACTACTTGCGAGCTTCTCTAGAAGGAAGTCCTGCACAAGTGATCAAATCCATTGAATTCACATCGGCATCTTACACAGTCGCTTGGAACACACTTTGTGATCGTTTTGATAATCAAAAGCTATTAGTTCACAATCACGTTAAAGCATTGTTTTCCTTAGAAACTATACAGAAAGAGTCATCATTCAAAATCAGAAGATTGATCGATACTATTTCTAAACACTTGAGGTCATTAGAACAGCTAAAACAAAAAACTGAAAATTGGGATACTTTATTAATTTTCATGATAACATCAAAACTTGATGACCAAAGTGTCCGGGAGTGGGAGAAACAGAGCAGTGGATACGCTGAACTGCCCACTTGGGACAATCTGAAAGATTTTTTACAAAAACGAGCAAATTTATTGGAAACTCTAGAATTAAAAAATAACGAGAAACACTTTTCAAAGCGCGATAGCAAACCTAATTATAATACTAGTTCCAGAAGTTTAGTCACTACAAACTATATATGTTCTTATTGCAAAAAAGAACATTCTATTTATAAATGTGATGCATTTTTGAAATTATCCATACCAGAGAGAATCAATTTTGTAAGTAATTCAAAGCTTTGCGAAAATTGCCTAAGAGAAGGACATTCAGCAAGAAGGTGTAAAATTGGGCCATGCAGAAAATGCAAGCTATGGCATAACAGTCTTTTACACAACGAAGAGAATTCACAGATACTCAATAGTTTTGAAAACAATACGATTGAGAAGTCAGTAACATTAAATTCTTCAAATCCTATAACTCCTCAAGTTCTCTTATCTACAGCCATAGTAAAAATTCGAGGAAAAAATAAATTATACGATGCCCGTGCACTTTTGGACTGTGGTTCTCAAACATCCTTCATTACTGAAAGAATGTGCAGGATTCTAGATTTAGAAATGAGCAATGCTGATTTATCTGTTTATGGTATTTCCAACTTCATTTCAAAAATTCGATATAAGTGCCAAATAGACATTGAGTCACTATATACTTCTTTCCATTCACAACTAGTATGTTTCGTCCTCCCAGAAATAACAAGCAATCTACCAAGTGTTCAAATCAATACTGACACCCTAAAAATACCCCAAAATATATCACTGGCCGATCCAGGGTTCTTCAAACCTAATCAAATAGATATTCTGATAGGTGCAGATTTATTTTGGAATTTATTGTGTCCAAATAAAATTACACTTGGTTCAAATCAGCCAATAATTCAAGAAACCAAGCTAGGGTGGATTATTTCGGGACAGCTGGGTGTTCCACATCAGAAATTCAGTTCATGCAATTTGAATACAACAAACAATTTAGATAAATTACTTCACAAATTCTGGCAAATAGAAGAAATTAATTCTTCTAAAATATTTTCTGAAGAAGAACTTGCATGCGAAAAGCATTTCAGAGAAACAACAATACGTGGTTCAGATGGTAGATTCATAGTTTCACTACCTCTGAAACAGCCATCAAGTAGTCTAGGTCAATCGCGAATTCAAGCTGAAAAGCGACTATATACATTAGAAAGAAAACTTGAGAGAAATCCAATACTGAGGGATCGCTACATCCGATTCATGAATGAGTACGAATCTCTTGGACACATGACTGATGTTACACAAACCTCGAGTACAGATGAAATTGAATATTTCATGCCACATCATGGTGTCCTGAATGAGGAAAGTACTACTACAAAACTAAGAGTTGTCTTTGATGCATCAGCGCCCTCAAGTAACGGATTTTCATTAAACAATATTCAGCTAGTAGGACCTCAAATACAAGATGACCTTCTAGCCATCGTTTTGAGATTCCGTAAGTACAGGTACGTTATATCCGCAGACGTTTCTAAAATATATAGGCAAGTACTCGTGAATCCCTCTCAAAGAAATCTTCAAAAGATTGTTTGGAGATCAGATCCATCGAAACCTTTAAAATACTATACTCTCAATACAGTAACTTATGGCCAGCCAGCCGCGAGTTTTTTAGCAATACGAAGTCTTATTGAGTTAGCAAATGAATGTGAGGCTTCTGAACCAAATATATCGGAAATCATCAGACATGATTTTTACGTCGATGATTTGCTCTCGGGGGCAGACAGTCCAGCGAGAGCATCTTATATCTCTCACGAAATAGCGCGAATTCTGAAAACAGGAGGATTCGTTTTAAAAAAGTGGCATTCCAATGAAATTGACATTTTAAAAGGCTTTGAGCAGTCAGATCTGTCGACGAAATCTTTAGATTTCTCACCAGATGAGCGTACAAAAACCTTAGGATTGACTTGGTCAAGTAAAACGGATAGACTCCACTACAATATTAATATTCCCAATAATAAAAAGTATTCCAAGAGAATCGTTCTTTCTGTTATTGCGAGTATATTTGATCCTTTAGGGCTGCTGAGTCCCTGTACAGTAATATCAAAGTTGATAATGCGTGATCTTTGGTCCACAAATGTGAATTGGGATGATCCTCTTCCAGAATCCATATTATGCACTTGGATAAAATTTCAAGGACAATTGAATATGTTGAATGAGGTCACCATTCCAAGACACGTTGTTTGTCAAAAACCTATAAATATTGATTTACATGGATTCGCTGACAGCTCGGAGCGTGCTTACGGTGGATGTATTTATGTACGTAGTATGAATGAAAACGGCGAATTCTCTGTAAATCTTCTATGTGCGAAATCTAAGGTGGCACCAATAAACACAATATCTATCCCAAAGCTAGAATTGTGTGCCGCATTACTACTTGCAAGATTAGCTGATAAGGTTATAAAATCTATGAACATTACTTTTGGTAAATGTTATCTCTGGTCCGACTCTACGATAGTATTAGCATGGATAAAAACCAGACCGAATTTATTGAAGACTTTTGTTGCTAACAGGGTAGCCGAAATACAAGTTCTAACCGAGTCATATTCCTGGATGCATGTACCGTCTCAAGAAAATCCGTGCGACATTTTATCAAGAGGACTATATCCGTCTCAAATTATCAATTCAAATTTGTGGTGGAGTGGTCCGCCATGGCTTCGAATGGAGATCGAAGCATGGCCTAAACATGCATGGGAACTGAATGAAATGCCAGAATTGAAGACAAAGGTTTTCTTCGGCAATACTATGGATAAATTTCCAATAGATCGATTTTCTTGTCTCAATAGACTGAAACGTGTAACAGCTTTTTTACTCAGGTTCAGTTTGAATTGTTCAAAACCTAAAAGTGAGCGTCAATCTGGCGTTTTAACTACATCTGAGCTCAATAGGGCACTCAAAGTTTTGATCAAAATGTCTCAATTAGAATCATTTCAGGAAGACTTATACAATTTGAAGAAAAATAAAGTAGTCAGCTCTAAGAGTAAAATATTGGGTCTCACTCCATTTTTAGATGAAGAACAACTGATTAGAGTTGGTGGACGCTTGAAAAATTCACCTTGCAATTTTGATAAAAAACACCCAATTATTGTATGTCCAAAACATCGATTCACAAAACTTCTTTTTGAATATGAACATCTACGGCTTTTTCATGCCGGACCTAATTTACTTCTCTCATCAATAAGAGAGAAATTTTGGCCAGTTTCAGGGAGAAACTTAGCAAGGGAAACGGTCAGAAAATGTGTTCGTTGTTTCAGGTTCAATACAAGCACTGTGCAACCAATTATGAGTGATCTACCTCACGATCGTGTTACGCCTTCTAGTCCTTTCACAGTTACCGGTGTTGACTATGCCGGTCCATTTCAAATCAGAGATCGGAAAGGGCGTGGCAGTAAACTTTCAAAATGTTATGTCAGTATTTTCATTTGTTTCGCTACGAAGGCCGTACATCTTGAATTAGTTTCTAGCCTCTCTAGCGAATCATTCATCTTAGCTCTTAGAAGATTTGTGTCTAGAAGAGGCAAACCTTCTAAATTCTACTCTGATAACGGGACAAATTTCGTAGGTGCCAGTAAAGAATTGGGCAGGTACCTAATTTCTAGAAAAAATGATATATTAGAATATTGTAGTAAGGAGGAAATTGAATGGCATTTTATTCCTCCCCATTCCCCTCATTTTGGTGGTCTATGGGAGGCTGGTGTGAAAAGTTTCAAACATCATTTGAGGCGCGTTGTAGGTAATACCAAGCTTCTTTTCGAGGAATTAACCACAATGCTGGCGCAAATAGAGGGAATCCTCAATTCCCGTCCCATTTGTCCTTTAACCTCTGATCCCAATGATCTCCGTCCCCTATCACCGGCTCACTTCCTTATCGGAAGATCATTAGTAGCAGCCCCAGACAATGACCTTAGTGACCAAAAAATCAATCGCTTGACCAGATTCCAACTAATCCAGCAAGCTTGTCAGAATTTCTGGCGCCGATGGAGCAAAGAGTACTTATCAGAACTCCAGCAAAAAAACCAGTGGAAGAGAAATCAAGGTCATTTAGAAAATGGATCTCTAGTTTTAATCAAAGATGACCAAACTATGCCAACCGAGTGGAGACTAGGTCGTATAATCCAGATTCATCTTGGATCCGATGGTATTGGTCGTGTAGCCTCTGTGAAAACGAACAATGGTGTTATTAAGCGGAGCTTTCCCAAGCTGTGTCCTCTCCCAATTGAAAGACACTGCGGTCTTTCAAAGCCGGGGCCATGTTCATGAACTATTTTTCTTATTACGATTTGCATAATTTCACTAATTTTCGATCGTTGTTCAGCATCACTTAGTATATGAAAATGATGTTATGTCAAAGTGACAAGAATTGACAATTTGTATTTTTGAGAGAGTAAAAAGTCATTCCCTGAGATTTTTGAGTATTCTTCAAAAATAACTATACAAAACGCAAAGCAATAGTTACAGTCCATCAATATTAGTATAAGGCATATTAAAAAGAAAGTGAAAATTAGTGCGGCGAATCGCGAAAGTGCAGTATGTTCAAAAATTTCAAGAAAAATCACCTAGGAACGAGGAAAAAAGGACAATGAGAAGGAATCAACAAGGTAGCAGAAAGGAAGCGGTGGAAATTATCTTTGGGAGAGAAGAAAAATTATAAAATACACAAGTAAAACCCAAGACTGTGCCAGAAAACCTTTACGAACGCTGTCAAACGAATATTGACTAAAAAGGTAAAGCAAAACCACTTACCATAAACCCTGTGTATATAGAAAATCCTTGAACTGAGAAGCAGCTACAGGAATGGTCCTTTCGCAGCCAAATTAAGGTAGATTATCGAACTTTTCATAAGAACAACAGTTTTCCACCAACAAAGTGCACTATAACCTGATTTTCTACACTCCCGAACTTTTATTCCTTCAATCACAAACAATTTCATCCCAATAGTGCACCAAAACTTTTAACCCTCCAGAACTTTATTCAATTAGTATATAGTAATTAGTAAAGTAGTCTTTTTTATTATTTCTTGACCTACACACGGCCGAAACCAAGGTGAAGGCAAGTAGAGTGCAAGAAAATAATGAAAAGAAGTAGGCATCGCAGTTTGGAAGTATCTAAATTTGCGATCACGTTAATTTAATCTGAATATTATTGATATTCTGCATTTTGCATTGCAGATTTTCTGTCATATTAGAAATAAGTTAGCTAATGGTTAGGGGTAGGTAGAGTAAGAGCTGACTACAATAATTTTGATGGTATTTGCATTTTCTCTGACATATTTCAATTTAATAAAGAAAGTGATTTTGATTTGCATGATACATTTATTTAGTGGAAGTTCATTACAATTGCATTTGTTCGATACATTTCAAAATTTTCCTTTTCCTGAATTCTACCCTGAGATGAGGAGTTTTTCATGTGGCGTACCGATTTGAAGCAGCTAGGGACCTGAAAAAGTAAGAAAAAGGTAAAATCTACAAGAAAGAGTAAGTATTTAGCAAGGGCAATCTGAAATTTCAATATTGTATACTACAATTTATCCACGAAAGTGATTTTTCTGATCTAATTTCTACAACTAACAAATCTCAAATCTGAACAATAATAATAATACTGTTTATTATTATTTTCATCTATAGTAGATAATTTATTAACAAAAAAATTCACAAAAATACAATTTTATTTTATATCATTATTATTGCTAGCCAAAATACAACATTTCATTTCAATATAAGTCATTTCCAAAATTATATATCATTTTCTACATTTCTACTTTTCTAACATTATCTACTTTTTCTACAAAATCATAAAATACAAAAATAAAAACAAAATATAAAAATCATTATTATATTACAATTGTCGCCAGCAACGTGGGGCGAATAGGAAAGGGAAAATTCAAGGAAATATCACAGTAGGTAAAGTGTGTGAATAGGTACAGGAAAATTCAGAGAGTGAGTCAGGGAGATTGTGAGCTAGGAAAGTATAAAAAAGGAAGGATAAAATGGATTTGAGAGATGGTAAGAAAGTTGGTATAGATGGAAGAGAGATGGGTGATCATGAAGAAAGTGGTATGGCAGAGCAAGGACAGAGTAGTAGTGGGAGTGAACAAGTGCAGAGAGAAAGTAAAAGCATGGATGATCAGATACAAATGCTGATGCAATTTATTACAGGAAATATGGAGAGAATGGAAGGTAATATGAGAAAAAATATGCGAGAAAATATTGAGAGTGTGAATGAAAATGTAAGTGAAAATATAGAAAGTGTGAAAGAAAATGTAAGAGAAAATATAGAGAGTGTAAGAGGAGATATAGAGAGTGTGAAAGGAAATATAGAGAGTGTGAAAGAAAATGTGGAAAGTGTCAAGGAAAATATCAGAGGAAGTATGATTGAAATGAAATTAAAATTACATAATAAATTAGAGGAAAATAAGCAGGAAATGTTTCAAATGTATAGAGACTCAGAAAATAGAATTGAACAAAAAAATAAGGAATTTTATAATCGTACAAAACAGGATATTATTGATATAAATAATTCAATTGAAAATAAATATAAACAAATACAAGAGGTTAGAATAGAATTAGATATAAATAATCAAGAAGTTATAGGAAAAATAATCAAAGTTAGTGAAAAGGTAGATAGGAACAAAAAGGAGTCAAATGAACTGATAAGTGAAAAAAATTATGAAAATCTAAAAAAATTGCAGGACTTAGAACAAAAAATAAAAGAAATTGAAAAAATTAAATAAGTACTAATGTTGAAACAAATTTGAGGGGAACATAAAAAAATTACACCCTAATACTTTTGTAAAAATAATGAAAAACAAAACTAAAAATATTAATAATATAGAAGAATTGAAGGACATTATTAGGCAACACATGAATAATCAAGCATGTGTATGGTTTAACAGCCAGGAGAAAAATATTAATAGTTTTGAGGAATTTGAATATTTATTCATTAGACAATATTGGGGGGAGAATGCTCAACTCATGGTTACATTTTGGTAAATTTGATGAGAAAAGAAGTACTAATTATAATTTCTATGCTATACAATTATATGCCATTGCACAACATTTAAATCCTATAATGCAAGAAGAAGAAATTGTTAGAAATATTAGTAGACATTTTAAACAGGAAATATTTGAATTTATTAATATGCATGAAATAAAAACCATGGATAGGCTTAGTGAATATGTGTTAAGGTTAGAAAGAACTTTATATAATAGAAATGAACCAAGTAGGTATAATCCAAGATATAATCAAGGTTACAGAACAAATCAAGATAGGGATTGGCAACGTAATAACCAATATTATGAAAATAAAAATGTAAATAATAGTAATAATTATAACCAAAGCTCACATGCACAACACACTAACTACCATGCAAATAATAGAAACTATGAACAAAATAATTACAGGGGAAATAATTATAGAAATCAAAACTACAATAACAATAATTATAGACCATACAATAACAATTATAACAGAAATAATCAACAACATTTCTATAGCAATAATAATAATGATAATAGACCAAGAGAAAATAATGAAAGACAATATAATAGAGAAAGTAGGAGAAATTCATTTTCAGAACAGGAACAGGGAAATAATAATGAACGTACAAAACAAGTACATTTTCAAAGATGATCCAATAGTTTAGATAGGAATTTTGAAATGCAACAAAATCAAAATAGACAGACACAAAATGAAATAACAGAACCAACACCATCAACTTCAACTGCAACACAGAATTTTTATTAAAACCGTATGAAACAAAGCTGAATACACCAAACTATGAACATCCTATAGAATTCATTAAATTAGACAAAATTGAAGAAGAACATTTTACAGAATTAATTACTATAAAAGGAAAAATAGGGGATAAAAATATCATAATGCTTATTGATACTGGCTCAGAAGCTTCATTGATAAAAGAGTCAATATTAGAAAATCAAGAAATCCAAAATAAAATAGTTAAAATGCCCAAAACAATATTATTAGGAGTCAATGGGAAAAAAATAGCAGAAACAAATCAATACATTGATATTAAAGTAGAAATTGAAGGGAAAAATATAAATTTACAATTACTTGTTATTAAAAATATGGAATTTGATATAATAGTAGGAACGGATCAATTACAAAGAATGAAGGCTAAAATAAATTATGAAAGGAAAGGTATTGAAATGGAAGGTCAATGGTTTAATTTTATAGAAGAAACAGATCAAGTAAACTTTGAAAAAAATATTTTGTGTATGAGAGAGATGAATGAATGTGATAATAATGATAATAAATACGAAGAAAATGAAAATGAAGGTAAATATAAATGTAATGATGAATTTAATGAATATATAAATGAATTATTAAATAAATATAAAAAAATAATTATGAATGAATCAAGAGTAGCGAGAGAGTACATGCACAAAATACAAGTAAAATAAACTAATAGGTTTAAATCTGAAAATTATCCAATTCCGTATAAATACAGGGAAAAAGTCAGGGGTGAATTGAAAAAGATGTGGGAATTTGGTATTATAGAGCCATCTACAAGTAATTATATCAATCCTATAGTAGTTGTTGTTAAGAAAAATGGGGAACTTAGATTATGTTTGGATGCTAGAGAACTCAATAAAATTACAATTCCTCAATATTAATCTCCTTTAAATATAGAAACTATTTTTGGAAAAATAACAAATGTAAAATGTTTTTCTAAAATTGATTTAAAGCATAGCTTTTGGCTAATACCCTTACATGAAGATTCTAGAAACTATACAGCTTTTTGCATAGAAGGAGTAGTTTATAGATTTTGTGTAGTTCCATACGGTCTACAATCAGCTTGTCCAGCATTAGAGAGAGCGTTACACAAAATACTTGACAAATACGAAGACTTTGCTGTACACTACATAGATGACATTTTAATATACTCACAAGACGAAACGACACACAAAAGACATTTTAAAAAAATACTAGAAGTGTTAGACGAAGCAGGACTCAAAATTAACTTAGACAAATGTGAATTTTTTCAGACACAAGTAAATTATTTAGGATACAAACTGACACAAAATGGACTTGAAATGGACCCAGAAAGAATTAAGACAATACAGGAATATACTAGACCACATAACTTAAAAACACTTAGGGGATTTTTAGGAATTTTAAACTATTTTAAAAGACTCATACCTGACTTGACGAACAAAGAATTACCACTTATAAGACTACCGAAAAAGGACATAAAATGGAAATGGGGAGACGAACAAGAACAAGCTTTTAACGAACTAAAAGACATATTTATACAGAACCTTAAAATATACCATCCAGACGACAAACCTTTTATTTTACGAGTTGACGCTACAATAACAAGATTTGCAGGTGTTTTGATACAGATACAACAAAATATAGAAGTTCCTATTGCATTTGTGTCTAGAATAACTAAGAAGTATGAAAGAAATTATAGCGTAACTGAGTTAGAATTAGCTAGTTTGATTTTTTGCATCACAAAACTAAGATTTTATTTACTTGGATCAAAATTTTACATAGAAACAGACCATGAAGCATTAATTTCTATAGTTAACTATAAATTTGCAAGCAATAGGGTACATAGATGGGCACTTTTACTACAAGAATATGACTTGGAAATTAGACATATACCTGGACGACAAAATATAGTACCTGACACAATTACTAGAAAGGACATAGAAAACAGACAAGAGACTAGACAAGTTAAAATAGGGGTTAACATTTTCAAAAACACGACAGGACTATTTTCATTACAGACTATAATAGAAGACCAACAAAAACTCACTGACAAAGAAAAAAAGGGGACAATACAAAGACAAGGAATTTTTATAAAGGTAATTAATGGGGTAGAACTATACGTAATCACATAAACACTGACACAGAGACTAGTTGACAACATACATACAAAATACTCACATACAGGAATAAGGAAGACTTGGATGATATTTAGAGAGACATATTACTGTAACAAAGAATTAGAGACAACAAAAGACTTGATAAACAAAGGTGTACTATGCCAATTAGGTAAAAACAAAAACAGAGTAAATAGAAACGAAACTAAAAGCATTATTTCTACGAAACCTCTTCAAATAATATCAATCGACTTTGTGAGCAATTTAATTTCATCTGAAAACAAAAATAAACATATATTTGTCATCACTGACCATTTTTCAAAGTATGTATCTCTATATCCTACCAGAAAAACTAATTTTAAAATAATTAAAAACTTATTAACTCAATTTATTATAGAGAAAGGCAAACCAGAGAAAATAATCCTAGATAATGCTACATATTTCAATAATGAAAAGATGAAAAGTTTTGCAACAAGCCAAGGCATACAACTTAATTTTATCAGTATAAGACACCCTACATCAAATCCTACTGAACGCTATATTAGAGAAGTTTTGAAATATTTAAGACTTATATCACAAGATAACCATAAAAAATGGGATGAAAAACTACCTACAATTGAAAAATATTGAAATGAGGTACCAAATACAATCACTGAAGAATGTCCAACATTTCTATCAACTGGGAAAATGCCTGAAAGAGAGTGGTTAATGAATGAGAGGGAGATGAATGAAGTCATGGAAAAAGTGAATGATAGAATGCCGAAGAATGCAAAGAGGTATATAAGTAGAGAGCAAAAGAAAGGGAGAAAGAAAGTTAAATTCAAAAAAGGAGACTTAGTTAAAGCGTTAAGAGTTCCAAATTATAAAAAAGGAATTTGTGCAAACTTACAATTACCATTTGAGGGGCCCTATGAAGTAGATAATGAACATGCAACAAATAGTTACAGACTAATAAATCCTCATGATAAAAGTTTAAGAGGTATTTTTATTATAGAGAGCATATACAAGTTTGAAATTTGAATAAAAATATAAAATATAAGCAAAGCAAACTAACTAAATTAGCAGAATAAAATAATAATGCATTAAAAAGCTAACTACCTTAATAAAAACTGGAGAAGATACAGTTCTTTTTTTAGGAGAAACTCTGCAAGAACGATTTCCTGAAATAAAAAAAGAGAAATGACTTGTAAATAAATAATGTAATATTGTAAATAGAAAAAGTGTACATACAAAACTTAATATTTTACTTTCAACATTGAATATTAAAAGGTAAAATATTAATTTTGGAGAATTTGTTATGAAATTAGATCAACTGAATAGAAAAATACAATTTCAAAATAAAAATGTTATTATCTCAAAATTTCATCAGAAAGCCCAAGCAAATACTTATTTTTTTGTACTCAATATCTTTCATATTATAGAAAACTTCATAATTATAAAAAAAATTTATCAGAAAAACTTTTTACCAAACCAAACGACACAGAAATACTGACAAAACATGAAAGTAATCGTAAGACGACGGACAGTATATGACCTTTTCAAGAATGCCATTTTTCAAAGCACTAAAATTAAAATAATAATTTTTGAACAACAGTTAACTCATTATAATCAAGAAACAAGTCCAAATTCAATTTACAATTTTGAAAAACAATGATTTTCAAATAAATTTGGGAAAAACTTGCTATTTAAAATAAAATCACTTTGTATATCATATTTGAGTTATTTGACGATGTAAAATAGAAAGTACGTTGTAATTGAGATGTCAAAAAATGACCTGTCATGGGAGAAACATTTCAAAAATTCAGAAAAATAAAGAAAATGTGGAAAACTAGCCAAATTGTTGACAATCATAGATAAGAATTTATGATATAATGTTGTTCGTTATTAGTATAAGGCATATCAAAAAGAAAGTGAAAATTAGTGCGGCGAATCGCGAAAGTGCAGTATGTTCGAAAATTTCAAGAAAAATCACCTAGGAACGAGGAAAAAAAGACAATGAGAAGGAATCAACAAGGTAGCAGAAAGGAAGCGGTGGAAATTATCTTTGGGAGAGAAGAAAAATTATAAAATACACAAGTAAAACCCAAGACTGTGCCAGAAAACCTTTACGAACGCTGTCAAACGAATATTGACTAAAAAGGTGAAGCAAAACCACTTACCATAAACCCTGTGTATATAGAAAATCCTTGAACTGAAAAGCAGCTACAGGAATGGTCCTTTCGCAGCCAAATTAAGGTAGATTTTCGAACTTTTCATAAGAACAACAGTTTTCCACCAACAAAGTGCACCATAACCTGATTTTCTACACTCCCGAACTTTTATTCCTTCAATCACAAACAATTTCATCCCAATAGTGCACCAAAACTCTTAACCCTCCAGAACTTTATTCAATTAGTATATAGTAATTAGTAAAGTAGTCTTTTTTATCATTTCTTGACCTACACACGGCCGAAACCAAGGTGAAGGCAAGTAGAGTGCAAGAAAATAATGAAAAGAAGTAGGCATCGCAGTTTGGAAGTATCTAAATTTGCGATCACGTTAATTTAATCTGAATATTATTGATATTCTGCATTTTGCATTGCAGATTTTCTGTCACATTAGAAATAAGTTAGCTAATGGTTAGGGGTAGGTAGAGTAAGAGCTGACTACAATAATTTTGATGGTATTTGCATTTTCTCTGACATATTTCAATTTAATAAAGAAAGTGATTTTGATTTGCATGATACATTTATTTAGTGGAAGTTCATTACAATTGCATTTGTTTGATACATTTCAAAATTTTCCTTTTCCTGAATTCTACCCTGAGATGAGGAGTTTTTTATGTGGCGTACCAATTTGAAGCAGCTAGGAACCTGAAAAAGTAAGAAAAAGGTAAAATCTACAAGAAAGAGTAAGTATTTAGCAAGGGCAATCTGAAATTTCAATATTGTTTACTACAATTTATCCACGAAAGTGATTTTTCTGATCTAATTTCTACAACTAACAAATCTCAAATCTGAACAATAATAATAATACTGTTTATTATTATTTTCAACTATAGTAGATAATTTATTAACAAAAAAATTCACAAAAATACAATTTTATTTTATATCATTATTATTGCTAGACAAAATACAACATTTCATTTCAATATAAGTCATTTCCAAAATTATATATCATTTTCTACATTTCTACTCTTCTAACATTATCTACTTTTTCTACAAAATCTTAAAATACAAAAATAAAAACAAAATATAAAAATCATTATTATATTACAATATATATAAAAATGTTAAAAAAACCCTCCACATCTTTGGCTGATGTGCGTATTTCTCATAAGATTCTATACAAAATCAACGTTTTCTATCCAACTGTTGTGCTTGCTATCCATTCCAAGCCATTTGACATACATTTTGTTTCCTTTTTTTTTCAATACTTTTTCCACGAGATAGATGTCAGGATTCATAGTTTTTTGTAACTCCTCTGCGTAGAAGGCTCCTTTGATTGGCACATTATGCATGTCTTCCAGCATAAAGGTAGCAGGATTTGTGATGTTAATTTTGATAATTTTGAATAATTCCGTCGTCCAGTTGGGTGTATAACCTTTTTCAAAAACGTGTTTTGTTTTACTGATGCGCACAACATCACCGACTTTGAACATTCTTGGTCCAGCTATTTTCAGGTGGTTGTATGATGATTTAAGAATTTGTTTTTCGTTGGTTTTATTGATTTCTGACGGTTTTACACCCGTCTTTGAGTGCCGCGTATCATTGTAGGACTTTGCGATTTCAGGCAATATATTCAACCATTTGTAGGTGCCATTCAAACTAAAATATTTGTAGAGCCTTTCTTTCAACGTTCTTATGACTCGTTCAGCCATGGCAGCCTTCATGACGCTGTATGTGTTATAGTGATTTGTTCCATGTTTTTTCATCAAACTCTGGAATTTACTGTTGTAGAATTCCGTTCCCTGATCACTCTTGTAGATTTTTTGGACAACGTTTCGTATGTGCCAAAATATCTGCAAACGTTTCGGCAATTTCCGCACCCGTCTTCGTTTTGAGAGGTCTATTCCACACGAATTTCGAGAAACAATATATAACGACTAGAATGAGATTAAAATTTCTATTTTGATGGGCGTACGGTCTCATTTCAGCCAAATCCATTTGCCACAAATCATCCAACCCCTTGATGATGGTACGTCGTCGAGCAAAATTTTTTCTTATTGGTTTATGTAGTTCGTGAACAAGTTGAACCTTCTCTTTGGAAGCCATATTACTGAGGTTGACAACGCAATACGCTTCAATATATAATTTTGGTATATAGACTAATTTTATATCGTTTCGTTGTTGATTCTCCCCACAGCATCAATACCAACCTTTAACTTCGCTATATCAGATTCCATTGTGGTGATTTGTTGATTAAAGTTACGTTGGATTCGATTTAGCTCCATCTCAGTTTTTTTGTTTGATGCTCCACATTGTTCCATGAATATTTTCATATCCTCATCGTGTGATTGAATTACTTGAGTCAATAGCGCGGTTTTCTTCGATAGATAATCTCGATTATTTTCAAAATCGGTTTCAGAATTCTTACCGAGTGAACGGGAAATAATGAACGCCTTTGACTTTTTCCAAAATTTCTTGCAGACACCGATACTTGGGTTGAAATAACGACTTTGAGTAAACATAAACATTTTCAAATTTCGCGCCATTGGGATGGATCAACACCGCGATTACAGCGTTCGTTTTTCCACAACCACTCGGACCACATACGATAGCACGAAATGAGTTTGGTAACAATTTGCCATGTTTGCGACCCACCATAACATTATCATCATTTAAATAATCCAAGTTTTCGATAGGTAACGTGTTTTCTTGTTGAACAACCTTCATGGTGTGAGGGATGATGAAAGTGCGTGTATGTTTATAAAAAAAGGTGACACCTCACACTTGATGTCATTCCCAATGCTGACATATTAAGGTGAAGGTGTTGTCGATACGCTCATCAATAAGTTACCGTTCGAATTACATATACCTGGACATCAGTACTGTGGGCTGGGTACTCATTCGAAAGAGAGACTCAAAAGAGGAGATCCTGGTATCAATCCACTGGACACGGCTTGCAAACAACACGATATTGCATATTCGCAATACAAATCTCTCAAAGGCCGGCATCAGGCTGATAAACTTCTTCAACAACAGGCCTGGGCAAGAGTAAAATCAAAAGACGCAAAACTTGGTGAAAAAACAAGCGCTCTCTTCGTCACCGGTGCAATGAAAGCAAAACGCAAGTTTGGCATGGGTGCTACAAAATCATTCCGCAACAATGTCCTGGAAAAAATCCTCAAGGATTGGTCATCCCACACTGGCAGTGATATGGGAAAATGCATCACATCAGCTCTGAGATCGGCTAAGAAAGCAGTCAAAAAAGCTGGAGGACGTAAACGGATACGTATCCCGAGAATAATTCCGCTGGGATCCAAGTCAGGTGGTATCCTACCTCTCATACCTATTTTTGCTGCACTTTCAGCTTTGGGTTCGTTGATTGGTGGGGCAAGCGCAGTAGCAAAGACGGTATTGGATGCAAAGAGTGCCAAAAAGAAGCTTGAAGAGGATCACCGTCACAATAAGGTTATGGAGCATTTGGGTTCCGGACTATATCTGCGTAAAACACCTCGAGGATACGGACTATTTTTGAAGAAATAAAAACGTGCACGAGGTCTCTACTTGAAGAAACAAAAAAACTATTGAGGAAGCTACCTAATAGAGCGTTATACGATGTGGAAATTGAAAAATTTGCTCGTAAAATGAAAATACCTAATTTTCGAGGAGTCTTTATGCGTGATACGTTACCAACGCAACCCCAACAAAGGGAATGTGCTTTGTTGAACTTGGACTCTAAGGAAAATATGGGTACTAACTGGGTAGCTTACAGGAAATTTGGCAACATTGTGGAATATTTTGACAGTTTTGGAAATCTGAAACCTCCGCTCGAACTGGTTCAATATTTGGGAAACGGTGTTTAAATTATGTACGATATCAAAATTTTGATCAATTCAATTGCGGTCATCTCTGCCTAAAGTTTTTACTTCGCAATGTCTGCGATTGAAAACGAATGTAATTATTGTATGAATAAACGATTTCAACATAATATGTTGTTTCAATTATTAAAGACATGCCGCTGATGGTACTATGTCAGTCATGTCCATGCTGTTGACTCTGAAAAGTCGTTCTTCAACGCTTTCCATTGATTTCACACCACCTATTCAATAGGAAGATGATTCCGAATACGATCTAGCTCTACTTAGTTTTCATTCATTCAACAGTTTAACAAACGTCAAAGAGGGTACCAAGTTCAATAATTACGAAATAATTAAGGATAAAAAGAAGAAGGTGAGGAAGAGTATCGATATTCCTGTTGGAGCCTACGAAATTGGGGATATCGAAGCGTTGATTCAGAAACGTATTGTACCAAAAACATTTGTTGACAAACCTGAAGAATTCTTCTATCTCAAACCGAACAATAATAAGCTGAAAAGCGAAATATTTTGTCTACTATACGCCAATGATTTCACCTCGCAGTAAAATTCTCTTGGGATTTTCTCCGAGTGTTCTAAAACCAAACGTGCATTACACGTCCAATCTGCCTGTTAATATTATAAAAGTAAGGACCATACACATAGACAGCAACATTACGTCGGGAGCATTCTTCAACGAAAGACCTTCTCATACAATATACGAATTTGCTATTGATTCTGATACAGGTTTCGCATTGGACGAAACTCCCAACCACCTTATCTATCTACCTGTATCACACATAAACGAAATAAACAATATAACTATCAGAGTACTCGACCAAAACCCTGATTTGGTGGATCATTAGATTGGAGCTGAATAAATTATGGTCTTGAGCTTCTATAAAAATAACTCATTGCCGTTTGTTTCATCAGTCTTTACGAAGACCTTCGACTGTTCCCGTCACCTAACTTCTGAAAATAAAGAGTTCCTCAAATCTCTTGGCTATCATGTTGTCGGCTCAAGTATTCAACATTCTCCGCCAACCCCAACAAGATGTATCCATCCAAAAGGTAGACTGGAGAACATACTACCCATACGTGAAGTCTTTTCGAAATAATGATGTCATCGAAATCAACATCAATCAATCTGATGCTTACGATGCACTCTACGACAGCGATCTAGTTATCAGCGGAAAAGTGATCCGCAGGTGTAGGGCGGGTGACTTTTGTTAATAACGCTGGAGCATTTATGTTCCAGTCCATCACCTATGCGCTAAATGGTCACGACTTGGAAAGTGCGCGAGAGTTGGGTATCGTAATTACCGTTCGAGGATTTCTATCCTATGACGCTGATGAAACCAAACATTTGGCAACAGCTGGTTGGACTTACCCCCTCAACAATGATGACGTTACTGATGAATTTTTCTCCTTGCGAATTCCTCTCAAACACTTGTTGAACATCTTCAACGATTATCAGAATATCTACTACGGTAAACATACATTCCGATTGGTTCAGGTTGGTAATGATAATAACTGCTTCAAAATTCTTGAACCAGCTACTGGTGTGCCTACGGTCCCAACTGAAGTCAAATTGGAAATTGAAAATATTGAGCTGAAGATCAAGCGAATTTCCCCCCATGATCAAATCATGCTGCAACTTTTGAGAGCAATCCAAGCTGACACTCCAGTCGCGATTGATTTCCGAAAATGGGATTTGCATATGCAGCATGCTCTAATTGTTGGTGCTACAAATCAAATATGGGCCGTCAAGACTTCTTCGCAAATCGAAACTCCCCGATATGTTATTGTATGCTTCCAAGTGAATCGAGATCATACCAAAGTTAATAACGATCCAACCACATTCAATCACATCAATATTGCTGATAATACGTTAACTCTCAACGGTGAAACTTACCCCAAAGAGATGATGCACTTGAACTTTACCAAAAAAGATATTTCTCAAGCTTATTTCAACTACATCCAATTTGGACTTAGCTACAAAAATTCCTCTCGACACAATCCTCTGTTGAGTTATAATGACTTTGACGATGAAGCATTCTTCGCTATCGATTGTTCCAGAAGAGATGAATCAATGAAAAATACCTCTGTTGACGTTAAGCCGGAGATAGAGACATCACAAGGATTTCCAGCAAACACTACAGCTTATTGCATCATAGTACATGATATGAAGTATGAACTCCGCCCACTTAGCGAGACTATCCAAAAGTGGAACTGATCTGCATTTGGTGTTAGTCTAACGTTGACGTTGGCGAGAATAGTTGTTAGTATATATCATGAGGGTAGCACTTGTAGATATCCAAGGGTTCATCATTGAACAACAATTCCATCCTAAGGAGATTGCAATTAGAATTGGTGCTCAATGCAAGAACTTTTTACTACGCTCAAGCGTACCGTTTTTCTCTTTGAGTAAAAATGATCGCCGAACCGCCTGTTACATGGAAAAAAACATTCATGGTCTGTGATACTCCTCTGGCTTTGTGGAATATCAACTGCTAGATGATATCCTCAAAGACAACCTTTTCGATGCTGATATTATTTACGTGCAAGGTCATCAAAAGAAACAATTTCTGGATAATAAACTGCAACAGTTGAATATACGTACGAGAGTTGTAAATTTGGAAGAAAATCAAGACTCAATGTGGGTTTCAGCCGTCTTCGATGATACCAGCGGGGCTCCATCCTGTACACATCATTTTAAAGGACGCTCATACAGATGCAGTCTCCATAACGTTGATATCTTATTCAAATGGTTGTGTGATATACTACCTAAATAATGTGTATATTTTATTAATAAATGAAAAATTTGATGAGGTTGTTTTATTTTTCCAACATATGAAGCATCTGTAATGAACGAACGCACACACGAACGCACGCACGAATACTCGAACGCACGCACGCACGCACGTACGCACGCACGCACGCACGCACACACGTACGCACGCATGCACGCAAACACGCACGCACGCAAAGAAGTGTGCGCGCACGCACGCATACACGCACGCACGCACGCATACACGCACGCACGCACGCACACACGCACGCAGACACGCACGCAAACACGAACGCCGCACGCACGCACGCACGTCCGCGTGCACGCACGCAAACACGAACGCCGCACGCACGCACGCACGAACGCACGCACGTACGCACGCACTTGTACACCCAAGCTGTTATATAGCACATCATCATGTTTCTATTCCCTTCATTTGGCGATATGCTTCCAACAAGTTCAGATATAGTATTCGCGTGTGAAAAAATGAATTACTTCATCAATAAACACAAACATAGATAAGAAAATTATGAAGTAATTCTGAAAGAATGGGAACAGCGTAAGAAGAGCCTAGAGTCAATACAAAATACAGAAACCAATAATTCACATTACAAAAGTTGCTGTTGATCATATCCTGATGTAACAGAAGGTCCTGACACTTGTGAATGCTGCTTCATAGGTCGGTACGTGGAAGAAGCCAAAAAGTTGTGAACGCCTGAGGCATTTGCTCCAAGTGTTTTGAAGGCGCTTAAACATGGATGGGACACAATGGTGTGAAAATTGTTGAAAGCATTTTTGTTTTTGTAAAAAGTCAATTGCCAAACATAATGATCCAAATTGGAATTTGAAATGTTATGAAAGCATGTCAAATAGTCCTGTTCATCCTCAGAAAAATAAAAATACTTTGAATTAAAATGCTCATTTTATTGTTTATCGTTCAATACACAAAACAGTCACATGACAGTTGACTGATGACACTGCGACACACCGCAAATGAGACATTGTTACAAACACATCCTACAACCCTACCACCACATGTTTACAAATGCCCCATTTTGCATTACCCCATTTTGCACTCCCCCATGTAGGCATCCCCCAATGACACTGCGACACACCGCAAATGAACCATATCCTCACTGATGTATTTTTCTCCAACACCTTCTTCAACTACTCTGTGTGTGTGTGTATAATTTTTAATGTCTGCTGTATACAGGACGTTGACAAATCAACAACAAAATCATGGCACGTCAGTCGTATAGCCAACATTTTCATCTACATTTACAGCGAGGTCCGTAGCCAAATGTGTTCAATGTCCGCTCCATAATCTGGAGGTAGTTAGATCGATCCCCACGGCCGAGATCATTTTTTATTCATCAAAATACGCTCTCGTCACACATGCGATGAAATTTGAATTCGCGCGCCCATGCTAGAGTGACATGATGGTGTTCTGTGGTAGGAGGTGTTCCGTGGTACGATGCAAGATGGCGGATGACAAATTGAAATTTGACGCTCTCGACTGAGAAGTCTTCAACTGCGTCACACACGCTCTTTCTCTCTCACACACATACGCTCGGATTCGCTCTCTCTAACACACTGTTTTCCCTATGCTGGTGTTAGGATCGGCATAGCTTATCTACTTCCAAGTTAAGCCAAATGATGGTGAAGTTGTCAATGGACATGGCTGTGGTGGTATCTCGATTTACTGAAAAAATGGAGATACGACGTTTAAGCTAAGTAGGGCAGAATAAGTCACAGAGATATGTTAGAATCTTGGATTTTACACTTATGATTCATTCTGAAACCGAAAGTGGGAGCTGTTCATATCTGATTTTACCTTTTTTTTGTTTCGTTTTCTTGATAAGTTGTTTGTATCATAATTGAAAATTAATTTTGAATATTCTCGCTCAATAGGAATGAGCTGTTACAAGGGTCTTGTTTGGACCAGAAACTCCTCTACTAACATACTTTTTTAATCGTTATGATGCTGTTCACTACCATTTCTGCTGATTGTATGAAACTTTAGTGTACTGTCATTGAATATGAGGCTCTAACTAACACAGGTGAAAGTTTGCATGTATTTATTACATTTTGGATTATTTGAAAAAATTCATTCTCTTCGCTATATAACTCAAACCATAACAATTTACACTTACATTATATTTTATTCGGGATGGTGAAGAATTTTGGGTAAGTGAAAAAAGGAGCGTACCTTGATTTATTCTTGAGAATTTATTTATGTGACGAAAAAATTTCATAGATGAAAATTTACACAGTTCACGGTATTATTTTCAATCTGAATTGAATAATTACAAAATATGCAGTTTAAAAATATAATTATTGATATAAAGTGTGACATGCCATATTCATCTACTGCGGTGTGAAGGTGCTTTCATTTTTCAGCTACTATGATGTATGTGTACCAGCCATGATGATTAGAAAATTTAATGAAAGATAATTTCCCATCATCAATTGTTTCTATATTTTCATATTACCAGGAAAAAGGGAAAAACTTTGTCTCCATCAAAGTCAGAGAACATAGAAGTTATTGAGGTAATTTTTAGTGAGATTTGGATTACATCTAAATATCTAACAACGAAGGTGTGAAGGTATTATTATTTCCTGACCAGTAGGATGTATGAATATCCAGCTTTGACGATCTGGAAAATAAAATTAACGATCATTTCCCATCATGATTTATTTCCAATTCCTTAAATATCATCACGTGAATATAAAATTATTTGACTTTATGAAAGCCATAGTGCATGGAATCAACCCAGTGTCTCAGTCAGTTTTTGGTGAGTTTGGTATGACTTACCTTAACAAACACATCATTACTCATGATGTCCACATTCCCGATATGTAAAACTAATGGCTTGGTAGAACGAATCATAGCTATCAACAAAGACCTTTTTATTGAAGCTGATTTTTCATACCAGTTACTCCTGAATATACGAGATCCAATATCTTGACTCTAAAAACAGAAATTTAATCGAGTTGATATTTTTTTTTTCATTTCAATTATCTTCAGCTAACGGTACGAAACAAGTAAACTGGAAACTTTCCATTGTTTATATTTAACGCGTTTACTTGGTTATGAAAAAATATACACTGACAACCAAAAAGTATCTACCTAATGGGAAAAAAGATTATTGTTAGAGTATTGGAAAAACATTTCTTGGGAAAAGTTTGTGCATGTCCGATAAACTAAAAATCGAATTTGATAAATGTCACGTGACCACTAGTTTGGCGAGCAAATTGGAAAAAAATACCATGAGGATGCCAAAAGAGGGGTAAGACGGCAAGATATTGAAGAATGGGCCGTGGTGGTCGGCTGGTAGTGCGTTCACCTCGCATGCGTGGGGTCGTGGGTTTGATCCACCGATTCACCGGTCTCGTTCATAGCATCATACGTTAAAAGGTCTAAAAGGGCTGCGTCTTCCCTAGCTCACATAAGTCTCTCAAAGACTTCTGAGGATTGCGTGTAGGGGTGCAATCGGTTGACGGAAATAACAATTTTAACAATTTTTTTAAAAATGTTAATTAAAAAAATTTCTTGAAATTTAATACAGAACTCACATACAGACCTATTGAACATTTAACTTTACAATTTTAAGTCATATCAAGGTTTTCATCAGATGTCTAATGAGTTATGTTGAATGAACTCAACCGATACGTACTTTAAAAATCGGTCATACTCATGACTATATGATATACCAAAATTTAACCATTGTTCGTCAAACGTTCGCCTCAACACATTTCAATTATGTTGCATTTTTTATCAAATTCAACTATCAATACTACATTATCATGAATATATCATTTGAATGATGATAACTTTGAAGATTGCATATACACATATTTTTTATATACTTTTTCAAATATTGACTCTTCAATAATTTGCAAACATCAAGATAAATATGAAAATTTTACAAATTTTGAAAATAATCGTGATTACATCTTCGCCAATATAATCAATATTATAACCAAATAACTATGTATTTTTGCATATTTTGCCAGACGTAAGTTGAATGCCCCAAAAAATGTATATAATTATTGATCAAAATAGTCAATAAAAATCATAAAATCATTAATATATATCTTGAGTGATGATCATTTTGGAAACAGTAAATAAATGTATCATTTAATTGTGTTTCGGAGAATTGTCTCTCCAAGTTTTTCCGGCATTAGGCAAAATACGATATTTTACATTTTTAGTAATATAGTAATGAAAATATTATAATGAATTCGATCCATTTAACGACCAAATGAGTATGTATTTTTGCATACTTTTCCTGACGTAAGTTGAATATCTGAAGAAATCTACTCAATTATTGATCAACATAATCGATATAAACTATTCCATCATGGATATATCTCCTGGGTAATGATAATTTTGAAAATAGAATGTTGATGTATCATTTATATATGATTCCAAACCTTTTCCCTCCAAACTTTTCCTGGTGTCAGACAAAATATGTGTACTTTTCATTTTCCATGATATAATAATTAAAACGTTTCATTCAGATTAATAGATTTCCTGACCAACTAACCATGTATTTATGCATACTTTTTCCAACGTAAGTTGAATAGCTGAATAACAATATTCTCTTATTAATGTAAATAATGAATAAAAATGATTCTTTCATTAATATATCTCCTGAGAAATGGTAATTTTGAGATTCGAATTTAGACATATTATTTATATATGTCTCCAAACATTGTCTCTCCAAAGTTTTCCTGGCACCAGGAAAAATATGAATATTTCACGTATTTCCTAGTATTGTAATGACAATGTTTTAATGGATTCGATACATTTAACTACCAAATCACTATGTATTTTTGCATAGATTGTCTGACATGAATTGAATATCTAAAGAAAAATGTTGATTTATTGATCAAAATAATCGATATAAACTATTCCATCGTGGATATATCTCCTGGGTGATGATAATTTTGAAAATTGAATGTAAATGTATTATTTATATATATTTCCAGTCTTTGTCTCTCCAAAGTTTTCCTGGTATTTGACAAAATATGTGTATTTTACATTTTCCATAATATGGTAATAAAAACGTTTCATTCAGATATATGTATTTTCTGAGCAAATATAGGCATGTATTTTTACATACTTACATGTTCACTTATTGATGTAAATAATTCTATAAAAATTATTATACAATCAATATTTCCCTTGAGCTATGGTAATTTTGAAAACCGAGTATAATATGAATATTTTACATATTTCGTAATATAGTCATGAAAATATTATATTTGAATCCATCTACATTACGACCGAATGACAATGTATTTTTGGGAACTCTTTGCCTGACGTGAGTTGAATATCAAAAGGAATATGATGATTTAATGATCAAAATAATCGATATAAACTATTCTATTGATGATATATCTCCTGAGTGATGATAATTTTGAAAATCAAATGTAAACGTATCATTCATATATGTGAACAAGAATTATCTCTCCGAATTTTTTTTGGTATCGACAAAATAGGCATATTTTTCATTTCTCATAATATAGTAATCAAAATGTTTTATTCAAATTGATACATTTTACGACCAAATAATTATGTATTTTCATATACTTTGTATACGTAAGTTGAATACCTAAAAAAATATGTTCAGATACTGATCAATGTAATCAATATAAAATATTCTACCCAACGATAGGTGTCGCTGTTATTGAAGTTACGAAGCATCATCTCAAACTCAGTAACAGTATTTAAATACTATCAGAAGCTCTTGTGAATTGTCCATTAGTTATTGGACCCCGTGGGTTACCATGATAACAGACACAAGAGGTTTATTAGGCTGCTTAGCCTGTACCTACAATAAACCATGATAACCATTTTAAGTCTCTAGACATTGTGAATAATACGTCATTTTGATAAGGAAAATATGATCAATGATGTATGACGTTGATACAACGATGAAAATTGAGACATATCGTGCCAAAAATACCGAAGTATTGGGAACATGACTCACTTATTTGACATATAATATAGTATGTTCTTTGGACATTATGCATGATACGTCATTCTGATGATGAAAATGAGATAAATGAAATATGACGTTGATACGTCCATAGGTCCAATGATAACGTATGGCTCTATAGTGTGGTGGAGCAAGGGACATAAAAAAATGGCCATTGCTAAACTTAACGTACTACCGAGACAAGCGTGCCTGGCGATTACTGGAAGCATTCGCTCCACGCCAACGGCAGCAATGGAAGTCCTCTTTGGATTACTTCCTCTCCACATAGTTCTGGAGGGAGAGGCAAGATGGGCAACATACAGACTTTATCAAGCGGCCATTAGTCTACAGCAGGCATGTGTCATGAGAGGCAGTGGCATGCTGTAGGGCATAATAGCTCACAACATTCTAGGAATGCCCTCAGACATCATGCCTAAAACTATCAACCTTCACACGACCTACACTGTGGTCTTTCCCGAAAGAGAAGACTGGGTCCGGAATGAAACCAACCTATGTAGGGCAAATGAACGTTGGTTCACCGAAACTGCTAGAACTCAGCAGAGCGCATCTCAGAGTTATAGTACCTTTGCTTACTGGCCACTGCAAACTCAAACATCACATGCATAAAATCGGACTTGCACAAGATGCAGAGTACCGGCTATGCATGGAGGATGATGAAACGGCTGAACACATTCTGTGTACATGCCCTGCAGCGGCCAGAACCAGATTCTCAATATTTGGCGATACGACGGTAAGGCCAGAAAACCTGGTAAATTGTTCTCCCAATGTATTCCTCAATTTCGTCAAGAAATTGAATATACTGGGAGAAATATAACCATAGGGTGAGCCACAATAGGCTATTGGCCGCAGTGGAGTGCCTGATACGGGCCCACTCACGTTCAAACCTAAGCTCTTGTGAATTGTCCATTAGTTATTGGACCCCGTGGGTTACCATGATAACAGACAGAAGAGGTTTATTAGGCTGCTCAGCCTGTACCTACAATATACCATGATAACCATTTTAAGTCTTTAGACATTGTGAATAATACGTCATTTCGATAAGGGAAATATGATCAATGATGTATGACGTTGATACAACGATGAAAATTGGGACATATCGTCCCAAAAATACCGAAGTATTGGGAACATGACTCACTTATTTGACATATAGTATGGTATGTTCTTTGGACATTATGCATAATACGTCATTCTGATGATGAAAATGAGATCAATGAAATATGACGTTGATACAACGCTGAAAGTTGGGACTTATTTATTTATTTATTTATTTATCGCCTCAAAAAGACCTTTGTATTGGAAACATAAGTTTTGATTCAGTTACTTGACATATGTTATAATTCGCTTTTTGGACATTGAGCATTAAACGTTATTTTGATAATGAAAATATGATCATTGAAGTATGAAGTTGATACAAAGCTGAAAATTGGGACTTATCGCCTCAGAAAATATGTATGATGGATACGTATTGATGAAATCGACCATCATTTATAAGAGGTTGAGTAAATGTTCCACATATGTAAGAATTTATAAAATATTCACCTGGGAGTTTCCAGCAATAAGTCGGAAAAAATTTAATTGAAATTTGTTGATATATCTTCCGATCTGGATGGCTTGACTATAGTGGAACCGTTAAAGCGAGGGTTCTGGCAGAAACAACATTTTTCAATTTGGTGCCATCTGGAGCGGAAAAAATGAGAGACTTTTGTCATTATCATCAAAATACAAATGTTCCACTATAGTCAAAGCCATTCAGAAAAAAATTGATTTTTGTAAACAGAAAGGAAAATATGAGAAACATTGCAATTTCGATTTTTTTTGATTTATTGCTTGAAACTGTATGTGAGTATAAAATTAAATTTCAATCAACATTTTTTTTAACTTTTTTCGATATCTTGCCATCTTACTCCACTTTTGGCCTCTTTGTGGTATTTTTCCCGCCATACTAGTGGTCATGTCAGAATCGACTTTCAGGTTATCGGACATGCACATACATTTTCATCAACTTTGTTTTTCCAATACTCTAACAATACACTTCATTCTCATAATATGGTAAATACATGTTGGCGGTCACTGTATATAATACACATCAAATGAAACTTTCCTCCGAGCAATAGAAGATATAGAGGTGTCATTTCTATATGAACAACACACGTTATTATGAAAGATGCATATCAGTATCCTTTTTAATCCTTTGTAATAGTTCGTGGGTAACGGGTGATATCCGAGTTCAGAGGGGGAGATTTGTTATTGTTATGATATCTGGATATCAGCTTAGAACCAGTGGCGGCGTGCCGGTAATTTTTTCCATGTTATATTTTTATCTATAATACTCGACCACATGCCTGGTTGGAAAGCACGTGTGTTGTCAAGATGTCAATCAAAAATACTTTATTGTGCAAAGAATTAGATTCTTGATGACAAAGCATAGAATAAAAAATACTGAGAAATAAATGAAAGTGATGAAGTGAAGAAGTGAAAATATTCAAATTGTTGAATTACATCAGTAAACTATACTATACACTATACAGGGGTCACCATTTAAAACGAAACAGACGAAATATCTGATTCCACGTTTATTTAAAAAAAAATCTCTCGTACACATAATCACATTTGTCGAGGAGGAGGTTTTTCGTAATCATTTTTAATACTGCAACTTCAACCCTCTAGGGAGGGTGGGACCAACCGTTACTATTTCACATAGAACAAGGGGTCGAGTGATACCTATTTTAAAAGGACATTTAGTTCTCTTTCAAATGACATCTCATTCGTGAAATTCGGTAAAATAGTTCCCAAGATAAGTATCTAATAGTGTAATGGTTTTTCTTGTCTAATTATTGGACTAACAAAATACTGATAATGAAATGTAATACAAAACGTACGTAATTATTCACACAGATGTTCAAAATGACCACCAATGACCAATGACCACCTTGACTTCAAATTATCCACGAACTGCCTGTAACATGTCTGGTGTTATAGGCCGGCATTCTTGTACAATTCTTTCCCGTAGATCTTCTAAATCGTTGGGCTTAACTGCATAAACTTTGGTCTTGAGATGTCCTCATAAGAAAAAGTCGAGGAGCGTTAGATCTGGAGACCTAGCTGGCCCCTCCGACCGATCCATCTTCCTGGAAATGTCTGATTCAAGTACTCTCTTACCCGTACATAATAATGCGGAAGGGCCCTATCCTGTTGAAAAACCACTTCCTGTCCTATAAGATTTTCATCTTCCTGTGCTACCCTTATAATAATAGAATTCATTGCATTTTGTAATAAATCACGGTAAACTTCTCCGGTCAAGTTTTCATTGATGAAAATGGGACCAATAATATGGTTGCCAAGAATACCCGCTCATACATTTAATTTCTGAGGTCTTTGAGTATGATGTTCTCTGTAAAGTTGGGGGTTTTCATCGGACCAATACCTGCAATTATGTTTATTAACTGCCCTGGTAAGAGTAAATGTACATTCATCTGAGAAACAGATATTGTATAAAATAATGCGATTTTCTAATATGCGATTTGACATAAATTCGCACAATTCTGTCCGGCGGTCATAGTCATATTTGTTGAGCTCATGAACAAAATGGACTTTATAATGATAATACTTTGCAATTTTCAATATGCTGTGAACTGAAGTTGCAGACACCCCAGATCCTTCTGACAATGTTCTTAGACTATTAAATTGAGTACGTTCGGTTTCTAAAAGTCCAAGAACCCCTATTAGCATATCTCCATTGGTTATCGTCCTGGCACGATTGTGTATTTTATTCTGACAAGTTCCATCACATATTTGGCCTGAACATTCTTGTCAGGAAACTGCGCGTTGAAAATTTTAGCAGAAAATGGCAAAAGATAACAAATACTCTTGGTTGTTGCTACCGTTATGATAGTCTTGCAAACAATATCACCTAGCATATCGTCCGTTTTATTTCAAACAAGAAATGACACGAAATATCAATTAACAATGACAGATACCTACTTATTTATTGATATTTCATTCTCATATTAGTTTTATTGCATTTTTCGTAACAATATTGTTTGCAAAAGGCATAAGATGTCCGGAGGACTGCTCACTGCTAATATCCTATAAAATAGGAAAAGTTGGTCGAAAATCCATCAGAAAACAACTTCTTTCCTGGCTAATGCCACGACGAACATTGAATTACGTCTGATGAAATTTCCGTGCAGAGTTCCTACAAGGTTATCTCTGCAATTGCTTGGTTGCATGGGAATGTTCATCGAAACATTCGGACCCTATATATCAATTTCGGAGTGTTGCTCCTCATCAGTATAGGGTAGGTCTAGCAGTCAATAACTAATGACTGCAACGAATGAATCGACATCCAAACCCAATTAAAGACCGAAACTGAGATCGCGCCCGCACAGTGGATTAACTCCAAACTGCGAGCGCCATCTCAGCGCCGGAAGCCCAACCAAGTAATACCATGACAACGATCGACAAGACCATATATAAAACGGAAAAGAAAACTGTAGGTCACAATGAGCTTATGACAAAAGGCATAAGATGTCCGGAGGACTGCTCACTGCTAATATCCTATACAATAGGAAAAATTGCTCGAAAATCCATCAGAAAACAACTACTTTCCTGGCCACGACGAACATTGAATTACATCTGATGAAATTTCCTGAAATAACTTCCATTCTCAAACACAAAAGTATCATTTCGCATTCTAGATACAAAAATATCTGTTTGCTATCGATGCAGTGGCGGCGCTAGACTTCTTTTTTGGTTGAGAGAGTTCCGCCGGAGAAGGATTAGCAGTATTTTAGAAAAAGCACATTCAAACTAATTTTAATTATTATCTCAAAAACTATCTCACCAAAATTCACGAATTGGATGTCATTTGGATGAGAATCAAATGCCCTCTTGAAAGTGGTATCACTCGACCCCTTGTTCCATTTGAAATAGTAAGGGTTGGTCCCACCCTCCCTAAAGGGTTGAAGTTGCAGTGTTGAAAATAGTAACAAAAACATCCCCCTTGACTAATGTGATTAAGTGTACAAGCGATTTTTTTAAATGACCGTGGAATCAGATATTTTGTCTGTTTCGTTTTAAATGGTAACTATATATGCTATACATGCATTATAATATATATAAAAATTCACACATGAACGGTAATACACAGAAGATATCATACTCAAATTTATGTTGAGAGTGTATCAATGGAATACTCATCCAAAGTCTAGTAAAAGCCTTAGTAGCTCTTTAACTCGTTTTCTGAATTAAGATTATTGGTATCCTGAAGCGGAAAATTAAAAAAGTTTTAAGAGTTGTTGTAACGTTGCCACTGTTTATTATTAATCGTGTCGTTGTTATCAGTTCTAAATATTATTAGTCTTCATCATGCTGTATATTTGAAAAAGTTAGTGTAGAGAGATGTCATAATAAAAACAAAAATAGAGAAACTGTCAAGACAAAAAGTCGACCTTTCTTACTTGAAATTCGACAAACTACAGGTTTAAAGACATTAAATCTACATTGGTCCTTCGAGTTTAAACAAAAATCAGTTCTGTGGACAGCAGTGAAGGTCAGAAGTAAAAAAAATGACTGAAAATTCCGACAACCGTAGACGACGGCCGACAGCTGGTGTGAACAACGATCTCAACCCAAACTTTATATGGCCTCAACGGTTTGGAGAAGCTTCAAGAAGACGAAATCCAGGAAGTAAAAACTACTGACAACGTTTACTATAACCCTGGAAAAAATAGCCAATCCGACATGAATTCTGCTTCCAACCAAAAATCAATCAGGTCAGTTTCTACGAAACATATTATTGCTAGTTTGGACCTTGAAAGAATAATATTGGCATCAGAGACTGAAAAATTCAGACAAGCTCTTCAAGCTGTCGAAGAAGAAATGAAAAATAAGAAGAAATTGTTAGAATTAGAGCACCAAGTACGGGAAGCTGAATTAGTCGCGAAAGCTGCAAAATTATCTTCATCCCAGGGGAATTTGTCTTCACGAAATTCAGTGGCAAGAAGCGCATACTCCGAAGTAGTTTTCACATACAATTTGACGTATCCGCCATCAGTGACAACTGAAAGAAGTTCTTATGTCCAAAAATGGATCGAAGATATCCCCAAAAATACTCCCGAACAAAAATTTCCAGACCAGGAAAGTTACAAAAATGAACCTAACCCTGAACAAACTTCTGCAAAATAGCACGAATCAGTATCAATCAGCACTGACAGACAAATTGGTAGCTAGACAAACAATTGAACGGGATTTTCCTATTTTCGATGGACGCCCAGAAAAATGGCTTACATTTTTCTCGCAATTCAAGAGAATTTCTTCACTGTGTGACTATTCACAGGAAGAAAAAATGATAAAACTTCAGAAATGTCTCAGAGGAGAAGCTAAATATGTTGTAGCAGGAATGATGTCCATACCCGAAAACGTTGATCTAGTAATCGAAACCCTACAGATGCACTTTGGGAGACCTGACCTCATCATTGATGTTCTTCTGTCGAGAGTAAGAAATTTGTCAGCCCTGAGAGATCAAAATTTGACTAGTCTGATATATCTATCAAACCATGTGCGTTGCCTTGTATCGACAGTTCTTTCCCTTAATCAAGACTGTCACCTTAAAAATCTTCAGGTTCTAAGAGAACTCATGGGAGAACTACCAGAATCTTTGAGGCTTCGTTGGGGAGAGCAATTAGCTGAAAAAAAAGGTAACGTCGACATTCAAGATTTCTCTAAATGGCTCAGTCATATTGCCGCAGCCGCATCTTATGTATCCACGACGAAAACAAAACACAACAGATCAAATTTCACTCCACGACGACAAGAGTCTTCCTTCACGACTGTTATGTCAACCAATAACAGACCATGTGTTTACTGCAAACAAGAAGGACATAAGATAGGATTTTGAAAAAAATCAAAAAGGATGACATAGACACTAGATGGAATGAAGTAACCAAACTGAAATTGCTTTTCTTGCTTAAGAACCGATCATCATACTTCAAAATGTACATTCAGAAGAATGTGTGGCATCAATGGATGCAGAAGACCGCACAATAAATGTCTCCATAAAGATAATATCCCAAACAACCAGAATTCTGAAACCAATGACATTCAAAATCAGAGCCAGCCGACAATGGTAACAACCAAACCCTCAACAGTTCTCAGTACTCAAAATCGACAAAACAATGTTCTTTTGAGAATGATTAAAGTCAAGCTCTATGGAAATGGCACGTCTATTGAAACAGTTGCCTTATGCGACGAAGCTTCCACCGTAACACTTATTGACAGCACTATTGTAGATCAACTGAATTTGCGCGGAAACAAAGAAACTTTGTGCCTTCAGTGGATCAACGAAATCACCAAGGAATATGAAGATTCCATGAATGTCAAGGTCCAAATTTCCGGAGTTTTTCCAAATGCAACGATAAACCAAATGAACAACGTCCGCTCAGTAAATAATCTGTCATTGCCATATCAAAAAATCGACTGCAACATTTGGAAAAATCACCCACACTTGAGGAACATACCATTCGACAATATTGACCAGAGACCATTGATTTCAATTGGACAAGATAACATAAGACTAACGATTCCACGAAAAATATCTCAGGGTCCTGCAAATCTACCAATTGCTACAAAAACAAGCCTCGGTTGGATTCTTCATGGTGTTGGTATTGAAGAAAAAAAGGAAGATTATACGTTTCATATCTGCTCAGAGGATATTTCCGATGAAACACTCCATAAAATGGTGAAAAATTCATTTTCACTGTATGCTTTTAGAATATCACCGACTTCCAAAATCATGAACACTGACGACACAAGAGCAATGAATATCATGAAGTCAACGGCTGGAAGGAAGGGGGAAAGATTTGAGATAGGACTACTGTGGAAATTGGATGATCTCTTTCTTCCTGAAAGTAGGGCGATGGCATTTAGACGTTTGCTTTGTGTGGAAAAACAAATGAATAGGAATCAAGATTTCGAGAAAGAATATTGCGACAAAATTGATAAATATGTTGAAAAAGGATATGCCAGAAAATTGTTAAGGGAAGAAGCTGCCCTCGAAGGTCCTAGGTGTTGGTAGCTTCCACACTTTGGAGTTATTAACCCCAATAAGCCTGGCAAATTACGACTCGTATTTGATGCCGCTGCCAAATCTCATGGTTCCAGCCTCAATGACCATCCATTGTCCGGACCAGATTTACTTCAATCACTTGTAAGCATCCTCATCAAATTCCGCATAAGAAAAATTGCATTTACCAGTGACGTGAGGAAAATGTTCCACCAAGTCAAGATTCGACAGGAAGATCACAGTTCGCAACGTTTCCTCTGGAGAGGGGAGATGAGAAGAAAAGTTGTGATATTTACGAAATGCAAGTCATGACCTTCGGCGCAACCTGTTCACCAACTTGCGCTCAGTACATCAAAAATTTGAAAGCACAGCAACTGACAACAGACAAAAGATTGCTTGATGCCATCATAAAAAGACATTACGTTGATGACTACTCAGACTGCACAGACACTGATGAAGAAGCTCTTGAAATCATCAGACAGGTAAATATAATTCAGAAAAAGGTAGGTTTTGAATTAGTGAATTGGACTAGTAATTCAGAAACTGTTATTCAATCGCTTTCTTGTAGTGAAAAGACCCTCAAAGACTTGAACTCAAATTCAGACAACACTTTACAACGGATCTTAGGCTTATCATGAGATTCTAAGAGCGATCATTTTGTATTCAGAGTTAAAACAAATTTACATGGAAAATCATTGAATGACCCACAAAGAGAATTGTTCTAAAGACAGTCATGTCAGTATTTGTTCCATTGGGGTTAGTTGTCAATTTCACCATTTAGGGACGAATACTGATACAAGACTTATGGAGGACAGGAATTGTATGGGACGAATTACTTGACGAACGGACGTACAATGACTGGAAACTTTGGTGTGATGATCTCTCTCGAATGTCAGATATCAAATTTCCTCGATGTTACTCATTCAACATTCCAAAATCTAAGAATACTTCTTTGCATATTTTCTGTGACAGTAGAAAGAAAGCATTTTCAGCCCTTGCATATCTGAAAATCGAGACAGATGAGGACATAGACGTTATACTTGTTTTTGGAAAGTCACGAGTAGCTCCGACTAAACCTATTTCAATACCTCGCTTGGAGTTACAAGCGGCTGTAATGAGAGCAAGATTAGCTAAGACTGTGAAAGACGATCTTGAATTAGATATCCATGAGGTATGTTACTGGACAGACTCGACGACTGTACTGTACTGGATCAAAAGCGACGCGACTAGACTCGGACAATTCGAATCGCATCGTATAGGAGAAATCCAAGATGTGACGGAAACTAACAGCTGGCGATGGGTTCCATCGAAACATAATCCTGCGGACTTAGCCACTAGAAAATATAACGAAAACGGGACGAACATTGTTAATTTCCAAGAATGGTTTACTGGACCGCTTTTCCTATATCAGAGAGATAGAACGACTTGGCCAACCAAAGAAATCGACAAGTTTCAAGAAAAATGTTCAACTGAAACAACTCTGGTGGTGACGAAAAAACCTCCTGAAAATGTTTTTCTTAAAATCGAAAGATTTTCCAATTGGCATCGGCTTATCCGTTCAACATCTTGGGTACTGAGGTTCATCAAAATTATGAGAGGAGAGAGACAGAAGACATTTCCGAAAGAACTCCAAGTCGAAGAGATAATGGAATCTGAAAGAAAGTGGATCAATCAGGTTCAAGAAGAATGTTCCAGCGAGGAGATTAGAGCTTTGGAACAAAAACGGGACATCAAACGTCAGAGTAAACTTTCCAACTGACACCCACATTGAATTAGGATGGTATTTTGGTTTTGAATGGAAGAACACCATTTATCATTTATCATTTATAATTTATCACCAGATTTGACTGAGTCTACCAAATATCCAGCAATTTTGCCAAAGAACCACAGATTCACTAAACTCTTGGTTCGAACTTATCATAAAAGATTTGCTCATCGAGGTGTCGAGTTAGTACTGAATGAACTGAGACAAAAATATTGGATTATTGATGGCAGGTCTGTGATAAAGAATGAATTTGCTCAATGCATGAGATGCAGGAAATGGAAAGCTCAACCAAATATACCACAAATGGGACAACTACCTTTAGCGTGAATGAATGTTAAGCCATTTACATATATAGGGGTGGACTACTTTGGACCGCTGTCAGTGACCATAGGACGAAGAACAGAGAAGAGGTATGGTGTCATATTTACGTGTCTTTCAATCCGAGCAATCCACCTGGAAGTCGCACATTCCCTATCGACTGAATCCACAATAATGGCAATTCGAAGACTCATTTCCAGAAGAGGACCCATAAAACAAATGTTCTCGGACAATGGAACGAATCTTAGGGGAGCTGCAGAAGAACTGAAGAAAGCCATACAGGACATTAACCAACAAACAATATTTGAGGACATGACATTACGTGGATCATGGGAACGGCTCATTCGATGCGTCAAGAAATCGTTTCAGGTAGTTTTGAATGGACAAAAGCTAAAGGACGAGATTCTGTTAACATTGTTTGCAGAAGTTGAACATATGGTTAACAGTGGACCAATAACCAAAGTTTCGACTGATCCAAACGACTACGAAGCGTTGACACATTTCCTTATTGAAACTACCGGAAATGAACCTCTCCATCAATTTGACAAAATTAGCTTCAGAAGTCAATGGAGAAAGACCCAATACCTAGCAGATTCATACTGGAAGAGGTGGATCAAGGAATACCTGCCAAGTCTCACCAAACGAAATAAGTGGTGTCAAGATTCGTCGTCTTTGATAGTTGGCGATGTCGTAGTCATTATCGATAACAATTCCCCAAGACAAAATTGGAAACTGGGACGAATAGAACGACAATTTTTTGGACCAGATGGCAGAGTGAGGGTTGTCGAGGTGAAAACTCTAGCAGGACTCTACAAGCGACCTGTTACCAAACTAGCAAAAATAGACCTTCGTGAAGAAGAATAATCTCCTACACGGCGGGGAGGAATGTAACGTCGCTACTGTTTATTATTAATCGTGTTGTTGTTATCAGTTCTAAATATTATTAGTCTTCATCATGCTGTATATTTAAAAACAGTAAGTAGAGAAATGTCATAGTAAAAACAAAAATAGAGAAACTGTCAAGACAAAAAGTCGACCTTTCTTACTTGAAATTCGACAAACTAAAGGTTTAAAGACATTAAATCTACAGTTGTCAAAAAATAATGTTTTAACTTGTGTAGAGTTTGGTTCAGAGAGCGATCTATATTACAAGTCTGTCTGGTAGGAAAACGGGAATTTCTCATGTAGTTATTATTTTACTTCTGTTTCTGAAACATGAAACAGTCTCTAGTATAAATATTGAGGTGAGAGTCATCATAGTTTATTAGTTGAATAGGGGCCGTAATGCATCTCTGAAGATATCTCTGCAGTCATACCAAACAACAGTTCTATTATGATGTAGTCTTGATTTGCTTACAGGGTGGAGCGGTGACTTGCTCATTGCAAATCGTCTGTCCAGCTTGAAACAAATTAAAATTTTGGATTGCATTCTCCTATTCCTTTGCTGAAGTAGTCTAATTTTTGTATCTGATGGATTATATTTCTCGTTGCTACTTTCGAACTTTTTCTTTTGGTATCATCCATGTCATATCGTCGATTCCACAATCACAAATTCCTATAAAATAGCATACATTTCAAACACACACGCACTCACACACACATAACTGCCAAATTATTATATTGTTATAGTTGCAGAACATTGAAGTAAATTCCATGACCAACAAATTCAAACTAAAAATATATTTCTGAACTATGTATTAAGGATTGAGTATTCGAAAGACATCCCAACAAGACTTCGTGATCTTTACGAATAACTAGGCATAATGATCAATAGAATAGAAACTTTCATTTAGGGAATCATAGCCTTCTATGATGAAGTAAGTTACAATTTTGGTGTTCATCACTTTTCATTTACGGACTGAATAAATTCAATGAGAAATCTCCTGGAATTGGGAATTGGCTCACTTAGAAGATTGAAAATAATGCTCAACCCATTGATTAGATTTTGAACTTTCGATGATTTACAGTATTCCATCTACAATAAAGAAGTTTGTGTCCACGTCTGGTTTAACCGGAAGCGCTACTCCATTGAAAACATTTCAATCGATTACTCATATTGATATATGTGATATTACATGTTTACAAATTTTATTCATTTAATAACATCGAAAACTTCTAATGAGCCGATTACTTACATTATAATTCCTGGTATATGAACATTCCAGTACCCGTCAGATTGATTCTATGATAGCTAGTGGCTTATTATTTGAATTTGGTTATGAATAGTTGAGTTTGCTTACTAACGTATTTACTTTCTAGTGTGCTTACACTGCCCCAATTTGTTCCCAATTATCGATACGTAATCGTTTTTAAAGTTGACTTACATAATAACAAATTACAACTATTTCAACAAATAGTGTATTTTTGCCTCAAAATGAGCAGATTCATCAAAAGTCAACTCATTCAATACCACTAAAAGAGTCGATACGGAATGCCAATCAAATATGGTTTATGCCATGATTACCTTGCTGCAACGCCCATGGTTTGATTTGACAGGACGATAAATAAATCGTAAACGGACGTAGACATACAAATGATCGCCAAGTTGAGAGTGAATATAATACGGAAATCCAACCTGATCAATGAGTACAAACGGAAATATACGACAATGCCCTTTTTTAACATGACTCCGGCATTGATGTTTGTAAACAACGTCTGGTATGTTGCTCTCAAGAAAGAGATAGACAAGCTCCTCTCCATATCTTTTATTGCTCGGAGAAACTCTCACATCACGTAGCAAACACTGGAATGATGTAGACCTGAAGACGATCTTAAAGAACCGTAGGAAATCTATCCAATCCAAAATATAGCCAATATAAAAATGTAGGAAAATACACATTAAATCAGACAATCTGATATAAAAAGTGGAGTAAATTGTGAATGTACGACTGGACATGAAAAATTCACCGAAAGAAACCAATTTAGGAATAATGATATCTGCTCTTGATCATATTCGACCTATTCCTTTTCATCTCTGGAGTTGGAGACAAAAGGTGTCACCAGGCTCGGAAAAAAATTCCTGAATTGTTTCTGTGAAACATCTTCCTCATTTTGTAACTGGAAAGTTGGACAGAATGTCGTTGAACTATCAGTGTGAAGATATCCACACTTTCCTGTCCACAGTTTATGATGTGGTGGCGTCGAAATTGGGATAGAGCTCAAGTTTGGGCAGTGTTGCCAAATTTTTCGGGAATCCTCAGCCCAATCTTGAAATAAGGAATGTGCAGAACAAACAATGCAAATACTTTTACACCGAGCGAGTATTTATATATAAAAAAGTAAACAATAGGTCTTTTTTTAACGGAATCTGATTATATCATTGTAGGTAGCGTGTGACAGAATTTCAGGAAATGTCGAGTAATCGAGGTGAGCAATTATTGATTACTATGACTGAGTTTGAGAAAGGAATCAGTAGAGTGGTTTTGAAATAGGTAAATATACGGTGTGAGAAAATTTCATGCTCTGCTGAAGCATACTGGATGAGCAATGGGAAGAAATCTGAAAACAATTATTATTATTTCCGAAGCTACCATGAGTTTGAGGATGATATCAATAGCGTGATTTGAAAATCACGAAATACGCAGTGTGACAGAATTCAATGCTCCGCTATAGCCTACAGGTCCAGCAATGAGGAGAAAGCTGAAAATAATGATAATTATTTCCGAAACTACTACGAGTTCGACAATGAAATCGACAAGCGGTTTAGATATCTGAAATAATACATGTTGATGAAATTTCATGCTCTGTTAAATCTTACAGGGTGAGAAATGAGGAGAAACCTGTAAACAATTATTATTATTTCGGAAACTTCTAGGAATTCAATGATGAATTCAATGCAGTATTTTCGGAATGGGAAAATATACTACACGAGCAATGAGAAGAATCCTTGTTATCTCAGATTTCTCCTGATTGCTTGCCCTGTACGCTTCAGCCGGGCATGAAATAATATCACACTGTATGTTCCTTCATGTCGAAACGATTTTATTGATTTCTTTCTCGAACTCGTAGTTTCGGAAATAATTATGATTTTGTTCAGGTTTCTTCTAATTGTTTGCCCTGTACGCTTTAGCAGATCATGAAATTCCGTCACTCTGTATATTTCGAAAAGCAATCAACAGATCACGTTCTCGAACTCTGTTTGGTTTTTGCCTTATTCCTCTCCCTGTACACTTTATTGAATTCATTTCCGAACTCATAGCAGTTTCGGAAATCATAATAATTCTGTTTAAACGAACCAATGTTGAAGCGAGGGTTCTGGCAGAAACAACATTTTTCAATTTGGTGCCATCTGGAGCGGAGAAAATGAGAGACTTTTGTCATTATCATCAAAATACAAATGTTCCACTATAGTCAAAGCCATTCAGAAAAAAAATTGATTTTTGTAAACAGAAAGGAAAATATGAGAAACATTGCAATTTCAAATTTTTTTGATTTATTGCTTGAAACTGTATGTGAGTATAAAATTAAATTCCAATCAACTTTTTTTTTTTATTTTTTTTGATATATTGCCATCTTACTCTACTTTTGGCCTCAGTGGTATTTTTTCCCGCCATACTAGTGGTCACGTCAAAATCGACTTTCAGGTTATCGAACATGCACAAACATTTTCATCAACTTTGTTTTTCCAATACTCTAACAATAAACTTCATTCTTTAAATGGTACATACATGTTGGCGGTCACTGTTTATAATACACATCAAATAAAACTTTCCTCCGAGCAATAGAAGATATACAGAGCGAGCAGTGAGAAGGAACCTAAATATAATCATCATTATTTTCGGAACTTCTACGAGTTCGAAAATGAAATATATAGAGTGGTTTTGAAATGAGGAAATATACTGTGTGATGGAATTTTATTCCATGCTCAATCGTACAGGGCGTGCAATAAGGGGAAACTTGAATAGAATAATTATTATTTCCGGAACTACTGAAAGTTCGAGAATGAAATCGATGGAATGGTTTCGAAATATGGATATATACAGTAGGACCGAACTTCATGCCTTGCTAAAGGGTAGCAAGCAAACAATAAGGAAAAATCTCAACAGAATGATCATTACTGCCGAAACTACTACGATTTCGATAAAATGGTTTTGAAATAAGGACATGTGCAGTATGACGAAGTGTCAAGCCCTGCTGAATCATCCAGAGCAAGCAATAATGAGAAACCTGGACAAAATAATCATTATTGCCAAAACTATCACGAGTTCGAAAACAAAATCGATAAAATGGTTTTGTAATGATGAAATATATGGTGTGACGCAATTTCGTGCCATGTTGACGTGTCCAGGGCAAGCAATAAGGAGAAACCCAATAATAATCATTATTATTACCGAAACTATTTTGAGTTCGAAAACAAAATCGATAGAGTGGTTTTAAGATGAGGAAATATGAGCTTACAGGGCAAGCAATAATGAGGGACCCAAACAGAATTACAAATTACAAACGTCAAACTTACAAGTAAGTTAAAGTGATGATTCACAATTTGAACTTCAAAAGCATCATGGGACGAAACAAATTGAGAAGTCATATCCCACTAACTATTCTAGTTATAACTTCAATATTCCACTAGCATTTAGCAGCAATTTTCTCGAAATCGGTTAGCTAATTCAAAAAATATAGAAGTCCAAAATTCAAGCTTGTTTCATGGCCAGTTTGTTGTTTGGATAATTTTTTTTGCGGAAATGAAAATTTTGGCAATAAAACCTGCAGGCAACCCTCATTCATCCCCTTGGATTATAGTAACCCAATTTTTTAAGTAAGAAATAATAGAGCATCTCAAATACCAGATAATTTCAAATTTTCCGAACATTTGATGCATAATAATTATTTTAACCACAGTCAAAAATTTATAATTTTTTTCGCGCACCTTGCTATGTCTGTAGTAGCTTGGGGAGTGAATTTTAGGACAGAGTCCAAAATTTTGACCAAGTAATACACCATTGGAATATAATGTGTTGAGTTTCAAAACACCTTGTACTCATTTGAGTATTATAAATTCTTGCTTTCTATTCACAAAGCTTTACATTCCGGCTCACACATCCTTTTGATTATACAGAAATTATTTTCATTAACAGAGTTGAACAGAGTAAGTAAGTCAACGTCACGATCAGAAATAGTTTTGCAACGAGTTTCAGTGCAACATGAGAGGAAAAAGAAACGAAAAATAGAGCATTCGGATGCAGAAACCCAGCAAACACTGGGAAGTAACTGTGGGGTACTATGGATGTAACTATGCGACTCAAACCTCTCATGCAATGTACCAAAAACATTGGCTCCCGCTCGCATTTGCAGCCAAATGTCCACGACATCAATCAAGTACGCATTTTAATTCATTGTGTTGAAAATTGAGATTTGAAAAAATAGCCCAGATAAAACATCTATCGGTGTTTAACTTGGTATTGACAATTACGCGGATTCGTGACAGCTAGACAGTTCGTGCAATATGCGATATACGGGTTCCTTCCTAATTCAATCTCACCTTCAAAATCAATTCGTTCGCATGAAAACACATGTAGTAAACTTCAGCAAGAAATGTGGCTAGTGTAGATAAAAGAAATGCAACTTCTAACAAGTCTTTACCCTGAAAAAAACAAAATTGATCAAATGTGTTTGGAAAATTGGATTTTTTATTTTTAAGGTACTCATGTTGTGCACTCGTCATGATATTGTAACCTTTTTACTTTCCTCGAGAAAGAAAAAGTTACTGTCCCGTTAGCTATAGTAGTCGGTAATGCATGGTGGCCAGGGTCGGTCAGTCATATATCAAATCCAGAAGAAAAATGGGCGCCACTCGGCTCTAATTATAATAGTTCTCAGGATCTTGTCCAATCAGAGGAAACAAGACAGTCTAAACAGTTGGAATTCAAAAAAATATTCAAATAAAACACATGTTGTTACCAATTTTCAATCTGTCACTTTGTTAGAGAAATTATACTTGGGAACCACTTGAAGTAAAACACTATCTTGATTTAAACCCCGTATTTTCAACAAATAACTTTCACTCTTTAATTTTTTTTACTCTATCTACATAGTAGTGAAATCTACATCTGGGAAGTTGAATTTCACACCTCAGAAAGTGGAATGCAATTATAAGAGAGACCACCTGACTTAGTGCACCAAAAATGTAAGAAAAATAATCATGAAAATACCTGGTAAATTTTCCAAATTGGATGTTGACAATAACGAATGTTCAGTACTGTACATGGGCTTTACATGTGACTCTTGAAAGTCAGTCAGATTACTGATATTAAAAAATATTGGGCAGGTAAAGTTCATAGAATAAAATTGAAAATATAATAGTTTAACAGGCCTGATTGCCTAGGGAGCTCGGCAAGGTGGAGTCTATGTTCCCACGATGATTTCACCACATACTGGAAGGTGGACTATCTTCCCATTCACCATAACCAAGTACGAGATGGAGAGACGAATCACTGTGGGGGAAATAGCCCATTGTCCATTTCTGGATTACATCTAACTATATGCAGTTCTTGTAGACTGTGTCATCCTCACGACCAAATACAAAATACAAATACAACTCCTAATCATCCCAACACAGCGTGAGAAGGTACGCTGTTCAAATTAAAATGATAAGAGTGCTCTGCCCCAGACTTCTTGGAGAGAGAATCAGCTGTTGGCTTTACAGCCTCAGGAAGAAAGGGGCGATTGCTCCACCCTGGAACCCTAATAAAAAGGAAGTTGGGATTTTCGTTCAACATATCTTTTATTAGGTTCACTCACCTTACACGAAGGGGTTCCACGGGCTACACCAAAAATAAACATAACACGAAATCGTGTGACACGAGGTATCATTCAATAGACTCGACTCAACGATGCTTCCACAATGGCGTCTAAATTGGAAAGAAAGAAGGCAGGTAAAATGGCTTCCTAACGGGAAGAAGGCTTTGTCCTTTTTTCTTTCCTATTTGGATCTGGATCACGATCACCATCTGATTGGAATCATGATTTATGATCAGATTAACTGTCAAGTGGCAATTTTGATGACAGCTATTTAAGGATGCCATCTATCGGCAATTTCTCCAGGAATTATATGGATGCATTTGACATGCGAACTGTAGAAGAATATAACAAAAAATAAAGCTGGGGCTGCTTTATTTTTACAACATGGTTTACTATGCAATCAGTAAATGTTTCTGCTCACCAACTCCACGACTCGTGCGCACACGAGATCCAACAAACGAAGTTAGTTCTTACTATCATTGACAGCTGTACCGGAGGAAAACTCAAGGTAATAACTTGTTAGAACACTATATCAAGTTGTTTTCTATATAAAACATTCAATTTGAATAGGTTTATGAAAATAAACAGTAATTTCAACAAAATATCTTACTCGTGGCGCCATCCAGTAGCGTATGTTCCAACCCGATTAGAGGACAGTTAAAATTATTTTCAGTTTCACTTCTTTGATTTTTCAAACGTGACAATATCAATGTTATATCGATGTTTTCAGTGAGAATGTGTTGAGTGCTATTCAAAAATTATGACGCTCTTAATTATTTCACTACTCTAGGTTGATGAAAAACATTAATCAATATTTGAAGGTGACATTACGTTACGGTACTGGCATCGGAAATGCAGTGGTGGGGAAATTATTCTCATTAAACCAACCAATTTCAGCAGAATGCAAAAAATACAAAAAATCGTTTTAAAAAATATTTATGAAAAACCAAGAAGATGTACCTACTTCTGAAGCCTTATTTTCTGAATGAGTCAGTTATTTGCCAAAACAATTCTGTTGAAGCAATACAAACATAAAGAAGAATCAACTATCCCTATAATACTAGATACAGAATAAATGCTGTAACTATACCCCGAGCAAAAAAGACAATTGGTCAAAATAATTTTACCTACCTTGGCCCTAAACTATTCAATAAATTACAACTTGATATAAAAAAAATTAATTCACATAACTTATTCAAATAGCTGATAAAAAATTGGTAACTGACTCTCCCCTACGATAACATATGAAAAATTATATACAAAAATAGGTCACAGAGTACATTAATTAACTTACATTAGTGATGAAACAAGTTTCCATCTGCTACAATGTTCAATCTATAATTCTTATTCTGATGTACATGTAAATCAATCCCTGCACCCACATGTACATGCGTGACTCCTTATGTGTTTTTAATGTTGTACATAAAATAACATTCCACAATTGTCACTATTTTATAAATAATTTCACCATTTTTTACTATTTTTACTAATACAAGTTAGTGTTCACATGTATATGTACGAGAATATATTGAAAAATTCTTAGCCGACTAATAGAACCAAACAAAATTTCAATGTCAAAATATTTTATTACTCAACATATTCTCCTCTTAATTGGATACGTTTATTACAGCAAACCTGCAACGTCTCTAGACCTTTCAAAAAACAAAGTTTCTTCTTGCTCTGCAAACCAGACTTCCACAGCTTTTATTACTTTCTCGTTGAAAGAAAATTTACGAGCTTTCATACTTTTTTTCTGTTGAGGAAAGAGATGATAGTCGGACGGAGCAAAATCTGGTGAATAAGGGAGGTGTTCTAGTTATTCAAACCCTAAATCACAAATTTTTTGCATGGCAACATGAGATTTGTGTGCAGGGGCGTTGTCCTGCAAAAACAAAACAACTTTGGATAGCTTTCCGCGTCTTCTCTCTTCAATTTTTTCCCGTAGAGTGGTCAGTAATGTCGAATAGTAATCTCCAGTTATTGTTTACTCCATGGCAATCCCAAAAAACTGAAGCAAGAACTTTTCCAGCAGATTTTTGGACACGAAACTTCTTAGGTTTCGGAGAACTGGAGTGTCGCCATTCCATCGATTGTTGCTTTGTTTCTGGATCGTAGAAATGTACCCAAGTCTCATCCATAGTAACAGTTTGGTTTAAGAAGTCTACATCATTTTCAAATCGAGCACAGATCGAACGCGATGCTACTACCCTTGCACGCTTTTGGTCAACGTTCAAACATTTGGGGATCTATTTTGCAGCAATTTCTCTCATGTCCAAATTGACGTGAACTATATTATGATGAACGCGTTCGTATAAAATATTCAGTGCTTCAGAAATCCGTTTAAGACCAATTCGACGGTCTGTTGAAATCTTGTCATGTACTGCATCGATATTTTCGGGGACTGACACAGAAACTAGCCTACCCGATCGGTCATCATCTTCAATGGAAAAATTACCTATTTTGAAGCTTGCAGTTCAATTTTTCACGGTCGCTTACGAAGGACTCTGATCACCAAGGGTATTAGGCATATCTTCGTAAATCTGCTTACCTCTTAACCCTTTTAAATACAGGTACTTGATGATGGTTTGATACTCCAATTTTTCGGTTTTCACAATTTCGGTGGACATATTTTTTTCTTTTAATTTACTGCGTAACTTTGGTTTACTTTTTTGACGTCAAACTTCACACTGACACTTTTAATAAGTTATTGTTCGTTGCTATGGTAACCCAATATTTTGTTTATGCAGGGAACTGGTCTAGGCTTACTAGATATCAATACATCCTCGTATATGCGTATGTCCTAATGTGTCAACATATACATAAAATAACACTGTACAAATTCTACTAGTTTATAGCTATCTTATACAGTTCCATCTACATCATTTACTTCATATATGAACACGTGCGCATGTTGATTAAAATACAACATCTGCCACAGCCACATCCGCACCAGCCTCATCCGCACCAGCTACATCCGCATCAGCCACATCCGCACTAGCCACATCCGCAACTCCTAGTAGCTCTTTCGCAATTCAGTCACAGTCATTTTGTTCCACCGATGTATTACACGATCTCCGGATTCCTTCGACTGTCTTGCTTGCCACAGTTACTGTCTTAACAAGAGATTCCGGTGGTAAAATACATGAGCTGCGGGGCATTCTAGATAGTGGCTCGCAATCGCACTTTGTTACTCACAAAACTTCTCGCAAATTAGGGCTCATAATGGAATCTAAATCCTCAATGGTCAAAGGCATTGGTTCATCTCCTCTGAACGTGTCTTCTAGTACCATTCTCAATTTTCATTCAAGGTTTGATCCAGAAAACAGTTATGTCGCACACGCACTTGTTGTCAAAAGTTTAAGTGAACGCATACCGACTGCTCCTGTTTCTCTAACAAGACTGTCACACTTGAAAGATTTACCACTTGCTGATATGTATTTCCAGAATCCACGAGAAGTGGAAATTCTCATTGGAGCAGAAATGTGGCCACTGATTGTAGGTTCACGAAAAATAGTTGGTCCTGCAAATTGTCCTGTCGCGCTTGAAACAACGCTTGGCTATCTGGTTATGGGTCGTGCAGAAATCGGAACTGCTACACGATCTGATTCTGTTTGTTTATTCGCACAGGCGCAAAACCAACATTCACTTGAAGATCTCGTTCAAAACTTGAAGAAGTACCCAAACGTAAACTTTTGAGTGTAGATGTCACGAAATGCGAAAAGTTTTTTATGTACACTTAAATAAGCAACCCAGACGGTACATTCACTGTTCGTCTACCGTTTCGCAAATCACCAGACCTTTTGGGATTTTCTAAAGACGCTTGTATAGCAAAATTTGTGTCCCTTGAACGTAGAGTTCTCAAGAATCCAACAATGCATACGCTGCACAAAAACATAATAGACGAGTATATCCGAAATGGTACTGTCACGTATTGGTCACACAAATGAAAAGTTGGATGAATATGCATATTATTTGCTACATCATAGAGTTTATCGTACTGATCATCCGACTACTCCATTACGCATTGTATTCAACGCTTCCTCGCCTACAAGTTCATCATATTCATTGAATGATTTGATGTTTGTAGGACCAAAATTGCAGGCAGATATTTACAGAATGTTGATACACTTCAGGCTTTATCCATTTGTATTGACATCAGATATCAAACGCATGTTTTTACAAATAAATGTTGATCAGCGAGATCGTCGATTTCAGCGATTTATCTGGAGATCAGACCCAAGTGAGCCACTCGCTTCTGTTGTGGCTGAGCGGGACGTTTATGTCGATGATGTTGTAACATCTACAGAATCAGAAGAAAAGTTGATTGAACTTTATGGTTCACATCAGGAGGATTCACGTTATCCAAATGGAAAACGAACTCTAAAGAATTGATGAAAAAAATTCCGGAAGAATCACACATGTTATCTGCAATCGATTTTAATCGTGATTACTGGTCCAAGGTTCTTGGTGTCCAGTGGCTATCACAAAAAGACGCATTTTCATGTGCCGTGGATGTCAGCTTGTCATCTTGCACAAAACGCACAATTCTAGCTTTAACTATGAGTATATTTGATCCATTGGGATTAGTCGCACCTGTAACAATCATTGCCAAACTTATCTTGAAAGAACTTTGGATAAGTAACACAGACTAAGACGATACACATCCACTGGAAATTGTGGAAAAATGGAAATATTTCCAGAATAGTCTTCCACTTTAGAACCAGCTGATCGTCATGTGGGCCTAGTTGAAGGTGCTCACACATCATTGGTGGGTTTTGCTGAAAGCTCCATCAACGCATATGGTGGTTGTGTTTATGTGTGCACTTACATAATAGGTCGCAAACCAGTTGTGAAGTTGTTATGTGCGAAATCAAACGTCGCACCCAAGCGGGTGGTCACGATACCGAGACTCGAGTTATGAGCAGCCCTGTTATTATCGAATTAGATGAAGTCCATTCTCGAAAGTTAGGAGTCTCGACACAAATTCGATTCAGTTTTCGCTTTCACAGATTCCAAAGTCACCTTGTATTAGATACGCTCTGACCCCTCGAAGTGAAAAATATTTGTGGGAAATCGCATTGCACAAATACATGAAAACCTAGCGACGCAACATTGGTATCACGTTTCAGGCGATGAAAACCCTGCCGATGTGCTATCGAGAGGGACAACGCCTGAAAATCTTTTTCACCATCCATTGTGGTGGACAGGTCCGTCTTGGCTCGAAGAAAATGAGTCAAGTTGGCCTCTATCTGTAAATGACGATCATAATGAAATTCCAGACGCTGAGGTCAAAATAACCTCATTTGTCGCCACTGTAACACTTGACCATATACTATCGCCACTATTGGATAGAATTTTTACGTTCTACGTTACGAGCGACAGCATACATCTTCAGAGCATGTACCCGATCCAATCTGAATACGCCTTTCGTGAAATATGAAGAGCTGTGAAAGGTGACAGACTTCTTTATTCGCTATGTTCAATCGCAAGTATTTCATGATGAAATATCCAAAATACGTAAGGGATTACAAGTCACCAGTAATATCCGTCATCTCGACCCATTTCTGAGTGAAGGTATCCTCAGGGTGGGGTGTCGACTTCAAAATGCATCATTACTAGCGTACGATCAGAAACATCCTATACTGCTTCCTTCTAAAGGAAGATTCTTGGATATGGTAATCGACCAATCCCACATCGATCTTCTTCACGCAGGACAGCAGCTCGTTCTTTCTAATCTTCGACAGAGGTATTGGATTCCTCACGCGATTACACGTATCCGTACACGAATCCATCGTTGCAATATTTGTTTCCGCACTCGTCCAAAACCAAGAATTCCAAAGATGGCTCCACTTCCTGGCTTTCGGGTGGAGAAGTCCAGCGTATCTGACCACACTGGAGTCGACTACGCTGGCCCCTTTTTCGTCACACCAGAACGTCGCAGAGGACAACGTATCTTGACGAAGGCGTGCATCTGTTTGTTTGTGTGTCTTTCGGTGAAAGCTGTACACATGGAACTAGCCTCTGATCTGTCAACAGGTTGTTTCCTTGCCGCATACAAGCGCTTCATCTCACAGAGAGGACCGTGCTTTTGTCTGCTGTCAGATGGAGGAACAAACTTTATTGGTGCCGCAGAATGCTGAGTGAGCTGGGCGAATTGAATGGAAGATTAACCCTGCCAATGGACCCTGGTTTGAAGGAATCTGGGAGTCCAACATCAAGAGCGTCAAGGGACATCTCCAACGCTTTATTGGAGACCAAGTACTCGTATGAGGAATTCAATGCTGTTCTCATACAAGTTGAGGCTGTAATGAATAGTACACCATTGTGCGCGCTAAGCAATGATCCCATGTCTCCTACCGCGCTAACGCTTGCACATTTTCTCACCTTCACCTCAATTCCTGCAGAGGACGTTAGAGATGTTCCTCAAAATCGCTTAACATGGTATCAAATGATTTATCGCATCGTTCAAAATTATTGGGACCGTTGGCACAACGAATACCTCCATACACTTCAATCACGAGCAAAGTGGACAAAAAACTCATCGCCAATCAACGGAGGAGCAGTTGTGGTTCTCATGAAAGACAATGTTTCACCATTACACTGGCCACTTGGAGTGATAGAAAAGGTCTATCCTGGAGCTGATGGTGGGGTTCGAGTTGTCACTGTCAGAACTCGTTCTGGTACCTACCGCCGTCCAGTGGGCAAAGTTTGTCCACTCCCAACCCAATAATTCATACTTTTTCGAAATCATTATCAATGTTATTTGTTTGTTGTTGTTATCGTTCACGTCATTTCAATAATAAATATTAGTTTTGTTGCTTTAGTACTGCAATTCAATTTTTTTCATTGTTCAGAAACAATGTTTTAGGGTGGGGGTTAATGGATACGCAAGCCATCAAATTTCTCAACACTCTCAACAGTTTTAACTAACTCCGTTGTAGGACGTTAAATAGGGCGCATATACACTCCATTCAGGAAATGTAATTGAAGAGTGTCGCCCTCATCAGTCAATATTTTCGATCTGTTTAGTTCAGTACAGATCGAGTTCAATACATATCACTTTTCGCATGTACTTCTTATCTGATCGGAACCGCATTTTCAATATTTTTGAATTCGCATGAATAGTGTCTTCAAATCAGTTTTCACCGCTTTGAATCAGTGTAACAGTGTTTACCTTCACCTGTAATTTTCGTGTGAGAGGAAAATATTTCTGGTAATTCGAATCTTTGAAATCCTTTCTTTCGTCCTTCTCTCTCCTCCAACATACCATACCTATTACTACAGAGGAACGAATAGAAGAGAGAACCTCTCGAAGTGTTGGCCTATCGTCAGAAAAGGGTCAGTTATATAATCAAAAATTTCAATGAATTATATTTTGAAATATTTTCGCAATCGTACCAACAGGTGTATTACATCCCAACTGGTCTTTTCAGATTTTTCTACAATTAAATTATCCCAAAAATTGAAAACTCGAAAAAAATAAAAGTTGTTCAAACTATTTTAAATCAGGAAGGTAAGTATAGAAAGCAAAAAAATAAACAACTTTGTCATATAATTTTTTTCGAAATAGGTATTGAAAAATAACCTAACAATTTTTGATTTTTTAGAAAGAATATCAAATTTGAAAGGTGAAGCCGATCGATAGGTAGGCATCGTAATACTCATTTTGCATTATTACCAAAGCATAAACTGTTCACGAATTTTGAACTTGCAATTACTGAAAATGCAACCTCCAAAAACACACGAGGGCACTGAATCACCTGTCGACTACAATCAAAGAAAGGTGGGTACTTGCGGCTTAGCCAAACAGTGGAGTAGGGGTGGGTTAACCAAATTAGCAAACTTAAAAGAAAATCCTAATGGGCGCCAGGTAAATTCAATCCTGCAAACACCCTAAGCGACCAGCAACAATACTAACTTACCAACTAATATTGGCAATAAAAGATAAAGTACCAAAAATAATTTAATCAATGGTTTCGCAAAAAAAAATCAATAAATTGGAAATATACAATTTATACACATATCAGCATATCAAAATTTACAACAGCAACAACGTCTTCGTAGATCGTACAAACGATTGATTAGTTTCATCGCGCCTTAGCAATAGCTAACCATAAATGCATATACCATATCATTAAAACATTTCACAGCATAAGCACTGAGTAAGCATGAGCACTGAGTAAGCATAAGCTCTAAGCAAGCATAAGCAATGAGTAGGCATGAAAACTGAGTGAACATAAGCTTTAAGTGAACACAAGCACTCAGTAAGCATAAGCTCTAAGTAATGATTACCAATGAGTAAGCATAAACACAAAGTGAACATAAGCTCTAAGTAAGCATAAACAGCTAATAAGTATAAGCTATATGTAAGCATTATCACTACGTAATGATGAGCATTGAGTAAGCATGAACACTAAGTAAGTTCTGAGTAAGCATAAGCATTAGCATAAGCAGTAAGAGTAAGCCTAACTAAGCATAAGCTCCATGTGAGCACAAACACTACATAAGCATAAACACTAAGTAAGCAATAACATGCAGTAATCAAGGTCATTAGCAAACACAATTAGCACTTATCAACATGTCGCAAGCAAAAATAACATCAAAATAACTAATACCCTCATCTACTACTAATAGTAGAATCAAAAATATTGAATGCGTTCACCATATATATATAAATACCATCACCAATCACAAGCCATCATAAGCAACACTCAGTATAAGAAGCTAAGCAACCATCAGAAATTAAATTACGAAGAAGGATAGATATTTGCGTCGCGAGAGCTCTGGCGCATGCGCATACTATTTGGTGAAGTACTATTTAATTTCCGCTTCAAAACCATAAATACGTTCAGGCGTAATCGGTTTAAAGGAAAGTAGCAAGATGAGAAAGCAGTATCATATATGAGCGATAATAATAATAGAAATGAGCTTCAAGAACTTTCGTGCTTCCAGCGGTGATCCATGGACTCCTTAGTTTACTTTTGACATAGAACATCCGGTGCGGTTCTCCCAGAGGTCAATAAATTTTTCTATTCGTTGAGATTGATTTCCGTATATATAAAAACAAAACCCTAGGAAAGAAATACTTCATCAGTACCAAATAAAATTAGGTGAAATTCACCCCAACCCACTGAAGACAAATTGACTATATTAACGATAAGTAACAGAAGAATAACAGAGTAACATAAATTTTTGGGTTCCCCTGTATGATAATATAATAAAATAAGGAAAATTGGATACAAAATAATCACAAAAAATTTAATTCGAAAGTGAAGTTAAATTAACAAAATAATACTAACGAATTATTGGACAACCCGTTAAATGACAAAATTAATGAGTGAAATAGAAAAACCCCCTTTCAATGAATATCGAGTAAAATTTTCTATAAAATCAGATATTATTCAAAAATAAAAAAATTTGAGATGGATGTATTGTGGGACACCCGGTACAACAAAATATGAAAAATTAATTTATACAAATAAGAACTCTTACCATCTGCTCGAACCGGCAGTTATTTTATTCACATTATTTATAATAATAAAAGTAGGTAAGAATTCTCTGGCAGCATTTTATAATGATCCAAATACATATAATTAATATCTTACCCTGACCAAGGGGGTTTATTCGTTCAGACGTACGCAGCCTGAGATGGTGTTCAACCTGAAAGTCCTAGTGGGACTTGGTTAGTGACTATGGGCCTTCTCGTCTCTTATGAATCTAATAATAATGAAATAATACGTTGTAGGATTGATAGAGATAATGCTACGACTAACACAACATCAAGAGATGACTCAACGGTGCAAACATACCTGATTTTCGGAAATCCTGACACTCAGCACAATCGATTCCATAACAACCGAAAATCCTCACAAGAGTTTCCAATCTTTCACTATATAATTTGAACTTGCAGAAGCGTTCCCAATTAAGGATGACAAAAATAATCATAGATTCTGCAAATCAACAAGTGGTCTTCATGAACAATGAATTGTGTCAAGTGCTTCACGAAAGTGACCCAGAAATAAAATGAGACAGATAAATACCCTCAACACCAGAGGGCGTTACGGTATTTATTATCCATCAATCCCATCACAAATAATTGAAACTAATATGACTAACATAAATCATAACCAACTGTTATTACAATAATATATAATATCGCTAGGTATATAACAAATCTTTCACAAATTAACGAATAGTTTTATATGTCAATTGTTACTGATTCTAGAACAATTCCATTGCTCGAAGTCGGAACTACCGTATGGCCGATCGGACAGAAATTACACCTGGGAAAGGACCCCGCAAAATCCTCATGGAAAATGGCTCTATGCTAAATTCGCTGAAAGTTTGCAGAAAAATAGTATTTGGTATGCTGATCAGAAGTCTCAATGGGCACAATCCTCCATTTTCAACCCCAGACCCCCTATAGCCTCCCAAAGCCCCCAATGTACACTTTTCACACTTTCCGGTTCCGGTTCAATTCATCTTCAAAGCGTTTTTTTTCACTGCCCACCCCTTTCTCCGACCGAATCCTACATTTTACACTCACCACACCTTGCCCCTACCCCTGCACCTCTACCCAAACCTTCATTACCGCCCCATTACTCACTCTCAATGTTAAAGATTCTTCAATTGTTTCATTTCAATCTTTTGAAGCTTTCATTATACATATGGATATTTACATTACACCACACCTCTCCCTCGCCCCTGCACCCCCTCCCTTCATAGATTCACCATTAATAATATATGCTTTTATTGACTGCTACTGTAGCTATAACATAACAATTGGGTAGTTACCCATAGTATATAATTATTTGGCACAGGTAGTCAAATGGCAGAGTTAATGCTTACTCGAATACCTGGGTAGTCGGGGTAAGTAAATTATATATACTGCTTGAGTGGAAGAGAATACTTACTTCGACTACCCAGGTATTTGAGTAAGCGTCAACTCTGCCATTTGACTACCTGTGATAAATAAGTATACACTATGGGTAACTACCCAAATGTTACGTTATGAGCAGTCAATAAAAGCATAATGGTGCAGGGGTGATGGAGGGATATATCCATATGTATAAAAAAAGCTTCAAAAGATTGAAATAAAACAATTGAAGAATCTTTAACCTTGCTAGTAAGTAACGGGGCGATAATGAACGGTTGGGTAGGGGTTCAGGGGTGGGGGCAAGGTGTGGTAGGATTCGGTTGAAGAAAGGGGTAGGCAGTGAAAAGTAACGCTTTGAAAATGAATTGAAACTTATGCATTAACACACCGAAAAGTGTACATTGGGGGCTATAGGGGGTCTGGGGTTGAAAATGGAGGGTTGTGCCCATTGAGACTGTTGACCAGCATACCGAATACTATCTTTCTGCAGAGTTTCAGCGAATTTAGCCGAGAGCCATTTTCCATAAGGATTTTGAAGGGTCCTTTATACGCTCACCACTAGAGGGCCTTGCAATATTATAATATCCATCAATTCGATTACAGACACTTTAAATAATATGACTCACCAAATTTTTGACCAATCACAATACATTATTAGAACACTATAACTATATAACTAATCTTTAACAAATCAACGAACTGTTCTGTCTTCCACGGTAGTGGTTCTAGAACAGTTCCATTGTACGAAGTCGGAACCACTCTACGCTCCACGGTAGATGTCAAAGTCAAGCAATAGCTGACTACTGAATAGGTTATGGGATGTTTACAAAATTATTCATAATTATAAACAAGTTTATAATATTTCTTAATAATGACATGGAATGTGCAGCGAAGTCAGGTAAGTAGTCTCTAGATCTACTTTTAGTCTGAATATCAAAACAGTGATTCAATACGAAATACTTAAATGAAATTATAAATCAATTCGTAGATATCAAGAACTGAATGATATTCCTTTTCAGGCGAATCGACTGTCTGTTTGTAGTCCGTCTGACTGTAAATAACCACTTACGAGATGTTCTTAGCAATACAGAAGAGGCAACAAGCTGATATCAGAAAATATAGGAGGTAATGGCGCTGAGAAATGAGAATACAAGACCAACTTCCAACCTAGCAAGAAGTGTTGGACGTTTCTCAGCGATAGGCAGGCTGAAATGTTGTAGGTACAGTTCACGTTAGATAGTACAGGGGCTAACATTTGTTTTTGTGTATTTCAGGTATGATTTGCCAAGAAAAGACTGTTGTTGTATTCCATAAAATATTTGTTTGAGAGTAAGGTACAGAGTTCTGAAGGCTAAGGTAGGGCCAGTTTCATCGTAGTGCGAAATTGAAACATAACAAAAAATAAAAAATAATCTCATATGATGCGGAATTCAACGGTGACACTGTAATAGAATATTGAGGCGCCTCTGGTCGTGGGACCAAATCCATTTCAATAAGAAAGTTGCATCCCACATGTTCCTCTGGGCAATAATACCGAACTTTAGTTACAGAAATAAGAGAACTCAAAATTTACGAGGGGCATATTACAAACAATAGATTTTTCGTGAGAATCAGAAAATCCATTCAACTTTGAAGATATTGTAATATCTGGTAATTTCAGACTGAATAGCCAAAGGGTCGATTGTTTGCCATCTGGGTACAAGTCGTTAGATGCCATATAGATATTCCTAGAAATATCTTTCTGACCGTTTAATCAATTAATTTTTGTCTTAAATAATACATATATGGAAATAGGTTACTCGTTGTAAATGCATGCAAATTATTGTTATTTTAAAAGTAAAAAGGCAGAGTGACAGCGGACGAACAAAAGAGAATGTTTGATAGTTTTTTGTCGACCGTTTTCTATCAAAGTGAAACAAAACCACATTCGACGCGAGTCTTAAAATGTACGGGGCGGTCAACCACATGATGTCACGTAATAGGAAAACTTATATGTAATTAATTAGGACTGTAGGATACCAGAATAGCGTTTAGAATGCCAAGACCATTCAAGTAGCGACACCTACCTAATATCTTACAAGTAAAATATTCTGAGGGCGGGATCATCCCCCCTATCTTTGAACGAATTATAGAGTTGAATTGTGGGAGATCTCAAAACAAGTTTTTTAGTTGAAATGTTGTGTTTGAAGCAGTAAGTCGAGTGAAGAATACTCAGGTCAAGGCCTCACCTTGACCTGGGACATGTCCGATCTATTTTCTCAGAGTTGAAGGGTTTCAAGTATTTTATCATTTATTTTGCCATTGTCACTAATCAGTTTCAAGTATTTAAAGATGGTCTTGGTAAGCTAACATGCTAGATAATATATTGTCAATTAGATAGGTCTTTGTTTTGAGTTATAAAAATATTGTTTTCAGTCTGTTCTTATTTAATTATTGAAATTTCCAGTGTTTTGACTTCAATTGTGAAAGTAAATTCTCTATATCCTTTTTTTTTCTCGTAAATATTAACATTCTCGTCGCATATTTTTACAGTTTTATATTTATTTATCTCTTTTTGCCTTAATAAATGAAAAACAGACTATTTCTCGAGTTTCCTTCGTTAGTTAAGTCAATAATTGAACCAAACCAAAATTACTGAATTACTGAAACCAATCAGCACTGAACGGTCCGATTAATTAGTGATACGTTCGATAAGTTAAAGTGTGACCACGCCAGAGCAATAAGCCGACGACGGGAGTATTAAGGTGAGTAAAATTCATTGTTATGATTGAGATCACATATGAGGGTTTTATAGCTGAATTATTCTCCACAAAAGTGTTATTCTGTGAAGTTGTGTTAAATGAGAGTATTTTGATCATGATAGAACCAAACATATTATTTCTCTAGCCTAAAGAATTCACACGCTAACGGCCAACCAGCGCGCTGAATTATATGTATGAATAAATAAAGGGATGGGACATTAAGAGTCATTCTAATCTGATATAAAATTAATTAAAGGTTCAATCCAAATGATTAAGATTTGCTAATAGGAAAGTTAGTACAACACTGTAGATGGAAAATCGGCCCACGCACAACTTTTACTTTTGTGGACTTTCCCTTATTCATTCGCCATGCAATGTAATGCAGAATCAAAAAATTTTCAGTTTCATGGTAAATAAATTATTGTTACTAATATTATTATTTTTATGATTTGAATTGAAATTCTCCAGTCGGACCCTGTCTCCGATGCCCCTATACAATCGGAAGGCGTACTAGCAATATCATTACCTCAATAACCACTCCCCAAACTATGGGGTGAGCAGCGTCTTACTTACATCGTCGAGGAGTACTACATCAGGATTATTGGCCTGTATTTGCCAAAGGGTGGGGAATGTGTAGTTTCAGTAGATTCGGCATTTCTCATTCTTCACTACGGGCTCAATATCCCTCCGAGCAACACTGGTATCTCGTCTATACCGTACGAGTGTCGTAGATGATAATATAACACTCGTAGAGCCGCGTTATTATTTTTTTCCTCTAGGAGTGTACCAGTGGGTCCTGTCTCCAGTACTCCGACCCATTTGGAGAAAGCTCTGGTGTTGTTTACCCCAATAACCACTCTATACGTCCGTAGGGTGAGTGATTATTGGGTCCGAGAGTTTTCTGAGCAGACGAAGTGAACCAAGGATGACGGCCTTCTGCATTCGAGCGGATGAGATTTCTACCATATTACGGCAGGCCGGTATTAACTTCAAGTTAGAGAGCAGTGTGTCCATCATTCCACCAAGGACTCCTATTATCAGAACCATCATTTTGACAGAATGGTCTGGATACAACCTGCGGAGTTCAAAGAGAAGATCTCGATATTAAGTCCGTTTTTCTTCCTCTTTCCAAACGATATTCATCTCGCCTGGAGCGGAAAATTTCACGAAGAATATCGGTTTACTTTGGTGGTCGAGGAGGCTTATTGGCTTGTATTTGCCTCAGGGTGGGGAATGAGTAGTTCCAATAGATACGGCACCTCTCATTCTCCACCATGGAATCATCATCCACCGGAAAATAGGGCAACACCGGTGTCTCGTCTATACCGTACGAGTGTCGTAGATGGTAGTACAACACTCGTGGCGCCGCGTTATGCCTATGGATATAGGCTGAGACCGCATAAGCTGGGCATGCTGATAGCAAATGCATTACGGTCTTAGGTGCCTCATGACAAGCCCTGCATCGGGTGTTAGGGGAGTCTATACCCATCACGCGACTACGGTAGACAAGGGTGTTGAAGGCACGATCCTGACAGGCCATTATGAATCCCTTGGTCTCCTACTTTAGCTCACTCGACCTGAGGAAGGCAAAGGTCAACGGGTTCCAACTTTGTGACACAGCTTGGGTTAGCGCGTTCAGTGTCGAATACGGTTCCAAATTCATCGGATGCACGGGTTGTTGCCTTGAAGAGAAATGCTCCAATCTCTGCTTTTTTATGTTCGCGGACCATGCAGAGAAGGAGATTTGAACTCTTGATGACTTTACAGGCCCCATCCAGTACCATTCTGTTATGCATACACTCCAAACTCAAAAGTCCATGGCCTTCCTTCCCGTTGTCTATAGAAACTTAACCGTGAGACGGACGATTTAGGATGCAAGATATGCATCATTTTGCGAGTTTCAACGTCAAGTTGTTGCTGCTCTTGCTGTGTCCACTTCATCACTCCAAAGAATCAGAGAAGGATTTGAACGGCAACCATATTAGTTGCAGCAACTTTGTTCTTCCCAGACAGTTCTGATGACCAGATCTGTCGGAGTTTATGCTGATACTTGCCGCGAAGAGAGTTTTTAACTGTGAGTACCTCTTGGGAGCGGCGTTGCTCCACCCCTAGGTAAGTATACGTCTCTCCGGCATCCTGGTGATGTGGGATGCTTTCGTCTACGAGCTGGACATCTTCTCCGTATTCCTTGCATTGTCCTCTTTTGATATGAACCGTGGCACTTTTGTCGATCCAAAATTCCATTCCGACAGCATGCGTAGTATTATTATTATTAATATCATTATTATTATCAGGTCCGGGAGTAACAAATTCATCACACCGCCAAGGGACCCTAATATCAGAACAACCATTTTTACAGAATGGTCTGGGTAGAGCCTGCGGAGTTTTAATTTTTTTTTTTTAATTGTTTTTTCCGTTAACCAGCTGTCGTCCCCTTACGAACGGCAGCCCTCATAAGTCGAAACTTGTACGAGCCAAGGATTATAGAGGTCTTACCTTTTTACGTGCGATTCCTAGTTCGAAGAGTAAATCTTGATATTTCGTCCGTTTCTCCTCCTCTTTTCGGACGAGCCGAAAACTCGATGACGAAAATCGTCTCACTTCCATGGTCAAGGAGAACTACATCAGGCTTAATGGCTTGTATTTGCTTGGGGGGTGAGGAATGAGTAGTTCCAGTATATCCGGCACGGACTCAGTATCGCCCGGAGCGTAAGGCAACACTGGTGTCTCGTCTATACCGTACGAGTGTCTTAGATAGTATTACAACACTCATAGTGCCGCGTTATGCCTTCGGATATAGCCTGAGACCGCATATGGCAGACATGCTGACAGCAAATGCATAATGGTCTCAGGCGCCTGATGGCAGGCCATGCATCTAATAATGAATTGACAACAAAGAAAATCCTTAGCATGAGTGGGTTGTGCCTGGAGAATGTATTGTGAATATTAGAGGTAAGAACGATTATTGTTTTCATTCAAGTTAGAATGATCCTGTAAAAATTAGCAATGAAATGTTAAAACAATATTATAATTATAATTCAAATTATAAATAAGATGACCCATCCTTCAGTCCTCGTTTACAGAGGGTACAACCGTATTTCAACAACAAGCCCAGTCGAGTCGGTGCCTCTAGTCTTTCTCATGAAATTTTGGTACCGAGCCATGTTAGTTAGTGGATTATTTCTGTGAGTCAACCCGAAACAGTGTTGTGTTGGAGACCAGTCGTATCTAACAAGTATAACCACATTCATTATATGATAGCTTTTTACATTTGAGCTCACAGACGTTCGGTGTATTTTTTGGTTATTCTTTCATATAATTCAATATAGATATGACAGATGTAATGGAAAACAAGAATAGAGAACTTGATGGTTTCAAGCAAATTAAAATAAATTCGATTTTTTAAATTAAATATCCCGTATAAAAAACATTCAGAAGATTTTGTCTGCATAAACTGGATTATCTAATTTGTTTAGTCATAATGACAAAGTTGATTGTTTCATATCCAAAAATTATTCGGAATCAAGAAAATGCTTTTATTATTTTGACCAGAGAGATCTGATACATCTTTTTTTCGTTCAAAAACCGCAGAAGTGAACAGGATCAAATGAAGAGAAATTTACCTTCCAAATTGTTCTTGAATACCAGAAATACCTTCAGCCATTTCTAGATGAATTTTTTTTGCATTTTACCCCTATTATGAAATATTGAAACAGTGAACGATGAATTTTAAAATCCATTTCAATCGAGCTACAGAACTTGAACCAAATTAAATTTGGTATTCGGGTATATTAGCACACTCTTTTTACTTTTAGCTACTACCAGTATTTTCAAATGATAATTTCATTTTGAATTCTAAGCGTTGAAAGTAATATTTTGCATGAGATAAAAATACTAAATCAAATGATTGATTTAATTGAATTCTGGATTCCTATTACATCCAACTTCAACATCGGGGAATGGTAATTTTTCTCAAAGGTGATATTCTACTTTTGGCTTGTATAAGTTGAACAGAAACTCCCTGACTATATTCAGCACACAGAAATATCACGCAAGCATATGAATTTTGACTTGCGTCACAGAACAAGTGTAAGCTCCAATCAGTAATATCGTTTTCTGAAACTTTTAATAACCATCTAGGTATTTTCAAATTTGTCAACTGGTTCACTGTTCTTAACCAATTCAAAAAACTTTCTTCGATATCCGTGGGTACTTTCGAATCCCATCCAATTTTTGATTGCCATGTTTTCTGAAGGAGCAACTTTGGAACAAGAAGTACTGGTGATGCAACTCCAATAGGATCAAAATTGCGATTAGATACAGATGTAATTGTTCTCCTTGTTATATTCTCCTTGAAAATATTCTGCAGTCCCTCTAAATTCAATTCAATTGTATCTGCAGTACGATTCCAATTCATTCTCAAAACATGAGTCATACATATTTCATCTTTCTTCAGTAACATTGTGTGTTCCCATCCTCTTAGTTGGAATTTGGCTTCTGCCAGTGCATGTGTCGATTGTTCCATAAATTATTGTAGTTCCGTTGCATTGTCCACGCTTGCAACACAATTGTCCACATAGAAACTTCGTAGTAATTTGTCTATGTAGTGAAGGGCATAACTTGAACACCCAGTCAATATATTCTCTCTAACAGACTTCAAGTGATATTCAAGAACAGCGCCCAATAAAAATGGACTACATAACACACCAAATACCTTGCATGACGAAATATCTTCAAACGCTCATCCCTATCATACCATAAAAATCGAAGATAATTCCTATCATTTTCTTTCAAACCAATCTGCAAAAATGCTCTTCGAATGTCTGAAACTACACCTATTCTCGATATTCTGAACCGATTCAAAATAGAAGGAATGAGTTCTATTAAATTCAAGCCTTTTTCGAGACATTGTTTGTTAATTTTGGCCGAGGCAGTTTCGTCGTTAAACTATTCAATTTAATTACATGAAGATGCGGTAGATAATGGACTGTAAATTCAATTACTTTTTGCGACGCTTCTTCAATAATCCCTTCTTTCAACCATTCTTCTAAAACTTGGTCGTATTCTTCTCGATATCCATCATTTTGTAATTTCTTCATTAAATTTTCCAGTCGAGACTTTGCCAAGTGGTAGTTATTTGGTGAAGGTGGATGTCCTTCAACCCAGGGTAAACTCACTTGATATCTTCCTTCTTTGTCCTTTTCTAAAGTTTCCATAAAATAAATCATGATCGCTTCCGCATTTTCTTTTTTTATTTTTCTCCACAACCGGATCAATGATTCCTAAGATTTCCATATCCCACAGATTAGTTAGGGGAATATTATTCGAAAAGAGGGAAGTGACAATCATGGTAGCTGATTTGGAAATGTATCGAGAAGAAAGTGAAACTTTTCCCATCACAGTCCAACCAAGTAAAGTTTCGACGGTTACTAAACCACACTGAAGTTCTCGTTTTCGTCCAGTTAGGAGCTTTCCAGCGATATCAGTCCCTATCAACACTTTGATTGGACCATCTTGCCTGTCATTTATCGTTACTCCAAGATTTTTCAATTACGATATCCAAGGACCTTTCCTGATTACATTATTGCAAATGACAGGTTGATCGAGAGCTTCAAACTGAAAAGAATAGTATCTCTCTGGATTACTCAGTCTAATTTTATAACAATTATGAGTGGTATTTCCAGTTTGAGATCCACCAAATAGGGAGTGTATCATTGTTTCTTGTTTTATGGATTCCTAGCCTATTTCGCCTGCAGAAAATCGATTGATATATGATCTCTGCAAACCTGAGTCAAATATAACTCTAATATTTTGAGATTTTCCCATCCCATCTAACTGAACAACCAAAGTTTGTAAAAATACGTCCTGATAAGTATTATTCGATAGGTTTTCTACTGCAACTGATTCCCTAGACATACTCGATGACGGCTGTGGCTGTTTATTTTCATTGAAAGATTCGTTTTTCCAACACATCAAAGTAGCGTGACGTCCCTTACATTCATTGCATTCCACCTTCACTCCACATCGTCGCGATATATGCCCAAATTTCAGGCATCGAAGACAGGATCCTTTCGAAGACATCATTGATTTCTTATCGGTTTTTACTTTGTCACAATTTACATTCTTGTGCTCTCCTATACAAAAAACACATTGAAATACTCGTTCGTGATTAACAAGCCCGTTGCTGTTGGTATTCTCTCTTCTTTATGGATATCTCTCCTTTTATTGTTCGAAAAATCGAAACCATACACAGCTAGGCTAATTCTCTCTTCGTTTTCGACTTCTTTCCTAAGAAATTTCATCAAATTTTCTTAAACGGCATTTTGAGTCGAACTCAGAGGAGTAAGATTGATTTCTCTGCCAAGTACAAAGAATCTTTTCTGGTAAGCATGATTCTACGAGGGGGAATAACATAGCAGCACATTTGTCTTTGGTAATTCCCAAAGTTTCCAAAGCTCGCAATTGTGCTTCGAGTTTATCAAAGAGGAAACTCAACTTGCTTCTATTATTCATGTTATTCAACACCAGTTTTAAAAGTTCACGAATATAGTACTCAATCAGCATATCATCGCGTCCAAATCTTGATTTCAGGCTCTCAATTACTTTCCAATAGTTTTCAGCATTTGGTGGGTAGCTTTCGAGAAGTTGTCGAGCTCGGGATCGCGGCAAAGTGGCTTGGAACAGATATTGAAACTTATCTTCGTTTCTGATTGATTCATCCTCATGTATTCTCTTGAACTGTGACCAAAATGGTAGCCAGTCCATAATTTCTCCTCCAAATTTTTGGAACTCAATTCTGGGCAGTTTTATCTTACTTTAAGAATTACAAGAATGGATAAATCCTGCTTTACAAGAATTAGACCTAGTAGATCGGTTTTTATCTAACAACTGTTCTATACTGAATTTTAACTTATTAAATTTAGCCATAATTTGGTCTAATATTTCAACTTGTGCGTCAATTTCTTCTTCGGTACAATCTGATTCTAACAGAAGATGTAACATTTGTTTGTCAATTTCAGCAATGCTGTCTTTTTTCTGCTCGAGGAGAACCAATTTACCCCGTACTTCATTGATTTCAGGTTCAGCAAATTACATTGCCTTCGATATAACTTTGTAAATACGTTTGAAAGACATTCTATTGATTTCCAATAGTCTTCTACAGTTCTCCATTTTGGAAGGAGTCCTGTCACGGTAGCCAATGTTTTACGTATACACCTACCCGGTACTTTATACGTTCATAGAATGAAGAACAAATCCTGCTTCCAGTAAGTTTCGTTTGAATTCTTTATTTCTTTTTTATCAAAAATACAATGACATACAATTTATCAAAAAAATATTGACAACAACAATTATTTCAATACCGAGTGATAAATGAGTAAACGAAACCTCATCAACGTTAAATTATATAAATCACACAATCCTGCACAGTTATCATAGGAACTTCCAATCAATTGTAATTTGGGGAAACTGACTAAGCTTATCTTATGGTTTGTACCTATTAAATCGGATTATGGAAAAGAAATTTGTTTACTGGTGAAATGTTATGTGCGTGGGTCAATCAAATCGCATTATATTAATGCAATTTGTTTACTGGTAAAATATGGGAGAAATTCCCGGTGTTTTCATGATAGACCATTGCTGAATTACATTGAAATATGTACAGAAGATAATTAATTAATGATTTACATATATAAAGTATGATAAATAAATTAATAAATGGTTCAATGAGATTGATTTGGGAAGTACAAAGTAGTAAGAATTGATCTTCAATAAACAAAACAGCTCCAAAAACTAGAATACTTGTGCGGAGAAGATGAAAAAAATTATACAATTTGAATGTTTATGGCATTCATAATGATAAAATGGTAATAAAAACAATACTAGTAATTAACCACAAAATTAAATCTGTTGAAAACAATTAAATAGATACACACGTACAGCATGATGTAAATGATAATCATTATAATTTCTTGCATGATACAATTAACAATATATTACCTCACAGATGAATGAAAATTACAGAATATACTAAAATAAATTATAAACATTTCAAGAGAAATCAGCGACTCTTGTGTGGAAGGACATAAGGCGTATACATTCCTCAGCAGTAATAAAGGAGTAGTGGAGTGGGGGAGTTATTTTTCTGGGATACTAGTAATTGGTGCATACAATTAATAGTAATAGATAGTCCTCAAAAAAGAAAGTGAAATAGAGAAATATACAAGTGGGATAATTCCCTAAAAATTATTAAGATCTCGTAGTTCGACTGGGGTAAGTTCTGCACTATTCACTGTTGTATTCAAATTACAGTGCTGCTCCTAAGGTGGCAGGTGGCGTATGGAGTTAGTGACAAATGGCAATTTCCGTAGATGTTATTCTAGTCAACATACAGTATTAACATCAACTTTATCATGTGTGTATATGTTTGTCAGTTTTGTGAATAGTAACGATATACTTTGTCTTGTTGTGTCAATATATATGAATATACGTTTCTGAAAGTTTATGAATGTTTTATTCTGTACAATAATAGTTATTATTGGAAAACACGCTCTGCCAACATAAATAACCATAGCAGTCGATGCCACTAAAAACACTAAAAAAATAGGAAAAAAAGAAAATTCAATTTGCCGAAAGGAGTGCAATATTTCGAAAGTTACTTCATTAATATCTAGCTTAGGGATCAATTTGGCTTTGGATTCATTTAATTCCGGTGTTGTCTCACCTACTCCAGAAGGCAACAACCACGTAAATAGTGTTACGAGATTCAAAACAAACTTTGCAACGCCGCACCAGTTTTCCTTGTTGACGCTGCAGTGTAACAATTACATCACAAAGGCCGTCCGCCGCATCGAGAAATTCCTCAGCGTACGCCGCGCAGATGAATGATGATTTTTCTGGATCGATCGATCGATGGAAGTCGAAAATTCGTTAACTGAAGTTTAGCTATATAACGCCGACGCATTTCACTCGAGAGGATGAATTAATGTTGAATGTTAAAAAGTTGTAAGTTCCATGTAGGAAGAAAGTGTTCTGAATTATTATTGAGTGTGTTGTGCTATTGGAATGAAATTTGGAATCGACAAATGTGCCACGGTTCATCTCAATAGAGGACGATGTGAGGAATACGGAGAGAATGTCCAGCTCGTAGGCAGAAGCATCCTACATCATCTGGATGCCGGAGAGACTTATACTTACCTAGGGGTGGCGCAACGCCGCTCCCAAGAGGAAGTCACAGTTAAAAAATTTCTCCGCGGCAAGTTTCAGCATAAACTCCGACAGATCTGGTCATCAGAACTGTCGGGGAAGAACAAAGTTGCTGCAACTGATATGCTTGCCGTTTTGATCCTTCTCTACTCCTTCGGAGTGATGAAGTGGACTCAGGAAGAGCTGCGACAACTCGACGTTAAAAGTCACAGAATGATGCATCCTAATAAGAGCTTGCATCCTAAATCGTCCGTTCCACGGTTATACTTTCCCAGACAACGGGAAGGCCGTGGACTTTTGAGTTTGGTGTGTCTGCATAACAGAATGGTGCTGGATGGGGCCTGTAAAGTCATTAGTAGTTCAGATCTTCTTCTCTGCATGGTCCGCGACCACGGAAAATCAGGGATTGGAGCAATGCAGTCGATGAAGTTAGTCACGTATTCGACACTGAACGGGCTAACCCAAACTCTGTCACCCAATTGGGACCCGTTCAGCTAAAAACTCACACCAAAACTGCGGAAACAGAGGTCCTCTTACAATTGCATACGGATAAGACAATGCATAGTATCTTCTTTGACAACTTCGAAGACCTTGGCTTGTCCAAAAGCTTGACCTTTGCCTTCCTCAGGTAGAGTGAGCTGGGGTACCTGAGACCGTAATGCATTTTCTATCACACAATGAAACAATACATCATGTAGTTTCCGGTTGCCGAATCCTCGCAAAGAAGACATACCTCGACAGACATAATGCAGGAGCAGCTCAGTCACACTGGAACATATGCTGAGCCCACAAGATGGAAGTTCCAGGGAAGTGGTATCAGCATTTTACCTATTCGGTGATCGACACCCTGAAAGTCACCTTAATCGTTCAAACCGACAGAACGATACATGCCAACAAACCAGATCTAATTCTAAAACAGAAAAACAAAAGAACATGCCTCCTTATAGATGTCGCTATCCCGTCAGACTGCAATATCAACCAGAAAGAAGCTGAAAAGTATCTGAAATACAAAAACTTGCAGATAGAAATCCAAAGAATGTGGAGCAGGAGAGCAAAGGTGATACCCATCGTCATCGGGTCCACATGGCTGATATCCAATGCAACCTATGAAGCTTTGGAAGAGATCCCAGGAGACCACAACCTTCTCACCATGCAGAGAGCAGTACTATTGGGCACAGCACACATAGTGCGAGAAGTCCTATACAAATATTCTAATCAAGAGATATACCCTAGGTCCATGGTTTGCACTCGGTGTTTCTATAGAAAGTGAAACCATAACAAAGCATGTCAGTTATGTGGTGTCAGAAAATAATAATAATAATATCAATGTTAATAATAAAGGATTTTATTGCAATAGATGTTGGATTTCAATATTTTTGGTTAGTTATTACATTCGGAAAATACACTAATCAATTATAACTCGACTATGGTTTATTGAATCAAATACATGTTTCAATTTGCTCTCAAATATTTTTCTTTTAGAAAATTGAGCTTTGTAAATTCTTGGAGGACCCCATCTATGGAAAATTGGCTCTCTGTCAAATTGGCTGATATTTCATTATATTATAGTGGGATGAGTGATAAGAAAGATGTGTGACTTCAAGAGATTTTGTATTTGTCATTTCTGAGATATAAGCGGCGAAAGTTGCATGCCCAATTATAGTTTTATAAATTACATCAGGTTGTATACGGGGCATAGTAAAAAAGTAATTTTTTGAAAGAACCAATAATTCATATTTTGCTAGGACGTCATAGTTTTATTTCATTCTAGGCGATAAAAACGTGTTTTTATTTCTTGATAACTCAATGTATTTGAAATATGAATTTTTTTAATTCTGGGTTATACCCCTATACTGAAAACAATAGACAGATGGATTTTTACTACAAAAATATTTTCTTAGTGCCAATGTTGATTGAACAACAGATGAGGTTACTTTTTGAATAATTGAGTCGTTCAATATCACCTTTCATTTAAATACAGGGTGCGATACATTTTCTTTAGATCATATAGAATGTTTTTATTGAATATATCAAGAACTGTTCTGTTAATTTGTAACCAATTTTACTAAATTTAATACACTATTTTTAAATTTTTGACTATTATAATAATATGTGAAACTTTGATCACATTGGCACGATGCGTCTCTGAGATATTCATTTTGAAAGTTTGCGATATTACGAAATAAGTTGTTGTTGAATTCATTAATCATATGATGTTGAGTATGCATGTATTGATGCAATCTTGTTGTTGAGTGTAGTTTGCGCTGTTTTTTGATCTGGAAAAGTTCTGTAATTTAATTTAGTTTATTGAAAGGTTCCCTAAAGTTTTATTCAGTCGATAGTAATACACCCATGTCATAATAGGGTAAACTTTGAAAATGCATATCTTATAAACGCAACATGCAAAGTTGACCACACTTCTATATATACTAGTCAACATCTCAAAATATTGTGAGTGAAATTATGACCAAATTAAAGAAACTGTTTTTGAGGTATTCAATAAAAGCATTGTAACTGACCTAAGAAAAAAATATCTGAATTAAAGCTAATATTGAACAACTGATTTCATCAGAAAGTAACCTCATCTTATATTCAATCTAAAGCAAAAATAAATTATTTTTTGTAGTCAAAAACGACCAGTCAATTGTTGGAGTATAATCCAATTTAAAAAAATTCATATTCCAAACATAGAGAGTCATCAAGAAACATAACAAATTTTAATCAGCTAAGATACACTGAAACTTTGATGTCTTGCCAAAATATAACTTGTTGGTTCTAGAATAGTGCTAGGATGAAAATCCTGAAAAATGACTTTTTTGGCCATTCCCGTTTTCACCCTAATTTACTTTCATCAATAAGATGATAATTGGACATGTTAACGTATTGCGAAAAGAACATTTAAATCCTGAATTCGTCTTATTCCATCTAATTAAACAGCTTTTTTCTTTGTCAATCCTGTAACATAAGATAAATTACCCTATAGTCAGGACTTGATAATTATCTGACGAATGTCAATACCTGTCACACTTTTCACAAATCATTCATTAAATCATCCTCCTCGTAGTCTTCTATATTACATGGTGTCAGTATGAATAACTTCAAAATGAAAGAGAAAACCAAGAAAACTATAGAATTCCGGCAACAACAACTGAAGGATTTGAAAATGTTGATCGGAGCCAATCGATCTGAATTTCAAACGAGTCCACATTCAACTACATCAAATTTGGTGCCATTTGTACAACCATCCAAACCACTGAGAATAGAAAGCGATTCAACAAGGAAATGGAAAATTTGGATTCAGCATCTTGAATGGTCCGAAAAAGTTATCAATTTATCATCCAAAACTAATGAGCAACAACTCTCCACCTTCAAGATGGTATTTGGTACTGATTGGTTTGAATTATATAATAATTGGACTCCAGAAAATAATTCGACTATATCAAAACTCAAATCATCTTTTAGTGAACACTTCAACCCCAAAACGAATACGGCATATGAAACGTTGATTTTCAGTAGCATGAATCAAGAAGAGAATGAAACCTTCAAGGATTTTTTATTGAGAATACAAACACAAGTGAAAAAGTGTGAATTCCAAAATTCAGGGACAAAATAATAATTGGAATAAGAAATGAAAAAGTGAGGGAAAAATTGATTTCGGAAGATAATCCAGATTTGAACAAAACTGTATCTCTGTGCCAAGCAAATGAAATAGTCACGAAACAGTTGCAAATTTTAAAAAACGAAAACCCTTTTAACGTGAATACAGTACGGAAGGGAACATTTTCTGTTAAAATCGACAAGAATCAACGCCATCAACATCTGATTCATTTCGTTGCAAACGATGCGATACTATACATGGAATTCGAGAATGCCCAGCGTTTGGCAAGAGATGCAAGCAGTGCAGAAATCTTGGACACATCAGTAAAATGTGTTTCAAACAAAAGTTATCTGGTAAAAATATTGAAAGTCCGCATAAAATGAAAGGAGTAGAATGAGTAGGAGATAAATAAAATAATAGCATACAGAAAGATTCACAGGATGAAGAATTATTTGTTAATACGATTAGAAAATGTTTTTCTGTGAATAATGAAAAGCGTAGAATAAAGCGGGAGGATTTCATAGAAGAAATGCATATCGGCAGTAAATGTGTGAAATGTACATTAGATACGGGAGCCGAGTGCAATTATTCCACATAAGCTTCTAAAAGGGTTGAACCATCCTCTTCAAGAACTCTCTATGCTTTCAATAACTCCAGATCGAAAGTGTTGGGTGAAATATCTCTTTCATGTCAAATTGACTATAAAAAAATTGACATTTTGTTCAAAGTTATTGGAGAGAATATTACACCGATCATATGTAAGCTTCGAAAATCAGTTGTTGATTCGACAAAAATTATGTCGGGTTAATGGAATCAAAATCAATGAAAATCAAGTATTTTCAAGGGCCTGGGTTGTCTAAAAAACTTTGAATACAAAATAGACCTCAAATCTAATTCCAATATTGAAATTTGCCCACCTAGGAGTATACCCCATGCCTTCAGAGACCAAGTAAAAAGTGAGTTGAATTCCATGGTGAAATTGGACGTTATATGTCCAGTACCAGAGCCAACACCCATAGCAATCCCGATGGTCATAGTCAGGAAGAAGAATAAAATAAGAATCTGCATTGCTCCCACAGATCTAAACAAATAAATATTGAGACGTCATTTTCCATTGAAGACGGTCGGGACAATTACCAGCAGAGTAAAAGGTGCAATGTATTTCACACTTCTAGACTGCACGAAGGGATTTTGGCAGATCAAAATAGCACCCGAGTCACAGAAATATTTATCATTCAGTAAACCATAGGGAAGATATTCTTGCATGAGGATACCATTTGGTTTGTGCTCAGCTCCTAAGTCGTCCAGTAAGTTTTGTCAAATCTCATTTAGAATATAGAAAACACTGAAAATTCCATGAATGATATGTTTATTTGGGCAGAAACTGAAGAAAATTTGAAGAGGATTACCGAAAAAGTTATCAAAACATTTAGTGGAGCAGGACTCAAACCCAACAGAGACAAATGTGTATTTTGCAAGCAAAAGGTTCGATTCTTAGGCCATATATTCACGGACTCTGGTTTATCTATTGATGAAGAGAAAGTTAGTGCCATAAATAATTTACAAATACCCACGAGTAGAATCCAAGTTCAGAGACTACTTGGGATGGTGAACTATCTGAGTAAATTGATAAATAATCTTTTAGAATTAACTGCATCATTGCGGAACCTTATTAGAAGAGATATCGAATTTATATGTGATAAAGAACAAGAACGAGCTCTCTCATAGATAAAAAACTCCTGACAGCTCCACCTGTATTGGAATATTACGATGTGAATGCTGATGTTACAATCCAATCAGACGCTTGTGATAAGTCAGTAGGAGCAGTATCACTTCAAAATGGTAAACCTGTAGCATATTCTTCAAGGGCTTTAACGAAACTCAATAGAAATATCCAATAATCGAAAAAGAAGCATTAGCAATGAGAATAGCATGTAAAAAATTCCAAACATATATTTATGGCAATAAATTAATTATTCAGACTGACCAGAAGCCTCTAGAAGCCATTTTCAAAGAACCACTTAACGCTGCACCGCCCAGACTTCAGAGAATTAGGTTGAAATTATCACAGCACCATCCTATTGTCATTTACAAAAAAGGATCTGAAATTCCAATTGCAGATTTACTCAGCAGAGACTGTGAATACTGTAAAAATATAGAAATCATCGATGAAGAAGAACTAGAATTACAAATTTCGTTCGTAGCCTCGGATTCTGCGCAACAAAACACAATTGAAGAGACGTCATGTGATCCCGAATTATAAATCCTAAAAGTAGTGATAATGAAAGGGTGGCCAAATGAGACAAGAGAACTTCAAAAAAGCCTACAACATTACTGGACTTTCCGTAACCAACTTTTCCTATTAGACGGTTTGATTTTCAATGGACACAAAGTAGTGATTCCAAAGATTTATGAACCGAAAATCCTTAAAGATATTCATTCCAGTCACCATAGCATTGAGAAATCATTAAAAACGGCAAGGTCTGGAGTGTTTTGGTTGGGAAAGATCAAAGGTTTCACGGAGTTCGTTAAAAAATTAGATGTTTGTCAATCAATGCAGTATTCAAATCCTAAAGAGCCACTAATATCCAGAGGAATACCACAGTTGCCATAGCAGATTGTTGGTTCGGATATGTGATAGTTACTCGGGATTCTACGATTTCGAAAAATTGAAACATTGTAGTTCAAATGAAGTAATATTTCATCTAAAAAAATATATTTTTGGTACATGGCATTCCTCAAACACACGAAACTGATAATGGTCTTCAATATAGCTCTCGTGAATTCAAGAAGTTCGCCCACGACTGAAAAATTAACCATCAAACTTCAACACCAAGATTCCCACAGTCGAATGGTTTGTCAGAAATATATTCATCTATTGCAAAAAATCTTCTAAAACAATGTGAAAATGAAAACTCTGATATACAGGCCGTTTCTTTTATCATGTGGTAACATTGCTATATTCTAAACCGTAACAGATACGAAGACGATTAAATGGGAGAAAAGGTAACTATTGTAGAGAACAGTACAATGGTCAAAGAAACTTTACAGGGAGTCTCGCCCTTCCCGAGTTATACAGGGAGAACCAAAAAATTTGTTTTTTACGAATAGAACTGTTATTTCTGAAAATATAAAAAAATTTATAAGGAAAGTTTCAATGTATTTAAAATTTACTATAGAAATGTTACAATGAATCTTTGATTAAACGTTTCGTGTCAACACGGCCACCATCAACATTTTTTTTCAAATACGGACCTGTCTATTTTAGTACAAATATTGATAAAACGATAAAATCACAATTCAGTGGTATATCACACTTGATATTTTTATAACGTTTCATTTAAAATAACTAGCATCCTCAGTGACAACAATTTTTAATTACGGTCCTGTCGTTAGTTCTTTTGTAAATTATTTTGATTTCTTCAAAACCTATTCAACTATTGGCATACTTCAGACTTCACCCAATAATTTCGATAAGAAGATACCCCAACACAACGAACAATCGTATTTTTCCTTCTTGGGCAGTTTTGTATTACAGAAATCCTTGTTTCAAGGCTGATTTCTTCTGAATCAATTATCATACTGAATATTTCAATAATTCTCAATCCTGGAAGTAACGAAAATATTAGTTTTTGGTCAAAATACGACTATTGTGTGATATGGTACAATTAAATAGCATCTCACTTCATTTACCATTTTTAAACAAGTAGGCTTTGCTTGGATTCTATGGCAGGACAAATAAATGAGTTGTTGATACGTGTTAAGAACTGTCAGTCGTTTATACTCTCAGTCATATCAAAGATGTATTCAAATGACGAAAGGACTGATATGCTATTTGCTTATGCAAAATAAAATAGAAATCCTCTTTTGGCAAAAAATATGTATGGTGAGCTATACCCAAATCGTCGTATTCCAAACATTCAAATGTTTAGACGATTAGAAAGAAATTTGAGAGACTGTGGTGCATTTGATAGAAATAAAACTAGAAAATGTGTTGTTACTGGAAGTATGCGGAACCAAATAATTGTTTTAGGTAAGCGAATATTACTTCATAAAGATTAACAAAGTGACGAAAATATTTTTTTCAATTTAAGATTGGTCAGTTACAAAAATATTTCTAACCAAGATTGTTCTTTACGAGAAATTGCCTACGAACTAGGGATTTCTGTAAAATCTACCAGAAATATTTTGAAAAAGAACAAATACAAATGCTACAGGATACGCAAAGTTCATCACCTCAATGAAAATGATTACGGAAGGAGAGTACGATTTGCGATGTGGTTGAGACGTAGAAATAGGGAAGTTGGAAATATTTGTAATAAAATAATATAGACGGACGAATCAAAATTCACCAACAATGGTTGGTTTAATAGAAACATCCATTATAGGTGGAATAATACAAATGAACATTTACATAGAGAAACAAATTTCCAGGAAATGTTCGGAATAAATGTTTGGTTGGGAATTTTGGAAACAAACATACTAGGTCCTTTCTTTTACGACGAGCATCTGAATGGTGGAATGTATTTACATTTTTTATCCAATGAGTTTGATGGCTACTTAGATGAATTGCCACTGAACATCCGCCGTGAAATACAATATTTTCAACAAGACGGTGCCCCTCCCCATAATGCAGCAATAGTAAGGGAACATTTAGATGCAATATTCCCAAGAAAATGGATTGGAAACAATGGACCAATTGCCTGGCCAGCTCGATCCCCCGACCTGACTCCTTTAGATTTTTTTGGCTGGGGATACATAAAGGATAAAGTTTTTTCGACAACTAGTACAGATATCGACCATCTCAAACAAAAAATAAGAGATGCATGTAATAGCATTACACCCATCATGCTAGAAAATTGCCACAGAAATTGTATGGACAGACAACTTATGTGCATTCAACAAAGACGTCGTCAATTCGAGCATTTAATGTAGGTTATCATGAAGAATTCATTTTCTGTATTGGTTTTATTTTCACTCAAAAATTCAATATGAAATAAATTGTTTTCTCTTTGTTTGATTTCTTCTACTCTTAAGTAAGTTTATTTCCGAGGTAAATTGCTATCGTTCGTCTCTGAAACTACAGATATATTTTATTATAGTGTGAACATAATTTTAATAGATACATTTATTCAAAGCGTCACTGATAATTTTTATATCGGAGAGTTAGGTTTTGTGGAATCCATAAACGACCCAACGACAGGACCGTAATTAAAAATTGTTGTCACTGATGATGTTAGTTATTTTAAATAAAACGTTATAAAAATATCAAGTGTGATGTAACACTGAATTGTGATTTTATCGCTTTATCAATATTTGTACTAAAACAGACAGGTCCGTATTTGAAAAGAAATGTTGATGGTGGCCGTGTTGACACGAAACGTTTATTCAAAGATTCATTGTTACATTTTTATAGTGCATTTAGAATACATTAAAACTTTCCTTTTCCATTTTTTTATATTTTCAGAAATAACAATTCTATTCGTAAAAAACAGACAACAGCATATTTAGTTTTCCCTGTATAACTCGGGAAGGACGAGACTTCCTGTAAATTTTCTTTGACCATTGTACTGTTCTCCACAATAGTTACCTTTTCTCCCATTCAATTGTTTTCGTATCTGTTACGGTTTAGAATATAGCAATGTTACCACATGATAAAAGAAACGGCCTGTATACCAAGCCCTTCTCAATCAGAGGAGCTCACCAAGAAATAAAAATGTAGGTTCTCCAGTGCAAAGATTATTCAGTCGCACAACCAGAACTATCATTCCAACCACGTCTAAAGCACTTCAGCCAACCCTTATAACAGGTGTTCAAGAAGAACTCTCTAGATTGAGGGAAAACAAAAACAGTTTTTCACCAAAATAGTAGTATTACGAGAAACTTCGATAAAGGGGACAAAATAATTGTTCAAGAAGGACCAAAAACGTGGATAGGTGGAAAGGTACTCGAAAAATCAAATAGACCAAGGTCATTTCTAGTAGAGACAAATAAAGGACAAATTCTGGAAATGAATTTTAAACATTTGAAAGCGTATATGGCTAATGTTCAGCCAAATATAGTTGTGGTTCCAAATTATGAAAATTCGTCCACCAGAAATGACGCCCATTAACAAGGACAGACCCATAATGGAAGTCCACCAACAATGGTTTAGGAAAATGAGATACCTACAGGAAGAAAAAAAGAGAAAGATATCAAAGTAGAAATACGCAGGCCAAAAAGATTTATTGAGGAATTCTGAAAATTATTCAATTCATTATGAACAGAAATGTTAGTTTTTCGATATTTCAGTTTGTTATTTGATGAAAGAGGGGGGATGTAACATAAGATGAATTACCTTATAGTCAGGACTATATTATCTGACGAATGTCAATACCAGTCACACTTTTCACAAATCATTCATTAAATAATTCTCCTCGTAGTCTTTTATATTACTAATCCTACCTAAGTACGACGTTTTTAAGAACTTTGACCACTTATATCTCAGAAAAGACACATACGATATCATTTTAATTTCAGCAAAATTGACCGAGAGCCAATTTTCCATATGTTTTCGTGCGGGGTCCATTTTGTCAAGGAAAGAAATCCTCCTTAAGTTCTCGCATTTTATTCAGAATATAAATATATGAATTTTAATCGTTAAGTTTCCAAAAATAATTATTTTTGAAATAACTGGGAAATATGTTATCTTATAAATGAGGTTTGTTATTTTACTACGACAAAACTTATACAATTCAGTTTTATATGGCCTTACTCATCAAGATGTGGAACCTGTTGATGACATATTCCACACCACTTTTGAAAAAAAATATTCTTCAACAAGTATTGTACCTTTTTTACTGTCTGGTCTGAAATCATGAGGGTTGAAAATTATAATGTCAGATCTAGCTGAAAATGTTTGGTTTGAAATATTATAGTTTATATTATATCTGGCGGATTGAAAAAAGTTTCATCCCTATGCCGAGTTGAGTCAAAAAAATTATTCGTCTCAGAAAAATTATATAAAGTCTACACTTTAACGAATAATACGTTGTTGTCACCCGGTAGATTGAAACGCGTGTGTTCTTTTTGATGTGTCTTTGTTAATGATCCCTTTTTTGTAACGAAAGAAAACCTAGAGAAATTTGAAGTTACGGAAATTTCCGATCGTGTCAGCTAACTATTTAGTTGGTTCAGATGAAAGCAGGATTATATATTTTTGTTCATACTTCATGAATTTAAATGACTAATGCTTCCTTTTTTTAAAAAACATCTATATTTGACAAGCTCACATTCATGCTCTTACCGTTTGTAATTGGAAAAGAAGCAAGGATATTTGGTATGACCTCACCAAAAAATCGCCAAAGAAGTACCATCGCAGTGCATCATCGAGATCATCAACTGATCTACAAAAAAATTAGAATTACTTTTTCATTATTATGTTTTCTATATAATACCTTATGATTTCCTGGTGCCACACTAGTAAAACTCTCAATATCTTTTCGGGATTAGCTTTTGCATTTTTGGAGTAATCGTCGAAGTGTTCAAACTGATATCCCAAAATATCTAGTCTGAGTACTGGGAAAATAATCAGAGACAGAAACACAGAATCGCAGACTATATGGAATACGCCTGGTACCAACGCGTTCAAAAACTGCCATAAATAAGCAATTTTAAAATGTTTCTCCACTTCAAATGGATACCATTGCTGAAATTTCAGCGTTCTATTCATCAGACCATTTCCAAAATCAACAGATTTCCATGAATTTATATCAGTAATGCCCTTGAGAATGAAGCTACCAAACACTGTAACATTCCAGAATGCGATCAAAAAAAATAGGCTGTTGCTATATCTAGAATAATCTATGTATATATTCTTGGCGGCTGTGTCTTCTCCTTCTAACACAGCATTTTCAATATATTGGATATTATCTATTATCTTAGTTATCCTTTTTGTTTGGAATAATAGAATTTTCCACGTTGTTTGTATATAAAAGAGCAGAAATGTCATATATATGCTCTTAGTATCAAAGTCGAGACTTTTATCAATAATACATGGTGCTTCAATTGCTGTGATCAATACGAAAATATAAAAGTTTACATGAAGAACCGTAGCATAAATGTTGTAGATTACTTTGAGAAAAACATTTTCTGTTTCAATTCTCCACATACCACATATGGTCATCAAAACCCTTGCACTCTTAAAAAATTGTGACTTCTTCATAGCTGCACTATTTTCAGCAAACTGATCATTTTCATCGAGTCCGTTTGTCACGTGTCCTATTATTATTATTCATGATCGCAGAGTCGCAAAGGAAATTGCAAGCAATATATAATTCATAATATAGACTTTTGATGCGATATATATCATTCATAATTCATCTGATGACTGATCTATATCTTTCCGACCACGTACTTAAAATACGTGTCATCTCATACAACTACTATCACAGAAAATTACGTGTTTTGCTCTGATGCGAAAGAAAAATTTACATTTAGGTAATACTTCCCAAACTGAAAATACTATTGCGAAATATTTCATTTCGCACTATTGCAAATGAAAATATTAAATAAAGGACACCAAATACTATAACTAGGTTGTTCTTTGAAAATTATGTGTTGATATACAAGGTGTCCGGTAAAACTTGTACAATATTGAAACTGGTGTTAGGCCAGGACATGACTCTTCAGAATAACGGAATTTCACCTAAGTAAAAATATCACTGTTTTTGAAATAATGAACATTTCAAGGATATCTGGAAAATCGCTACCTAACCTTGGATTTTTGGGTGCCATGTATACAAATACCTTTGCAGCTGAAGATAATTGATGAGTGATGCTTTTAGACTCACAGAACAGATTTTCAGAAAATGATTTTTTTTTTAAGAAATTGGGGTAAAATGACAGATTTGAGTTATTGTCTGAAAGAAACACAACGAATTGGAAGTGGACAAAAATTTCAAAAGAATCCTCATTTCGTCCAGATTCTTCCACGATATGAAACGACTATATTTGTTTTTGGGGGAAGTGATTTCTACTGAATTGGGCTAGATTTTATTCTAGGATTCAATCAACTTTTATACTTACGCCCGAGAATTATTTTATTTCGATTTCATCACGATAAAATGTGGAAATTATTATTAATAATAGAGAATAGACTGCTTGGTAGCATGGAATAGCATGTCACTAAAATTAACTTTTCATGTAATTTAGCCTAATAAAATTATCGAAATGAAATGTCGATTATCCGACATGGCACCGATTAATACGAATTCTTGTGATGAATGTCGCAATCGTCCAACATCCAAATTCCAACGGACTTTCAGAGACCGATAGATATACAGGGTGTAACCAACTAGGTGCAAAATTTTTTAGGAGGTGAATCCTTGTCGAAAATTAGAAACTGTTCTAACTCCTGTGTTGTGTCCGTAGGAGCAATAGTTTCCTAAAGAAAAAATGAAATACAGCATTGTGCATAAACGGATATTCTCTGAATAGATTTTAAAAAATCCAGTAGGTGGCTGTCACATTTTGTTTGAACAACTTGTGACTTCTGTGGTAGTTTTTTGAAATCATTCCGCTTGTTTCATTCAGTGGTATTTATTCCTTGGTCATGCCGTATACACGTTATACTCCCCGAGAATATGCGCATATGCACTACATTTATGGTGAATGTGGAGTTAGTGCTACGCTGCAGCAGCGCTTTATGCAGAACAATATCCGATTGCACAATGCCGCTCAGCGAATCGCTGATTTGGAGGCTATAACCTATAACGCAATTGAAAAGGATCTTGCGATGTTGAATAATCGTTATTGTGGTTTATAGTGTATGTTGATTAAAAAAAAAAGTTGAGTCGGTATTATTTAATCATTTCATCTTGATAGGATAAAAATAAAAGACGTTACTGACAAAGTCTAATGGAGTTGATTTTCGCACAGAATAACAATACACTCTAATATATTCGGAATTCTACTCCTTCCAAAAATAATTATTTTATGCTTTATACCATGGTAGATTCTCGACAAAACGGGCATTCTTTTGTAATGAATATCCACTTCCACTTGGTTATGTTTCTTTCAAACAATAATGTCAAACTGTTGTTAAAAAAAATGGTGAAACTCAAATTTGGCATTTTACCCGCATTTCTGAAAAACTGTTTCATACATCTGAAAGCATCACTCATCAGTAATCTTCAGCAGCGAAGATATTCGAATTGGTCCCAATTTGTAGACATGGCTCTCAAAAATCCAGGATGAGGTAGTGATTTTCCAGAAATTAAAAAAATGTTTGTTATCGCGAATACGGTGAAATTTTTACTGAGGTGAAATTCCGATATTCTGAACAGTCATGACCTGGTCTATCACCAGTTTCAATATTCTACAAGGTTTACTGGACACCCCGTATATATAGTGGGAGTCACGCACAGTTCAATTTACTTGTAGATGTCCTATGGTGATCAATTTGATTTTATGTACCGGTATTTTTCCAGAAATCTTTAAATTGTCAAAAGTGTTGCCCCTTTTATTTAGCAGTTGATGAATTAAAGCTCAATGAGTATTTTTTCAATATTCAGTAAAGTGGCTGAAATGATAATTTATATACAGCCTTATGCCTACTTTGATAACAACAATTTTTTCAGCAACTCCCAATATGGTTTCAGAAAGTCTCGTTCAACAACAGATGCAGTGTATGATGTGTCAGGGTTTCTATTCTCGAGTTAGTACGTATGTATGCGAATTCAATTTACTGTTTCATACTTATACACATGATATATCTATATTTGTCTCTTTCATTCGTATACGATGGAAGTCGAATTATTCGAGAATAGCCCTCCTGGCGTAGTTGAGGAACTTGAGCAGGGCAATCATACTGAGTTGATGGTATGCTACCCGTTGAAAGCGTCCGACTGCGTATCACCTGAAATTCTGTTGGAAAAATTGAACTGTTACGGAGTTAACTTAGAACATAATCTCACTAATCGTCAACAAGCAGTAACTTTCAACGGTACCTTGTCAAATTCTAAAACAATTGCAGTACCCGCTTATAATAATGTGTCACCCGGTGACTAGTATTAGTATTATGAGTAGTCCGAATAAGATACATTGCGGAATATATTGAACTATTGTTAAAGGGAGTGTTTATTGTGATATCCCGACCATCCTACTACATCAGAAGTGGTGAACAGTGTGTAAAGAGTGGTGTTAAAGTGCTGCACAATGCCGAAGTCCACAAGAAAATCGAAGCGCCGATAGTCAACATTCAGCAGCAGTAGCTCTGCAAATACCAGTGAGGAAAGGCAAAGTCGCCATCGAAGAGATCTCGTAGACATAAAAGTAACAGGAAGGAATCTGTAAGTCATTCTAGGAGAACCAATATTATGCCTCAAGTCAGCAATGCCCAGCCAAACTCAGGTACTGTGTTGTCTAGTATAATTCCAGAATTTGATCCAACACACATGGAAGTGTCTGATTGGTTAGAAATTGTTCAACATGACTATAATATATATGGTTGGACAGACAATTTTATAATAATAATAATAATAAAGGTCTTTATTTTTATCAACCAGGTAAACATTAAATACATTTTTGAGTAATATGAGCACAGCACTCCAGGTTGATAGAAAAATGCCGAAGATCAGTTGACAGCACAATCTGTGATTGCAGACAGCACTGTCTCTGTTTTTCATCTTAAGCGAGGTAAAAAAATAATAAAGAGAAATAACAATAATCAAGTAACAAACCGTTGGAAGTAAAAAAATAAAAAAAAAAGTAAGAAAAATATCAATATGTACATGCAGATATTATTATATGATATACACATATTTATTGGCAATAGTTATCAAAGTAATTTAGATTTGGTTTTGATTAGGAAGCAATTTCAATTTTAGACCTAATTGAAGGCTTCTATTGATTTTAATTTCAATTCATTGGAAATTTCATTATGTGTTTTTGATGACTGGTACGTGAAAGATCGTTTGAACAGTGCGGTGCGATGTTGTGGTGTTGTAATTCTATGTTTGAATCGAGTATTTACCTGATGGATATCAGTTTGGTGAACAATGTTTCCAAACAGGTATTACGGTTGTTTGTTTTTGATGATTTTATGAAAGAGACATTCAGAGTGTAGATATCGTCTGTTCGACACATTCAGCCAGTTAAGATCTCGTAATTTGTGGGAAATTCTTTGGCGTTTCTTAATACTACAAATAAGCCGCATACAAGAGTTTTGAACGACTTGTAGCCTCCTAGAATCGTTTGCGTCGATACAGGGGCCAAGAACTACATCTCCGTTGGTGAGTTTAGATAAAACCAGAGCCACGCATAGTATTTTTCTTAAAACCAACTGAGATATAATGGCGATTGTGAAAAATTGACTTTATGTTCAAATAAGCGTTCCGGATGCAAATTTTAACATGATGTTTGAATTGCAGTTGATCATCAAAAAACAGGCCAAGGTTTTTTGCCTTGTTTACTAGTGCAATTTGCTCTCCATCATCATCCATTCGGATTACTTCGTTGATTTGCAAACGAACTTTAGTTGGGCCAAAAACTATACTTAGAGCATTTTCGGATGACCAAATAACAATATTGTTCAGATCATAATTTATTTTGTCTACTGCGTCCTGATAATTTTTAGGTATGAAAGAATAGTATAGTGTATAGTATAGTGTATCAGGTAACAAATAAATTGAAAGGTACAGCAAAAACATGGTATGATAGCTTCATACAATGTGAATTAGGGTGGACTTAGTATACTAGAGTAAAGTGGAAGCAATTATTGAGCACCACTTTCCAAAGTTGCAGAAATGCTTATGAGATGCGAACCGTAAACCAGCAGAGGGTTGCTCGCTATATGAATTCCATTTTATCCATTTGGCGAAAATCAACTGATTTAAATTGAATTTTCCTAATAGTGATAAGGTGTCCTTAGTAATGGGTGCTATAAATGATAACAATTTGAAATCGGCAGTAGAGGCCTCAAATATAAGAGACCCTAATCTATTAGGGATATACCTCAAAAATAAAGTGTATGCGAAAGCACTATCGCATACTTGCACCAACTCATCATAACAGCCGGTGCCAAAATTAGTTGATAATAAACATATTTTGTGTAGTTGTTGTGGTAAAGTTGGACACAATCGTGACAACTGCAGACACAAAAGTAACATATGTAATTTATGTTCGAGAAAACGTCCCTGTTTGAATAAAAACAAATTTTCATCTACAAGTATATAAAAAAAATATATATAAAAAAAATTATCTGAAAAAAAAATGTTGAAGGATAGTAGAGTAGAAAATGTGAGGTGATTCGAAAAAACCAAGTAGCTTCAAGATTTTACAAAACGCTTCATACTGGCGGACATTAATGTATCGCATTTATAGATTTTGGAGAAAAAGGACGTTAAATTATACACTATAGCTGTAGGTTTACCTCGAGGAAATGGACAGGTGGAAAGAACAAACCGCACAGTGCTGATGTCTTGGCTACGATAGGAGCAGAGATTCTTCCGACAGGTATAAGGTCAAAGAGGACCTGCATACAGAAGATCCAATGGCCCAGGAGAAGGGGTTGTAGCATAGAAACACATGAAACACTTCAAGTTTCAAAATCGTTAAGGTAATACAAATGAGCCCTTTGATGGCATAATGAGCCCTTTGATGGCATAATGATCCCATTAATGGCATAATGAGCCCTTTGATGGCATAATGATCCCTTTGATGGCATAATGAGCCCTTTGATGGCATAATGAGCCCTATGATGGCATAATGAGCCCTTTGATGGCATAATGAGCCCTTTGATGGCATAATGAGCCCTTTGATGGCATAATGAGCCCTATGATGGCATAATGAGCCCTTTGATGGCATAATGAGCCCTTTGATGGCATAATGAGCCCTATGATGGCATAATGAGCCCTTTGATGGCATAATGAGCCCTTTGATGGCATAATGAGCCCTTTGATGGCACAAAACAGCCCTTTGATGGCACAAAAGAGCTCTTTGATGGCACAAAAGAGTCCTTTGGTGGCACAAACGTGCCTTCTGATGGCACAAATGAGTCCTTAGATGGCAAAAATGAGCCCTCTCAGGACACAAATGAGATATGAATAGAATTAATAATTATATTCTATTTACTTACAGATGAGGTCCATCATGGTTGCTGTTGAGGACAACAACAGGTCAGGATGGCCGTGCAGTACCCGCTTATCATAATGTGTCACCCGGTGACTAGTATTAGTATTATGAGTAGTCCGAATAAGATTCATTGTTTAACTGAAACTTGTAGAAGTAAGACGTGTGAGGTGCGGAATATATTGAACTATTGTAAAAGGGAGTGTTTATTGTGATATCCCGACCATCCTACTACATAATCGAGCATTGTGTTCCACAATGATCAATTTTGGGCCCCTCTTATTTGTCATATTATGTGAATGACTTGTGTGGTAATATGATGCCGTTTAAATTAGTCCTCTTTCGTTCAAGAAACGAGGAAGTGGCCAATTGTCAACTCTCTGACTGCCATGTCAGACATTTATAACCGACAGCTGAATTTCATACTGTGCCGATGCATTTTCACTCATTCAAACGCGCCAGGCCACGTGAAGTTTTTAAAGTCGGGGTCGTCCAGATAACCATTATATTGTACAAGTGTACAGAAGAATATAGAAGAGTGTCAGCTAAAATCATCCGACGCGGCCTGATACGGCGTTTTGTCTCTTCCCACATAAGTAAAATTTTACAAAACGCTTCATTGATTCACCAACAAAACTTTCATGAGATTCAATTTGAGGCGAGAGTTTACTCCTGCAGAGCTCCAGCAGGAGGCTGATGACAATTTATCAGATGAATTTTCGGATGACGGTGGCGTGTTTTATTCTGATAAACGTACCACGATGGATGACCAGAAAAGCCAACTATGTGCATTGAATGTCATGTGAAAACCCAGGGTCTAGGACATTTGGGCGCGGCCAATTGGGCGCGAGTCAACTGGGCGCGGCCAACTGGGCACAGGGACAACTGGGCGCAAGGTCAACTAAGCGCAGGGACAACTGGGCGCAAGGACTACCGGGCGCAAGGACGACTGGGCGCCAAAAAAATTAAACACAAAATTAATAATAATTCTTATATTACTCTCATCTACTAATCATAGGATATGATGACTCGACCAAAGTACCCCTGCGGAGTTCATAAAGGTAGAGTATTCCTAAAGACACAGTCAGAAGAACAACATTAAGGAATCATACCTGTTCCTGATTCTTAATTTCATGACCGCATCATTAAGGGTCGAGTATAAATAAAACACAGTCAGAAGAACAACAATAAGGAATCATACCTGTTCCTAATTATCAATTTCAGGACCTCATTATTAAGGGTCGAGTATATAAATCGGAAAATTTGAAAATAATTTAATTTAATTTAATAAAATATCTAATAATCATAATTATTATCATAATTTCATTTTGAGTATAGCATTTCATTAGTCTGATCTTACCTGGCCGAAATAACCTAGCTCGCAAGTTGGGAGCTTGGAAGTTGAATAAAAATTCCTATCCTATGATTAGTAGATGAGAGTAATGAAGGAATTATTATTAATTTTGTGTTTTTGGCGCCCAGTCGTCCCTGCGCCCGGTAGTCCTTGCGCCCAGTTGTCCCTGCGCCCAGTTGTCCCTGCGCCCAGTTGTCCTTGTGCCCGTTTGTCCCTGCGCCCAGTTGGCCGCGCCCAGTTGGCCGCGCCCAGTTGACTCGCGCCCAGTTGGCCGCGCCCATATGTCCTAATACTGAAAACCCATTCCACCAATAATTAGTTCTATATTGGATTACAACTTGTTTTAGTCTCAATTATCATTCGTTTTAGCATTTCATACATCATATTTCACAGTGAGCGCCACCACAAAATTCATATATATATATATATATATATATATATATATATATATATATATATATATATATATATAACTGGGCTTAGTCAAAGAAAACTCTTTGTTATATTGTCAAGCTTTCGGAAAAATTTTATTCCTTCATCGGGACAGATCTATAAAACGAAATTTTGGATGTTGTACAAAGTGGTGGGTGAAAACAAATAAATTCATTACTTACAACTTGAGGTTAGAAGTAAAAGTCAACGTGCACAACAAAAAACATTTATATCTTCATAGTCACTTAGACTTGGACACATCGATAAAAATTCATATTAGTTATTTGCAACATTACAATATTTAAAAAAAATTATATTTTCTCCGGCACACATGGTGCATCTGCAGACAGAGATTTCAACCTGAGAGAGAGGGCAAGTTCAATTTTGAAGGATGACAATATTTCAAACGAGCAAACAGTATTACCAACCAAGTACTACCAGCAGTGTGAGCAACCCAAAAAACCCCAAATCCGCAATACGGACCAAGTACCGAACCCTACTCCAAAGGTGAAGACTGGGCTCAATGCCAAAAGTCCCAAAAAAATTACAGATTACAGTCTCATTCGGGAAAACTGGAGGGATTAGTTCCAGCTTTGAAGACCTGACATTACAAAAGCGAAATCTGAAAGAGAGACAAAAATTATCGAAAAACCTTACTTCAGTGATGAAAACCGGGCTTAAAGCCAAACTTCCACCAAGTTTCCGACTAAGCTTCATGCGGAGAAACTGGAGGGATTAGTTCCAGTTTTAAAATATAATTGTAAATCACACTCAAATTTTGTAAATCAGTTCTCTTGTTCATACTATTGGTACCACTCTTTATGTAATACATTTCTTTGAATAACCTTTTAGTTAAATTATTTTCAGTACATAACACAGAAACTTTACTGCAATCCATTACATGCCTGTTTTTTATAACATGTTCAGCAAGAGCATTTTTTAAATAAATCTACATGTGCTCCCAATAGTATGAACAAGAGAACTGTGGTACCAATAGTATGAACAAGAGAACTGATTTACAAAATTTGAGTGTGATTTACAATTATATTTTAAAACTGAAACTAATCCCTCCAGTTTCTCCGCATGAAGCTTAGTCGGAAACTTGGTGGAAGTTTGGCTTCAAGCCCGGTTTTCATCACTGAAGTAAGGTTTTTCGATAATTTTTGTCTCTTTTTCAGATTTCGCTTTTGTAATGTCAGGTCTTCAAAGCTTGAACTAATCCCTCCAGTTTTCTCGAATGAGACTGTAATCTTTAATTTTTTTGGGACTTTTGGCATTGAGCCCAGTCTTCACCTTTGAAGTAGGGTTCGGTACTTGGTCCGTATTGCGGATTTGGGGTTTTTTGGATTGCTCACACTGCTGGTAGTACTTGGTTGGTAATACTGTTTGCTCGTTTGAAATATTGTCATCCTTCAAAATTGAACTTGCCCTCTCTCTCAGGTTGAAATCTCTGTCTGCAGACGCACCATGTGTGCCGGAGAAAATATAAATTTTTTAAATATTGTAATGTTGCAAATAACTAATGAATTTTTATCGATGTGTCCAAGTCTAAGTGACTATGAAGATATTAATGTTTTTTGTTGTGCACGTTGACTTTTACTTCTAACCTCAAGTTGTAAGTAATGAATTTATTTGTTTTTACCCACCATTTTGTACAACATCCAAAATTTCGTTTTATAGAACTGTCCCGATGAAGGAATAAAATTTTTCCGAAAGCTTGACAATATAACAAAGAGTTTTCTTTGACTAAGCCCAGTGATTTGACTGCATCCTCAAGAATTTTACCAGTTTTTCTTTAACTAGTCAGTCAAGACTACCTCTCCACTTATATATATATATATATATATATATATATATATATATATATATATATATATCTATATATGTTCCAGTGACTGTAAAACAGTCAAAAACAATCCTTTAGGAACTCACTATACCTTTGTATAGATTGTATAGCTTATGTCCGACGGAAAACAACTACTTCTCTGGCTAATACCTCGACAGATATTGAATTATATCTGTCAGACATATGTGCAATGATCCTTACTTTGAAGGAACAACTTTGCTAGAGCTCTCAGAGACAGACAGCAGGACACCGCCTGATCCAAACAAGGAACCAACTGCAGACCGGTTTCGGGATGAAGTCCCTCATCAGTGCAGTCCTGGTTATCACGGTTGTATACACGCGGTGGCCCGGTGCCCGTCATCGTTCGCCGGGATGAACACTGCAATCGCTTACAGTATCCACCACGGCAACAGATTAAAGAGCGCTCCAGAAGGACATTTCGGATGCGAAATGGTATATGCTGAATACTTGTTTCAAGGAGCAATAAATGTTCCAGTGACTGTAAAATAGTCAAAAACAATCCTTTAGGAACTCACTATACCTTTGTATAGATTGTATGGCATATGTCCGACAGAAAACAACTACTTCTCTGGCTAATACTTCGACAGATATTGAATTATATCTGTCAGACATATGTGCAAAGATCCTTACTTTGAAGGAACAACTTTGCAAGAGCTCTCAGAGACAGGCAGCAGGACACCGCCTGATCCAAACAAGGAACCAACTGAAGACCGGTTTCGGGATGAAGTCCCTCATCAGTGCAGTCCTGGTTATCACGGTTGTATACACGCGGGGGCCCGGTGCCCGTCATCGTTTGCCGGGATGAACACTGCAATCGCTTACAGTATCCACCACGGCAACAGATTAGAGAGCGCTCCAGAAGGACATTTCGGATGCGAAATGGTATATGCTGAATACTTGTTTCAAGGAGCAATAAATGTTCCAGTGACTGTAAAACAGTCAAAAACAATCCTTTAGGAACTCACTATACCTTTGTATAGATTGTATGGCATATGTCCGACAGAAAACAACTACTTCTCTGGCTAATACCTCGACAGATATTGAATTATATATATATATATATATATATATATATATATATATATATATATATATATATATATATATATATATATATATATATATATATATATATATATATATATATATATATATATATATATATATATATATATATATATATATATATAGGGTGGGTCACGGTCGATGGTACCTTAGACGTTTACGAAGAACGGGAAATAGGATCATTCTGAAAATTAGGTTTCTCAAGTAGTTGCTCTTGGTCTATCGATCTAAAATATTTTCAGCAATGCTGTGTTGCCTTTTATACTAGAAAGTAGCAGCATCTGTGTTATTTCAAATGGATCACCCTGTATATTACCGCATTTTTGATCTTTTCATTCCTTTCTGATTATTTCTGTCCATACTCCCCTATACCTATCTCTAACGGTTTTTGAGATATTGCTTATTTTCCATATTTTTTATCCAAAACATTTCTCGAATTGAATGTTTATTTCTGCGGTATTTGGATTCTTAGGAAGTTGCAATTTTGTGTTTAGTTCATCAACATCATGTTCATTGATTCTGTATAGAGAAGTTTGTTCTGCGTTATACAGGGTCGTTCAAAATTCATGATCTTACTGCAAGATATGAAAAGGGTTGAAGTGCGTTTTTTTAAATGGAACAGCCTGTATATTAGGGAATATCCTGAAAGATGACTAAATTCCCTTCGAATTGATATATCATATTCCTATACCTAAATAGCCAGAATTCCGAGATAATAGCAATTTTCACTTGTAATCTCGCAAGTGCTTGAATTATTGCTGGAAATTTTTCGAGTACATGAATTTTCTTTGTAAATTCATGTACGAGATAAATTTACGGCAATTAATTCAAGCACGAGGTGGATTCGGTAAGAAAATTTCACACCGAGAAATGAAAACAATCCAACAGTTCATAAGAAATAACTAACGATGTTTTCACCTGAACTATTCATAACCACTGAAATATTGATATGTAAAATACCTAACAAAATTTTCATCAATAAATGTGTTTAAATTTGGAACAAAAAAAATTTAAAAAGTTGTGTTCTTACAGTGGGATTGAACCATCGACCCAGCGACGCATAGGCCGCAACACTACCGCTGAGCTACGGGACTTGTGATAAAAACTTGTGACAAATGGTGTATTAATAAACTTCTTCTGAAATATGATCGTGGTAATCGTGGAGAAAATATTTTAGACACATTCCAAATATCTAAAATACATAATTATCTTCTTTCATATGAAAACTAGACCTCCATTTGTACATTAAAGCAAAATATCAACTTGTCACACGTCAAATGTTTGACAGAAAAATTTCCACTTATTAATATCGCCCAGGGTACCCAGGAGGATAAAAATTTCAAGAAATTTTTTGGGTTGCCATGGTATCTAAACAAGAACGAATTTTTTGATTGGCTACAAAAGAGAGGTGTGAAATTTTCAAAAAAAATTGATTTATTTTTCTCATATTCATCTAAGGTGGCTATTAAATGTCATGATGGTACATGACATTATGAAAATTTGATAATTAGTGCATTATTAATAATACCGTTGTGTGTTTCTTAACTATTCAAACGAAGTTCTGATGAAACTGTTTATTCCTCATGGAAAATGTGAGGGAATTATAGCAAGAACGTGCAGAAAATTCAATGAAACGTACCCTGATTTACAACCAATGAACAAAAGGAAGTTTGTACGATTACAACATAATTTCATTAATTATTTGTCAAAAATTAGAAAACGTTCACAATAAATTTTCAAAATGCCGACCATTGGCTTCCAAATATTTCTAAATCCGGGTATTTGGAGATACAGTTGTAGCACTCCTTATTTCACTGGCATCTAGCTCTTCAATGCAGTTGATCACTCGTTGGCGCAGGTCTTGTTTACTGTGCACCGGTGTCATGAATACCAAATCCCCCTCGTGCCGGAAATTTTTGGATCACATGAATTTTCTTTGAAAATTCATGCACGAGATATTCCATCAATAATGAATTGCTATTATCTCGGAATTCTGACTATTTAGGTATAGGATCATGATATATCAATTCGAAGGGAATTTAGTCATCTTTCAGGATATTTCATAATATACAGAATTTTCCATTTAAAAAAACGCACTTTCAACCCTTTTCATACCTAGCAGTAAGATCATGAATTTTGAATTACCCTGTATAACGCAGAACAAACTTCTCTATACAGAATCAATGTACATGATCTTTATGAACTAAACACAAAATTGCAACTTCCTAAGAATCCAAACACCGCAGAAATAAACATTCAATTCGAGCTATGTTTTGGATAAAAAATATGGAAAATAACCAATATCTCAAAAACCGTTAGAGATAGGTATAAGGGAGTATGAGGCAGAAATAATCAAAAAGGAATAAGAAGTTCAAAAATGCGGTTATATACAGGGTGGCCCATCTGAAATAACAAAGATGCTGCTACTTTCTGGTATAAGCGACAACACTGGTTTGCTGAAAATATTTTAGATCGATAGACCAAGAGCAACTACTTGAGAAACCAAATTTTCAGAATGATCCTATTTCCCGTTCTCCGTAAACGTCTAAGGTACCATCGACCGTGACCCACCCTGTATATATATTGTAATATAATAATGATTTTTATATTTTGTTTTTATTTTTGTATTTTATGATTTTGTAGAAAAAGTAGATAATGTTAGAAAAGTAGAAATGTAGAAAATAATATATAATTTTGGAAATGACTTATATTGAAATGAAATGTTGTATTTTGCCTAGCAATAATAATGATATAAAATAAAATTGTATTTTTGTGAATTTTTTTTGCTAATAAATTATCTACTATAGTTGAAAATAATAATAAACAGTATTATTATTATTATTGTTCAGATTTGAGATTTGTTAGTTGTAGAAATTAGATCAGAAAAATCACTTTCGTGGATAAATTGTAGTATACAATATTGAAATTTCAGATTGCCCTTGCTAAATACTTACTCTTTCTTGTAGATTTTACCTTTTTCTTACTTTTTCAGGTCCCTAGCTGCTTCAAATCGGTACGCCACATGAAAAACTCCTCATCTCAGGGTAGAATTCAGGAAAAGGAAAATTTTGAAATGTATCAAACAAATGCAATTGTAATGAACTTCCACTAAATAAATGTATTTGCAAATCAAAATCACTTTCTTTATTAAATTGAAATATGCCAGAGAAAATGCAAATACCATCAAAATTATTGTAGTCAGCTCTTACTCTACCTACCCCTAACCATTAGCTAACTTATTTCTAATGTGACAGAAAATCTGCAATGCAAAATGCAGAATATCAATAATATTCAGATTAAATTAACGAGATCGCAAATTTAGATACTTCCAAACTGCGATGCCTACTTCTTTCTTTCCATTATTTTCTTGCACTCTACTTGCCTCAACCTTGGTTTCGGTCGTGTGTAGGTCAAGAAATAATAAAAAAGACTACTTTACTTATTACTATATACTAATTGAATAAAGTTCTGGAGGGTTAAAAGTTATGGTGCACTATTGGGATGAAATTGTTTGTGATTGAAGGAATAAAAGTTCGGGAGTGTAGAAAATCAGGTTATGGTGCACTTTGTTGGTGGAAAACTGTTGTTCTTATGAAAAGTTCGAAAATCTACCTTAATTTGGCTGCGAAAGGACCATTCCTGTAGCTGCTTTTCAGTTCAAGGATTTTCTATATACACAGGGTTTATGGTAAGTGGTTTTGCTTTACCTTTTTAGTCAATATTCGTTTGACAGCGTTCGTAAAGGTTTTCTGGCACAGTCTTGGGTTTTACTTGTGTATTTTATAATTTTTCTTCTCTCCCAAAGATAATTTCTACCGCTTCCTTTCTGCTACCTTGTTGATTCCTTTCATTGTCCTTTTTTCCTCGTTCCTAGGTGATTTTTCTTGAAATTTTCGAACAAACTGGATCCACTTTCGCGATTCGCCGCACTAATTTTCACTTTCTTTTTAATATGCCTTATACTAATAATGAACAACATTATATCATAAATTCTTATCTATGATTGTCAACAATTTGGCTAGTTTTCTACATTTTCTTTATTTTTCTGAATTTTTGAAATGTTACTCCCATGACAAGTCATTTTTTGACATCTCAATTACAACGTACTTTCTGTTTTACAGTGTCAAATAACTCAAATATGATATACAAAGTGATTTTATTTTAAATAGCAAGTTTTTCCCAAATTTATTTGAAAATCACTGTTTTTCAAAATTGTAAATTGAATTTGGATTTGTTTCTTGATTCTAATGAGTTAACTGTTGTTCAAAATTTATTATTTTAATTTTAGTGCTTTGAAAAATGGTATTCTTGAAAAAGTCATGTACTGTCCGTCGTCTTACGATTACTTTCTGTTTTGTCAGTATTTCTGTGTCGTTTGGTTTGGTAAAAAGTTTTTCTGATAAAATTTTGTTATAATTATGAAGTTTTCTATAATATGAAAGATATTGAGTAAAAAAAATTAGTATTTGCTTGGGCTTTCTGATGAAATTTTGAGATAATAAAATTTTTATTTTGAAATTGTATTTTTCTATTTAGTTGATCTAATTTCATAACATTATATATATATTTTATATATATATATATATATATATATATATATATATATATATATATATATATATATATATATATATATATAAAATGGATAAAATCAAAGAGGATATTGTAGGAGAATTACATAGAAATTCACGAAGACACTTCAAAAGAAGGCATGTTATCATTGAAGGTTTGAATGATCTCCTTCAAGCTGATTTGGTTGAAATGATTCCCTACTCAAAAACTAACAAAGGATTCAAGTTAACATTGGTTGTTATAAACGTATTTTCCAAATACCTATGTATGGTGTGAGCCCGTTAAAACTCAAAGTGGAGAAGAAGTGACTCATGCTATGCAAAAGATAATGTGAGATATGAAAGTTGCAACCAGGAATTTACATACGGATATGGGAAAAGAGTTCTACAATGTAAAATTCAAGCAGTTGATGGATGAGTGGAAAATCAACCATTACAGTACTTTCTCCAATTTGAAAGCTAGCATAGTTGAATGAGTGAACAGAACTTTGAAAAATAGACTGTGGAAACAATTGAGCCTACAAGGAAGCTTCAAATGGTTGAATATTCTACCAGAAATAGTTTCTTACTATAGCAATTCCTTGCACAGGACAATAGGAATGAAGCCAAAAGATGTACAGGAATGCCATGAAAAGTATTTTCTCGAAAACCCTTATAGTCGCCTCAAAACAGTGGATCCAAGGAAACGAAAATTCAAAATTGATGATCATGTAAGAATAAGGAAGTACCGAGAGGCATTTGTTGAAGGGTATACACCAAACTGGTCCAATGAAATTTTCACTGTTTATCAGTCGAATCCTGCTGTGTATTTTCTCAAAGATCAAAATGATGTTGATATACAAGGGGGATTTTATGAAGAAGAGCTTCAAAAAGTTAAACACCCTGATGTGTTTCTGGTTGAAAAAAATTTAAGAAAAAACGGAGATAAATTGTACATCAAATGGTTAGGTTTAACAATAAGTATAATTCGTGGATATCGAAAAATGATTTTGTATGATACTTTTTCAAATAAAACAATATAATATTGAACTAAAATTTCATTAATATAATATTTACATTACAAATTTATCACAAAATCTATTATTGAATATTATTTCTCTATGTGTTGAATCCAAAGTGATTTTCGAGGTTTCTGCTATTCGCCTCTCGAAGCGAATTCTATCGATTGCTGCATGATTCCAGTACAATTTCCGAGAATCCTTGTATACAAATTTCCATGTGTACATATAATAAGTTTTGTTATGACTTTCATCAATTGTCACCATCTTATTCATGGTTTATCAGAGAATTCAGTTCTGAAAATTTCCGGGTGAAGATGAATGAATTCTAGAGTTAGACTTATATTTTCACTATTGGAATTAACTTCTGGCTGGAGCAAATCTAATGCATTTTGCAATACATCACCACTCAGCTTACAGATCCCGTTTTTAAAAATTAGAAAATATTGTCCATAATGCTGTCTTTTTAAAATATCTACCCTATTTTCAATTAAGGGTTGGAGCTCCCATAGCTTGCAGACTGTTTCAAACCCTAAGTGCACTGAGGAGTAATCGTTTTTTATTCTGACTACTTGCCCGTTTGTAAATTGGCTAAATTCAATGGTAAACCTATCGTCTTCAACGGTCTCCAGTTCATCGGCCGAGTAAAAATAATTGGCAATAATTCCTTAATATGTCAAGAACTTTTTCCACTCATGTTCCGTGAAAATCACTCGATCTTCTTTATTTCCGACAATTTCAATACAAGGAGTGAAATTCAAATCACATGAAAAATTCACAACAACAAATTTACTTTTAGATTTGTTTAATGGAAATTTTCTTTCACTCAACACTACTTTTGATTTTACTTTACAAAAATAGTCACTTCACGACAAGTTTCAATGGTAAACCTATCGTCTTCAACGGTCTCCAGTTCATCGGCCGAGTAAAAATAATTGGCAATAATTCCTTGGTATGTCAAGAACTTTTTCCACTCATGTTCCGTGAAAATCACTCGATCTTCTTTATTTCCGACAATTTCAATACAAGGAGTGAAATTCAAATCACATGAAAAATTCACAACAACAAATTTACTTTTAGATTTGTTTAATGGAAATTTTCTTTCACTCAACACTACTTTTGATTTTACTTTACAAAAATAGTCACTTGACGACAAGTTGAAGTTGAACTCGGTAATACTCATTTTGGCAAGAGAATGTTTGATGTGATATTGTATTCCGTATTTATATTTTTCAATCTTGGTGGGGGAAATGATCTGGTTCAATTTAATATCAGTAGATTAATTACATCCTGGATATCTGGCAACCACGTGATTTTATTGACCTTGAAAATGGTCGTTGAACCCGTATTAAATTGTTCTAACTTGTCGAGACTTGTCTGTAACCAGAACTATAACGTCAGCAAATTCCAGGTAATTTAATACCAGACACTTGACCTTGAAAGAGGTCGTTGAACTCGTATCAGGTATCTCCTACTTGTCGAGACTTGTTTGTAACGTGGCGTCAGCAAATTCCAGCTCATTAAACCCGTATCAGGTGTCTCCTACTTGTCGAGACTTGTTTGTAACGTAGCGTCAGAAAATTGCAGGTAATTGATACCTGACTTATTGACCTTGAGAGATGTCGATGAACCCGTATTGATTTTCGCTGACCGGAACTATTACGTCATCAAATTCCAGGTAATCTGATACCCAACACGTGCATTTATTTTGAAAAAGGTCATGGACCGGAGTTATTACATCAGCAAATTCCAAGTAATTTGATACTGACACGTGCACTTATTGATTTTGAAAGAGGTCATTGAACCTGTATTGAATCTTTCAATCTTGATGAGACTTGTCTGTAACCGGAAATATGACGTCAGCAAATTCCAGGTAATCTGACACGTGTACCGCTCCCATTGCTCTCTCATATGATTTGACATTGAATCTCAAAGCTCTCTCATAGGTTTTGACCTTGAATATACCGATACGTGACCTTGAAAGAAGTAATTGAACCCGTCTCAAGTTTCTCCTACTTGTCGAGACTTGTCTGTAACGTGAAGTCATAAAATTCCAAGTAATTTGACGTCTGATTCATTGACCTGGAAAGTGGTAGTTGAACCCGTTTCAATTTTCTCCTACTTGTCGAGACTTGTCTGTAACGTGATATCAGCAAATTTCATGTAATCTGATCCTTGACACGTGCACTTGAGAGGAGTCATTGAACCCATATTGAATTTTGCCGACCGGAACTATGACGTCAGCAAATTCTAGGTAATCTGATATCTGACTTATTGACCTTGAAAGAGGTTGTTGAACTCATATCAGGTGTCTCCTACTTGTCGAAACTTGTTTGTAACGTGACGTCAGCAAATTCCAGCTCATCGAACCCATATCAGGTGTCTCCTACTTGTCGAGACTTGTTTGTAACGTGGCGTCAGAAAATTGCAGGTAATTGATATCTGACTTATTGACCTTGAGAGGTGTCAAAGAACCCGTATTAAATTTCGCTGACCGGAACTATTGCGTCATCAAATTCCAGGTAATCTGATACCCAACACGTGCATTCATTTTGAAATAAGTCATTCAACCCTTATTGATTTCCGCTGACCGGACCTATTGCGTCATCAAATTCCAGGTGATCTGATACCCAACACGTGCACTGATTGAAATAGGTCATTGATTTCTCCTACTTGTCGAGACTTGTCTGTAATGTGGCGTCAGGAAATTCCAGGTAATTTGATACCTAACACGTGCACTTATTGACCTTGAAAAAGGTAATTGAACCAGTATAAAATTTTGTTCACCGGAGCTATGACTTCATCAAATTCCAGGTAATCTGATACTCAACACGTGCACTTATTGAAATAGGTCATTGAACCCATCTCAGATTTCTCCTACTTGTCGAAACTTGCCTGTAACGTTGCGTCAGCGAACTCCAGGTTATTTGATTTCTGACACGTGCATTCATTCTGAAATAGTTCATTGAACCCGTATCAAATTTTGTTCACCGGAGCTATGACGTCATCAAATTCCAGGTAATCTGATACCCAACACGTGCACTTATTGAAATAGGTCATTGATCCCATCTCAGATTTCTCCTACTTGTCGAGACTTGTCTGTAACGTGGCGTCAGTAAATTCCAAGTAATTTGATATCTGACACGTGCATTTATTTTGAAAGAGGTCATTGACCCGTATCAAATTTCGCCTACCGGAGCTATGACATCAGCAAATTCCAAGTAATTTGATACCGACACGTGCACTTGTTGATTTCGAATGAGGTCATTGAACCTGTATTGAGTCTTTCATACTTGTTGAGACTTGTCTGTAACCGGAAATATGACGTCAGAAAATTCCAGGTAATCAGATCCTTGACACGTGCACCGCTCCCATTGCTCTCTCATACGATTTGACGTTAAATCCCAAAGCTCTCTCATATTTTTTGACCTTCAATCCCAAAGCTTTCCCATTTCCTTACTACTAATCCTCAACCAAATTTAAAAAATCCAGCCAAAAACCCTTATTTTCAATTAGGATCGTACCATATAATCACCAAACTCGTCCGCCTTTTGAATTCAAAATTTTCTACGAATGGTTCATAATCTCTGATCCTGAAAATCCCCTAATACGAATTTTGAATAAAATCGTAACATAATCACAAAAGTCGTCCGCCGTCTTCAATTCAATAATTTTGACAATGAATCAATAATCTGCAACCCCCAAAGCTCCCACATACAAATTTTGAATAGAATCGGATCCTAATGATAAATCTGGACCGCCATTTTGTTATTTCGAACAGAAATTTTATAATGCATTCTCACTGGAGTTATGTATGTCTACCAACTTTCAAGTTAATAGGACTAGAAGTTGGTCAAAATTCACTTGCAAGATTTGACCAAAGCTAACGAACTAACAAGTAAACTTAAATGAAAGCTTGTTAATGTCTTTCGTATATAAAACGTGCGGTGTAATTTTTTTGACAACTTTCACTGCTTCAAATGTAGAAATAATAAACATTTTTCTCCTAGAATTGAATTATTGAATGAAGACAATCACATAGGTATTTTAGGAACATATCTTAAAATTGCATTTCACAAGTATTGCTAAAGTTTTCATAATCATATATGAAATACAATATATTTTTGTTATTATTTCCTGTAACAGTTCCTATAACAATTGAATTGAGTGCGCTACTGTCGTTGGAGGGTAAGTTACAGTCTATCGCAGGTTTCCTCCTTCCTCGTAACCCGCGCGCCTACGAACTAAACAACTTCAAAACAACCTATGTCGCAAGTATGGGATTGCCGAGTCCATTATTCATTCATACGTCCATGGGGAAAATATATTAGGAATTATTACATCACAAAATTAACATCAAATTCTGTCCAATTAATACTGCGAAAAATAACCAAATATAACTTTTCCATGGCAAATTGTGACCACTTGAAATGTGAAAAATTAACGAAAATAAATTAATGATCTTTAATCGGAAAATATACCCCATCTCCTGGTATTGGAATGTCCCAGAACCTCAGTACTCAATGCTGAATCATTGAAATGAACAGGGTATTATATGTAGCTGGCAATATCACCAACTATCCCACAGAGAGGAATGGATGTATGTTCTCTAAACAATTGTGAATAATTTCAGCACAATTTGTTTCTAAAAAGTTGACAGCCCAATTTGTTGATTTTTCTTCTATAATATTGTATTACAGATACTGGAAACAATAAAATTAAAATTAATAAAAAGTAAATGTTTAGTTTGAAAAATAAACACAACTTATATTCTATTGTTGCACAACCTTGTGCATTTTCACTTGTGGTATACACAAAATATACAAAATTAATCGGTTCGTTGTGCGACGAATGTCAACAACTTGTGTACTGTATATGCATACATCCCAGGTAGCATAGGTTAGTGAAATGACGTCCTAATGACGTCTTATTGAAGTCCCTTTTGGTCCGTGACGTCCTCGACCATAATGAGACCTCAAAATGACGTCTCATTTCATGACGTCAAATTGACGTATTTCGTGGTGGTCATAATGACGTCCCTGCGAAGTCAACTATTTGTTATTCGAAAATTGTCGACATAAAGCGTTCGTTACTGAGGATGATTCGAGAATTACAGAAATCTGGACATCTCTTATTATCAAATCGCCAAAAATGATTTAGTGCCGGTTTTATGAAGCGTTATTTTACATTGCGTCTATGTCCCGAATGAAATTTGGATGAATAAATGTTATATTGTATTAATTGTGTATAGTTAGTCTGTTTGCGTAAGGCTAGTCAGGTTAGGTTGACATTTTCAACTCAGTTCGCATGAGCTGTCTTGTCATTCAAATTTCCCGCTATTACATGTCCAATCGCTGAGTTGCTGCAGTCGGGACGTAGACGCTTGTTGAAAACAGTCAGGCCGGAAGCCGTGGTAGCGGACAGCGTTATAAATACTGAAAATTCTCAAGAATGAAAAATTCAAGATAACTTTCAATTAGAGGATCAGAACAAACTTAATGAATTCATGATGGAATATGAAGGAGAAATAGGCTGATGGAGTTCTAGACTAGAATTTCAGAATACCTCCAACAATTATAGTACACGCAGTGGTTGACAAATTCCAATGAGATGAGGCGTCTTTTTCATAATTCCCAATGTCAAATAACAAATTGTTGAAAATCATTAAATATTTTTGTCTGAAAGTGAAAAAATGTTCTCGAAAATCAAAAAGTTGGGATGGACTAAAAATACTCATACGTGCCATTGATATACATTTGTTCCCAAGAACATTTTGTTGCTCTACAAACCTGAAATCTGTGTTTTGTAATCCGGCTCAAGGATCAGCAAAATTTTTAAATAATTCAGATTCGTTCTATCTTTCAAAAATTTCTTTATTATTCTCTCCAGTCTCTACTATGTCAACAACTATCAAAAATAAAATTCGAACATCATGATGAAAAACATAGTATACAAAACTTATAACTGAAACTTAATCAGAACTAAAATAAATAAATAAAATCAAATTCAAACATTTCTCCCCCTCCGTAACGGAATCCATTCTATCCGTTACTCAACTCTAAAAGGTCGAGAGGGCATGTCTTCACAGTTGGTCTTCGATATGTTCCTGTTCCTGTCTTTATGTCCACCACTCGAACTTTGCCATCTTTGCCTGGGTATGTCTTAATAATTTTTCCCATTGGCCAGTTATTTCGAGGAAGTTGGTTGTCCATCAATATGACGATCTCATTCTCTTTGATATTCTTGAAATCTTCATACCACTTCGTCCTCTTCGTCAGGGTGGCTAAGTACTCCTTAACCCATCTATTCCAGAAATTTTCTGCTAATTTTTGAGAATTCCTCCATTGCTTCTTCAAGTCGTCTTTGTTTCTGTCGAAGAAATCAGGTGGTTTAGCGATGCTTGAAGTTCCAATCAAAAAATGGTTCGGTGTGAGGCTTTCGGGGTCATTGGAATCAGAGGACACGTATGTAAATGGATGACTATTCACAGTGTGCTCTGCTTCCATCAGATAAGTAAGTAGTACTTCTTGTTTTGGTGCTGCTTCTTTCAAAGTGATACGTAGAGCTTGTTTCATGGATCTCACCATCCTCTCCCAAGCTCCCCCATATGAGGACTCGCAGGAGAAATCCTTTTCCATTATATCTCAGCGGCTATCATTTCACTTTGTATCCTATCGTTGTCCAAACTCTGTATGCTGTTTGTCAATTCCTTTTCCATGGCTTTCAAATTGCTTCCATTGTCACTTCATATAGTCTTCGGTTGCCTACGTCGTGCAATGAATCTTCTCAGTGCCAAAATTGCTGAATCGGTGGTAAGAATTTCAGCCAGTTCTATATGAATAGCTCTCACTGAAAGACAAGTGTATAAAACGCCATAACGTTTATGTCTCTTCCTACCTATGGTAACTTCCATAGGTCCAAAGTAGTCTACACCTACGAAGGTAAATGCTCTTTTGGGTTTGGTCAGTCTTATATTCGGAAGTTGTCCCATTTCAACTGTTTTTGGTTTTGTTCTCAGCCTTAAACAATATTTGATGACATTCGTTACCAATTTTCTTCCTCTTAAGATCCAGAATTTCTGGCGAATTTCATTTAAAACCATCTGAAGTCCACCATGTCCAAGTTTATAGTGATAGTATTCAACCAATAATACTGTGAATCTATGCTTGTTTGGCAAAATGATTGGTCTCTTCGTTTCGAAAAGTAGTTCTGTCGAATTGTCAGTTCTTCCCTTCAAACGAATTAGATTGTTTTCCAAATAAGGTGATAACTGATATAATACACTATCTTTCGAAACCTAACAACCTTTTTTCAATGACTTTATTCCTTCCCCAAACATGTCTCTTTGCACTTCTTCACACCAAATATTCTCAGCTCTATCCATTTCATCTGTAGTCAACTCTTGTTTGTTTCTGTCTTCTTTCCTCCTGCAGTTATCGATGAATCTCAATGTGAACGCTGTGACTCTTATCAACTTTTTCCACTTCGGATATCTGTCAATGTCTAGAAGAAATGTTGGGTTATTTTTCAAAATTAATAAAATATCATGTTTTATTTCTCTGTCTTCTTTATTTAACTCAAAATTATTACTTTTCTGAGCCCAAAACCTCTCATCTAGATACAAGAAGTCAGGTCCTTTGAACCAAGATAAATTTGAGCATAAATTTGTTTTTTTAGAGTACCTTGTAGCTTGATCAGCAACGTTCATTTCTGAAGAAATCCATCTCCATTCTGACAAACCTGAATTCTCTTGGATTTCACCTACTAGGGGTGCAACAAATGATCTGAAATTTCTTGCTTCAACTTTCAGCCATCCTGAAACAGTTGTCGAATCCGTCCAGAATACTCTTTTTTTGATGGAGAATGTATGCTCTTTCTTCTTGGATCTTGTATGCAAGACGAGTCCCAAGAAGTACGGCCTGTAACTCCAAACGAGGAATTGTCCAAGGTTTCAGTGGAGCTACTTGTGTTCTTGACATAATGAGCGATACGTGTACTCCATATTTCTCCTGTTTTCTGAAATATCCAACTGTTGCAACTGCTTGTTCACTCGCATCGCAGAAGATTTGAATAGTGAAATCTGAAAAATTCATAAAATTGTAGCATCTTGGTATTTCAACTTTTTCTATTTGAGATAACTCATTCATCCATCTCATCCATCTTCTGACACAAGGTTCTGCTATCTGGTCATCCCAATCCAAGCCACTCCTTCAGATATCCTGGAGTAGAATTTTACCTTTTATGATGTAATTTCCAAGTAAACCTAATGGATCGAATAACGACATGATGACCTTCAACATTTCTCGTTTTGTAGGGATTTTCTCACCTGAGAGAATTTTCTTGTCCACTTTCTGGAAACTCAGTGGGTATTTCAAAATATCTCTAGTGGGGTTCCAAGTCAGACCTAAAATTCTATGAGTGGTATCTGAATTACCTAAATTTTTTTCATCAGTCACGAGTTCTTTAGGAATCGTTCTCAACAAGTTTTCAGAATTACTCACCCAACCTCTGAGATAAAACCACCACTTTTATGAATCGAATTTACTTCACTTAATCTCTTTATAGCATCCTCTTCTGAGTCAGTACAATCAAGGAAATCATCCATATAATGTTCACCTACAATTCCTTCCACTGCATCAGGATAAACATCTTTGAATTGCATGGCGTTTTTATTTTTCACGTACTGAGCACAGAAGGGTGATGAAACAGCTTCAAAAATCATCACTTGCATTTGGTAAATTGAAGTATCTTTTTCGTTGTTTTCACGAAATCTTTGGGCTGGTTGATCCTCAGGCCTAATTTTAATCATATGAAACATTTCCCGGATATCTGCTGAAAATGCAACACGTTTTTCTCTGAATTTCCATATTATAGACAATAATGAGTTATACAGATCAGGACCTTTTATTAGAAAATCATTGAAACATTTACCTTCTATTTTTGCAGCAGCATCAAAGACGAAACGAATCTTATTTGGCTTGTTTTCATTCGTCACTGCAAAATGTAGCAAAAACCATACCTTTTCATTTTCTGTTTCAAAATCACCATCTATTTTTTTGGCATATCCCTTATCTACATATTCCTGAATCTTTTTCAAGTAAGCATCTTTGAATTCAGAGTTTCTTTGCATTTTATTTTCTATATGTTTCAAACGTTGTCTTGCTAGAGGTTTACTATCAGGTAAATTTGTAACATTTTCTTTCCATAACAAATCTATTTCCCATTTATTTTTGACTTTCCTTGTAGTTTCTTCCATGATTCTTATAGCACGTTCATCCTCTTCGCTGTATTTTGGCTTATCCATCAGTTTTACTTCAAATGATTCACCTGAAAAATATTGTTTTACTTCTTCATGCAATGTTCTGTCACAATTTTCATGTTTGATATGTAAAACTGTGGTGTCATCTAGTCTTCCCTTGAATTGTGGTACATTACCATGAATCACCCATCCTAATTTGGTACGAGATAACGCAGGGGAATTTTTGGGACCCTCAATAATTTCCCTTGTACAAATCAAATCCCAGTTGTCTTGTCCCAAAAGGAGTTTAGGTTGAACTTGGTGCATGTTAGAGAAACTTACCTTCCTTAGGTGAGACCACTTTGCCCTGAGCTTAGTTGCATTCACTGTCTGAACTGGTATCTATTTCATAGAACTTACCTTCTTCTCCCGATATTTCGAAGCAAGTTCTTCTTGATAGCACATTTTTGCACGAATTTCTGTCAGTCCATCTCAAACCTAAATTGGTATATTCGCCGTTTAAATGTAACTCATTAGCCAAAGTTTCCTCTATCAAAGAGACGGTAGAAGCCTCATCAAACAAAGCATAAATTTTCATGATAATATTATTCGATGTTATAGTGACTGGGGCTATTCTGAGTAGGACTTCATTAATTATATCATTTGATGTGTGGGCAACCACTTGACTTACCTTTTCCACTTCTTCCTTCTTGAAGTTGTCGGCATGAAGAAGCTTATGGTGGAGTTTTTCACATTCATTCACTTTACACTTCTTTCTGAGCGAACAATTTTGAATTCTATGGGATTTGCGTAAACAACTGAAACAAATACCATTTTTCTTGACAAATTCCCATTTTTCATCAACTGAAATGCTAATAAATTGTTCACATGTTTCCAATGAATGCTCCCCTTTACAATACACACATTTTTTTTTGTTGGATATCATGAATATTTGTGCTGGTGACAAACGTACTTTTCAATCTTGAACTTTGCGCATTGGAACCTTTGTTACAGAATACTTGAGCATAACTTGTAGCCTCGGCTTTTTGTCAAATCCATTCTTTGAAATCACTAAGAGAAAAAGCGTGATTTGATGTTCTCACAAGTTTTTCTCCCCACTGCAACTGCATGTTATGCGGAAGTTTTTGTAATAATTCGTCTAGCAGTTGAGGACAATTCAAGTAGTTGTTCATATCCAACGAACGTAATGTTTCCACCAGAATGTTCACAACTTCAGAATAATATGTTAAAGTTTTGAACTCATTGACTTTGACAGGTGGTAAATTCTTTGCCTCACTGACCAAACTTCTGACTATAAGGTCAGCTCTACCGAATCTACTTTTCAAAATATTCAAAATAGTACTTACAGGTGCTCTGGACAACAACAAACCTTCCACTACACGTTTTGCATCACGTTTCAAACATTTCCCGAGTCTGCAACGGTTTTCATCGTCTGACAATCCTAATAAGTTTGTTGTACTTTCGAACTGTTGGTAGAAATTGGGCCATTCTTTAACTTCACCACTGAAAATAGGTAATTCCTCGTCTACTGATTGCCGTGCCATTAATTGAAGAAACTGCTCATTTGTCACACTGACATCCTTTTTGACGTTGCGAGATTCTTTCAATCTACGACCATTTCCCAAACGTGCCTTGTCTTCACAATCACTTTTGACCGAATTGCCTACACCTTTCAACCATTGATTGACCTTGCTGTGGCTATCTTGTTCTTTGGAGTCTCTGTTTTCATCGCTTTCTTCCGAAACTCAAGTTTATTCTGAATCATCATTTTCTTGTGTTCCATTTTTCTGATTAAAAGCTCTTCTTCCTCTTGTAACAGCTCAGCCATATCCTCATCAGCCTTGACTTGTGCCTCTAGTTGATTCTCACGGAGAGTAGATGTAGTTTTGTTAGTTTTTTCAGAAGATCTTTTACTCAATGTTTTCTGCTTTTCTATTCCATCCTCTGGTCTGTATGTCTGACTATGATTTCCATTGGATGTATTTGAGTTTGCCTTTGCTTTACTCTTGCTTCTTGTTTCCATACTGCTAATTCTTTCAAGCGAGAAGGACCAGCAAATGTTGCTCTACAAATCTGAAATCTGTGTTTTGTAATCCGGCTCAAGGATCAGCAAATGTTGCTCTACAAACCTGAAATCTGTGTTTTGTAATCCGGCTCAAGGATCAGCAGAATTTTTAAATAATTCAGATTCGTTCTATCTTTCAAAAATTTCTTTATTATTCTCTACAGTCTCTTTTTTCATTACTATGTCAACAACTATCAAAAATAAAATTCGAACATCATGATAAAATACAGAGTATACAAAACTTATAACTGAAACTGAATCACAACTAAAATAAATAAATAAAATCAAATTCAAACACATTTTATATTTGTTTTGTCACTAGATGATAGTCAAGTATCTTTTGTTTAATTCTTTCAATTAAATTATCATTACAAAAAGGTTTTCAATGGGTCAAGTTTGAAAAAGTTATTGATAATTTTAAAATAATTTGGTGGAATAGAATAATGCTTTCTTTGACCTGGCAACTCTGTCGCGGCAGCGTGGGTTGTCGGTCAAACCCGGCTGGATTCGTCAGCGGTACGGATTATGTTTTACCTCGTCGAATATCATTGCCTTTAGCATAAATCTAAAATTTTTTTCTGGTTTGCTGCTGTGTTGGTTTGTTTGGTGGTTTGGTGCTACATACTACGTATTCGTGTTTTTTGCTGTTACTCTCTCGTATCAATCAACAAATAATGTCCGACGTACCGGTAGACCCAAGTAGCACACCTATATTGGTAAAATATTGATACAATATTGTGAACATATTGGCGAAATATTTGAAATGCAATATTGGCGAGAAAAAAAATGTGAACATTCGGCGATATTGGTCCAATATTACTTGAATAATATTGGTGAAATATTCTTGAACTAATATTGTCCTCAAAATGTTCGGCGATATTGGTTCAATATAGCTGATACAATATTCTGACAATATTGGCACAATATTCAAAAGTTTTTTGCGATATTGGTCGAATATTGTTTGAATATTTTAGAAATAGTTTTGGTGGAATATTCTTGAAGCAATAATGCCCTCAAAATATTTATCGATATCGGTACAATATTTATCGATATTGGTAGAATATTTATCGATATTGGTACAATATTTATCGATATTGTTACAATATCATTTGAATATATTGGTGGATGTACCATATACCTTGGTAAATTATTAAATGTCCTTCAATTGATGAAGGTGACACCAGAGTCTGCCTTTTGATCGCCATAACCGCTGAGTGAGCTGTCTTGAAAACAAGCTAAGGGAAGTATTTAATATACTTTCGTAGGTTTTAGAAGACGTTCTATATGTAGAGCCACCTAGCGGATTTTTATCTAAGTTTGATCATGATATAATTTCAATATGTTTCATTGAATATTCGGCCAATATTCAAATTTCATCTCAATCTAGATGTTGGAAACAATATTGTTTTAACGATATCGATAAATATTATTGAAGCAATATTGACCCAATATTAATTAATAAGTTTTGTTGAATATTGGCGAAATGATATTCAACCAATGGTGTAATCACACTTGGAGATACAATATAGTTTTTATTCCTAGAATCGATATTAGGGGAATATTGGGATTGCGATATTTATACTAGATGTTAAAAACGATGTGAAGACAATATTGTTTTATTGATATTGGTAAATATCGTTCAAACAATATTGACTCAATATGAGTTATTACAATTTCTCAAATAAAGCGGAAATGATATTCAACCAATATTCTAACAAGCTTGAAAATACAATATAGTTTTTTTCTCCTATAATCGATATGACTGGAATATTTGGATTACAATATTAATTCTAGATGTGGAAAACAATATATAACCAATATTGTATTATCGATATTGGTAGAAATTATTCAACCAATATTGACCCAATATTTCTTGTGATAATCTACATTCAAAACTAGTTCAACCAATATTCCACCAATATTATTAATATAATATTGTTTTTTGAATATTCACCCATATTGGACCAATATTGATTTTTCATTTACAATATATCTGTATTGGCCCAATATGGAACCAAGATTCAGCCGATATGATGTGCTACCTGGGGAGTTCCCCAAGAAAGACAATAAAAGTGGCTAAAGCTAAGAAAACGGGAAGCGTTGTGGCCGCGATTGGAAAACCGAAGGAGTATCGATAAATGGATGTAGATGCTGAAGAAGATTGAAAGTTCCATTGAACCAGTCGATGTTTGTATGTAACAGGGTGGTTTTCATGAACAAAAAAATACCGAAAAACTGCGATTCAGGTATAAAGTAGGAGCACCCAAGATTGCTGAAGTAATGAAGTCTTTGTGAGATTATGAAACCCAAATTCCTACAAGAGAAACACAAATTGGTGATTATTCTTTCACAAAAATAAACTATATTCTAAGATCTATCATATTTCATGCTCTGTTAATTTGTATTGAATGTAAGTTCACCACAATATCCTGTAATATGTTTTATATTTGAAATTTATTAAATGTACCTCATTTTCTATTTCAGTTCATTTCATTCTACTTCCCTTAAACTATCAATTTCCACATGAAAACTAGAGACTGTGGATGTCCTTCACAAGACGTTATTCATTGGTAATTTGACTGACGTCTCTCAATGGTCTTGTAGGTCTTCAAAATGACGTCGTTTATAGTCTTCTTTTCAGGCGTCAGAATGACGTCACAAATTTGTGTTCTCGGTATACATGAATTGTGTTGGTATATTATACATATTTTTGTAGAAAGCAATGCCAAATTTTGTAGGTAACATTCATAGTTTTAAGAAAGGATACAGTTGAGGCACATAACATCCAAACGGAACAGGATAAGGAAAAGCGTCAGTTTCAACCTGCTCGCTTCTTTATATCTTACTCTGTTCAGAAATTATAAGCTTTATTTTCCAGAATGTTGAAATAAAATCAAATGTCTTTCAAATTATGTTTATTTCATCACAAAGAACTGATAACAAAAATAACTGAACTGTAAACTCTTATTACAAATAAAATAACATAAACACAAAATACCTAACAAAACATAAATGAACCATACATTTTGTTATTTTGAAACACGTTGAATAATGATAAAGTTCAAAGTTATCTTCGTGACAAACTAGATTTATTCGAGTAGGAAGTAGGTAGAAGGATGCCCTCATCAAACCATTAAAAATGATGAAAATGAGTTAGTTTGTAGGTTTCATGTTATACCAAAAATTAATTGCAAAACTAACCTTCAAATATTGGTATCAGTTCAAAAATATTCTACCACTTCCATTCGACACAAAACCACATACACATGAGCAAATGATGAATAATAGGTAATTACACTTAGCTAGCTTCAATCAAACAATGATGGACTAGACATTTCGACAGTCAAGACACGACAGGTGCACGTGCCGCGCATACGTATATAGTAGGGTGAGACGAAGCCTTGGTCAAGTTGTGGCAAGTTACAGAATTGTGTTGAAATAGTATACGATTTGTGCATATCAAATAGAAAGTGCACAACGGGTGTAAGATGAGTTGTAGATGTTTTCCCTATAAGTTGTGTCATGATTGTTGTGCAAATTTTTTGTGTATCTCTAGGAAATGTGAAAGTGCATGAATCTATACAAATTGACTTGCACAAATATTTAATGAATTTCACGAAACGCGTATGTTGAAAGAATGGACGATTGTGTTAAATATCTACACCACTCTCTCCTACATAACGTTGTGCATGAACCTGCTGCAATCTTATTTTATCTCATTATGCTCGGTTGGTTTCAAAATGTTTTTTTTTGTCACAAAGTGCCCAAAAATGTTTCATTATTACTGTAGAAAGTTATCAAGAATCACTTTTTCATGGCTAACTATGACCAACTGAAAAGTTAAAAATTGTGGAAAACGTATGATGGATTCTTTCATCACTGAACTAACATCAGATTCTGGTTCAGAATACTCTAAAACCTCTAGATCTTGATTCCCGAGGAACATTTATTTATTAAGAGATGCAATACAGTACAAACAAGTCCTAAATTAACAATTACAACTATGATACCTTACATCTAATTCTACCTTATATTTTAGTGCAGCATCTCATGATTTGCATGGTAAAGAAAAATCCCTGAAAAAAAAACAAATATTTTCACACAAACTCAACGGTGTTAAATTTTAACTAAGTTTATCCTCTCTAGCGTCCATAATTGAGAGAAAGAAAAAGAGAAAAGAAAAGAAAATATTAAAAAACAAAATTGACTTTGAAAATTGATAAATATTGAAAATGAATCATTTAGAAAAACCTGAAATATATACAGGGTGTCAGCTGTAGCTGGCAATATCCAAAACTCACAATCATCCATGAAGCTCGGGATGATTTCGAAAATGTTTTCTATTCTGATGAAGTGCCCAGAATTTTTCCAATAATGCTGCAGAACGTGAACAAGCTTTACTATTCCATGGCTAATTATGATCAACTGAAAAGTGAAAAATTGGGGAGAACATATGATAAGGATATTTTTGTCATGAACTTACATCAGAAATGGGTTCAATGGCAAAACTGTCTTCAACTGAATTGTAGGAACAAAATATTGACATTGAATAACTATTCATGATAATGAGTGCTGACAATCTTCGAATATTTGCTAGTGAATCACAAACCATAAATGAATCGCTCGAAATCTTTATAGTCATTTTGTCCTTTTTTTCAGTTAGGTTTTTCGGAAATGGTATTTCATCCGTCACATTTCTAACGTTTGAATATCTCAGCTCACATAGATGCTGTCATGATATACAAGGAGGTCGTGAAATAAAAATAATGGTAGGCTTTGAGAAAATCGGAGGAACAACAATCATTAATGTCAGAGTATCTGTCATTGAGTTCAAATTAATTGTTTTCGATTTGTGAAGTGAATCTTTCAAGTGATGGCATATTTTTATAGAATCCAGTGCTTTGTATGTAATACTAGGCTTGCTTCTGGTCGAATGCAGTCAATCCGTGGAAATGAATAACAGGTTAAACGAGAAATAGCCATTTCGAGACGTGATGCAAACGGTTATCCTCCGCTTGCAATTACAGACCAGACAAGAATTTGTATAAACTGTAAGAAGTCAATTTCAACCGAAATATCAGTTATAGAACAGGATGCAGCTTGTCTTCGTTTGAACGTTTTGTCGCAAAACAACCAACAATTCATGTATGTTTTGCAATTCACAATTGAATATTAGAAGATTGTCAAATGAATGCCTGGCTAACATATTCATCCTCAGGAATATTTATGTACCGGAAAGCGCAATATCATGTTCTCATCATTTAGATGAAGACGGCTGTGTGTTGACAATATTGTCGCGACTAGGGCTACTAGGGTAGCATCCTGAGATGTATAAGGGGTTGCTTCCCTTATACAAAATGCGACTTGGGGGGTAGCTACAGGTGGTAGCTATAGTAAATCAAGGGGTAGTAACAGAACATAAATATTTATTAAATAACAACTGGGATACGGGGGAAAGTATATAACTAACCCAACACTTACAGCTAAGGCCAAAAGGGCCTAGCCTATGAGGCTAACTGAGCACTAGGGCTTTTTCCTCTATAGGAGTCTATTACTAACTATCTCATCAATCTATTCCTTTTGTATTTATATAAGAAAATATGTTTTGTTTTCATGTGGTGTGCACAGTCACGGTCGTACAATTTGCTAGTCATCAAACTCGCACTTGATAATGACCTGCGGTCATGACCTAATCAATTAATAACAAGAAACAATAGATCAGTGCATCAAAACAATTCAAATGGCATTGCTCGATATCACTACAATATTGTTGCCAGGATTGAGGTCTACAAACCGACCTTACATATTCAAAGGACCACAGCTGCAAATTATTCTGGAACAACTGAGAAGGTGAATAATTCATGGCAGAACAAAGACGAAAACAGTATCACAGATGAGGATTTCCGTTCTCTAGTTCCAGACACTAGATGTTACAGATATCTAAATACAATACTTTGTATAATGATCTCATCTTAGGTGACATGTTGACATTGTATAATATATTTATTATTTCTGAATAGTAAGCGGAAAATGGTCGAGGTTCAATTATATAAATAAATAAGATTGATGACGGCACTATTCATTTTTTGAATCTTATTTTCAACTACATTTATCTTCTAACATATATCAAATATGTTGTCAGAAGTTTAACAGTACCTATAAAAATGCCGCAGACCGAAAGAAGCAATCCACAAGAAAAAATGATGTACCAAAGTTGGACATGAAAGGCAATCTTTCTTCAAACTGGACTAAATGGTTTCAAACCTTCGAAATTTTCCTGATAGCGAGTGGATTCAACTCTGAAGCAGACGAAAGAAAAGTTGCTATGCTGTTACATTTTATTGGACCACAAGGCATGGAAATTTTCAATTCCTTCAATATAGAAAGGTCTACAGTAAAATTCAAACAACTGGTAGAAAAGTTCAAAAGCCATTTCGTACCTAGAACAAACCTTACAATGGCTAGATATAAATTTTTCACAAGACACCAAGGCCAAGAAGATATTGAAGCATTCCTTACTGAACTAAAAAACCTTGCAAATCTCTGTGATTTTGCCAATCTGAAAGGATCACTCATCAAAGATATATTCATTTGCAACATGAATAAACGGCATCTGAAAATAAAGGAGAAATTACTGGAGAAAGAACAAACCTTGGACGAAGCTGTTAATACTGCAAAAGCAATGATTCTTTCTCAAGAAAATGTAGAAAGACTGGAGAACAACGAGATTCTCAGGGTAAATAAATCGAATCATCAATTCCATAATCAATATAATAGAAGACAGTTTCAAAACGTCAACCAGACAAGTACCCATGACAGAAACTTCAAGAATGACAAGAATCACTTCAAAAATTCACTAGAATGCAGGATTCCGAAATCTACTGATAATTCAAGCCCAAGCAGTTCTAATCCAGCAATTTGCGGAAGATGTGGACAAATTCATCGATTCAAAAGCCCAGCAGCGTTAGTTAAATGTAATTTATGTAAAAAGGTGGGCCATTATCCAAAGTATTGTTTTAAAAGGAAAACAAACCTTGTAGAAATTCTAGATACAACCATTGCAACCATCTAGTTCAGATTCAAATTTTTTCATAGGATCACTAGTAAATCAAGTGAATAATCATTCTTCATGGCAAATTAAGATAAAAATTAATAATATTTCTCTTACTTTCATTTTAGACAGTGGAGCTGCTGTAAACGTTATGTTTTTTAATATTTACAAAAAATTGAATTTAGATAGCTCTATCATGAACAAAACCTCAATGAAATTATCATGATTCGGTGGAAATGAAATAAATGTGTTAGGAGAAGCTTTAATATCGTGTGATATCAATAATCAGATTCATGAAATCAATTTCTTTATTGTAAATTTTCATTGTACAACTTTATTTGGATTAGAAACTTGTAAAAAATTAAGTCTACTCCAAAAAGGTTACAGTATAAATGAAATTTCTCATGATTCTTTCCTAGATTCCTTTATAAAAAAATATAATGATGTTTTTGAAGGTATAGGATGTCTTCCACACAAATATGAGATAGTTCTTAGACCAGAAATACCTGCAGTTATAGACCCCCCTAGAAAAGTGCCACTATCACTACATGAAAGATTGAAAAAACAGCTTGGTGATATGGTAAAACAAAAAGTGATTGAGAAGGTAACACATCCAACTAAATGGGTAAGTTCTATGGTTGTAGTAGAAAAACCTTCAGGTAGATTAAGAATCTGTCTGGATCCTAGAAAGCTCAATGAAGCTATTATGCGATCACATTATCCACTTCCTTCTATTGAACAAATTCGATTTAAACTTCAAGGCTCAAAAATATTTTCTCATCTAGATGCTAGTTCGGGTTTTTGGCAAATTCCCCTAGAAGAATCTAGTACTGATTTAACTACTTTCCAAACTCCTTTTGGAAGATATAAGTATCTAAGACTTCCTTTTGGTATAAGTAGTTCTCCTGAAGTATTCTACAGAGTGATGTGTGATATTTTCATAGATATAGAGGGTGTACTAATTTTTGCCGATGATATTCTAATTCATTCTTCTGATGATAATTCCCATAATGAAATTCTTAAAAAGGTATTTGACAGAGCTAGACAAGTGAATTTGAAATTTAATAAATCTAAATCTAAATTTAAACTTCAAGAAGTAACTTACTTAGGAAATTCTTTCAATTCTGATGGTATGAAACCTGATATTTCAAAAGTTAAAGCTATCAAAGGAATGCCAACTCCTCAATGTGTCAAGGATTTACAAAGATTTCTAGATATGATAAATTATTTATCTTCTTTTATAGAAAATCTTTCAGCCAAAACTGATATTTTCAGGCAACTACTTCGTAAAAATACTCCTTGGTACTGGGATTCGAATTATGATAAAGCTTTTAATGATCTGAAAGATATAATTAGTTCCGAAAAAGTTCTAGTACACTTCGATTCTAAAAAATCAATTGTTCTTTCTGTTGACTCATCTAAATCAGCGGTTGGAGCAGTAATTCTTCAAGAAAATAAACCTGTTCCATATTCTTCTAAAACTTTAACTGATTCACAGCAAAAAATGGCAAAGATTGAAAAAGAGCTGTATGCTATTCTTTTTGGATGTAAAAAATTTCATCAATTCTTATACGGTCAAGTAGTAAACGTTCAAACAGACCACAAGCCTTTGGTTACTCTTTTCAATAGATCTCTTGCCGATATTCCTACAAGACTTCAAAGTATGATACTTTCTTTACAACCTTATACATTAAGAGTAAAATATGTACCTGGTAAAGAGCTTATAATAGCTGATACTCTTTCAAGAGCTGCTCTTCCTGAAACTGAAATCTATGAGATGGAACAAGATATTCAAGTTCACATTAATTTTGTTTATGCAAATATTGCAGTCAATGAACAGAAAAAGCAAGAAATTTCTGCTGCCAGTAAAACTGATTCGGAATTATCCGTTCTTAAAAAAATGTATGAACAAGGGTGGCCTTCTTCAAAAAATCAATGTCAAAATATTATAAAACCATACTGGAATATACAAGCTGAAATACATTCCATAAACGATTTAGTTTTTAAAGGTTCAAGTCTTATTATACCAATGTCTATGCGTTCTGAAATCCTTAAGAAGCTACATGATGGTCATTTAGGCATCAATAAAATAAAAAAATTGGCACGTGGAACAATTTATTGGCCTACTATGAACCATGATATTGAAAATTTAGTTGCTCAGTGTAGTATATGTGCAAAATTTCAACAAAATAATTCTTCAGAACCACTTCACACTTTTCCTATTTCAAATTTTCCATAGGAACGTGTTGCTATTGATTTTTTCCAATTTCGAAGCGACAAATTTTTTATTGTTGTTGACTATTATTCAAAATATATTGAGTTTGCTAAACTTTCAGATTGTACAGCTCCTACTATTATTATTCACCTCAAGTCAATTTTTGCTCGTCATGGTATTCCTATTTATTTAGTTTCTGACAATGACTGTCCCTTTAATTCAGCAGTTTTTAAAAAATTCTTGGAACAATGGGAAATTGAGCATGTTACTACGAGTCCATATCATTCCCAAGCTAATGGTCAAGTTGAGAGTAGCGTGAAAATTATAAAAAATATGTTGTATAAGTGTTTTGAATCAAAGACAGATCCTTATATTGCCTTGCTACACTATAGAACCACTCCAAAACATAATTTACCTTCTCCATCTCAATTACTAATGGGTAGACAACTGAAATCAAATATACCTGTTACTTTTGATTTTTTTGCAATCTAAAACAATACCTATACAACAATATATAAAAAAAGAAAAAGAAAACAAAAATAGAATGTCAAAATATTATAATAGGGATGTTAAATTTTTAAACGATCTTAGTCCAAATGATTCGGTTTTATTCAAAAAACATCCAAATTCAAGATCATGGTCTAAAGCTGTAGTTCTTGATAAATTAAAAAATGTTCCTAGATCATACTTACTTAAATCTGAAGAAGGAATATACAGAAGAAATAGAAAATTCATTAGGTTAGATAAAAGCGAGGATAAAAGTAATCTTTCTGATACATCTGTATTCTTTCCGAGTGGAAATTGTACACAACCATCTGATGACAATTTACAATCAACTTCAGGTATAGCAAGTATTGTTTCTGAGTTTGAAAATGTTAATATATCTAGATATGGCCGAGTTTACAAACCAGTTAAAAAATAATCGTATTTCTTATATCAAGAATATAACTGGATTTCTGCTTTTATTTAGAAAGGGAGATGTTACAGATATCTAAATACAATACTTTGTATAATGATCTCATCTTAGGTGACATGTTGACATTGTATAATATATTTATTATTTCTGAATAGTAAGCGGAAAATGGTCGAGGTTCAATTATATAAATAAATAAGATTGATGACGGCACTATTCATTTTTTGAATCTTATTTTCAACTACATTTATCTTCTAACATATATCAAATACTAGAGAACAATTTCAGGAATTATATGGTTTCTGTGATCCTGTTTCCGAAGATGGGTTTGAGAGGTATATCAAAAAGAAGGATGTTTTGGTATTCCTGTGCAAACTGAAGCAAGGTTTACCGGATGAATTTTTAAAAGTGATTTTCAAATATTCAACACGTCAAGCTATGTGAGTCAAGCGATATCCACAGTTAGAGAGTCACTGATGTTACGTTTCGTCCCCCAGAATCTGGGATTGAGTTCGATAACCAGAGACGAAAGTAGATGACCAAAGTTAATCCTAGGGCGGAAGTGGTCAAGGCCACCGATCCGCCGAGTCGAGCGATGTAATCTTGCCGCAAGCCGGGTGTTATCAAACCGCAAGCCGAGAGTTTGAATAAAAACAATAGTAATTGTGAATGAATTAATTCGAATTGTTAAAGTGGTATAATAATAATGATGTTTGGTAAAATAGGAAAAATGGCGGCGGGTAACGGGAGTGTAACGTTTCAACGTGCGATTCCAATGAGGAACGTATACAGGGTGTTTGAAAATATATGATTTAAGAGAAAAATCAACAGGGTGTCTCAAAACAGTCATCAATTGAGAGAAAAAACAACAGGGTGTTTCAAAATACATCATTTAAGAGGAAAAATATGGAATGTTGGGTGGGAGACATGAATCATCGCATCATTGGGGCATCGCATCATTGGGGCATGCAGGGATTCAGAAGTTTTCGTTTAACGTATACAGGGTTTTTCAAAATACATCATTTAAGAAAAAAAATAAATACAGGGTGTCTCATAAACGTGCATCGTGATGGGGTTTGGCATTTAAGAAAAAAATATATACCAGGTGTACCAACGTGCCAGTTGAGACGAAAAATATATACAGGGTGTCTCATAAACGTGCATCGTGACGGGGTCCGTCATTTGCAAAGTGCGATACCAATTCGTTTTCAAGGAATACATCAGAGCCATCTGTCGTTCAATATATACATCAATTATATTTTGGATCTGTACGAATCATCAAAAAATAAACACTTCCGGTTTCAAAAAATTAAGATAGAAGAAAAGTAATAGTAAATTCGGATTACCCACATCAAGGAGAGTACAAATCTGCAATAAAATGGCTACTTCCGGTCCAAATTGCACTTCCGGTCGTCCGATTTTGATGATTTGGGCCAATAGATTCGTTTGGATATCAAGAAACATTTTTAAGCATTTTCCGAGGTCAAAAGGGCATAGAAGGCTATCTTCGTTATTAGTAAAGTTACAGAAACGTGCGGGTACTCTAAGAAGACAACTTTCATGGGAGATCAAGAAAATAATAGAATTTGCGTACGTCAACTGCCATAAGGGCCGTAAACCGCACATATTAATGTGTTATGTACTTATTGCTTAAATCTTAGAAGCTGATTCGTAAAAGTTTGTCATTTTTCGTTCAGAATTCCTGGAAAAATGCGTATTGTGGCCGCATTTTCGCATGTTTCAACGTTTCAAATTTTAACTGTTTTTTTCGAACGCGAAAACGAACATTTTGAGCAATTTTGAAATGCCTATTGTCCATAAGAATTACATGTAAAAGTGTATTTTCGGCGTTCGTTGGGACGATCCCAACGAACTCTGCGAACGTCTCAAATTATTGAGCGCCTCTCGAGATGCTGGAAACTCGGATAACTTATCGCACCACCATTACAAAAACAAACATGTGAATTGCAAGAACAAAAGTCAAATCCCAACGTTAGATGTGGTCCCGACACATGTAAATGTATACAGGGTGTCTCATAAACGTGCATCGTGACGGGCTCCGTCATTTTAAAAGTGCGATTTGGAGTGAAGTTAGTTATATAATTTTACATTTAAAAAGAAAAAGGGTTGTTAGGCCGATGGATTGAAGTGAGCTTTCCGGCCATCTTTGGATTACGGAGCAACACCTTTCACACCGGACTATGAGACCTTTTAGTAGTAGTTGTTTGAAATATTTAGTATAATGGGTGTACCAACTCGACATTTAAGAGAAAAAAACATGGCAGCTGTCAAATTTGGTATACCGGATGTCTCAAAATACATCGATTGAGAGAAAAAAACATGGCTGATACCATACAGGGTGTACCATCATAGTATTCAAGAGAAAAAAACATAGCTGCTGCCATACAGGGTGTACCATCATAGTATTTAAGAGAAAAAAACATGGCTGCTGCCATACAGGGTGTACCATCATAGTATTTAAGAGAAAAAACATGGCTGCTACCATACAGGGTGTACCAACTTGGCATTTAAGAGAAAAAACATGGCTGATTGTCAAATGACATGAGACAGAGGAAAAAAACATGGCAGCTGTCAAATTTGGTATACAGGATGTCTCAAAATACATCGATTAAGAGAAAAAATACATGGTGGCTGGTTGTCAACGTATATACAGGGTGTCCCACAACGTTTGAGAGAAAAACCATGGTGAATCATTAAGAGAAAAAACATGGCTGCATGAGTGATGGAAGAACGCTTCAATGGGCATATGGAGATTCGAAACAACTACTTGCCCATGCAGAGATTGAATTACATCCGACATCTAAATGTGTAATAATAAGAGGACGTTTGGACCGATCATTTGGGAAAAAAACATAGCGGAGTCTGAATGGTCAAAGCTCATTATAGTTGTACAGGGATGTCTCACAAATTTTTCCATTTGGGTGAAAAATATATATACAGGGTGATTCAAAATCCTCAGTCTTAAATGTTAAACGGGAAAATGGATCGACGAAAAACTTACCATTGCGGAAAAACATATACCGAGTGTTTCGAAAAAATATCACTGGAAATAGAAAAAGATGCGTAGTTGTTTAGAGTGAAAAAAAAAATAAAAAAAAAAAAACATGCCTGCCATTTGACATCATCATAAATGCATTATTTTTGGAAAGTATGTTAGTGCCATTGGGTCGTTGAAGTATTCACCAATAGAATGGTATCTGAAGAGTACAGACAGAAGGTTGAGGATTCTTTCGTTCCAAAAAACAACTAAAATAACAAACGCTAAAATGTGTAAAAAATTTGATGAATTCAGCGATTTTCACGTTCCAAAAAATGATTAAAATTACAAGCGTTAAAAATTTACTTTTACATGTATTTCTTATGGAGATTTGACATTTCAGATTCGTTCAAAATTATCGTTTTCGCGTCCCAAAATACAAGTAAAATTAGAAGCGTTAAAACACGTAAAAAATGCAACGAAAACATGTGTTTTCATGTTCGAAAAAACATATAAAATTTCGAACGCCGAATTACATAAAATATGTAACGAAAACATGCGTTTTCGTGTTCCAAAAAACAACTAAAATTACGAACGCCAAAAATTTACTTTTACATGTATTTCTTTTGGAGATTTGACATTTCAAAATCGTTTAAAATTATCGTTTCCCAAAAAACAACTAAAATTTCGAACGCCTAATTACATAAAAAACGCAACGAAAATAGACGTTTTCGCGTACCAAAAAACAAGTAAAATTAGAAGAGTTAAAGCACGTAGAAAATGCAATAAAAATAGAAGTTTACGCGTCTCAAAAAATGAGTAAAATTATAAGCGTTAAAACAAGTAAAAAATCCTATCAAAAAGTACCAGTTATCACACTTATATAGTAACTTTTACTCAATTGCATTTAGCTTTAGGTATTTTCGTGGTTATGAGGCTTCAACTACTTGCACTCAGTTCTAGACGTTTTGTAGTTATTATTAAAAATTACTATTTAGTTATCAGTTTGTATAGTAAATTTTCATAAAGTGAGATTAGATAAATAAATCGAAAAAAATTCGAACCCACGCTCCCTTTCGGGAATCGCAACTTAAAGACAACGCCACAACGCCTTAAACCGCTCGGCCAACCTAACTTATAAGTATACATAATGAAATGTTGGTATTGTAGGATGGGGTAAAAAATTCAAACATCGTGAATACAAAATTTATTAAGTATTTTTATTTCGGTAATATATCACATAGCCATTTGTAGAGAATATCTACGTTTCGGAGGCTGCAATTGTAGTTGGTGCGGCGATTGCGACGAATATATGCATACTAGGTGAGATGCCATCATTGTTGCTGAATGTGGGAACCATCCAAAACGTATTATCATAATCCTCCAAGTTCACAACTCGTGTAAGTAGGCCCAACTGGTGAAATTTGGCAGTAAGATAGTCACGTTTTTGAAGTGGGAATAATCGACCATTTTTCTTCAATAGTTGATGTGTTGAGTGATCTTTGTATCAAGGTTTATTGTATACAAATTGATGAGAACGTCAATACACACAAAAAAATGCGACCAAAATAGACGTTCCTCACGCTCCAAAAAAAAAGAGTAAATTTAAAAAGCGTTTGAACTCGCAAAAATGTGAACAGAACATACGTTTTACGCGTTTCAAAAAAGATAAAAAATACGAACGTCAATTAACGCAAAAATACGTACAAAAATATCCGTTTTCGCATTAATTATTATAACGAAAATTAAGGCAAACAATATACACGTTAACATGTATTTCTTATGTAGATTTGACATTTCTAAATTGTTTAAAATGGACATTTTCACACGCTACAAATAAGATAAACGTCAATACACTCGAATAATATGACAAAAATATACGTTTATTACGTTCAAAATTGAAATTTTAAAAGCATAATTCACGCAAAAATGAGTATCACTACATGTTGAGCTTACGTTGTGGACGTAAAAAAGGTAAGACCTTCGGTCGGTAGAGATTATTTTTATTGAACAATCCATTAAAAAGCATGAGTTTTCGTGATTTCGTGTATGGTGATAGTGGCCACAGAACGGATCTTAGAGGCACAAAACAAAACTCGATTATTACAACCGACGTACTTCCCGTTAAGTTATTATCGCATTTCCTGTGAGCGAAAACCCAGAAATGAAAATGTTATTCATAGTTATTTTGTGACCAGTACCGGCATCATTTTAAGTATGTGCAGTTTGTAATTCAATATAATATGGATTATGTTTGAAAGTACAGAGGATTTTGAGGTAAGTGGGTTTCAGTTAATCATGTAGCAACGTAGTCTAAAGATGACAATAATTGATCATTCAGTCGAGAAAACATAATTTCATCAAATATCGTGTTTTATTATTGGAGTTTAGGGCGATAGGCGTTTATATTTCATATCTTGAATTTATCCAGGAAATTATGAGTATTATTATTCATTTTACTTCAGTTAGCATCTACAAAAATTTATTTCGTGTTGTCGATTTTTACAATGTTCATTTCAAATAATGTCCGTTTTGGATACATAAGTCCAATATGATTTTTTTTTTTTGAGATAGTCAGTTTTATTAAATAATATAGGGTAGAATTTTTTTCTCATCAAAATTACCAATTTCCAAAAAGTTTACTGATTGCATGGCTGAAGGGGTGATTCCTTCTAACGGAAAAACAAGAATTTACAAATTAAAATGGAAAAATTGAAAATTTTCAAGTGAAATTCTATGAATATGAAAATAATCAATTGAAAAAATAAATATCAAAATTTTATTTAAGATATGAGAATTCAAGTCAAAATGAACATGCAACAATTTGTCATTCATGGATTCTTATCACAACGAGATATCTAAAAAAATTAAGAGTTTTGGCAAAATATATAAAAAGTTGATAGTAGAATAGTTTTAGAATTGACAAATCAACCAAGAAAAGTTCATTGTGACACTTGTAATTAATATGAGTGAAAAGGAAATGAGCGAGTTAAAATCACTATCATCCAATCGGCTGAAGTTGAAGTGCCAGATCGCATCATGAATCAATATAAAGAAACTCCGTAGAGAAGGAAGGTGTCTGACAAAAAATGCGAAAGTTTGAAAGTATCTAAAAAATTTCTTCAAATAGAATATCTAATTTGATCAGTATTTGGAGCAAAATTCTAGAGTTGTATCATCACCAGTGTAACGGCTTCAAGTTTATCAACCGTACAAAGACAAAAATCGAATTTTTGAGTGAAGAAGACTCACGTTGAAAATACAGGAATGACTATTAATTTTTATTTCAAATGCTAAAGTTTGCAAAATAACAAAAACTTAAACAAATAAGCATGTTTGAGGAATTGAAATTATTTGTTGAACAAGATGCTGTGAATAGATGTCTTATTCCGTCATTGGAAGCAAAATAACGGCTGACGAATGAATTCGAAACTAGTATTAAAATGATTAAAAAAGAAAAACAACCTTGAATACCTTTACCAGTCGGGATGTATCATCTTCAAATCCTGCTGAGGTGATACAATTCATTTATAATTATAACAATTTGGGGAATATTTTCATCAATTGGTAGTAATGAGCAAACTGATGCAAAATTGTCAATGGAAAAAATTATTAATTATTTTTATTCAGATTTTGTTCAAATATGATATAACTGGAACTGCACTGAGCAAACACACTCAAAAATATATTTTTGATTTTCTCAGTTCAAGTGTAATCTGGTCGAAATTGCACAGCACAAACTCGGTAACATGGATATGGCAGGATTATTTCAGTACAGATGAAATGTTGCCAAAACTACACTGCGCAATTTAGTTCAAATAAATATCAGTGTACCATACACCGATAAAATGAAGCTGATCAAGAGGAGGCAGGACGATGGAGAAAAAATTATATACAAAATTATTTTATTCACATAAATCGTTATTGTCGTCAAAACCCTTGAAAAGTTTCTATTTTTGAATAATGTCACTTGGTATGAATATTTCATTAGACCACATGTTATAATTTTTTCATAGAATTGAGATATGATCAAAAGTCTTTCAATGAATGTAAACATCATAACCATCATTATGTTCTTTTTTTTCTTTTGGTCGTAAATTAGAATGGATCCATTGATGAAAGTCTTGGGATTTTGGCATCTTGGGAGCATTAATCACCTCAAAAATTCCAGCATGATTGATGAATTTTGATTGTGGGCGAATTCGTTTTGAGAGGTACCCTGAACAGGCGCCTTTCAAATCCCCATATTCGCATTGGTTTTCTTTGGACACATGTACTCGTTTTATTGCGAAACATAGAATCTTCAGAAATATTTGGATTGACACCTTTTTGAAGCCAGACCAAATTGTTCAGACTTTAAATGTTTTGAATAACATGGTTTTATTGCATGATTTAGAGTATTCAGAAGTATTTGGAATGAATAGTTTTGAAGATTGGGTCGACTCCAACGTTTGTAGTCTGTATTCCGAAATATTTGGTTGAATTGAGATCTGCCGGAGAATTTACGTGAATTTAACGCAATAAAAGTCTCTGAAATAATTCAATATATATTTATTTGAAACAAACAGTTTTTTCATTTCTATAGGGTCCATAGAAAACCAATGCGAATATGGGGATTTGAAAGGCGCCTGTTCAGGGTACCTCTCAAAACGAATTCGCCCACAATCAAAATTCATCAATCATGCTGGAATTTTTGAGGTGATTAATGCTCCCAAGATGCCAAAATCCCAAGACTTTCATCAATGAATCCATTCTAATTTACGACCAAAAGAAAAAAAAGAACATAATGATGGTTATGATGTTTTTGTTATTTTGCAAACTTTAGCATCTGAAATAAAAATTAATAGTCATTCCTGTATTTTCAACGTGAGTCTTCTTCACTCAAAAATTCGATTTTTGTCTTTGTACTGTTGATAAACTTGAAGCCGTAACATTGGTGATGATACAACTCTAGAATTTTGCTCCAAATACTGATCAAATTAGATATTCTAATTGAAGAAATTTTTTAAATACTTTCAAACTTCCGCATTTTTTGTCAGACACCTTCCTTCTCTACGGAGTTTCTTGATATTGATTCATGATGCGATCTGGCACTTCAACTTCAGCCGATTGGTTGATAGTGATTTTAACTCGCTCATTTCCTTTTCACTCATATTAATTACAAGTGTCACAATGAACTTTTCTTGGTTGATTTGTCAATTCTAAAACTATTCTACTATCAACTTTTTATACATTTTGCCAAAACTCTTAATTTTTTAGATATCTCGTTGTGATAAGAATCCATGAATGCCAAATTGTTGCATGTTCATTTTGACTTGAATTCTCATATCTTAAATAATATTTTGATATTTATTTTTTCAATTGATTATTTTCATATTCATAGAATTTCACTTGAAAATTTTCAATTTTTCCATTTTAATTTGTAAATTCTTGTTTTTCCGTTAGAAGGAATCACCCCTTCAGCCATGCAATCAGTAAAATTTTTGGAAATTGGTAATTTTGATGAGAAAAAAATTCTACCCTATATTTAATAAAACTGACTATCTCAAAAAAAAAAATCATATTGGACTTATGTATCCAAAACGGACTTTATTTGAAATGAACATTGTGAAAATCGACAACACGAAATAAATTTTTGTAGATGCTAACTGAAGTAAAATGAATAATAATACTCATAATTTCCTGGATAAATTCAAGATATGAAATATAAACGCCTATCGCCCTAAACTCCAATAATAAAACACGATATTTGATGAAATTATGTTTTCTCGACTGAATGATCAATTATTGTCATCTTTAGACTACGTTGCTACATGATTAACTGAAACCCACTTACCTCAAAATCCTCTGTACTTTCAAACATAATCCATATTATATTGAATTACAAACTGCACATACTTAAAATGATGCCGGTACTGGTCACAAAATAACTATGAATAACATTTTCATTTCTGGGTTTTCGCTCACAGGAAATGCGATAATAACTTAACGGGAAGTACGTCGGTTGTAATAATCGAGTTTTGTTTTGTGCCTCTAAGATCCGTTCTGTGGCCACTATCACCATACACGAAATCACGAAAACTCATGCTTTTTAATGGATTGTTTAATAAAAATAATCTCTACCTACCGAAGGTCTTACCTTTTTTACGTCCACAACGTAAGCTCAACATGTAGTGATACTCATTTTTGCGTGAATCATGCTTTTAAAATTTCAATTTTGAACGTAATAAACGTATATTTTGGTCATATTATTCGAGTGTATTGACGTTTATCTTATTTGTAGCGTGTAAAAATGTCCATTTTAAACAATTTAGAAATGTCAAATCTACATAAGAAATACATGTTAACGTGTATATTGTTTGCCTTAATTTTCGTTATAATGATTAATGCGAAAACGGCTATTTTTGTACGTATTTTTGCGTGAATTGACGTTCGTATTTTTTATCTTTTTTGAAACGCGTAAAACGTATGTTCTGTTCACATTTTTGCGAGTTGAAACGCTTTTTAAATTTACTCTTTTTTTTGGAGCGTGAGGAACGTCTGACGTTCTCATCAATTTGTATACAAAAAACCTTGATACAAAGATCACTCAACACATCAACTATTGAAGAAAAATGGTCGATTTTTCCCACTTCAAAAATGTGACTATCTTACTGCCAAATTTCACCAGTTGGGCCTACTTACACGAGTTGTGAACTTGGAGGATTATGATAATACGTTTTGGATGGTTCCCACATTCAGCAACAATGATGGCATCTCAACTTGTATGCATATATTAGTCGCAATCGCCGCTCCAACTACAATTGCAGCCTCCGAAACGTAGATATTCTTTACAAATGGCTATGTGATATATTACAGAAATAAAAATACTTAATAAATTTTGTATTCACGATGTTTGAATTTTTTACCCTATCCTACAATACCAACATTTCATTATGTATACTTATAAGTAAGGTTGGCCGAGCGGTCTAAGGCGTTGTGGCGTTGTCTTTAAGTTGCGATTCCCGAAAGGGAGCGTGGGTTCGAATTTTTTTCGATTTATTCATCTAACCTCACTTTATGAAAATTTACTATACGAACTGATAACTAAATAGTAATTTTTAATAATAACAACAAAACGTCCAGAACTAAGTGCAAGTAGTTGAAGCCTCATAACCACCAAAATACTTAAAGCTAAGTGCAATTGAGTAAAATTTACTATATAAGTGTGATAACTGGTACTTTTTGATAGGATTTTTTACTTGTTTTAACGCTTATAATTTTACTCGTTTTTTGGGACGCGAAAACGTCTATTTTTGTTGCATTTTTTACGTGTTTTAACGCTTCTAATTTAACTTGTTTTTTGGGACGCGAAAACAATAATTTTGAACGATTTTGAAATATCAAATCTCCATAAGAAATACATGTAATAGTAAATTTTTATCGCTTGTAATTTTAATCATTTTTTGGGACGCGTAAACTTCTATTTTTATTGCATTTTTTACGTGCTTTAACTCTTCTAATTTTACTTGTTTTTTGGGACGCGAAAACGTCTATTTTCGTTGCGTTTTTTATGTAATTAGGCGTTCGAAATTTTAGTTGTTTTTTGGGACGCGAAAACGATAATTTTAAACGATTTTGAAATGTCAAATCTCCATAAGAAATACATGTAAAAGTAAATATTTGGCGTTCGTAATTTTAGTTGTTTTTTGGAACACGAAAACGCATGTTTTCGTTACATATTTTATGTAATTCGGCGTTCGAAATTTTATATGTTTTTTCGAACATGAAAACACATGTTTTCGTTGCATTTTTTACGTGTTTTGACGCTTCTAATTTTACTTGTTTTTTGGGACGCGAAAACGATAATTTTGAACGAATCTGAAATGTCAAATCTCCATAAGAAATACATGTAAAAGTAAATTTTTAACGTTCGTAATTTCAATCATTTTTTGGAACGTGAAAATCGCTGAATTCGTCAAATTTTTTACACATTTTAGCGTTTGTTATTTTAGTTGTTTTTTGGAACGAAAGAATGCTCAACCTTCTGTCTGTACTCTTCAGATACCATTATATTGGTGATTACTTCAACTACCCAATGGCACTAACATACTTTCCAAAAATAATGCCTTTATGATGATGTCAAATGGCAGGCATGTTTTTTTTTTTTTTTCTTCACTCTAAACAACTACGCATCTTTTTCTATTTCCAGTGATATTTTTTCGAAACACTCGGTATATGTTTTTCCGCAATGGTAAGTTTTTCGTCGATCCATTTTCCCGTTTAACATTTAAGACTGAGGATTTTGAATCACCCTGTATATATATTTTTCACCCAAATGGAAAAAATTGTGAGACATCCCTGTACAACTATAATAAGCTTTGACCAATCAGACTCCGCTATGTTTTTTTCCCAAATGAACGGCCCAGACGTCCTCTTATTATTACACATTTAGATGTCGGATGTAATTCAATCTCTGCATGGGCAAGTAGTTGTTTCGAATCTCCATATGCCCATTGAAGCGTTCTTCCATCACTCAGGCAGCCATGTTTTTTCTCTTAATTATTCACCATGGTTTTTCTCTAAAACGTTGTGGGACACCCTGTATATACGTTGACATCCAGCCACTATGTATTTTTTCTCTTAATCGATGTATTTTGAGACATCCTGTATAACAAATTTGACAGCTGCCATGTTTTTTTTCCTCTGTCTCATGTCATTTGACAATCAGCCATGTTTTTTTCTCTTGAATGCCAAGTTGGTACACCCTGTATGGTAGCAGCCATGTTTTTTCTCTTAAATACTATGATGGTATACCCTGTATGGCAGCAGCCATGTTTTTTTCTCTTAAATACTATGATGGTACACCCTGTATGGCAGCAGCAATGTTTTTTTCTCTTGAATACTATGATGGTACACCCTGTATGGTATCAGCCATGTTTTTTTCTCTTAATCGATGTATTTTGAGACACCCGGTATACCAAATTTGACAGCCGCCATGTTATTTTCTCTTAAATGTCGAGTTGGTACACCCATTATACTAAATATTTCAAACAACTACTACTAAAAGGTCTCATAGTCCGGTGTAAAAGGTGTTGCTCCGTAATCCAAAGATGGCCGGCAAGCTCACTTCAGTCCATCGGCCTAACAACCCTTTTTCTTTTTAAATTTAAAATTATATAACTAACTTCACTCCAAATCGCACTTTTAAAATGACGGACCCCGTCACGATGCACGTTTATGAGACACCCTGTATACATTTACATGTGTCGGGACCACATCTAACGTTGGGATTTGACTTTTGTTCTTGCAATTCACATGTTTGTTTTTGTAATGGTGGTGCGATAAGTTATCCGAGTTTCCAGCATCTCGAGAGGCTATCAATAATTTGAGACGTTCGCAGAGTTCATTGGGATCGTCCCAACGAACGCCGAAAATACTCTTTTACATGTAATTTTTATGGACAATAGGCATTTCAAAATTGCTCAAAGTGTTCGTTTTCGCGTTCGAAAAAAACAGTTAAAATTTTAAACGTTGAAACATGCGAAAATTCCGCCACAATACGCATTTTTCCAGGAATTCTGAACGAAAAATGACAAACTTTTAGGAATTAGCTTCTAAGATTTAAGCAATAAGTACATAACACATTAATATGTGCGGTTTACGGCCCTTATGGCAGTTGACGTACGCAATTTCTATTATTTTCTTGATCTCCCATGAAAGTTGTCTTCTTAGACTACCCGCACGTTTCTGTAACTTTACTAATAACGAAGATAGCCTCCTATGCCCTTTTGTCCTCGGAAAATGCTTAAAAATGTTTCTTGACATGCAAACGAATCTATTGATGCCAAAATCATCAAAATCGGACGACCGGAAGTGCAATTTCTGGTTTGGACCGGAAGTAGCCATTTTATTGCAGATTTGGACTCTCCTCGATGTGTGTAATCCGAATTCACTATTACTTTTCTTCCATCTTAATTTTTTGAATCCGGAAGTGTTTATTTTTTGATGATTCGAGCAGATCCAAAATATCATTGATTATTGAACGACAGATGGCTCTGATGTATTCCTTGAAAACGAATTGGTATCGCACTTTGAAAATGACGGACCCCGTCACGATGCACGTTTATGAGACACCCTGTATATATTTTTTGTCTCAACTGGCACGTTGGTACACCTGGTATATATTTTTTTCTTAAATGCCAAACCCCATCACGATGCACGTTTATGAGACACCCTGTATTTATTTTTTTCTTAAATGATGTATTTTGACACACCCTGTATACGTAAAACGAAAACTTTTGGATCCCTGCATGCCCCAATGATGCGATGCCCCAATGATGCGATGATTCATGTCTCCCACCCAACATTCCATATTTTTTCTCTTAAATGATGTATTTTGAAACACCCCGTTGTTTTTTCTATCAATTGATGACTGTTTTGAGACACCCTGTTGATTTTTCTCTTAAATCATATATTTTCAAACACCCTGTATACGTTCCTCATTGGAATCGCACGTTGAAACGTTACACTCCCGTTACCCGCCGCCATTTTTCCTATTTTACCAAACATCATTATTATTATACCACTTTAACAATTCGAATTAATTCATTCACAATTACTATTGTTTTTATTCAAACTCTCGGCTTGCGGTTTGATAACACCCGGCTTGCGGCAAGATTACATCGCTCGACTCGGCGGATCGGTGGCCTTGACCACTTCCGCCCTAGGATTAACTTTGGTCATCTACTGACGAATTTATAGCAAGACATTTGCAAGTACCTTATATATCCCGGAACCAGATTTACCAAAAGCTATCGTGTGCATTGATGGGACATATTCTTATACACCCAAAAGCAAAAATTTTCGGATTTTAAGGCAAACTTAATGCATACACAAAGGTCGACATTAAGTTAAACCTGCTTTAATCGTAGCTCCGGATGGATATAAGGTAAACATTCCTTTCACCGACCTCTTAAGACTTGGTTGTAGCTAAATATAAAAAACGAGGACAGACTGCAAGAAAACTGAGTTGATTATTGTTTTCTCCATTTCAAACATTCTGGCCGATGTTTTAAAATAAGCCATGAATTTATAGGTTTGAGTTTACTTTGGTAAAACTTTGAATAAACCGTAAATTCAAAATTTTTTAAACAGGTACCCTTCACCGACCGAATCCAACACCGTTTCCTACGACCACGTGTGTCCATTTCACCGACAAGTAAAAATTCTAGTTGTATAATGTTAAAATTCAATTCAACCTTTCGTTCGTTACAACACTTTTTGTAAAATTGAAATATTAATTAGAATCATAACCTATTTTGAAGTGACAAACGTCTTAAGTACATACAAGGAACGATGCTTCAAACTACAGAAAGAGATTGATAGGCTGAAAAATGCTCTCGACCTGAAGGAGTGTGAAGCAGAAGAGATGACAAATCAGTTATTACAAGAAATCAGCTCTCTGAAGAAAGAACATGAAGAAAAAGATGAGTTTATCATTCAACTCAAAAGAAGTATGTAGTATTTCGAGGATGAAGTTTTTGAGGCGGAGGAAAGCTTCATGACAGAAACTCGCAGACATCAACAAACTATCACAGAGCTCAATCAGGAACTAATTGATCTAAGAGATGTTGACAATCGCCTACTGAAAGAACACAACGAGCAAAAGAAGAAGATGTTAGAACTAGAAGATGAGATGGGGAAGTTCAATGTGATAAGAATGAATTTTTCAACAGATATTCAAGCACTCACTACGGAAAACGAGCAATACGCGAAATGTTCTGATATCTAGAACCGTAAAAGAAGGCCCAATAGAAACCCATCAAAATCCAAAAAACAAAATTTTGATATTGGGAGATAGTAATATTGTAAACTTCGCGCCGATTCTAACAAAAAGTTCAGGACATCAGTACGAAGTTTGTTCTATAATAAAACATAACACGACGCTAGATAGTATTGTTGAAAATATAGGTGTTCTTGCGAAAGATTTTCATAAAAATGACTATGTGATAGTTATGGGTGGTTTGGTGAACTGTTTGACAGACAAACGTCTGAGGGACAGTACATTACAGAAACTAAAGGAAGTATGTCTATCAACAAATCTCATATACCTCTCTGTGCCATTATGGCAAAACAGAGTAGTACTCAATAAATTCATAAATGGATTAAACAGAAAAATATACCACGCCTTATATTCAAATGAGTCTTTCACTTTCATAAATGTCAATTCCGTCATCAGAACCAATAGTTTTGTGTACAGTCGAGGAATGCACATGTTGTACTTTGCTAAGATTAAAATAATACATGAAATAAGAAAAAAAATTACGGTTAAAATTCCTGAGCTGAATGTGAAGCAAAACATAAGCTCGGCAAGTAAGTCAAATACGTCTTCATCCACCATGAATATTGATTTTTTATAGATTTGAAAAACTCCGTATTACTTTTGAATTCACAAGCATTATTGCCAAATTTGACGAGATATTTAAACTCGTGTTTGATTCAAAACCGTTAGTAGTATGTTTAACAGAAACTAGATTAACAAATGATATTAAAGATCACGAAATTCATGTAAATGGATACCAAATTGCAAGATGTGATATCCATAATAGGCATACCGGAGGAGTGTTATTTTTTGTTAGAAACGATATAAAAATTGTAGAAAAAAAAATGTTAGTATTAGAAAAAAATTATTGGTTGTTGAAAATAATAGTTTCTGTATGTACGAAGTCTTATATAATTATAGGTATCTACCGTTCCCCAAGTTGTAGCAACGCAGAGTTTTTGAATAGTTTGGAAAATTGGTTAAATTATACTCCGGATTTTAACTCAACAACATTGATTATTGGCGACTTCAATATCAACTGGCTAGTAGAAGATACTTGTAAAAAAAGAATAAATAAATTCATGATGGATTTGGGCTTCGAACAGTTGATAAACAAAATCACTCGTCCTTCCGATTGTGGTGGTAGTATTATCGATCTTGTATTTAGTAACACTGAAATCATTGATAGCCGAGTTATAGAATCACCCAAAATTTCTGATCACTATATAGTTACACTTTGTCTTGGTGATAAGAAAAAAATCGATACCAGTACAGATCACCGAATTTTATCACGTGGTAAAATAAATTATGATGATATTAACAAGAAATTAAATTCAAAACAGTGGAGCTATGTTCATGACGGTATAGACGACAAATATGATTCATTTTTTAAAACCATATTCAGTACCTTAAACGAAGTTTCTCCTAGAAGATAGATTGTAATCAAGGCTAGATACAAAGAGTGGTTGAATGCTAGAGTTTGTGAAACAATTAAAGAAAGAGATATGTGTTATAAAATGTAAAAACAGAATAAAACAATCGAGAATAAGGCGATATACAAACGCTGTAGAAATGAGGCTGTGCAAGTGATACGCGAAGAGAAAAAAATTTATTTCGAAAGTAAAATAGATGATTGCAAGAAAAACTCAAAAAAAATGTGACAGACATTAAAACAGTTATTATCTGGAAAAAAAGAAAAAAATATTAACGAAATTTAAATTGATCACCAAATTATTCGCGAACCAAATCTATTGTGTAATAATCTCAACTCATTTTACGTGAACAGCATCGATGAAATCATTTCAGAAATTGACACAAAAAATATAACTGAATGACTAGATTCAATATTAGCACCCGTGAACGTACTAATGAACTTTAATGTGGTCAATAGAGAACAATTGAGGAAAGTAGTTTTTGCGTTGCCAAATAAAGGCAGTCCTAATGAAATAACCTCGGATTTTCTAAGAAGAATTTATGATAGTATAGAAAACCCTCTTATCAATTTTATTAATTATTGACTTGAAACAGGCACCTTACCATCGGCATTGAAAATATCTACTGTAATCCCGATACCAAAAATTAGCAATTTTAAAATAGCAAGCGATCTGAGACCCATAAATATGCTGCGGGCCATTGAAAAAGTTCTCGAAAAAATAGTCTGTAATCAATTAACTGATTATGTTTCGGATAATAATATTTTGTACGAGAATCAATCAGGTTTCAGAAAGTCACATAGTTGCGAAAGTGCTGTGAAAAATATGCTACATGATTGGAAACAGCATCAGGATAATAATGTTATGATTGGAGCAGTATTTCTAGACCTACAACGAGCATTTGAGACAATTGATAGACAGAAATTAATATACAAATTACAAAAGTATGGTATTTCAGGGATGGCATTGAAATGGATCATTAATTATCTTCAGAATAGGAAACAGGTTACACATCTTAACAAAATAACCTCTTCAGAAATTTCAAATGAAAACGGTGTACCACAGGGAAGTACACTGGGACCACTGTTGTTCTTGTTGTATATAAATGATATTGTCAATTGTGTTAAAAGGTGTTAAATCCATTTATTTGCAGACGATACATTAATTTACTTTTGTACTGATGACATACTCACTCTAGCTGATACGATTAACAACGATTTAGAAAATTTAGTTTCCTGGTGCAATGGTAACTTACTCAAATTGAACGCATCGAAAACCAAATTTCTACTAATAAGTAATAAACAACAATATGATTCTTTCAAAGATAGTTCAAGAATCAGTATTGGTAATAATGAAATTGAAACGGTTGAAAAAATAAAATATTTGGGTATCATAATAAAACGAAACCTCACATTCAAAGACCACGTAACATATGTAAGCGACAAAATCTCAAAGAGCACCAACTTTCTATCCAGGGTAGCACCATTTCTGAGTCAATGGTCAGGCATAACGTTATATAATACTATTATCTTACCACATTTAACTTTCGCTTTTTCAATACTGTACGTGGCAAATAAAAATGAATAGGACAGAATTCAAAAACTGCAAAATCGAGCAATGCGTATAATTTTGGGTGTCCCTAAAATACATCAATTAAAAATATGTTGTGTACTTTAAACTGGATGTCAGTAGAGCACTATTTATTAAAGTCAAAAAGCCGTCAACGTCTTTTTGTCAGACACTTTTTTATATTCAGTTTTGAATTTTTATCTTTACAATTTTTACTTCAAGTCCTATTTTTACTCGTTCTTATTTATACTATCCACCATTTACATTGATAGTTACCAGTGAAAAGCTTCGTCTCAAGTGAAATTTTGGATTCAAAATGTCATCGCTGTCAATCACGAAGGATTCAATGAATGCAGTAGTTCTGGATACCCACCTGGATTTCAAATGTCCAATATGTAGTAAAGTTTTCAAACCTAAAAGAGGTATGAACATCCACACAAAAAAAATGCACTCCCCGTCTAAAAAGATAGTTACTTCGCAAGTTTCTGAAGGATCTTTGGATTGCAGTAAAACTTTTTCTGAAAATGGTTCTCCTCTAAATTCTCGGTTAGCGAACAAAAAACTGAACTCGCATATTGCAAAAAGGATACCAAAATCTGCCAGAATGCACGCTGCTGAGGCTTTGAGCAAAGCAATTGATAATTGTATCGAAAACAACTCTTCAGAAGCATGGGAAGATCTTTTAATTTTTGCTTAATCATTCTGCCTTCCACCATCTCATCAAAATCGAAAGGAGTCCCTAACGTCGATCATTAAAAGGAATATTATAAATGAAAACGACTCACAATGTACATCAAACTGTATTCATTCATCTCCGCCAAAACCAAACCTGAGCAAGTATGTCGTCGATAAAGTTTCTGATAGTGATCTCATTTCTGCAGTTAGAATTTTGACGTCCACTGACACCCTTGCAACTTTTGACAATCAAACTTTATCAGAGCTACAATCAAAACATCCAAGTGATAATGAATTTGTCTACACTGGGAATGGAAACTTTGATCCACTACAAGTAAATGAAATTGAAGTTTTGAATGCAGTAAAATCTTTCCGTACTGGTTCTTCTGGTGGTCTGGATTCCTTGCGGCCATCACATCTACAAGATTTGCTCTCTAAAAGCTCTGGATTCATGGGGGAGAAACTCTTACGTTCTTTGACTTCTTTCTGTAATTTTTTACTCAGTGGTAAAGTCAATCACGATGTGATTCCAATACTTTACGGAGCCTCATTAGTTGCCTTGAGGAAAAAAGATGGTGGCATCCGACCAATTGCCGTCGGTACAGTTTTTAGACGACTGGTGGCAAAACTAGCCTGTTCAAAGATCAAAGAAGCACTAGGTAACTCATTCTGCCCTATTCAGTTTGGTTTTGGAACAGCAGGAGGATGTGAAGCCGTTGCCCACGCTGCCCGTCGATTTTTAATGCAACATCCAGATCCTCATTCTACCGTATTCCTGAAAATTGATTTTCAGAATGCTTTCAATATGATTCGTAGAAATATCCTTTTGGAAAAAGTCAAAGATACAATGCCGCATCTCTTTTCTTTCGTTAGACAATGTTACCAAAAACCTACCTTTTTAAATTATGGAAATAACGTCATTTTGTCAGAAAGAGGCGTCCAACAAGGAGACCCCTTAGGTCCAGCCCTTTTTTGTTTATGCATTGAGAACTTAACAAAATCAATCGAGGCAGATTTCAATTGCTGGTATCTTGATGATGGCTCCATAGGAGGTGAAGCTGATGTGATTTTAGAACAGGTCAAGAAAATTATTTCATCATCCGAAGAAATTGGACTCAAACTCAATATTGAAAAATGCGAACTTTTTATTTTAAACGAACATTCAGTTGGTATACCTGAAAAATTCTATAGTTTTGCCCCTGACATGAAAATTGTGAAGAAGAGCAGTTGGAACCTTCTTGGTGCACCCATTTCAGAAGAATCTTTAGCAGAATGCCTAAACCAAAAAACGAATTTTCTAAGTTTGATGGCATCCCGCATTGGTACTATTCCCAAACATATCGGTTATTTTCTTTTGAAGAACTGTCTGGCAATACCCAAATTAACGTATACACTAAGATGTTTTCCCACGTGGCGCTGCCAAAAGGAACTTGATCTCTTCGATTCAACCCTTCGTGTGATTTTGGAGCAGCTTACTAACAATAACTTCAGCTCAACCACATGGCTTCAAGCAACACTCCCTGTGAGTAAAGGTGGTCTGGGAATTCGTCAAGCATCTTCTGTTGCTTTACCAGCATTCCTTTCTTCCTACAACAGCATTCAACATTTGATTGATCACATTTTGCCAGGTTATTTCTCAAATGTACCTGATGTTTACTATGAGGAATGTGAATCCATTTGGTGCTCTATAACTGGTACCTCTATACCTGAAAAAACAATTTCGCAGAGATCCTGGGATATTCCTCTCATTGAATTGTCATCCCAACAACTTCTTGACTCGGCTGTAGACTCTACATTTGAAATGGCACGTCTCAAGGCAGTAAGTACGAAGGAATCTGGAGCTTGGCTCAATGCTCTCCCTGTGGCTTTTCTTGGAACTTTGATGGATGATGAATCTTTCAGGATTTCTGTGGGTTTACGTTTGGGTTGCTCGATTTGTGTGACTCATAAATGCAGATGTGGTTCCATCGTCAACGAAAAAGGAATTCATGGATTGAGTTGTAGATTCAGTTCTGGTCGTTTTTCGCGACACTCATCTGTTAATGATTTGATAAAGCGAGCTTTATCAACAGCTGATATTCCTTCTGTCTTAGAACCATTGGGAATCAATCGTGATGATGGTAAAAGACCGGACGGGATGTCTCTAATTCCATGGAGCCATGGAAAACCTTTAGTCTGGGACTTCACCTGCGTGGATACAGTTGCAGCTTCACATATTGATTCAACATCGAGAAATGCTGGTGGTGCTGCAGTTTCAGCTGAAAAATTTAAATTCAAAAAATACTCCAGTTTGAGCAACCAATTTATCTTCTACCCTGTTGCCATCGAAACATATGGTACTTTTGGTAGATATGCCTGTGAATTGATAAATAATATTGGTCAAAAACTTATCAATAAAACAGATGATCGAAGGGCAAGGACTTTTCTGATACAACGTATAAGTATTGCCATACAAAGAGGAAATGCTGCATCCATTTTAGGTTCTATTCCTACGACTAAAAGTTTGGATGAAATTTTCAGTCGTCCGCAAGGAATGTTTAAATACAAAAAACCTCCAAAATCAACAAGTTCTTTCATTTATTCGATCAATTCGATATCAAGCAGCTCCCACTTGAATCATTTATCACACAATTCCATTGATAAAGGCAACCACTTTTGCAGATTCTTCCCAGAGAAAGATAACACCAACAAACATAACAAATCAATCAGGACTGTTGTACAGAGCACCGTCAGAACTCTTGGTCTAAATGGGTTAGAAAATATTGGTAATACTTGCTTCATGAATAGTATTATTCAGTGTTTATCGAACACAAAATGGGTATTGGAGTATTTGAAAAGAGATGCTTTCACAAGCGATATAAACTCTAACAGATCTAGGGAGGGAGCTTTAATCAAAGCTTTTGCCGAGGTGATGTAGGAACTTTGGTCAGATGATTCGTCTAGTGGAGTTGTTAATACAGTCTCCTTGAAAACTCAAATCCAAAGAATCGCTCCTCGTTTCATCGGTTTTGCCCAGGAAGATGCTCAAGAGTTCTTACGGTTTCTGCTAGAAGGTCTACATGAAGACGTCAATAGGGTAACGGAAAAGCCAATAACCATAATGAGAGAGATAGATGAGAAATTATGTGACACTAAGAAGGCTCAAGAGTCTTGGTCAAGTTACTTAAGGACGGACAATTCCAAAATTGTAGACAACTTCGTTGGCCAGTTAAAATCTACATTAAAATGTACCTATTGTGGTCACTGTTCAGTCTCCTTCGATCCGTTTTGGGATATTTCCCTCTCAATACCACAAAGAACAGACCAACTAAAACTATCGCAATGTTTGGATTCATTCAGAAGGGAATAAACTTTGGACGGTGACGAGAAGCCGAAATGTGCGAAGTGCAAAGATAGAAGGAAGTGCACGAAATCCCTTTCATTTCATAAATTCCCGAAAATTTTAGTTATCCATTTGAAACGGTTTTCTTCGACAGGAAGATTCAGAGAAAAGTTGAATGTTAGTATTGATTTTCCTTTAGAGGGATTAGATATGAGTAATTACACAGCAGAAAACGTAACCCCTTGTAGCTATAGACTTTTTGCATTGTCTAATCATAGTGGGACTACCTATAGCGGACATTACACAGCCTACTGTAGACATCCGTACGCGAGCACATGGCATGAATATAATGATACACAAGTGAACCCAATTTCATCTAGATCCCTCGTGAGCGGAGATGCCTACGTTCTGTTCTATGAGCAGCAAGGCACTTAATCGCTCCTTTCATATCATACTTTGTATTATTATATGTTTTATTATTATATTATTTACTATTTAGAGTATCAAACTTTGGTTTTTATACATAAAATGAAAATATCTCTCACTCCTTCGTATTTGTCGTCTAAACTGGTATTTAACAGTAATATCCACACTCACAATACACGTGCACAAAGTGACATATATGTCCATAAAAAAAAAAAAAAAGAAGCACGGAAAAATCATTGTTGTATAAGGGTATTATTTGCTATAATAAACTTCCTGAATCTTTAAAGACCTGCGTTGCTATCAATTCATTCAAAGTAAAGTTGAAAAAGAGACTACTGGACCAATGCCATGAACGAAGTGGTTGAATGAGTTCTTATAGATTCTTTCATTTTGAATGTAGTGATGACTGTGTGAAATATTATTTATGTTTTTTAAACCTTTCGACATGTGAAATATTATTTATTAATAATATTTTTTAACAGATTTTATTTATTTTATATGTAATGACGAATGACGTTTGACATGTTATTTACAATATTTGTTTAATGTATATGTGAAATATTATTTACAAATATTTTTTTTAAATGTGCTCGTCATTTTTTAAACTTGATTAATTATATAACATTTTGTGCAATTTTATATTGAATGTACGTCTATATTCTGTAATTTTGTAAATTAGTATTTTGCTATATAAAGACATGATAATAATAATAATAATAATAATAATAATAATAATAATAATAATAATAATAATAATAATAATAATAATAATAATAATAATAATAATAATAATAATAATAATAATAATAATAATAATAATAATAATAATAATAATAATAATAATAATAATAATAATAATAATAATAATAATAATAATAATAATAATAATAATAATAATAATAATAATAATAATAATAATAATAATAATAATAATAATAATAATAATAAACTTACGTTTTGAATAAAATATCCTTACATAACTCAAGAAAAATTTTAAAATTAAAAAGCAATTTCTCAACTTTTCATTAAATTGTCTATATGAGGAACTGAATATGCACCACGTGTATTGATTGAGGTGAGTTTACTGATATCACGATTTCTTCATCTGAATGACGTGTATCTTCTCTTTGAGGCCATTTACAGTGATTACTAACTGGCATTCTCTTATATGGAAATTAAACTAATGGTGGTGCCAAATTTCCTACAGCAGTAACAGTTATTGGAACTGTTAGACATTCTTTCTCATCGTTTTGTGTTCTAGTATATACTTCCTTTGATCCTTTTTCCACTAAAACCTGTTTTTCCTTAGGGCACAAATAAAAGGCGGATTCGTCACAATTAATTCGGATCATTCAAAACTTCTTTCAAGTTATTTTCAGTTATATACGTATTCGTTTACCCGTATAAACCATTTACGAATTTTGTCTTCTGTGATGTTAGCACGTGAATGGGTTAAATTTTGAGAAATACGATGAGATAATTCAGGACCCCTTTTCAAAAAGTTTTCATACCAGTGCCTCCGTGGTATTCCGTTGTTGGATTTTCTCTCTTGAGCTGGGATACAAGTTTAGCGACAGTGTCTATTAACTGGCTTCAAGTAACTGGAAAACCTAGATCTTGCAAATAGAGGACCCATTTTACAATAGTTTCTTCTTCGGGTTTTGTCAAGACGGTATGAGCTCCACTCGTTGCTCCTTCTGCATACTTATTTTTTTTTATCAATCAAGGTGGTCTTTAGGATATTGAATTATCTTGCAGTCGTCTTATAACAATACCGTTTCTAATACCATCCAATGCTCAGTTTAGTCGACCTTGGGAATATTTTTTCTTTCCATTTTCTGATCTGGTAAATAAAGATTGAATAATTTACTACCAAACCCTTTACTGAGTTTATCTCAACCTCTGCAATTGTAAAAAGTCATTCAAACAGTACAATGTTTATATGAAAAGACATTGAATAAATGAGTATGACCAGCCAATCTAAAATATTATAGTCTTTCAGTATTATCAGGAAAATGTAATTATTTCATATAATAAGTACTTAGTTTACTAAATTTGGGAAAAAATAAATGCTGAAAAAACAATAAAGGTCGTTGATATCTTATCACCGACCACCCGGTCGGTAAAAGGGAAAACACAAATTTTGTTTGATCCTTATGCCGACCACATTTTAGCAATAAATGAATTGTTCCAAGGTAAATCTATGTGAACTGAAGAGATATTATATTATTTTGTATATAGGTTAGTGTTCATTATTAAATAGCGTACAAAAGTTGATTATCAGAACTGAGGAAAGATAAATATCATTTCATGCACTGTTTCCAAATTATTCAAAAAAATTAGAAATAAGTATTTTCTATTTTCGGATTTTTCAGAAATAATTGCATAATATTTGGCGGTCGGTGATGGATTTCAACATTAAACAAATAATACAGATTGAAAAATAATGAGTTTTGTTAGTAGGGTGTTTTTAGTTTCTGGGTTAGAATTGATTTAAAAATCTGTGTTGTTTCCCTATTACCGACCAAATGGTCGGTGAATGAAATGCATTGAATTGTGATGAACCTTTTACCGACCACATTACTTTTGGCTATTTTTCAATGTTTTTTATGCAAATGGCCATATTTTTTATATAATGAAAAGAAAAACATATAAGTTAATCTGCGTTGAAGTGTTTTTGATATTATTTATCTAAAATATACTTTTTCTTGAAAAATTTTAAATTTCCAAATTAAGCCTAGTTGTTTAGAAAACGGACCTGATCTGCACTGTACGGAGGATAAACTTGAAATGACGAAAAGTTAGCGCACTTCGTCGAAAAATACCAAGCATTATCAATTATCTTCAGCGCCATCTGCCTCAATTAATAACTTTACTATACTGGTTTTTCCTTCTTATATTTAAAATTCAAATGGTATAAACACTAGCAGTTGGTAATAGGTGGACGGTCGGTACATTTACCTTATATTAGAAATTCAGGGTCCATACTTCCCGAAATAATGATGCTGAAATTTTACGGCACGAATATGAAGCTGATGGAAACTTAATGGAAGAATGGTTCAGGGAAGGTGATATTTTCATTTAAGATAGAGGATATCGTGATATAACCCCACTTCTTGATAATATTGGAATTCACTTTGAAATGAAATGACAAACTCAACTCACAACTGAAGAGGCCAATAAATCTCGTTTGGTTACTAAATCCAGATGAATTGTAGAATCTAGAAACAGCCATGTGAAAAGTATGTTTCAATTTTTCTCTAAACTTATGCACCAAGTTAAAAATAAAGGAGATTTTTATCGTATAACCGGTGCAATTATTCATAAATATCATCCTCTCATTTCGATGGAAGGAGCATATTAGCCATTAGCACGAAAATTGCTCGAAAAGTCACAGATACCTAATGTCGTACAGGCTGAGGTAGAGATAGACCGGCTTCATCTAAGAAATGGAAGATGGGTAGCGTTGAATCAACGAGAAGTACCGCAATTTCCACGACTCATGTATGTATGGATTATCTGAGGGAAATTACGATTGGAGTATATCAAGTCAATCTAGCTCCTTCCTACATTCAAGATAAACTCCAGAGGGAACATCAAGAAATGTTTCAGTTGGACGAGTTATTCGAAGAACCTAGATTTTTGAGAGTGAAGGTATATTCTAGATTTCGGAATCATGCCAAATACCAACTGTGGATTGTGTACAAATTCCAGAATGAAGAAAATGAAGAGGCCAAAGAAGGCTATTATTGCACCTGTAAGTCAGGAGCCAGGACACTTGGTTGTTGTGCTCACGTCGCAAGTGTTCTCTGGTTTCTTGGATATGCTCGCCATGATCAAAACATTTGAACTTGTTGAACGATATACATGATGCAGCCGATAGAAATCCACAATGGCATCCGAATGATGTGTTCATTGTGAAATAAACAAACAAGTTAGGAGTTACTTGAATACCTAGTGAACAGCAAAAAAATATTCATTTCTGCAACTTACCTCCAACAAATAGAATAAGATTACAACAGCAACCACATCATTGTATAGTACCTACATGATTTTGTTCAAACTGTACATTTTTCATTCAATAGTTCTTCATTTAGTGAATGCACCTACATTTCACTTCTGTAAAGATGATCACTGTCAGATTTTTGTGCCTTGACTTTGTCTGTACTCTTCAAAAAAAATTTTCGTCGTTTTGGTGTTTCAGCTACTGCGAAGACAGACATAGAACTGAGATTGAATAACGTTATCTTATTTGTTCCATGTATAATTTTGCAATAGTTCTAGTGAATACAATAATATTTGGTTGGTTGAACAATTGACCCTCGTTAAATGTTACGCATAGATGATTTGATGAACATTTGGACCAAATTTCTCTTACGTACTATTATTCTTACTACTATCATCATCACTTTGGTGGAGAATTGAAATTTTTCATGAAATAAATATTGTTACTTTTTTACAATTTTCCCATTATTAGTTATATATTCTTCCCATGAAAACTCATTTATTTCAAAATTCAATGTCGTCTAGAGTTGATGGCCGTGAAAGTTAAACATCTGAGACCACAGCACTCCTCAACGGTGGTCTCAGTTTAGTCCATATAGGCTTTCGGCTGGGAAAAATCTGGCCGCTAGGCCCAGACAACATTGAATATATTGACTCCGACCGTGAAAGCCTACATTCTCTCATCAGTTATCGGTTCAATTAACAATAAGGAATGATTTTTCAGTAAGTATATTTAACACTCGGTATAAAAAATCTGCATCTCGTCAGCGTACATTATAAATGCGATTTTCTAGTTCCTCATTTCGCATTTTCCACTATTTTTCCTGATGGCCAAGAGAAAATTAAAAAAAAAAATTAAAATCATATTTAGAGTGTATATCGCATATTATTTTTTCAAATGCCACAATTGAATTGTGTTGAATATAAGTATGTTTGTTAGAACTAGAACAATTCAGGAGTTTTCGTTTCTACGTACACGGAAAGTTGAAAATAGTAGCCCAGCTACATCGCCAGTGACGAGCAGTGTATGCTAATTTCTCCAAATAAATGTATCTGAAATGAAATACAACAACTGTTTTTCAGTCAATTCCTGCGCAGAAATTGATAGAATTCCGTTTTTGTTTGGTATAAGAGCTAAGGGATTAAGGACCACAATCTAGAAAACGAAAAAAATCTGATATTGATACGGCCATATATTGAAAACTGTCCATTTTTGTAGTCTGTAGCAATAGAAACTCAATCAGTGTATCGAAATCCATATCATATCAAATATTCAGACATTTTCACGGATACGTTTGCATTAACGGTTCGATTAGCGATTAGAAATGATTATTGGGTATGTATTCCTTTGTTTCTATTGATATTTAACACTCGGTATAAACAAACTGTATTCGATACGAGTATTTATGTCGTCAGCCTACATTATGAACGATTTTCTATATGCTCATTTTGCATTTACCACTATTTCTTTGACGACTAGGAAACTATTTAAAAAAAAGTATCTCAGATTCAGTTCCTATAGTGTGTATCGAATATTATTTTTCTAGTGCCCCTATCGAAAGGTGTTGAATATATGTGACTCTGTGATACCTTGAGCCATTCAGAAGTTTTTGTTCATACAAAAACTGGACTATAGTAATTGAAATTATTAGTCCAGATACATCGTCAGTGACGAACAGTGTATAATAACTTCTTCAAATGACAGTATCTGAAACGAAGAAAAAATTGTTTTTCAATCGATTCCTGCAGTGAAATCATTGAAACTCGGTTTTTCCCCTAAGTATGAGAGTGAGCTGATTATGTGTCAAAACCCAAAAAATGCAAAAAAAATTACATTAGAGCCATATCTGGAAAACTGTCCATTTTTGGAGTTTTTGGCAATGGATACTTTTGACCAGTGCATCCAGATCAACACCATACGAAAAATTTGGACAAATTCACGGAAAGCCATTTTCCATAAGAAACGTGCGTGGTTGTTGAAAAGCTGTTCGATATATAGTTTGAATCTAGTTTGATTTTATTAGCGAGTTTCCCATATTAGCAAACTTTGTATTGAAGTCGATTGATAAATCTTTTTTATTCATCAAAAAATCTCATGCATAATTTTTGATACCCCCAATTTTATGTTTATTTCTCTTCGTTCCTGTCAGTTCTGTTACTACTTTCCTCAACTTTCTACTATCATTGGAATTTACATCGATTTGTTTTTCATAATATATGAATTTTATTTTTAAAAGTGCTGTTCAGATATTTTCGTAGTTTTTGACTGCAGTTTGGTTTTTGGGACGATTAATCATATTTCTGAATATTAAATTTTTAATTTCGACTAATTTCATCAATTCCTATCTTATCCATGTTGAGATTTTGGCGTATTTTATATTTTCTATATATGTGGTGCCGTTATAATAGTATATCTAGCAGTTGCAATATTTGAATCCGTTGCTGAATAAACAGGCGACCAAGATATTTAAACAAGAATGGCTTTGTTTTTTTTATTGGGTTTCCTAGTATAACTGTTCAATAATTTGTATTTTTCAGGTGTTTTGAATATAATTTGGAGAGCAGTGGTAAAGTTGTCAGTAATGTCTGTATGAAGAACAATTGGTATGATAGTTCGTTTCTGTTGTATTAGTTTCAGATTTGACAAAAATATGGTCCATACTAAATTGGCTTTTTTTTGTATTCTAGCATGATACTTGATAGCTGATGAATTCATCTTCAATCGATTTATTGATATATTCCATAATATTTTCACTATCTTCCTATATATCAACGTTCAAATCACAAATAAAAATATTAATATCGTGGGTATTGTGGATACCAATCTCTAAGTAAATTTCGACTTCTCTGTTAATTACCTCAATGTCTGTTGATGGTGATCTACGTAAACCTCAGACAACAATACTAGTATTTTTTCTTCAGTTTTATTGAAATCTTGAGAAGTTTCATACTGAAGATTTGTAAAATTTTGATACTTCGATATAATATGCACAGTAAAGTCATCTTCATTGTGAAACATGTGATAACCAATAATACGATATAGATCAGGATCCGGGATTTTCCAATTTTCGGTGAGACTTATACAGTCAATATTCGAGCTCAATTCGTGTAAAAATACATTCAAATCATCAATATATTTTATGCGACCAATATTGTTATGTATCAGTGTGAAGCTACAACTGAGTTTGTTTATATTCAATATCATACACTCGTCATTGATTATAAGCATTACATTACTCATTTTCAAACGAACGAAATGTACGATTTAGTAGTGTTAGTATGTACTATGTTCGCATGCCTACCTGCTAGCCTGTCCAGATGACCATTCTTCAGATATTAGGCAGTCAAGGTACGTGAAAACACTACTCACTTAGTTGAATTGCCAGTCTACAGAAATATTTCTATAACCCATGGTGGATCAGTAGACAGAGTATCTAGCTACCACCCCGGAGCTCCGAGTTCAAATCTCGTCTGCAACATTTTTTTTTCTTTATTTTACTCAGCAGACGCATCACACTAAGGTTAGCCATCTTGGTTGGAAACGGCTTCGACTCTAGGAGGATTTTTGTTCAAAACGAAATTTAAAAGAGAACAGAATTTTATAAATAAAAGATTTTGTTAAGATTTCCTTATGAGTAAAATCCCAGGGCCTTCAGACATGACTTATTTTTGAAAAGATGAAGACTTATGTTCTGAGTGGTGTCTCATGTACTTTTGATTCCTGCGTGCTTGTGGAGTTCGCTCTGTGACACCTGGGCAGGTACCTAACTTGAATTTGTATGGCTGATTTTTAAATATTGCAAAGGATCTCGTTATCTCAGGGTATTTTTGGGGACTTGGGAGCAAATAAAAATGACCTGGATCCGGTTGGCTTTGCCGATTTATTTGAGTGGTCAAGAAGGTGCTTAGCACGTGTGGCTCCAATGAAAATATCAGATTTTGTAGACAGCTAAAACTATACAAATGTGTTAATACTCAGGGTGTATTTTAGGAAATAAAGTTATATACCCCTGAAACAAACTGATTTAAAACCTACCTATACAAATGCAGGCACACCATACGAAATATGAGCTATGGCTTATATTTGTGGATTAAAACCAAAAGCATTTAGAATTATTTGAGCTATCTTAAATAATTATATTTGGAACGTGTCAATGGCAAACACTTATTTCTCACTGGAAACCGGATTTATATTTCGCATAAAATAAACGATATTGCAAAAAAAGCGTAGATAGCGTTTTTTTACAATCCCTCCAAAGGAATGCGCTCAATTCACGAGAATCGAATTTTATTCGCAATTACTGACCTTTAGGATATGCAACCATCCATACTCACGGACGGCATAAAGATTGCCTAACGCTAATTTATGACAAAAGTGACGCCATACTTCATACCTACCTAACCACAAATAAAATAATGCGGACGACGCAAATGGTAAACAAAACAACCGATAAGAAAAAAAAGGCAGTATACTAATAAAAAATATCTGTAAATAACAGACGATACAAAAAAGGACAATGGTTTCGTCACATCTTCACCCTCCTACCAGTTGGTTTTCTGTGAAGGCCAATAGGCTACTCAGAAAATCAGGCATTAACTGCAACAGGTAAGTGGTATCTTTTCAAATGAGTAGCATGAAACATACCCCTCTCTTTCCCATCTTGCCGCAACAGGACGTAAGAGTCCTCACTAAGTCTCTTTTTGATCCTGTAGGGCCCTTCAAATAGTAACAACATTTTTTTTGTTTCCGCCCTCACAGCCGAAGAAACATTACTGGCTTTCAATAAAACCCATTCTCCAGGTTCAAATTTTACGTAAGGGCACCCTGGGTGTTTCCAAGATCGGCGCTCAGCTTTAGACTTGAATGTCGCTTCTGCCAGGATGAGTTTTTCCCCATGCGACGAGCCTTTGATGTCAGGGGGAGTGCAGTGTTCAGGTAGGAGTCTCGCCCTAGAGGTTCCAAACTGGAGTTCGTTGGGGAAAACCCTGTCGACTCATGAACTACTGAATTAAGGAATTCCTCAAAAAGCTGCAGGTTGGATGCCCATTTTGAATGTTGATCGTAAGAAAAGGAACGTAATAGTCTTTCCACTTCCCTCTTACAACGCTCCGAGGGATTTGCACAGGGGTGTCGCACCGAAATATAGACTAGTTTGACACCTAGTCCTTTAAAGGTGCGCTTCCACAAATCAGAGGTGAATTGTGTTGCATTGTCATGTAACACCCTCTTAACAAGACCAAACTTAGGAAAATACTCCTTAACCAGGCGGTTAACCATTACCCGGGATGTGGCCCTTTTCAAAGGATATAACGTTATGTGTTTGGTGAAAACATTCAGGATCACGAAAATATAAGCTACTCAGCTTCGACTCCTAACCAGAGGCCCAAGAACGTCTATGGCTAATAGGTCGTCCTTTCCCTCAGGGATTATGGGTAACCAAGGGGGGTCAGGTAATATTGATATTTTTGTCTTCTGGCACAAATCACAGCTTTTTATCCATTTCTTGATAGTACGCTGCATGTTCGGGAAAAAGACCTCATCCCTTAATGCCATCCATACTTTATACGTCCCAAAATGCCCGAGGGACTTGTGGTAGTTCATAATAAAATCTCCCACTAGCCCCTGAGGCACACAAAGTAGCATTTTACCTTCTCCATTGGCGTATTTATAGAGAATATCCCGGTGCAGAATAAAGTTTTGTCTGATTTTGTCATCTGATTGGATCTTATTCCGTATTTCTAGTAATTTGGGGTCCTCTAGTTGAGTGTGTCTTATCTTTTTTAGATCAGACCTGAAATCTGGCGGAAGGCAGAGTGTGGCAATATGGAAACATCGATCTGAAGGGGTTGTTAGCCTGACACAAGCATGTCTGGAGAGAGCATCAGCTACTATATTTTCCTTACCCCTACGATGGACAATTTTTATTTGGTATTCCTGAAGGGCCAACGCCCAGCGGGTTATCCTTGGAGACAAAAACCGACAGGAGTTGAGGTATGTCAGCGTTCTGCTGTCGGTGATAAGGGTGAATTCTTGGCCTATAAGAAAAGTACGCCAGCGTTGTATAGCCCACAAAGCTGCTAATACCTCTTTTTCATTAGAGTGATATCTCCTTTCTCGGTCTAACAACAGTCTGCTAACCCACGCAACTACATGGTTTTCTCCATTCACCATCTGGTATAGCTCCCCGGCAATACCATAATCACTGGCATCCGTGGTCAAGACAAAAGGTAAGGTTGACTTTGGATGATACCTCATAGTGGTTTCCTGTAATTCCTTTTTCAGTGACTGAAAAGCATCTATCTGGGCTACACCCCACGACCAGCGCTGCTTTTGCCTGAGAAGCAATGTAAGAGGCTCTGACAGCTCAGCGAATCTAGGGGAGAATGAACGATCATAGTTACATAGCCCAAGGAAACGCTGTAACTCCTTGACATTTTTGGGCTGGGCGTAGTCTGCTATTGCTTGGACCCGCTCCGGGTCTGGTCTCACACCTATTGAGCTCACCACAAAACCCAAAAATTGCATTTCTATGTGGAAAAAAGCACACTTGGAAATTTTAACTGTCAGTCCTGCTATTTGTAACCGGTCTAGTACCCTCTCAAGGTGGTCTAGGTGCTGGGAAAAGGAATCCGACATAATCAATAGGTCGTCAATGTAGGTTACCAGAAATTGGCTGAAATCATCTCCAAAAACCTTTTCCATTGCCCTTGTGAATGCACTCACTGCTGTTGAAATTCCAAAAGGAATTGACGTGAATTGGTAGGTTTTGGTCCCCACCATAAAACCTGTATATTTTTTGGCAGAGTTGCCCAGGGGTATTTGCCAATAAGAATGTGATAAGTCCATTTTAGAAAGATATTTTTTACCACTTATCCTGGATATGATATCCTCTATTCTCAACGGTAATTCCCTATCGGGGACTATAACAGAGTTGAGGTGCCTTGCGTCCAAGCAGACCCTGACACTTCCATCTCGTTTGACAGTTGTCATTAGGGGTGAAACGTAAGGTGTATTAGCTCTTTCAATTACTCCACATTCTTCCATTTGGCGAATTGTTTTCATCACTGCTTCTCTATGAGCAACAGGGATGGGATAAGGGCGTACGAAAAATTCATTTTTATTTTTCAACTCAATATCGTGCACATATAAATTTGTTCGACCGGGAACATTTGAAAAAACCTTTGTGTATTTTTCTAATAATTCAAAAAAAAACATTTTTTCTTTTTCAGACAGACAACAAGATGACATAATGTCACTAAAATTGTCCTCACTACCACTGTAGGTAGTAATAGGACTCGTAGAAGAATAACCCTTATTTACCAGTGCCGAAATGCTAGGGGGAACGGTACTACTAAACTCATGTAAGTATATTCTTTCAGGAACCACTACTAGTTTTTCTTCAAAATGTAGGGTTAGGTTTTTCTTTTTCAAATTTATGCTACCCTCATATTTACGAAGGAAATCAACACCTATGATAACGGGGTATGTGAGATCCGAAATAACCAAAAACTCATGAGAAAATGCCTGTTTACCCATGTCAAAAGTGATCATGGCTTGTAACCTCACTTTTTTGTGTTTGGTTTTGAAAGCACCGGCTACTCGCACTGCTTTGCACGGGAAATTTGGAATTTTCTCTTGAAACTCTGTCAATTGTGACCAGCTGTTTTCTGAAAAAGCTGAAACGTTGCTTCCACTATCGACTAAAATTGGGAGCTGGGTTCCGTAAAAAGTACCTATGACTACTGGCGATCGATCACTTGGTGGATTATGATCAAAATCACACTCCTCCAATAAATCGTCGCTAGGGTTATTCAATATGGCTCTGTGTAACATGGCCCTCACCACTGAGCCTGTTGATGAAGGTCTGTGGAGTTTTCCGAACAATCGGTATGCTCCAATTCCATGGAAGAAATGTTCTTTCTTGGAAATTCACCACTTCTAGGATAAAATTTATTATTCTTATTTTGATGAGGATGATTTGTATCATTAACCACATTTTGAGTTTTACGCTCTGTATTGAAGTAGAAATCTGCTTGGCGCAAACGCTCAATTGCCGAAAGGAGGGTGTCAGTGCCTACTAAAATTGCCGAGATGTTTGGTGGAAAATGCCAGGCAATAGTAGCTATCAATAATTGCTGGCTATAAGGGGGCTGAAGATGCTTGGCCATTGATATAGAAAAGCTTTTTTGAACTCTGAATAGGTTGAAAATGTATTACTAAATGCTTCAAACCAAAATTTAGCACTTTTTTCGAACAAGTGGCTTGCCATTAACGAAAATTCCATCATTGAGATGTTATTGACATCGATATAACACTCTAAATAATTTAAGAAATCTAAAGGATGCAACTGTCCGTCACTATCGAAATGTGGCAATAATTTAGTGGCTTTTAGATAGTCCATATTTCCCACGTGTGCACCTCTAGCTAACATCAAATTTTCATTACAATTTGGATCAAAAGCATTTCTAAACCTAGGGAAATTTTGACAGTTGGGCTCTAAGATATTGCTCGAAGGTGCGTTTACGTACTGTCTATTAGAATATCTAAATTTATCTGGGATATTTTTAAATAAATTTTGATCATATAACACATTATCCCCTGTATATGTGAGTGGCCGAGTACAGCTCAGAGGAACGTTCTGGTATTGGTTATTTGACGCCACATTTCTTTCTGTAATTTGATGACATGAATTGAAATTTGGTAAGGTACGAGGTGTTCTATTGAAATGACTGTTACGGTAATCTTTAGCAGTTGACAACTGTTCCTCTGTTCTGTTTTGTTGCCCTATCCCTAAGCTAGTAGTTATATTTCTCTCATTATAATGAACATTATCTAAAGCTGTTGCACCCAGTGACTGCGTCATCGTTGTTTCTACTGATGAGTGTTCCCTGGATGATGAAACGTTTTTTTCAGGTGTGGCTGACTGAATAGCACTAGTTTCGACAGTTGGGAGTGGTAATAATGGAAAATGGTTACCTTGGTTTTCCTGTGTGTGACGAGGAATTGCCCCCATTTCTACTTGGCGATTTCTCAAATTATATATTCCGGCAGTTGGCGTTTTATCCAGGACCATCCTGAGGTTTGCTCCTAGTTGGTCGCCAGATGCAAAGGATCTCGTTATCTCAGGGTATTTTTGGGGTCTTGGGAGCAAATAAAAATGACCTGGATCCGGTTGGCTTTGCCGATTTATTTGAGTGGTCAAGAAGGTGCTTGGCACGTGTGGCTCCAATGAAAATATCAGATTTTGTAGACAGCTAAAACTATACAAATGTGTTAATACTCAGGGTGTATTTTAGGAAATAAAGTTATATACCCCTGAAACAAACTGATTTAAAACCTACCTATTCAAATGCAGGCACACCATACGAAATATGAGCTATGGCTTATATTTGTGGATTAAAACCAAAAGCATTTAGAATTATTTGAGCTATCTTAAATAATTATATTTGGAACGTGTCAATGGCAAACACTTATTTCTCACTGGAAACCGGATTTATATTTCGCATAAAATAAACGATATTGCAAAAAAAGCGTAGATAGCGTTTTTTTACAATCCCTCCAAAGGAATGCGCTCAATTCACGAGAAACGAAATTTATTCGCAATTACTGACCTTTAGGATATGCAACCATCCATACTCACGGACGGCATAAAGATTGCCTAACGCTAATTTATGACAAAAGTGACGCCATACTTCATACCTACCTTACCACAAATAAAATAATGCGGACGACGCAAATGGTAAACAAAACAACCGATAAGAAAAAAAAGGCAGTATACTAATAAAAAATATCTGTAAATAACAGACGATACAAAAAAGGACAATGGTTTCGTCACAATATATTGAGTAGAATATCATTCTTACGTAATTTAAAAAGTGTCAGACGCTTTCCATAGACCAGAATTTTTGTCAAACGCTTTAAAGCTCCACAAATTATTCAACAAATCATACATAAAAATCATCCACACAAATTTAAGTTAAGTAACTCTTATTTTTAGTAACCTTTCTCACCTCTGGTACCTGCCCAGGTGTCACAGAGCAAACTCCACAATCACGCAGGTATTGAAATTACATGAGACACCACTCAGATGCTGAGTATTCATCTTTTCAAAAATAAGTTGTCTGAATGCCCTGGGATTTTACTCATAAGGAAATCTTAACAAAATCTTTTATTTACCAAAATTCTGTTTTCTTTTAAATTTCTATTTGAACAAAAATCGTCCCAGAGTCGAAGCCGTTTCCAACCGACATGGCTAACCCTAGTGTGATGCGTCTGCTCTGTTTAAAAAAAAAAGGAAAAAAAATTGTTGCAGACGAGATTTAAACTCGGAGCTCCGGGGTGGTAGCCAACTCAACTCAACTCAAATTGTATTTATAATAACTGTGATTTACATACATACAAAGTCTGAACTATACACATAACAATTATTTTCATCCTTCTTCCTAACTGTCGCGAAAGAGAGAAGGATGAATCAGGACATGAGCCAGTTGTTTGCCGAGCGATGAACCGTTGCCAATCCATCCCTCGGTTGCAACGCTAAGCCGAACCTTGATCTCCCCTGAGAGAGATACTTGAAACGGCCCCCGCGGTGTTTGCGGGCGGGTCCATGTATACTCCGAGACTAAGGTCGATGATCGGGCACAATCCACGCCACCTGCAGAGCTCATGCGTGGGTTTGGTGTTATTCTAAACAGATATTGGACGACAATGATCATTGAGGTGGGCAGTATGATGTAACTCCCGAAAAAAGCTCACTGCAAAAAACTGGGTAATGAAAATGGTCTTACTTTTCCTGATTGCCCCTTATGGGACCGGTTCTTCGAAACGTTCCAGGAATAAATCCAGAGCTTGGTAGATAAGTCCCCCGTGTCTACGGGGGGCATTATCATGCACCCTGATGCGAGTGAGATAGCTTGTTAGCGGGCTTTTGGGTAAAAAGTGTTTATAGAAGTTGTAAGACAACTTTCTAATATATGTCGGAACTGAGTCGACGCCACTAATCTCCCGAAGGGTGATCAGCCGAATGTACCTATCACTATTTGTGATTATACGGAGCACCTTGTTCTGCATCATGTCCAGCTTTCTTTAGAAGCGTAGGGCCCAGGCTGCAGAACACAGGACAAGCGTACAACATTGCAGGACGTATTATCTGCTTATAGAGCAAGAGCTTATTCTCTAGACTCAGTTTTGAGTTTCTGGCTATTAGAGGGTAGGTTCGCGTTATGGCAGCCCCCGCCCTCTGAGTAGCCAGATTGATATGTCTTTGGAATGTCATACGCTTGTCGAGCTGTACCCCCAGGTATCTCACAGTGTTCGACTCTCTCACGTACCTGTCCTTGATTCTCACCCCACGAGGAAGGAGTCTTGAGAAGACTCGTCTCCTCGTGCAATTGAGAATCTCAGTTTTGTCCGTGTTTACCCTAATCTTATTCTTCTCTATATACGGCACGATCTCCCCATCAAAATAAATTTGGATCTTCTGAGCAGCGACCACGCTTGAGAATGAATGCGCGTATAAGGCGGTGTCATCCGCATATATCGCAGCACTCACTCTCTCGGATCGGGGAAAATCATGAGTATATAGAGAATATAAGGGGGGAGATAAGCACGATCCCTGTGGGACACCCGCTTCGACCGTGCACCCAGACGAAAAATTGTTGTTCACTCTTACCACAAAAGATCTGCCTGTGAGGTACGAATCAATCAGTCTCACTGTATTTAAAGGCATGCCTGCCCTTGACATCTTGCTGACAAGACCCTCGACCCAAACAGTGTCGAAGGCCTTCTCCATATCCAGCAGCACCATGACTGTGTTGAGTCCTTGATTAAAGGCTTCCTTCACCCCGTGCACAATTCGGAATACCTGCGAAGTCGTATTGTGACCTTTTCGGAACCCGAACTGCACGTCCGGGATGAGTTTCAGCCTCTTCTCAAGAATCAACAGCGTTTTGAGGATGATTTTGTCCACCACTTTAGCAATCGCGCTAAGCAGTGATATAGGTCGGTAGCTGGATAGCTGATGCTTATCTTTGCCAGGTTTTAGGATCGGTATTACCACAGCTTGCTTCACCCTAATAGCACCATGAAGTCCGATGGTAATCCATAGGACATCCTCTCAGGACATTCGGGACGTCCTTAGGATGTACAAAATTGGTACCGCGGACGTCCATTGGACATCCGTGGAAAGCACCAATGTCTCGACTTCTCACCAAAATTGGACGTTCTATAAGGATATCTAATGGACATCCATCTGGGATGTTAATCGGACGTCCTCGAATTACATCAATCGAAAGTACATCTTGGACGTCCTTAGGACGTGCAATATTGGTACGTCCTTAGGACGTGCAGTATTGATACCGCGGACGTCCATTGGACATCCGTGGGAAGCACCAATGTCTCGACTTCTCACCAAAATTGGACGTTCTATAAGGATATCCAATGGACATCCACCTGGGATGTTAATCGGACGTCCCCGAATTACATCAATCGAAAGTACATCTTGGACGTCCTTAGGACGCGCAATATTGGTACGTCCTTAGGACGTGCAGTATTGGTACCGCGGACGTCCATTGGACATCCGTGGGAAGTACCAATGTTTCGACTTCTCACCAAAATTGGACGATCTATGAGTATATTCAATCGACATCCACCTGGGATGTTCATTGGACGTCCCCGAATTACATCAATCGAAAGTACATCTGGGACGTCCTTAGGATGTGCAGAATTATCACATATGTTTGTTCCTACATCTCTTTCAGGACTAAGATTATGATATTGTTGTGGATTACTGGAGATAACAATTTGGATGGAACCAGATTTACTTACTAGGTAAGCTCAGCACTCTCCCAGAGTCATTCAATTCGGTTTTGTACATGTTTAAAGGATACACACAACTCTACTCATCTTACGGAAACATCTTTTTCAAAACAGTGTTGAATAGGTTAGTAATAACTATTGAATAGTATAACAAAACTTTTATTTTGATTAAAAGATATAACTGCACTGAATGAACACAAAATAACTTACAGAACAGTCACTAAACTAATTAATCACAAAAGACGATAGAAAAGCCGCCATAGCTGGTAAATACTCAACAATTGTATGTCAATTCGTCAACACTTCACTTGAACACAGAACACAGAACACAAAACACAGAAAACAACTTTATGCACGGAATCCATACATAGAGGAATTGTTCGGTTTCAATCCGTATACGAACTAGAGAGACAAACATAAATTTTTTATTTTCATAGTTGTGAAACAGTGAATCTTATTGGCAAAAGCACAAACTCGAGAATATGGCCCCTGATTACCTCAATGATAGTGAAAAGGGTTTTATTTCAGATGGGTTGTTTTCGCTGTAATGTTTAGCCCTATTGTAAATATGCGATCCATTTTATACCTCTTCTGTAAAACCACTAGCTGGGATGTATTCTTTGGATGGATGCACCTAGGAAACATTCCGAAAAATGTTCAATCCAGGACATCCCAAGGAAGTCCTCGCTGGGACATTTTCTGAAATTCACTGATTGGGATGACGTCCGATGTACATCCATCAAGGACGTTCCAGAATGTTCCCGTACCAGGACCACCATAGGAAGTCCTTTTGAAGACATGCCAAATACATGCCAACCAGGACATCCAATGGATATCCTAGAAAATTCTACAAAATATATCCGAACCAGGACATCCGAAGGAAATCCTCGCAGGGAGATATTCTAAGATTAACCAATTGGGACGTCCAATATTCATTCATGCGGGATGTTCCTAAATGTCCCGTACCAGGACAACCATGGGACGTCCTTTCAAAGACATGCCAGAATACTTACTAACAAGGACGTCCGATTGATGTCCTAGTTAACATTACAAAATATATCCAACCCAGGATATCCCAAAGACGTCCTCGCAGAGACGTTTTATACGATGTACCGATTGGGACATCCATAGGAAGTCCTTTGGGGAAATTAATGAAAATGCACTGATTCGGACGTCCCATGGACAATGATTTTAAGTCCCGGACATTCGGACATGATTTGTACCAAATAGGGACGTCCCTGGGACATAGTGTGCTATTAGGGCAGACAATCTGGGTAGTACTGCCATCTGAGGATGGCGTTAACAATGTGTGGCAACTGCATCAGAGTCTTGCGCGGGAGGTTCTTGAGCAGAACTGTATCGATACCATCTCGGCCAGGCGCCTTACGTACTGGAAGTCATTCAATAACCTCCAGCAGCTCCTCACTGTTAACCATTACTCTGGCGAACAGATCAGGGCCCAACGGGAGAGCAGGAGTCTCTTTTAGGCAACCTACGCGTCTTGAGCACTCCTCTTGCTCCTCGTTGACATCTGGCGTCCTTTTATGAATGCTGCTGAAATGCTCTCCAAACAGTTTAGCCTTCTGGGGATCCGTCACTGCCCGAACGTTACCCCTCTCTATGGCTGGCACGGGTTCAAAACGCTTATGAATACGCTTTGACATGCGCCACAGAGAGTTGTCTCGAACGTCCAGTGACTCCAGTTTATCTTGCCACACCTTGTCAGTGTTTGCCGTCGAATCATTTCGTTTATTTCCCTCCCAATAAGGAGCATATTCTCCTTATGGACAGGGTTACCGATTCTTTGCAAGCGTTTCCGGGTAGCGTTCTTCTGTTCGATCAGCCCCTTAACATGGGGTGGCAGGACATTCCGGTCTTCCCTAATCTCGATCTTCTTGGTAGTCTCATCTCTCGCTTTCTGGATTTTCGATATCAGAGTCTGGGTTTCACCTTCAATGTCGTCCCGACTAATTTGGCCTTTGATTTTTGTTAGCCTATTTAAGCGCCTGCGGAACTCGGTCCAGTCAGTATTCTTATAGTCGAACAGGAACCTAGCTATGCTGGCCCGGCCCCCGCTCTTCAACTCGAACATGACCGGCTCGTGATCCGAAGTTAGTTCATGCACAACCTTGAGGTCTCCCAGATCTCTGACATTTTTATTTATTACCAAGTCGATCGTGGTAGGGGTGGATCCATTCCAGGAGTAGTGGGTTGGCTCTTCCGAGTGTACCACTACTGCCTCGCTGTTCAGAGTGTAGTTTAGCAGCACTTCGCCGTTCTGGTTGGTCTGAGTGAAACAATTCCACTCAGGTCGCCTCACGTTCAATTCCCCTATCAGTAGTACTTTGTGTCCAGTGTTGCACAGGTTGTCCAAATCAAGATGTAATAACCTCTGAATTGGGGCGTTATATACTGCGAACACACAGGTTCCGTCCTTCAGCTCAACACCGACGTGCTCGATGTTACTCCTTCGGGCCGGAATCACTTTGTGCGCCACCCCTGCCTTGACAAGAATAGCTACACCACCTCCCCTCACTGCGTTAGGGCGATCTGCTCTAATGGTGGTAAATCCCTTCAGTTTCAGTCTATGGTCCTGCCGGAGATGAGTTTCGGAAATAAACATAAGGTCAACCTTGTGTCTACTAATGAAGTTAATCAAAACTGGAAGCTTATTATTAACCCCATTAGCATTAAGCATGCACGCCTTTAGTGGCATTACATGTTGTATAGCTCTGCATTACCCAGGATAATCACGGCTGCCGTGAGCTATTCCAGGGGTGATCTTGCCTTAGCTAGTGCCTCGATGAAGTCGTCCAAGACTCTGTATAGCCCATCTATGTTGATGAGCTCACTGATTTGGTGGATTCTACCCGTAACCGATCCTAGCCTCGCGAGTTTAGTGCCCAGACCAGGAGGATCATTGTTTCGGCCTTGTGCTGGCTGTGAAAGTGGTGGAGAATGTGGAATAGGTGGAGCATCTGGGTTTGCTTCAGGTCTTCGTTGCTGGCTTCCTGATGGGAGGCTGCTCTGCCCTTGGCCTCTGTTCAGCTGGCGATTATTCCATGCATTTTCATTTGGTGTTGGAGCCGGTACATATCGTTTTGGCTCAGGTTTGGTTCTCCTGGATTCGATAAATTCTATTCGGTCTTTGTAGACAGGGCACTCCACACTGTTGGCCGGGTGGAGTCCCTCGCAGTTGGCGCATTTCGCTGGTATGTCTGTCGGCTTCCAGCAGGTATAAGTAAGGTGCTCTTCAGCACATTTCAGGCATCTCACTGCCCTTGCACAGTTAGTGGCAGCATGACCCCACCTCTGGCATCGATGGCACTGAACGATATCTCTCTCGTTTCTTTTCAGTTCCCACGTGATGCGGACACTCTGCAACACTCTTATATTTCTCTGAAGGAAGCTGAGAAGTACTTCCTTTGGAGTTGTGACCAGGAAGATAGGTCTACCCCTAGATCTGATCTGTCTGAAATCAATAATCTCCACCCCATATATTTCTTTCGCCTCCTTGATCAACTCTTCCTTGTCAACTTCGGTATTGAGACCTCTCAGTACAAATGCATGTTTCCTTACATTTGACAAGGTGTACGTATGGTACTCTGTACCCTCCTTGTCCGACATGGCTTACATTTTTATGTGATCGGTCTCAGTACCAGCGAAAATTTGAGTCTGCTTACCAGTGAGTCGTACCTCGAAATCTGCCTCCAGTTCTTTTCTGATCATGCCATGTGTCTGCCTATCCATAGGCAACAGTCCCTGCATGATGATTGATGGAGGCCTCTTGATCTGTTTTGGGGGGGGGGGGTTCTTTACTCGCCTGCTTTTTAGTAGCTCCTTTAGGTGGTTTCGTTATTGTTTGAGTAGTGGGGGATTCTTCTTCACTGAGTTCAGTGAATCTGTTTGCAGTCTTGATTTTTTCTATGTCTGATGGTTGTCTTGGTTTGACCGTTTTTCTCGGACTTCTGTACTGCTCTTTGTCCAGAAGTGCTGGGTATTCTTCTCTGTGTTTAGTGGGTGTCTTAAGCGCTGCTTTTGCATTAATCAGCTTCTCCATCTCCTTCCTGAACGGTTCTCTACAGGTCTCCAGTAGTGTCTGTCTTACTGATTTTCTTATGAACATGTCGTTTATTAGACTTTTCGGAAGGTTAAGTATATTTACAGGGTTTTCAGTGAGGTGATGGACTATCTCTGCTTCTTGTTCATCAACCTTACTGCTAACCATCAGGTTGATCTCATCTATCCTGTTCTGGATTGATTCGAGAGAGCTTTGAGTATGTTCATCTCTCGATCTCGTCCTCCTCTGTTGTGGGCTTTGAATGGGTTTCCTTTCCTCTTCCGAACTTGATGAGCTGGAATTCCTTTGTAACGATATTTGCTACTAGTTTTCTCTTCTGTTCTTCTCTTTCATGTAATTCGTATTCTTGCCTCGTGAGTTTCTCTTCTATAGATTTTTGCCTCGATTTCATCTTTTTCAGAGCCTCTTGGAAGCCTTCCATTCCTGGTGGAGTCGGAATATTATTTTTCGTCGAATTTGGGTTTTCTTGGATTTTGGTGCAAAGTCCATCTTTCACCACACTTTCCGAAATTTTATCCACACCTTCCATTCCATTCGCTACATTTTTTAGAGCGTTTACCACAGTTCCCATTTTGTTCGCCACACTTTCCATATATGGTATGTTCTCCACACCTTCCATTGCGTTCGCCACACTTTCTGAACCGTTCACCACACTTTCTGAACCGTTCACCACAGTTCCCAATTTGTTCCCCATACTTTCCATATTTGGTGAGTTCTCCACACCTTCTATTTTGTTCACGACAGTTTCCATTTCCTTCTCTGCACTTTCCATTCTATTCACCACACTTTCGGTTTTTCGAAAGTGTTGTGAATAATTTTCTATTTTGTCGAAGTCTTCAGAGAGACTCTTGGATACATTTTTACGTTCTTTAGTTGGATGATGTTATGCAATAATGGGTCAAGCCACAGTCAGCTAGTTTCGTAAAAAATATCAAAATAGTTTGGCAGATCATGGAATGTGGTTCAATACTATCGTCAGTGGATGGAGCCCTCTTACATTTGCGGGTTGACTTATTTTTGCTTATTGTAGAATAACACTTTGGCTATTCCAATGACTGATAGCTCAATTATTAAAAAATGTGGCTTGACTCATTGTTGCATAACACCATCCAGTTTTCCCCACACTTTCCATTCCTGAGATACTTGCACTTTCCATTTCTGTTGTGATTTGGTCTGCCCAGTTCGCGTTCTGTTGCGGGTCCATTTCGTTTGCGCTCTTATAGGACCATACGTCCCACGCTCTCTCATTTTTATTTACAAGATTAGGCATATATCGCTTCAGCGACTGGCTGGCAGCTTTCTCAATGTCGGTGGCCGTCCCGATTGTGGCTAATCTTGCAGGAGTCGGACGTCCTCCGCTATCTGTGTGTACTTGTGCTTCTACGCGAATCGAGTTATTTTCGATGGGAATCATTTCGATCGTTCTTCCGGAATGGAACGTGTATTACTTCTTCTTGATAAGTTCAAGTTCCTCTTGTCTGAATGGTTTAAATTCGGCCTTTCTCTGAGCTGAAGTATTTTGGAAACTGTCGGAAATTTCTTTGAGTGGCTGGGGGATCCAGATTGGTTGCTCATACTGGGTGTTCTTAATGTGTTGGCCGCTTTTCTCAGCTGGCTGAGATGTTTTCAGTACCAAGTCTTCTTGTATGATGATTTTTGTAGGAGAGATATTCATTACACTTCCCAATAATTCGGAAGTGTCGTGAATTATTGGGAAAGTGTTGCGAACCTGATGTTTCACGTCCACTACGCCCCCTGCTTCATCATTTCTCACCAAGAAATCTTGGAAAGTGTCGTGAACGATATTTGTCTGATTTTTCGGAGTCTTATCGGAAGTGTGGTGAATGTTTTGCTCTGCTACATTTATAGAAGTTTTATCGAAAGTGTGCTGAACACCCGACATAGTTTGATTCAACTCCTTTACTATAACTGTAGCAGTTCCGATGGTGTCGGATGGCTCCAGAAGAGCATTCTTGTTGTCTGTGATGACTTTCGCGGAGGCGTGGCCTATTTCGTCAGTCGTCGCGATGGGGCTGAGCGAGTTTCTGTCCATGTCTTGGGCATCATCCTCTGGGGTGCTGCATTTTTCGGGCTGGTGGGCCGGTATAATGTGCGCATGTTCTTTATCACTCAGCGTTTCAGAAGATGAGTCCCAGATTTTAAATGACTTCTCCTAGGCTTCAGATGGGATGTTCGATGGGGTGTTGTCCTTGCGTGGAATTATATGCTCAGGTTTTGTTGCGATAACATCATTTTGGTTCACCATACTTTCCATTTTCCGAACTACTTTAAACTCAGAAGGTGGTATTGCAGAATTTTCATCCTCAACCCTGCCCCCACTTTTACTTGTGCAGTCAGACTCACCCATTTCGATTTCAGTAACAAGGATAACTGGCACTTGTATTGATGAGTCTTTCTCCTTCTTCTTTTGTTTTTTCTCTGGCTGGGATCCTCCAGAGGACGCAGTTGTCGAAGCGGAGGAAATACTTATGCTCTCGGTCTCGTCTTCGGTTGGCTTCGTGAGTCCACATGTAGAGGGTGATTTATTGTACACAGGGGTTTTTTAAAGTTCGTCAGATAGGAGAAGTGTCATTTCACTTGGGGTAAGTGTCTGTTTGCACTGGGTGGGCTGCTCGGAGGAGGAAGGTTTTGTAGCCTTCTCCGATGATGACGACTTCTTCGAATTTTCAGAGTCGGATCTCTTGGGCTTTTCTGTGGGCATCTTCAGCCTGGAGGAACTTCTAGTGTGCTTCCTCTTCTTGGTATCTGTCTCGCTTCCTGAGGTGAGCGCTTTGTCAGAGACCTTCAGGTACTTGGATGGAGCTCTTCCCCTTCCCGCACACGGCCCCACACTTGGCTGAGGTGGGTTTTTGATGTTTTTGGCTCCCCCAGAGCAGGAAACCTGCTTGGAGGAGCCATCCGGTGTTAATTTGCTCGAAATCTCACTAAGACCTTATCGACTTGGATGGCTAGTACACTAAGGGTCACAATCGCTAGGTTGCGCGTAAAGGTTGCGTATACGGTACCTACGATGAAAGTGCGTCCGTTCCAAACGGCGGATTGAAGCACACTCGGGTGGTAGCCAGATACTCTGTCCACTGATCCACCATGGGTTGTAGAATCATTTCTGTAGACTGGCAATTCAACTAAATGAGTAGTGTTTTTACGTACCTTGATTCCCTAATATCTGAAGAATGGTCATCTGGACAAGCTAGCAGGTAGGCATGCGAACATAGTACATACCAAAACTACTCAGTCGTACACATTTCGTTCTTTCGACCGAAATAAATGTTTCAATTTGTACACATCCGGAAGCCATTTGCTGAAACAGCAATTATTTCATAATTCTGCGGGAGCTATAAACATCTGACTCGAAAGTAAAACGAGAGGAATTTAATAATTCAAATAAAATGTAGTCTGGTGGTACGTCCAGGTGTCGTATTTGATAATAATCTGGATGCGTCTGTTGACATTCTTAGGCGGGCGTTCAAGATCGTCTGGATGCTGTGTCTGTACTGGAAGGCACACTGCCCTCATGCGAAAGGCAGAACAGAGGCGTAGCTTCAGCTATATTGGCCATTTTGCTAGTTCGTCCTATGAGTGGGCCTAGCTTCTGCCTTGCAGCTTTAGCTAATTTTAGTCTCCGGGTGATCGCCGCCGAAGGGTGAGCTTTTAGGTAAGCCCTAGATATACGGCTTTGTCTACTTAGGGAAATTGTTGGCTGTTCATGATGGAATGCCTGTCTGGTTTCGTACGTAATCAAGATTGCCATGATCTTCATCGGGTTTAGACCTCTTCCGAAATGATGAGAGACATTTACAGTTCTCAAATGATGCCTGCTTTCTGACTACGGAAAAGAAGAAAGGTACTAACGTCCTAGACAAGAACAAACTTTGGTTCAATCTGATATTCAAAGAATTCCTATTCATCCAAGCTACCAGCGCCTTCAGTCAGTCAAGCGCAGAAATAAATAATGAATAAAGAACTCTATTCGATAACAAGACATTTCTAGCAGAATACGAGTGGTAAAAACCTCTATACCTATTTACCTAGTTCCGAGAATTGTTGATTATTCTTTTTCGTAATCACGAAGAAGACATTTGTTCAGAACCGTAAATGTCTCTCAATAAATACAGGGTGATGTAATTTTCAACTTCATAAATAATCAACTATCTGAATGAAAATGCAAATTTTCACTTTCAGATTTTTTCTCTCAAGTTATATAACGTCTTTCTCAATATCTATCAGATGTAGTTCAATGTCCAGCGTGGCTTTTGCAGGGGAAGTAGTTGTTTTCTGTTAAATATTACAAAAAAGTAACTTCAATTTTATCGTAGGGTTTTTCCATTTCCAGAGGAGTCATGTATTGATTCAACTTCCAATTGAGAATGTTTCTCTTTAAAATATGGATGAACTTATACATGAATACATGATTATAACACCTTGACTATTATCCAGTAAGTTAACCTATTGGGCGGCTTTCGTATACGCGAACAACTTCTCACTACCCTATTTGGATTTGTTTCAGTTTGAGGCTCTCCATCAAAATCACCACTTCATTATTACTTCAAAGAAGATGAATTACTTTCATTACCATCCACATTTGACTCAATTGAATTTGAATTATTAATATTCACTAATGAATTAGTATTTCAACTATAAATAACATCGAAATTCCTCTGATTAGTACTTCCACACTGATAATGATAGATAGGGCTCATGGTTAATAAATATTTGTTTGGATGCCTTCCATTTACAATTAATAGAGAAAAGAAGATTTTGTTTTGTATTAGGTAATTTTCTTCAATATTAATGAATGCGATAATATAATTTACTAACAAAAAATAAATAGTTTGTTTGAGGTCGATATGTTTATAATTAACAATTTAAATGCATTCTTAATGATATTACTAAAAATTTATTCATTATTGATTTCAAGTTTATTTGAAGAGAATAGGTCATAGTTCCAGATAATAAATATTCATTGAAAATACCGCGCTGACCATCATCACAAAATCTTCGCGATAGCTGCCGTGGTTGGGCTCGCTGATGGGCCACGCGTCACGTCGTACGTCGGGGTTTCGTGTTTACAGGTCTATTCACTATCATTTAACGATATCCTTTATTATATAACGACAAAATCACAGAATCGTATTCACTATCTGTTTCTTCATCGTTATATAACGATAAATAGTTGCCAAAACATCGCTGAGCAGACGACACCTATTTGGCTGTCATAACTGTCAACGATAATAGATGTGTTAAAAATAATTCTTATCCATCCTCTGCGAAATTTAAATTGTAATCAAACTGAAATTGATCACTTCATGCAGGACATATTGATTGTAATCCTGGAAGAACTGCGAAGAAAGTATTATGATGATAATTTTGAGGTGAAACGAATCAGGTATCTGTTGTTCCGAGAGAGTGGAACCAGAGATTCAATGAGTATTTTTTGAGTAATATCAGCAACCCTTTCAAGACTCTTGAAGAAAATTTTCAGAAAGAATAGTCAGAGAACTGGCTTGGAAGTTATTTAACGAAATGAGCGTTCACTTTGCAATGTCCCGCAGGAACACGAGGATTCCTCCTGTTATACAAATGAACAAAAAATTGTGAATTTCCATTCTGTAACCAATTGCACATTTTTCTCATAGCATTGCATATTTTTTGCCCATGGCAATTACTAGAAGTCTATGGCAAAAGATAAATCTTGTGCCATGTCCCAGTCTTCTGTAGGCAGGTGTATTTTTGAAACATTCGAAATATTGCACGATGTATCAGAAATATTGGTTGATCATTTGGCCCTCAATCATAAAATTTTCAACAGAGCTGTTCGGTTTGGCTGTTAGGAGGTCCCAAGTTTCTTGGAGAATTGATGGTTTGCTTGGTTCATACCTGTACTTGTACGAACCAAGTGTTTTTTTCCAATTGTTGCCCATATAATAGTTTTACTACGACTTTTCTTACAATTTCATGATATTTTAATAGTTGATTCGGATTTTCAAATAATATACTACAAGCCCATATAACAATTTGGGGGGGTCATTTGATCCAGGATGAAACATATTCAGAACGATGCTGCTATATGCAAAAATAACTTTAGGCATTATGCCGTCAATTCAATTGGTGGTGCAAATGACTATAATAATAATAATAATAATAATAATCATTTTTCATCCGAAAATATGCTTTTCCGACAAAATATTCTTGTACGGCAGTCCTCACGTTGATGGTATATTATCAAATATTAATCTCCTAGAACCTACTCCCGTACAAAAATAATGGGAACGGAAGCCAGAAAAAAATTTCAATTTCTGAAAATTAAAAAAAAAACCTGGATTCCGGTCCCATTGTTTTTGTACGGCAGTAGGTTCTAGGAGATTATTTTCTCATATTCTACCAACGTGAGGAATGCCGTGCAAGAATATTTTGTCGGATATTCAGATCTTCAGATGAAAAATTATTATTATCATTATTACAGTCATTTGCACCACCAAGAATCGACGGCATAGTGCCTAAGGTTATTTTTTCATATAGTAGCATCGTTCTGAATATGTTTCATCCTGGGTCAAGTGACCTCCCCAAATTGTTATATGGGCTTGTAGTCTATAACTGACACCGACAGTTTCAAAACTTGGTTTTTATCAATCATTCAATCACAAAACATGAATTTACGTGTACTAGCCATCTTAAAAATTTAAATTTGTCGTTATTTATTTGGTAACAACTGAAGCCGTAACGACAGTCTTCACAGAATACGAATTTTTGAATAGGGAATATGCCAGTGATTCAAATTTACTTGATTTTTTCACCTTATATAGTTTATTGTCTTGAAATTACACCTAAATCATTAGTTTATCATTTAGTTTGTATTCAACTCCATAAAACTTCATTCAAAAAGTGCATAATGAGCGCGCGGAATTCAAATTTGCGAAACGCATCACCATGGGTCGAAACGAAGAATGACGTCACATGGCACGTTATGAAATTTATCTGTTCATACTCATACTGTGCTAGTCGTCTTTCATAGAAAATTTGTTTTTACTTATATATTTGTAGTGTTTTCCATTACATAGTGCGATTTTGGTCTAGTGACAATTGTAAATTATCAAGAGTAATGACTGAAAGCGGTTTTGTCATAGCACAATCCGACAATACCTGAACTGATAAGTAGTAATAGTTTATCAAATGATAGTTTTCCTCTTGTAATTTGGGTGAGGCAGGTATATACAAAACATTTATGCATACAAAACTTACTTCTGATCAATTCACTTCATGTTAACTATCGAAATACAGTTTACTCACATTGAAATGATCTTCACAACAATGTAAATGTGATATTGGAGATACTTCGCCTCTTCTCATGACCTTACACTATTGTTTATGTATTTTCGCATCTCTTGGATCAGAAAAAAATACTTTACTTGGTGTACTTATAATTGTGTTTTGACATTCCGGTACTAGCCAATACCTATAAAATGGTTTTTTAGCATTTTCCATTATCGTAATAGCGATTAAAACTGCAAATCCCTAACCAAAATAATAAATGTCAATAGTGTCAATGGACATAACTATGAAAAGGCTCGTTCATTGAAGACTGCTTTAGTTGATCGAGATCATTAACACATATGTTTATCTCTCTCTCACAGTTGTACTGCATTTGTCTTACTCTTTTATAAAATATCAACTTCAAGCAAGTAGAGCAATCAGAGTACGTCTCAACGAACGACACTGAAAAAGAACAACACTATTAGCGCCATGTGACGTCATCCACAGCGCGCGAAAATGGAGGCGTTCAAATATGTCAAATTCAATCGGTATTTTATATATTATTTTAAAATTTAATTCCAAGACTTTTAACCGTATTTATAGTTTTTACCATGTAGTAACGAAGTAAAAAATTGATTAAACAAATAAAAGAATTATGCAAATTCCCTATTGTCGTTTAGGTTGTCGTAATCGCAAATTGAACTATAATCGTTAATCAACGACTCGTTGAATAACGACTTTTTAGAGAATAGACCTGTGAGTCGCATGTTGTAATTATTTATTTTTTGTGTGATTGAAGTGTAATTATTCAAAATCAAACAATCTCTTCATAGTTACAGAAGACACAATAACACTAGTTTTATAACTATTATATGCATGGTTTGTTTATCTATTCTCAAACATAATACAATTATAGATTTGTTGGAAGATGACCCTGTTTCAAGATCTTAATAGTTTAACCCTGTATGTGAATTCAATTGATGTTTGAAGTTATTTTGAAGTTGTTACTGAGTTTTGTCAAATAATTAAAAAGATTAAAAGTCACAGCAGATTTATTTTTTGATTTTATTCATTCAACTGAGATGACGAGTTGAAACACTGCATACAAACTAACAGGTTATGGGCCCAGTGCTATAATTAGAAGAGTTTTACTGACGAGGACTGTTGTAAAATAAATCTAAGTAGAAGACTAAGACGTAGTCAACAACATTCAGTATGGATGATTTGAAAGTTGAAAAGTTAAACTCGGAGAACTACAGATATTGGTCAATGAGAGCCCAAGGAATCCTGGAAATGAAAAACCTTTGGCAAGCTGTTGATCCTGGATTTGACGACGAAGAATTGAAAAACAGAGACAACAAAAAACTAGATCACAGTGCAAAATCTGTTTTATATCTACTGGTAAATAATGACAGCCTTGACGACATTATGGATTGCAGAACATCTACAGAAATATGGGAAACACTGAAGAAAATCCACAATTGGCATGGTTTGCTTTTGTTGAAAGATTTCATAAATACCAGCCAAAACGTCCGACGAAACGATCAATCAATATCTCAATAGACGAAACGGATTATATCATAAAGTTAAGAATGCCGGATTTGAATTTAGTGAACTCAATACGAACATTTATCTAGAAACTTGAGAGCCGATGACGATGACTTAAATATGTGTAATTTGAAGTCAAAACTGTTAGAGGAAGAAAGACGAATTGAAAACAAGTTGAAGGAAGACAAAAGAGTCAATGAAGCTAGAGCATTGATGACACAGAGAAGAAATACAACTCACAAATGTGAACAATCCAAACCAAGCCGAGGGAAACCATCATATCACGATTCTGGTTCTAATAGAAACAGAAGAGAACAGAATTATCATAAAGATAAGAAAAGTTTTTCGCATGAGTATTTGAGGTGCTACCGATGCCTGGAGATGGGACACATCGGAAAAAATTGTCCTCTATCAGCACAGCCAGCTGTTAGACAAGAAAGATTTCCCAATGAGAAGAAAGAATACGAAAATAATGCAAATACAAAGTTTGCTTTTAGTGCAGTCAGCAGTATCAGTTCAGAAAATGATCACCATTTATCTTATCTAGTGAACAATAAAACAATTTCGAATACATGGATCCTAGACAGTGGTTCAACTGATCATATGTCATCTCATATTGATAAATTTTCGAACTTCACTAAGAAAAGTACTATTATAGAAGTAGCAGGTGGAAAAACAATATTAGCAACAGGTTTTGGTGACGTTGATTTGATATTAGACGAAGAAAGTGGAGGAACGGAAATAACACTGAAAAACGTACTGTTTGTACCAGAACTTAAGGCAAATTTATTTTCCACAAGTGCAGCAGCTGAAAAAGGTTTGAAAGTTGCTTTCGAAGCAAATTGTTTAAAAATAATTGCTCCAAACGGAAAACTAGTTGCAAAATCAACAAAACATAAAGGTTTGCACTATATTCGAAAAATTTTATACAAAATCGGAAGAAGACGAGACATTGCTGGAAAATAAAGCAAATGAAGCTGTTTCTAAGAAAAATAATTTGTGGCACAGTCGCCTAGCTCATTTAAATATGCCAACTGTGAAGAAGATGCTAAAAGACGATGGAAATTCAGCACGAGAAAATGGTAATGACGAAATAGTTGAAGATTGCACCATTTGCTATCAAGGAAAGCTGAAACGAAGTCCATTTCCGAAAAAAAGTTTCAATAGAGAGGAAAACCCATTGCAACTCATACGTAGTGGGTCCTATCAAATCAGTTACAAGAAACTTCAAAAGCCTACACCGACGCAGATTGGGGATCAAATGAGACTGACAGAAAGTCGTTTAGTGGTTATGTTTTCACGATTGGAATTGGAGCAATAAGCTGGTCCAGCCGAAAACAACAGTGTGTGGCCTTGAGTACTGTGGAGTCCGAATTTATTGCTCTAGGCGAAACTGCCAAAGAGTACATATTTCTGAAAAAACTTTGTCATGAAATTTCTGAAGATATTCATTTTGGAGATTGTTATCCCATCCATATTGATAATCAGGGAGCGATGAAATTGGCTGAAAATAATATCAACTCAGAAAGATCGAAGCAAATCGACTTAGGGGTTTTTCACATTAGGGATTTAATTGAAGGGAATCAGATTAGTCTCAAATACATTCCATTACGAAATAATTCAGCTGATCAACTCACTAAATCTATTACTCCTGTTATTCTGAAAGAACATTTGAACCAGTTAGGAATCGGAGATCCAGGGGGGGTGTTGGAAGATGACCCTGTTTCAAGATCTTAATAGTTTAACCCTGTATGTGAATTCAATTGATGTTTGAAGTTATTTTGAAGTTGTTACTGAGTTTTGTCAAATAATTGTAAAGATTAAAAGTCACAGCAGATTTATTTTTTGATTTTATTCATTCAACTGAGACGACGAGTTGAAACACTGCATACAAACTAACAAGATTCTGTTGTAAAAGTTACAAGTAACGCATCAGTTCACCAAGGCTGTCTCTTGCCATAATGAACCATGTTCAGGAGCTGGAAAAGTTTTTAACCAACAACAGTTTTGTGGAAATGATAAAAATATGTTAAGGTAATTTTGTATAAACGGTAAATTGATTTCAATTTCTTCCATATTGATTTTTATATTTCAGAAGGCCCATCTTGCGTCTCTATTGTTTTATTAATAATAAACAATATTTTTAATATTTTTTTTTTATTTGGAGTAAATGCTGAGGTTTTTCATTTACCATTAATGATAAAAATGTATTTATTAGATGATAATGAAATATAAAATATTGATGAACATTCTTTATTTATAACAAATAATGTTTTATTTACTGTTGATTAATCTATAGTGAGACCTATATTTATAGTAAATAAATTTGAATTAACTGTTGAAGAGGTATATTTAAATGATTTGATTGCATCATTTGTTCCCAATAAATAAACGTGTATTCCGCAATATTCGAATAAATGATTAATTAGGTGATAATTAATTTAGTTAACTATGAATAAACTGTTTTCTCAGTGCATGCAAATTATTATGTTGTGAATAACTGTATTTATTGATACTAGAAGAAAAATGTCCAATTATTTGGTTGATGAGTCTGTAGCAAAACACGCGGTAATAGTCACCTCAGGACTAGGCAACTCACACCGCCTTGTCTCATATGGTTTGTAAGCAACCGCCCGGACTATCACAGCGCATCCAACAATTATTGTTGGCGGTTTTTAGGACTCAAAAAAGCATAGAGATGAAATGTTTCTTTCCTCCCTTCGGCGTTGAGAGAAGGCTCGATTTCTGTTTAAAGCTGAACGAAGTGCTTGAACTGAGAGTGCTTTTGGTTTGAAAGACTTCATGTAGTCGAATAATTATTTGGTCTGTGCCTGCATTTATTTTAGGTCATCATTTAAATTGTATCCATGCTTGTAATGAATGAATCTATTTTAGTTTGGCATTTCTGTCCGCTACAAACACGTACAGTATTCATTAAAAGCCATTACCGGAATCCGACAGTTTCTCATTTTGAGAACCAGGTTCAAAAACCCATTAAAAGCCCTGAGGTACCACCGGGTCCATTACATCTGGCGACTTGGTTTTCCTTTGGTTTTCCTGCGAAAAAATGGTGATAGAAAACACTCCTAAGAGGTACGAGCTGAGAAGTGGTCGAAGAATGGGTTACGATATCATAAATCAAAGTATGGAAAGCAATCGAAATGAAGGTAACAATATTTCATTTAATTCACCCGTAAGGACAAACGTTGCTGTTCCGACTGCGCAAGTGACTTCGACGGTGCCACGTCCACTTATTGTTTCATCTTTGGTGGCTGTTTTTTCTGAGACACAACCCGGGGAAGCTGACTTTTCATCATTTGGAGCAACATCATTGGCTTTCTCGCGAGAAACGGACAATACCAGCCCCAAAATACAATTTAACTACACTTGAAAGTAATCTGAATAGGTTAAGTTCAGGTAATATTGATAGTATGAACAATCACAGACCAGAACGAAGGTTATATAATGATGTTTTAGCTTCAGTATATAAAAGTGAACCCCATATGCATTCACAAAGACTGCATAATAATATGTCAATTATCAACCCTAAGTTGAACATGCCAATTTATACGAAAGAAAATAATGTTCCATCCGTTTATTCGGTTAATAATCAAAATTCATAACAACAAACTTGTATACCGACTTTTCAAATGTCTAATAATTTTGCAAATACAAGGAGTATGGGTACTTACAATAATTTTGAAACAATCAAGGTACCCAATACACAATATTATTATTATCCAAGTAATCTGAATAATGAATATCCATTTTTACTGGTTACTGGAGTAAATAATAGTCAGGAAGCCAACGCTGCCTTCGAAAGAAATAATTCTGTTTTATTTCAAAATATGCAGACAGGGAACCCCAATTTGAGAACGGTACCTACTGCAAGGGACTATGTTGTTAGCAATAGGATGCATACTGTTAAAGACTTGAAATTATGTGAATCACTACCTACTTACAATAATGATGGCTCGATTCATCCACTTGATTTTCTGAACTACGTAGAAACTTTCATTGATGTTCATAACGTAGAAATCAACTTATTTTCATTGATGGTTAGCAACCGATTTCAAAATTCAGCTAAACTTTGGTTTCAAGCTTATATACACACCTTCCAAAATTATGTAGAATTTCGAACCGCCTTTCTTGAACAATTTTGGGGGGCTAATAAACAGCTGGAGGTCAAACTGAAATTGGAATCTGGGCGCTACAGGGACGGAGAAGGAACATTCGTGGATTATTTCAATAAATTCGTGGTCCTGGCAAAACATTTGTAACCCCCGTATAATTCCGAACAGCTGATCGCTACGATCACGCGGCATTTTCCGCCAAATATATCGGCGGTGTTAGTGGGTACAAACTCCCTCTTAACCGCGGTAGACCGACTCAGGCAAGCCGATTACTATTTTAATAACGACAGAAAAACTGCATCTTATGGACCTTCAAACGGTTTTAGTAATCCACCAATACACAAACCGAAACAATTTGAAATTTGAGGGACAAAAATCAAACTTTAGAAGTGATCATAACAGAAACTTTAGGGAATTCCAGAAAAAAAATATTGCAAATCTCGAAACTGCACCCTCTGTGATACCGTTCCCGGAAAACGAGAAGGATTCCCACGCACAGGCTCGAGTGTGGGAGCAATCTTAAGTAGAGCCGCAAACGTGAATAATTGTCCCCGCTCAGAATTGTTGGAAGAATGCGATTTTGACCACTCCCCAGTTGATACACGTTCGCCTGTTATTTTGGTCACGTTATATGATATAGAATTTCCTGCTATGATCGATACCGGGAGCAACATTTGGGCAATTTCTAAGTTAGTGTGGGAACAAATTTCAGACTACAGAAAAAATATACCTTATTTTCCGTGCCCGGGAACCCGGGTGGTTGAAGCGTTCAAATCGAAATTTAAAAATGTAAAGCATCATTAACTTTTTTTTCAGGCGATACAAAATTTTGTAATGAATTTCTTATTATTTCGGACCTGTCTTATCCAGAAATCGTCGGAGTTGATTTTTTGAGACTCTATGCTGCAACTTTGAACTTGAATAAAAGAAATCTGACTTTGATTCTTGAAAATAAATTACCTGAAAAAATATTTCAACATGATTTTGGAAATGTAGCACCCCCAAGCATAAGCCCTATAGTGAATAATTCATTTCAAAATGACATAAAACCTAAAAATATTATATTCGAAAAAAATAACAAAAATCCTGTAGATATTTCTTCTCATTGCCGGTTAACGGAATTGCAGAAAAAAGATTTCGAACACTTTATCAGAAAAAACGAAAAGGTATTCTCAAATACACCTGGCCGTACCACTCTTTATCTTTATCGAACTCAAAAACAAGGACGAATTTTTTATCCGTCCGTACCCAATTCCAGTGGCGCATCGTGATGCGGTAAGCCGAACTTTAGGTCAAATGGAAGAGTGGGGTGTAATAGAGAGGGCTTCCACTCCATATATATCCCCGCTGATGACACATTTGAAAAAGATGTTAGTGTTCGGGTTTGCCTTGATGCATGGTTTTTAAAAAAAGGAATGGTGCCTGATTTTGAACTGCCTTTGCGTATTGACGACATTGTTCACTCTGTGAATGGTAAAAGATTTTTGTCGAAAGTAGATTTATCTTACTTCTATTGGCAAATACCAATCCGAACCCAGGAAAGGAAGTTCACAGGTTTTATGGTGGGCGAAAAAACGTACCAATTCTGTACTTTACCATTTGGAATTTCTACGGCAGTGGCGTCGTTTTCAAGGGCTATGAGGGTAGTTTTTGGAAACGAATACAAAGACTTTCTTCTAACTCACATTGACGATCTATTGATAATGTCATCTCCTTTTGAGGAGCATCTGGGACATTTACAGAAAGTGTTCTCTAGGTTGCAGGAAGCCGGCCTAGCGGTCAAGTTGTAAAAATGCACTTTTTTCCAGGAGGAGATGCATTTTCTCGGATACTTCGTTAGCTTCCAGGGTGTTCGTCCGGACCCGGGAAGAGTTCAAGCGATCAATGATTACCACCGACCTAACAACATTAAGGAGCTGCAGAGGTTTTTGGGTCTTTGTAACTACGATAGGACATTTTCTCCACGATTCGCTAATCTTTCAGAGCCCCTCACTGCACTTTTGAGAAAACCTTCAAAGTGGAGGTGGGGAGAACCGCAAGAGAATGCTTTCAAAAGTCTCAAAGACGAACTGCAGAACTCCACACTTCTATACCATCCTGATCTATCCCTACCCTTTCAGGTAGACTATACTTTTCAGATTGTCCATATACCAGGAAAAGAAAATTTTCAGGTCGATGCACTGTCACGCCATGCGTGCGTGAGATTACCTACCCCAATCGATAAATGTTTCAGAATTTTCTCGCTACAGCTTCCCAATCATCTTCAATGATCATTTAAAAACATTGGTACGCTTCAGGCGGAAGATGAGAAGTTCCGTGCCACTATTGACAATCTGGACAAGGACGCGCAGTTGCAAGAAAAATTTGTCTCGCACAAGGGTATCCTGTATAGACGGGGACAAAACCCAAATGTTTTTCTGCTTTGCATCCCTAACAGTCTTATTCGCGGTTTGGTTTTGGGAGCTCATGAGACGCTAGGGCATTTCAGAGTTTACAAAATTTGGGTTGCCTTTAGAGAAGAAGTTTTTTTTCGAATAATGCAACGAAACATCAAAAAAATTATAAGGACGTGCGTAATCTGCCAAAAGGCAAAAATATCGATTTTACCAAATCCTCCACAAATGCAGATTAACGTCTACTTCACGTCTTCGTGACGTTGATACTTCCAATAAAAGAATTTACTGAAGAAACCTATTTTATTTATGAAATTTCAATATCAAAAAACAATTTGACTTCCATATAACTTCAATTTATGATTACAATTGTTAAAAATTGTTGTTAAAATTGTTTTTTTCGTTAACCAGCTGTCGTCCCCTTACGAACGGCAGCCCTCAAAAGTCGAAACTTGTGCGAGCCAAGGATTAACGAGGTCTCACCTTTTTACGTGCGATTCCTAGCACGATCCGAAGAGAATATCGAAAGAAGGTCCGTAGGTCACCCATCCAAACCATGGCCACGCATAGCATTGCTTGGCTTCAGATATCGGTGAACCGGCGCTCTCCGTTCGAGCTATCCCCGCAATGAAAAAATATTTACTAAATGATAGAGTGAACTCGAACATTCCAACCATTCGTTAACTTTAGCTAGAAGTCAACAAGATACTGAAAAAACCGACTTAACTTTCTTCACAAAATGATAGCTTGCTGGACCAAATAGCCACGAATTACGATAGCTCCCTGTGTATTGGTGGATGGCATTGTGAAATATTCTTATTTTCAAAGTTCCCGCCATATGCCCTTATGGCTTGGGCCAATCCCAAAGCAAAGATATTGTGACCTATAGGGGTATAGATAATTGACGCAGTCAGAACAGGAAACAGGAACGTGTGCTGTTGTGCTGTGTTATGTGTTGTGATGATGTGATGTTGGAAGGCGTGGACGCCATATTTGAAGTTGAAATAGCTGTGCAGCGTTTATTTTTGGTGTGCCTCGTTATTGTGAAAGTTATTACTTTTGTCTTATTCATCTCAGGTAAGCTACACGTTATGTATCTAATAATATCTGTGAACACTTCAATAGGGTTGATACAATTTTCAAGCGTAGGTAGGTGTATACTCTCATCAACTAGTATTCGCATCCAAGAGCGTTTTCTGACCTAATTCCGGTGTTGAATCGTAATAAATAGGATTCCTACTACTTTATGAACAAAACATTAAATTAAAAAACAAACATAACCTAACCTTTTGTTGTGGCTGATGTCTGATTTTCTGTATTCAAAATCTGCCCTAGCTGTTTCACCGTGGATGCATAAAAATTGCCAAATACCTACCTCTATAATAATAAACTGGCAGTGAGTGTTAATTAGGCAAATAATTCATATAATAGTTGGTTGAGTACCAAAAGTATCTACCTAAACTGATATTGATGGTTTCAAAATAATAGTTTTATTAATTCGTTTGTATTTAAAACGCACAGAAAATTCCAAAGTTTCTGCTCGTTATAATGATGGCTGATTCCATAAATACATATACATTTTGATGAAAGCCTCCTGAGAGAGGTCGAGAACATATTTTTTATGAACTTTCATAAATTGATGAATACTAAAATGCCTTGCCTATCGAAATGTTGTCAATTCAATTAATATGTTTTTCCTGTGTTGCACCCATAACATCAACCAATAGTTTATAATACAGTATAAAGAATATGCCAAGACCAAGATAGTCTTGCCTACTAAACTCTCAACTCTCATCATTACTACCTGCAAGCAGGTATGAAAAAGTAAGATTTTCTTTTTTAGGCAAGGTATTTTAGGCCTATTCCTCTATTTATGAAAGTTCATAAAAAATATGTTTCATCGTGTTGGGTGAACGTCTACCTACCTCTCTTCGGCTCCTTTATTATAAAAAGCACAATATCCCTAGTAGCTGGTGTTGGTGAAAATGTACTTTATAAAACAACTTCAAAGGTATGGTAATCTGTAGACATATTGAGATGCTGCTTGTGTTACCATTAATTGCTTATTTTGTAAATGTCTCTTTGAATGCATGTTGTCAGACCATATTGGTACCTATAATAGATATTTATGATATAAGGATCATAATGACAATCATTAAGGTAGTAGAAGTGAAGATTATCAGAGGAGGCATCAGCCGAGTCTGATAACACAGCTAGTACCATAATGATTGTTTATAACCCAAATTTCATACAAAATTTTATATTCCGACGATTTCTTTAAAAATAGATTTCTTGTTGCATTGCAAGTAATGTGAACGTAGCTTAGTTTTAGTAATGTGCATAGAAACGAAAGGTAATGGAATTGTTTGTTCAATTTTGTTTTAAATACATTTTTGAGTTGTGTCTATATTTTTTGTCATTATAGTTCTCAGTACTCTAATGAATCATTATAGTACTCAGTCCTAAAAAGTATGTCATTTTGACACTAAAAATGAAATCCATAATAATTTCAATATGACAAGTCGGAATATAAAAGTATTTATTGTAGTAAAGTAGGTGTACAATATATTATTATTTTTGCTATTTAGAAAAATGGTTTTTGTGGGAATAGAGTTTTTTGAAGTAGATGGTGGTGGAGTAGCTTTAATCCATGAAAAGTGGCTAACCCCCCGGAAAAAAGAAGTTTGGTGGCCACCTGTTAAACAGCAAGACCATTTTTCAAAAGCACTCAAAAGAGGTGAATCCCCTGCTGCCAATTGGAAAATATATGGTGTAGCTAGGACATTTTTTGAAGAAGGTGAGACTGATTTATTCATGTGAAGAATAATGTTTAAAAAAAATTATATAATTTTTCTATCCTTTTCATGTCATTCAAAAACGTTTCTTCAATAATATTTTTTACTAAATTTCTCAAATTTTCTCTGTCAACAGATCACAGGGTGATTTAAAAAAAAATCAAATGGAATTGTCTAGTTTTTCGTTAGGTGGGTTCTTTTATGTCTCATGACTGGTACTAATTTTATCTAAAAGCCTTTTTTCGTTGATACAGAAAGAAAATGAGATCAGAACTGAAAAAAAACTATTCAACAAAAGTTTTTGAGTGATAAAATGTTGTAAATTGATAAAATGAAGGAGGTGACACCTTCAAGTGGGACATGGACAACCAGAATTATTTTAGGTATTCATTGAATTTTCTCTTTTCAAATGATCCATTATATAAAATTAATCTTTTTTTTTTGCTTCAGATGACTATACTAAGGCTTCAAAGAAAATAAAGTTAGCTGAAAACTTTTCGGAAGAGCAGTTTTCGATATCCCCGGATACTGGCGACTGAATTCCGCCCTATCATACTGTAGACGCATATATTGATTTATTTTCCCATTGTGAAAAATGCAGTATGAATAAAGACATATTATTATATTATTATTATTATTATATCCAAAGTGAAAGTGAAGAATTGCCTTCTAGAAGACCAATTAAAAGAAGGGCTCTGTTCACGGAATCATCAAGCGATGAAGATACTTCCAGTCAAACAAAAGGAAGGAAAGTTATAGGGCTCAAAGGAATCCTTGAGAAGAAGAATAACATTTGTGGTAAGTCAAGAAATTGTAATGGTCTGTTTCAATAATTTCTTCGTTTGTGTAAAATAATAGCAAACACTTTATAATATTGCCATAAAATTTCATATTTGTTTGTAGTATTTGTCATATATTTATTGAATTTCAGCAGCTGCACTCAATACACATGAGAATCAAGAAATAAGAATTGATAAAAAAAATACTTTTGGGGAACCTTCCCATAACATTGTACAAGATAGACAAGGAAGTCAACAAATCAATGAAATCTCTATAACTGAAAATTCAAAGGGTAATCTGAATTTATCACCTTCCAGTATAATTACATTATATTTCTTTAGACCATTTTTTTCTTGAAGGTGGCATGGCTTCAAACTATTTCAATGGCTAAGAGGACTGATATTGTATGTCCATTGTCGAAAATGTGATATGACTATTAATCCAATCGAGGGGAAGTCTTTATGATTCCCTAATATTGTACATTCACTTGGAACTGTTTACTGAAGAGACTGACATCACAATCAAGACTTTTTCAGTAGAAAAAAAACATAAATTGATAAGCCTATAAATTGATTTATTCAAAACTACTTTTTTGGAGTTACAATATTTGTCCTCTTAGCTATCGATTTGCTCAAATATAAAATTCAGAAGTGGTGCTTGTGGCACACATTCATATTTTGACAATTCACTTGACTCACCTTCAGATGTTCAGGAAATTACATCATTTTGATGTTTAAGAGTCATATTGTTTCATACTGTTCTACTGAGTCGTAAATAGTGAAAAATCTGTCAAACCAGGCGTGGAATGAGGTCAATAAATTTTACAACAATATTAATTTTGGCAGTGATAGCGAAAAGCTGGCCAGGCCACCTTAGAGTTGCAAACCAAATTCAAAACTAATGAATTTCTCATGTCTTCATAGATGTATAATTGATATTATTTGGGTATTTTTAGATTTGAACAAAAAAGTTATTAGCTACTTGGTGGCCATAAAAAACCAGAATAACGAAATAATTGCCCGCCTCAAAGAAAAAGAAAATATTGCAGCTGTGGGTATTAACTCAGAAGATTTGCCCATACAGCTTCCCGCAAAAACTTCTGGGGATATTAATTTGTTGGAGGAGTACTTAAATGATGACGGAAAGTTAGCAGCTTTGGTAGGTGGAATTTTTTTAATTTTTTAAAAGGGTTCTTGTCTGAAAATTAATCATATATTTTATCACAGCATATTTAATTGATTAAACTCTCAAAATATTTAGAGCATGATTTTGTTCCGAAAATATTTTAATGTACAGTAATTTAATAAAAACCTGAGACCACAAAGCGGTTGAGGTTTTCGTTTTAAAATTATGGTGCATCAAACTTACCAAAAAGCAAAATCATTCATTAAATATTTTGAGAGTTTTATCCTTTTGAATTTACAGGTCAGTGGTTCACTGCAAGATTATTTCTTGAATAACTTAGATTAAAGCCATTAACAAAAAATTTATTAATAATAAAATTTGACACTTTCTAACCTAACAAAAATCTTAACTTTAATATTTTTGGGCATTCCAACAATATTCATTGAAGTAGCCTTCACGGCAAAGTTTTCATGTAAACATTTCAAATTCTACATATATATTTACCTCCTTATGTCAAAATACTTCTATAAAAATTCTATCGAAAATGGAGTTTTTACTAATAATAATTAGTATTAGGTCATTCAAATGTATAAGAATTTTTTTTTTTAATTTTGCCGCGAATTGTAAGAATAAGTAATGAAACAAAAAATGAAAATCAATATGCAGTACAATAATTCAATTGCGGCTGAAAAGTTCTTAAATCATTTATCTAAACAGAATTTATTCAATAAATGGTGGCGTTTGATTAGTCTATTCCATGATGAGGGAAATAATCACAAAAAATTAATATTACAAATGAATGAGAATAGTTTGTTTCGTTGTGACGGTTATTAATGTTTTTATTATATGTTTTAGAGTTCGCATTGTGCCAGCTTTGGAGGTCGCGACCTCACAAATAGAATCAACATAATGTTGAAAAATATTGTCACGAATAACTTGGCAACTGAGTATAACTTTTGTGGATCAAGAAACGATAAAGTAGCTTTTGCTAAATTGAAATTGCGAACGGTTATTGTGAGTAAGTATATGCATTAAAAATGTTTCAATTTTTGTATGTTCTATGTAAAACTTATTATGGTCATTACTTATTTTTTACGTGATTTATATCTAATTGACCGGTTTTTAACAGCTTATTTAAATTAAATTTTCACCCACTTCCAGTCATCAAAACACATATCAATGACAGACGATAATAATAATAGAATTTCATAATATTGATAGTAATGTTTGGTACAAATTTTGCAATCAATTTTAAACAAACCCTAAATGTTGTAAAAGAGTGGAGTCTCACTTACATTTTCATGATCACAGCATGTACAAATATCTATAGCAATGAATAGTTAGTTTTTAAAGATTATTTTTTACTTTTTAGTGCATATTACTATAAAAGCTTATTTCTTTAGCTTTTTTAACTATAATGGTTTTTGTTCTTGTCTCACCTCAATCTCTTCAATTGTTGCAGATGCTATACTTCAAAAATGCCCGTCAACATCAATTCAAGAAATTGAAGATAAAATTAAAATTTGGTTAAAACATGCCCCCAAGAGAGTTAGTCTGGAGAGGCGACGAACAGTCCAGTAGTGTAACTTTTATATACACAATATAATATATATATATATATATATAGTTTTGTTTAGAAATTTCTGCCAATAATTTTAAAATGGTGAAACATAAACTGAAACCGATTATATTTAAACGTCAAATGTTTCGACGCAATGCAGGTGAAATTAGGAAAGTAACAAATGATTTAAATAATTGTAAAGAAAAGCAGGTCCCTGAATATTCTCAATTGGTTACTCACCAAGAACACTCAGGTTCAGAAAACATTTCTGATTTTGTGCCAGTTTCAGATTCCACAAATAGCTTAAAAAATGATTCTGTGATGAATTGTTCTGAGTGCAATACAAATAATTTCAATCAGATTCAAAACTTAAATGTATCTCGGAGTACATCTAATGTTAAATCACAACTTCAGCAGTGGGCCACAACACATAAAGTATCTCATAGGGCAATAACTGATTTGCTACATATTTTGTCACCTCACCATCCGGAGCTTCCTTTGGGCAGTAGAACTTTGTTATGCACACCAGGCAAATATGATATTGAAAGGCTTCAATTTGGCAATTACATACATATTGGTTTAGAGCACTGTTTAACAATGTTTCTCAAAAGGAAGCCTAAATATCCTCAAGGTACCTTTCTCATTAGTTTGAATATTGACGGACTTCTATTGTTTAATAGTACAAATATGCAACTGTGGCCAATACTAGGCCTAGTAAAAAATTTGAATGATCAACCATTTGTAATAGGTATATTTTGTGGAACTTCCAAACCGGTTCCTCTTGTGGCATTCTTCAACAAATTTATTGCTGAATATAATAACTTGAAAAATGGCTTTTTTGTTAATGCATCCAAGTATTCAGTTGAGATTCATAGCTTTGTTTGTGATTCCCCTGCTGAAGCTTTCATCAAATCGATCAAGTCTCCTGGAGGCTATGCATGTTGTGATAAGTGTACTGAATTTGGCCAGTATGTTCATGGACGAGTTATTTTAAAGGGATTTTCTGCACCAAAAAGAACTGATGCATCGTTTCGGAACAAAACTGATGAAGATCATCATGTGGGTGATGATTCTCCACTTCTTCAGTTAGATATTGATATGATTGAACTTTTTCCCATAGATTATATGCACAATGTATGCTTGGGGGTTACTCGCAAACTTTTGATTTCTTGGACACGTGGTGATTTGAGCGTCAGACTTCCCAGTAGATTGGTCAACTCAATATCAGTTAGATTAACAAATATGAAAAACTATGTACCTATTGAAATAAACCGAAAGCCAAGAAGCTTATCAGAGTTGAGTCGTTTCAAAGCAACAGAGTTTAGAACATTTTTATTATATACAGGGATTGTCGTTTTAATAGATGTTATTAGTAAAAAAATATACTACAATTTTCTTCTATTTCACACTGCTATAGCGACATTAATGTCATTCACTAAGTCAACCAATGAGGTGGACTGTGAAATAGCAGAGAAACTTCTACAAACATTTATTTTAGATTTGTTACGGTTTCAATAGTCATCCCTAGAGTCTTTATTTGGATCTGCTTTTGGAAGATCTGAAACAACCACCAAACTGAGGGTCTGGTAATCAAATAGAAGCGCATAACTCACCATTTCTAAGAGTACCTTTAACTTCAGTCACCTCAGATGAGTTTTTGAATCTGGATACTCTTTCCGAGCCTTTAATGCACATTGACTTCCTTCTCTCTTCGCTGTACTTTCTATAACTTGTTTCTTTAGTTATTTTCATTTGTTACTTTCCAAATTTATATATATTGCTAAAAAGTAAACAAAACGTAAAGTAAACAAAAGCTAACCTAACTACAATTTCGTCATCCTAACCTTCATTTTCACAGATATATTTGTTGTACCTTTCTGAAATAGACCTTTAATAACCTTGGTAATTTTGCCATTGGGAACATTTCCTTGAATACATATGGTGGATTTTGAATTTAGTAAAATTCCCACCCTGTCATTGACAGTTTTCAACACTGATAAGTGACAGAGGAAAATGTTCCATGAAAGCGGGAACTGGAACTTCAAAAAAAGTTGATAAAAAAAGGCTCCTTTTTGTTTTTTGGTTTGGACCAGAACACGTGAAGAGCAGCGCATTTTGCGGATTTTTCTAAAGATTTTGAGTTTTAAAATTGGAAATTACTTTGTCTCAGGAGAGATATTTACTTATCGACGTTTGTCGGATATTATTTTGGAACAGAAATATAAATCACTAACTTTGAAGTATCGTTTGTCGAAGGACAACGAAATCCTCTAGAAAGGCCACACGCCATCCAAGGTACGTTCAAATATACTGTTGCTTCAGCATTAAAACCTAGCCTGTCTGCTTTTGTTTATTTTAGTCTGAAATATGCTTTACTTCCAGGCCTTTTGTTCCCTTTTTCCTTTTATTATTGAGAGAATCCTTCCGCTTTCTCTTTCCACGCTCTTTTGCTTTTGGCTTTTGCTTAGAGGTGGTTGGACCTATAACTTGCCGACTATCGACTATCGCCACTACACTTCTGCTACAAGTGCTGCATGTTATTCCTGCTCCGTCTGTTGCTCGATAGATAGTCTAAAGAAGTTAGTCTGAACTTCACTGGAAAGTGAACCTCCCACTGGAAGAGACACACAAGGTAGTACTGCAGACAAAGACGTCCTACCTCTAGTAGCACTTACTTGGATAACACAAGGTAACCCTAAAATAGCTCTTTTGAACGTAGAACCACTGGCTTCGCATGGTTTGCTCCATCCTTGGATCTCACCTTCACGGATCTCAACCTGTTCGGCAATCGAAGTTGTTTGGAAACACTATAACAAATTGTTTATTCAGATTCTGATCATAGTGTGTTATTCGGCTCACTTGCCTTAGAAAATATAGAACATATCAATTCAACCTGTGAACCGGTGGTAAGCATACTGAAGGTATTTGATAGATTCATGGCAAAATATTTGTATCTGCCATAATCGTTTTGTATACAGCAGATCGTGATTTCCATAGTTATCATATCAAAATCAAATTATTTATCTAATTGCAAAGTGTCAACATTCGAGCATTCCTTAATTTCATTCTGTCATTTAATAGTGTGTTCCTCTTCTCTGTGATCTGCATCTCTTCTTCTTCCTTCTCTAAGATTTGCATCTCTTCTTCATCCTATTATTTTCTGTGATAGGTGGCTACGGCAAGTGGAGTTGTCAGCCCTACTCACTACTTTCATTTTGAATTCTTCTTCTTCTCACTACTTTCATATCCTGGTAGCCACGGCTGTTGGAACCGTCAGCCCTTTGTTACCTATCTTTCACCGCTTCACTATTCACCTTATTTACAGTTGTTATTAATATTACACCTTGTTTACTATATTTACTTGGCTCGTTTTCCTTCCCAAACACCATCACTCAACCCAGCCCATTCTCCACTGTTTAAAGGCTTAGCTGAGGTGTATTGAAACAAATTGTCCGCTCCCCCAGTATAATTAGGGAGAAACCGTGTGTGCTTGTGACAGATTGTTGTGATATATATGGTCCACAATTCCTTATATATAATGTACATGTCTTGAGTCATTTAACTGACAGTGTTCTTCGTTATGGTCCTCTTGATAACTTCTCAGCTTTCCCATTCGAAAATTATCTAGGCCACTTAAAGAGATTGGTTAAATCACGTAATAAGCCACTTCAACAAATTTACCGCAGATTGGCAGAATTAGATGAAGCATTACTTCAAGATAGTCCTATTGAACATGAGATCAAGCTACATTTACCACATATAAATGGCCCTGTTTTAGGAAATTTTCAGAAACAGTTTAAAAAAGTGTCTTTAAGTAGGTATGTTCTAAGTATTCATTCATATTCATTATGTGACTGCTATTGTTTTACAGATGATTCTGTCATTCAAATTGAAAATATAATTACAAATGACAATGATACAAAAAACACTAAAATTATTGGCAGATACTATACGAATATTTGTTCATTTTATAATTATCCATTTGAACCAAAGCTTTTGAATATTTATTTAGTATCCAGTTTATCAGAAAATATGAAAAGTTGATCACTCACTGATATTAGAGGAAAATGCTTCTTAATGCCCCATGAAAGAAACTGGGTATCAGTACCTCTTTTTCATACATATAATAGTACATAGGATAATCGAGTTTTGGTGATTTTCAGTTATTGACAAATGGCAGTGGACCAAAAAAATACTGTTATTGACACTGTATGTTGATTTTCTTTATAATTATCCATTTTATTCAAACCTTTCAAATGTATTTAGTTTATAGGGGCCTTACACGATCAATAATATTGTCAATACTGATATGACAATATTTCAACAAAGCGTAGAATGGCAACTTTTTTTTTGTTTATTTGATCTTCCATAATTTCAACTTTTATATCGAAATTATCGAAGATCAAATAAACAAAAAAACTGTGGCCCTTCTACGCCTTATTGAAATATTGTCATATCAGTATTGACAATATTATTTATCGTGTAAGGCCCCTATAAGTGGAAATATTGGAAGCTGTACTTCGAAACATAAGATGTCAAGGTTTGTTGACCATAAAAAATATTCATTTATAAATGTAGGTGGTACTGAAGAAGTAACACTATTGACATTGTATGTTCATTTTTTATTTAATTATCCATTTCATTGAAACCTTTTCAATGTATTTAGTTCATGTGAAAATATTGGTGTCCTTCAAAACATAAGATGTTAAGATGACCATAAAAAATATTCATTTATGAATGTGGGTGGTATTGAAGAAGTAAAGTTTTCTCAGCACATTTTTGTTTCATTTTTTGATATGGTATTCCTCGAATAAGACAACATAATCACTAATTAAAAAGAATCATCTCAATTTCAAATATCTTGTTTTCATAGATCATTTTACAAAAGACATATTACGCTAGACTCCGTTATAAACAATTTTGAGTTGCAGTCAAGATGGAGTCACAATCTTAGCACAATTTTTACTGCCGCTTGTTTCGCGGCAAGTATCTACCTATATACTTTATAAAAGCAGATAATTGAGCAGAAATTCAGCTTTGCCGACTTTTAGGTTGACTGGAAACTATGATCCGCGAAACAAGCGGCAATAAAAATTATTCTCAGAATGTGACCGCAATTCGAAATGTTTATAACGTAGTCTAGCCGTAATATGTCAGTGTTTTACCCACACACAAATTTGAGATCCTTGGTATAGCACATACTTTTAGTGGACATTTGGAAGAAAATGCCCGTATCTACAGGTTGACCCAGGGTTAAGCCGCAAAACGTTCATTATCGGTTTTTTAGGTGAAAATAAGATTTTTTTCTTTATATAAGAACATGTCCTAAAACTAGCTTCGTTTTCAAAAAAAAATCAGTTTTTTATTAATTACTCAAAAACCTTTTGGCTGATTTTGATTACACTTGGCTTATTTGCGGTGATAAAAAGATTATTAAATGAACATAGAAAAAAAGATCTAAAAGCTTTGACACCCTGTATTTTGAAAAGGGTGTAAGTTGGGCACATGTTTATATGAAGAAAAATCTTATTTTTACCTAAAAACCGATACTGAACGTTTGGCGGTTTAACCCTGGGTCAACCTGTATAACGTGTTTATGTCGACATCTTATAAATGTATTTATGATGACGTCTCATGAACGTATTCTTAATGACGTCGAATCGCTGTGACATATTGCCGTTATTATTACGTCTCTTTTACGTCACCTTACTGGTGATTTCGACGAGATTAGTGTCGTAAACTGTCGTATTTTCGACGTTAAAAAGACGTGCCTCTGCTGCCTGGGAGATGATCTATTGGCTATGGATGTACTTGGTCCTCTTGTTCGGAGCCGTGCGGGCGTCATGTATATTTTTGTTATATACAACGTGTTCAAAAAATACGTAACATAATACCCCATTGAGAAAGCCAATGCTAAAGCAATGTTGAATCGTCTACAAAAAATGTACTTTCCATAGCACGGTTTCCCAAATCGAATCCTTCATGATGACGCAACACAATTTTCTTTGAAAACCTGGAAGACAACGTTAGAGGGACTTGGAATAACATTAATATATATTGCGGTAAGTCACCCGATGGCAAATCCTTCAGAACAGTGCATGCGGGAAATCGGAAGAATTTTGAGATCTTACTACCATGAACAACATTCGAAGTGGGCTGTAAATATGCAGTTATTTCAAAAGTTTTAAAATTCTGTTGTCCACGAATCGACTGGGTTCGCGCCGATTGAACTAGAGTTTGGTAGAGACAAAATCAAATTGTAACCACCTGGTATCGTCCATCCTGACTATCAACCTGATCTCCGAACACATAAGGAAAAGCTGGTGCTCGCGGAAGCCAACCTAAGATCGAGGGCAGAGCGTCGAGCCGCAAGACATTCCGGACGTCCCTATATATGTTTTCAGCCTAACGACTTAGTCCTGCTGAAGGCGAATAACATGTCGTCGGCCACGAAGGAAGAGACTAAAAAATTGTTGCTGCTTTTTGAGGGGCCTTACCGAGTCAAAAAGCGAATTTCGAACGACACGTTTATCCTTTGTCACATCGAACACAACTCTGATCGGGGAATGTTTCACGCCAGTCACCTCAAGGCTCACCATCTACCGCTAGTTTAAAAAAATTAAAATTATTTTCCCTCATTTTCACGGAGATTAACTTGGGGGAAGGCGGATGTAGCAAAACACGCGGTGATAGTCACCCTAGGACTAGGCAACTCAAACCGCCTTGTCTCATATGGTTTGTAAGCAACCGCCCGGACTATCACCGCGCATCCAACAATTATTGTTGGCGGTTTTTTAGGACTCAAAAAAGCATAGAGATGAAATGTTTCTTTCCTCCCTTCGGCGTTGAGATAAGGCTCGATTTCTGTTTAAAGTTGAACGAAGTGCTTGAACTGAGAGTGCTTTTGGTTTGAAAGACTTCAAATAGTCGAATAATTATTCGGTCTGTGCCTACATTTATTTTACATTTAAATTGTATCCATGATTGTAATGAATGAATTTATTTTAGTTTGGCGTTTCTGTCCGCTACAAACACGTACAGTATTCATTAAAAGCCATTACCGGAATCCGACAGTTTCTCATTTTGAAATTGCGGGTGGACAATGCTTGAACAAATGATTTCTGAAGGACTGCTCCATCGGGGGAATTTTCATGCCCATTTCAACTTCTTCGTTTACCTGTGGTAGAAGTCCATTATATCTCAAAGTGGAGTGGTATGGATATACAAATCAGTAAAACGGAGACGACTTTGCGTTTTACTGATTTGTATATTCTTCGTTTACGCCGGTGCTCGGTCCCGTTGCGGGATGACGACGCAAAACCGAACGTTTCTCAAAAGACAATTCGTCTACATTAACACTTGTACATGCTTCCATTGCGGAGGGGCTATGTTTAAACAAATGCTTTTTGCAAACATTTTTAGTTGAAGGCTTTTCCATAAAACTACCAACTTTGCTAACATTCACGCCGGTGCTTGGTCCCATTTCGGGGTTACAATGCAAAACCGAACGCTCCTTATTTCCTGGGGGCTTCTGTGAGCTTTCCCCGAATCTCTCGCTGGCGCAAGCTTCCATTGTGGAAGAACACTGCGACTCCAAGCGGTTGCTATAACCTGGGAGCTTATTTAAGCTTCTACCAATTCTCTCGCTTGTGCAAGCTACCATTAAGGAAGAACACTGCGTTTTCAAGCGGTTCCTAGGCATGTCCTCTTCTGGGGACTGCCATAAGCCTCTTCTCGAATCTGCACTGGCGCATGCTCCTATTGCAGGAGGACAATGCGTATCCAAGTGCTGTAAGGAAGTATCCTGTATACGGGGTAAAATAAACTCTTTGTCTAACTCTGGACAAAATACACTCCTGGTACCTCCCAAATCCTGTGGGCCATCAGGTTTCCTAATAAACTTCCTTGAAGGGTCAATCGGAGGTAATTCTACAACCATAGGATCAGTAGAGCAGTCACTCTCTGCCAACCCGGGCGCTCTCGGTAGTGACTGTACCGAAAACACCTGAGAATTTCCTTCCGAAATCTTCTTCAATAATTCCTTAACCTCCCGTATACTTTCTTCTACGACATTCATCCTTTTGTCGAATATTCCTTGCTGCTGTGAACTTCTAACGCAAACCGGTTCACTTATCAAATCAATTTCTTCGCCTAACAAGTACATTTTGTTGTATTTCCAGTTCAACACTACCTGAAAACGGCGGATAAAATCCATTCCTATAATAAATTCTGTAGAGAATTCATCAGTATCTACTACCAAAAACGTATGTGTGATTACTTGCCTATTATTAAACTTAATCTGCAAATCTACAGATCCTAAATAAGGGATTAATTTTCCCTGAACATCCTTGAGGGTATAATCTTTCCCTCTGTATATTTTCTCACCTCTCACTACACCTTTCTGTACTAGAGATAACTGGGCTCCAGAATCTATTAATAAATTTCTGAGGGTTCCATTAACCTTTAACATCACAGTATTTTTCTGCTCTTCATTCTCTGAACATGTAAATACTGAAGCCCATTCCCCAAATCTTAATTTTATATTTTTCCGGCTTCTTTTGGGGGAATTCCAGAAGCCGCTTCTTCGTTTAAACGGTGCCTATTGTTACCACCTGAATCCTGACGTTGTCGAGAATTACTATTCCGGCATTCTCGAGACCAATGTCCGATGGACCCACACTTAAAACACGTCGTTTTCTTCTTAAAACAACGCTCTACTGTGTGCCCTTTTATATGGCAAAAACTACACTCCATAGTGCTGTTTGACGGTCCTCTTGGCTGTCTGCACTGGTTTCTAGAGTGTCCGAAACGTTTACACTCTTCGCATCTTACTTGAGTTCGACGTTCTCTTGTATATTCTTGGCTTTGGCGAAAATGCTTATTTACTGGGTTAATCAATCCTTCTATTGATTCTTCCTTCTCAGCGGATTCAATCGCTTCCTTAATTGTTGTCGGACTGGATGACAAAATCTTCCTTCTTATAGGATCCAATAAACCCATAGAGAATTGAGTAATTAATTCGCTTTCTTGTCTTTGTTTTAAAACTGCATCTACAGCATCATCTCCTGTCCACACTGTTATTTTTGCTGCTAAAACTTCTAGCCTAGCTAAAAATTGTCTACATTTTTCGCCTTTTTGTTGCCTGCATTCTGAAAATTTACGCTGGTCCTGTCCTGGGATTTTCAATACTCCAAATTGATCGAGTAATCCCTGTTTCAAAATATCCCACTATTCGGTCGATTTTAAAATTATGTCTGATTCCACGAGGTGTTTCGCTATCCCTCTTAATCTTAGACGGAATAAGGCTGTAACTCGATTCTCTGACCAACCAGCCAGAGAAATCGTATCATCGATTGTCCTGACAAAATCAATTACGTTAGAACTGCCATTAAAAATCGGCAGATTGTCTAAGCTCAAATTTAATGGAGACGTTATATCAGACTGAACCAACCTCAACGGTGGCGTTACTGTAGGAGTTTGAGTCATTTTTGAATTTCTGGCTCTCCCAAATTACACAAGCATTAACTTAACAAAAGGGTAATTTTGTTTTCGTGTAGTGAAAATTCCGAATAACTGATATTACAAAAATTCTATGTGATTCAACAATATTTTTGCATAATATCAGGTATCAGAAAAAACCCTTGACATCTGACACCATTCATGTGGAACACCCTGTATATGGTGCTTCACACGAAACGATACGTTGACGAGACAGCGCACTCCTATTTTGACACTAGACTAATCAGGTGTCGAAAACAAAAGAAAATTGCTGTCATGTCGCGGTACCTTGAATCCTTCTTCGAGCGGCTGAAGAAAGCTTCACTGATTTATTTATGGTTCGTCACAACACGTAGTATAGAATGCTTGTTATTATGAGAGGAGGAAGAAAAGTCAAACATTGATATAACTAAAATTTATTTATTTAAAGATAAAACAAAAATAACGATTTAAATTCTCGGTGTAAATAAACGTGTGAACAACATGCAAATCTCACTGCAAAGGTATACAGTGCATCAAAACAATATTTGTTTAAAACTATAAAATGAGTGAAATGGTACAAAAGATAATATCAAACAAAAAACATGAAACACTAGCCACTCTTACTGAGTTTTATAACGAGAAAAGGATGGCATAATTAATCTTGAAGTGAAAATATCTGGTGACAGATACTGTATTCTCGTTTTGTATCACCCGGTGCAGATCAAAAACAATTATTAAAAGAAAATGGTAAAAACGAATTTCTTACAAAAAGAGTCTACAGCAAAAGTCATTTTTAAAACGTCAGAAATATGCAAACAGAATCGATAGTAAAACAAAAACAAATATCTGAGACAAATATAAAAAGGAAACTTCAGTTCATTATATAGGCAAAAATGGGTACAAACAGCTGTGACAAATATTTCTTCACGGGAATATATGGTCATTGACCTACTCACATAAGATAAACATCATCGATCGTAATACACCAGATGTGAGAGGGAACGTCGCGTGTCCCCGGTTCAACACGATTTATGATGGGACGGCGCCTTCAGGTATTCCAGAGAGATTGCGACTTTTCACTGAAGGGCGTAGAAAAACTGTATTTAATATTGCGAACGTAGAACTTCACCTTTCTTTACTAAGGTACGAAGAGCACTTGTTTTGTTTTCGATATAAAAACTCGACGTTTATTCTTCACAGGAATATATGGATTGTAAACTATATGCTTGGGTACACAGATCCATATGGCTGTAACTACTTTACTTAAAATTGTTGCTGGCTCTGATTTGCCTCAACAATACGCCATTTCGTAACGAACTGTCTCAAACTACATATTGAAAGAAAAAGCGTGTTTTCTTCTAGACACTACTAAACGAAAACTTGAATGGATGCTGCGAAAATGCTGAGATGACACTCTCGATTCATTCCTACGACTAGGAATTAAAAACCCGAAAACTGACTTGCGAATTGACGATTAAAATTCGCGAAACATATCTCTTTTCCGGAACTAACTAGATATCGAAGAATACTGAAAGGATACTGAAATGATACTGAAAGTGCATACGCTTACGGGTCATTTCATACACTCATGAAGCTTTAAATTTTCATAAAATGAATAATAAACTAACACAAAAGTGACATTAGTTACGGCTATTAATAACACTATAATAGTCATTTTCACATATATCATAGTGTTAAATCGGTTTTCTGACATTCTTAACGGGTTAAAATTTGAGATTTACCGACAGAAAAATGTCAAAAACGCGTGTTGCAATTATATTTATTACACCTATAAATATATCCTCGTGATTTTTATAGTCTGTGAATTCCTAAGACAATAACAACTTTTGTCTTTGGCCATATGTGCTCTCAATTATTTATTACACTAACACGTGCACACAAAAGATTTTTACATTTTTTTGGTAGGCATTTATTATTTTCAACATGTGGTCAAACTGAGCCACACATTGGATTTTCTCACGTACTTTCAAATTAAAACTGATTTTTATTAGAAATATCTTGATTTCGCGAATTCTTTTATTTTCTGGTGTGCGAGCGTGCTTTGATCATTAGATCCATTATTGGGGCTTCACTAGCCCCCACACATTTTGTTTCAATAGCTATCTGATAAAATGAACCCGTAACAAATTCCAATCTCAACTAACCTCTAGTGAGAAAAATAAATTTATTTTCATAGTTTCAACCCAATTATATCACATAATGTACTTCAGGTATTGACCATCCTCATAATCCTCATGATAATTAGGTTTAAGAAGTGAAGCTCAACTATAACCTCGAAAACAAAATCTCAGCTCGTCTATATTCCTCCTGGCATTTATTTCGTAAAACGACTTTAACCGTTTTCAGACATAAAGAAGACGGATTTACTTTACATTAACCTCACTTAGCCTTACATGAACCTCACCTAACCTAACCTGACCAAGCCTATCTTTGGACTATTTTGTAGAAAACTTTATAGCTTCTCATTGTATCAAAGCAGTTTGCCGGCAGGTATATCACTTTCTGATGAAACCCAACAAACTATTTTTGCTAAACCTGAAATAATTTTTTTTGTAGTTCCATCCCGTAATTTTTGGTAACAAATTTTTTACTCACTGTGTACAATATCAAGAAGTCACCTACTGAGTTTCATTCTGCTACACAATTCATCCTTCACTTTCAGCTCAAATATCTGTAGTTATTGGACTATTAGCCCGTCAGCCCTCTGCTGAAATGTGTAATGATTTTATAACGTATGCCCTTTAGGGTTTTAGTAGTCATAAATTGAATGAGCAATGAACAAGCAATATTAGCGCTAATTATTATTATACTTTATTTTCTCAAAGACATGCATGAACACGTAGAGATTCAATGATGACCTATTTATCAACACATTTGAGGGCATATGGTGACTGTTAGGACCAAAGCGACACGTATGCCGATCGGTTTCCGTCTGACTTTTATTCGATGAAATATCGTCTGGTATGCTTGGAATACGCTAAACTTTCATTAAAATACTTGATTTCGTTATGCAATCAAATATAATCTTCAACCTGATTCTATACGTGTTTATGCAAAAAAGTATTATTATTATTATTATTATTATTATTTCTCTTTAGGAGTGAACCAGTCAGGCCCTGTCTCTGGTGCTCCGACCCTCCCGGAGGACGCGCTGGTGTCGTTAACCCCAATAACCACCCCCTACGTCCGTAGGGTGAGTGACTATTGGGTCCGAGAATCGTGTGCCCTGAGTAGACGGAGCTAACCAAGGATAACGGCCTTCTGCATTCTTGCTGCTAAGATTTCTGCCATATTACGGCAAGCCGGTATTATTTTCAAATTAGAGAGCAGTGTGTCCATCATTCCACCAAGTACTCCTATAATCAGAACCACCATTTTGACAGAATGGACCGGATATAACCTGCGGAGTTCAAAGAGAAGATCTCGATATTGAGTCCGTTTTTCCTCCTCTTTTCGAACGATAATCATTTCGCCTGAAGCGGAAAACTCCATGACGAATATCGTTCTACTATGGTGGTCGAGGAGAACAACATCAGGCTTATTGGCTTGTATTTGCCTGAGGGTGGGGAATGAGTAGTTCCAATAGATCCGGCACCTCTCATTCTCCACCACGGACTCAATATCCCCCGGAACATGAGGCAACACCGGTGTCTCGTCTATACCATACGAGTGTCGTAGATGGTAGTACAACACTCGTAGAGCCGCGTTATGCCAGTGGATATAGGCTGAGACCGCATAACATGGGCATGCTGATAGCAGATGCATTACGGTCTCAGGTGCCCCACGACATGCCCTGCATCGGGTGTCAGGGACGTCTATACCCATCACGCGACTGCGGTAGACAAGGGTGTTGAAGACACCATCCTGGCAAGCCATTATGAATCCCGTGGTCTCCGACTTTAGCTCACTCGACCTGAGGAAGGCAAAGGACAAGCTTTTGGATAAGCCAATGTCTTCGATGTTGTGAAAGAAGACACCATGCATTGGCTTGTCCATATGTAGCTGTAGCAAGACCTCTGTCTCCGCAGCTTTGATGTGAGCTTTTTGCTGAACGGGTCCCAACTCGGTGACAGAGTTTGGGTTAGCCCGTTCAGTGTCGAATACGAGACCGAGCTCATCGGCTGCACGGGTTGCTGCCTTAATGAGAAATGCACCAATCCCTGCTTTTTCATGGTCGCAGACCATGCAGAGAAGGGGATCTGAACTCCGGATGACTTCACAGGCCCCTTCCAGAACCATTCTGTTATGCAGACACTCCAAACTCAAAAGTCCACGGCCTCCCCGTTGTCTGGAAAAGTATAACCGTGGAAAGGACGATTTAGGATGCAAGCTCCTATTGAGATGCATCATTTTGCGAATTTTAACGTCGAGTTGTCGCAGCTCTTCCTTAGTCCTCTTCATTACTCCGATAGAGTAAAGAAGGATCGGAACGGCAAGCATATTGGTTGCAGCAACTTTGTTCTTCCCCGACAGTTCTGATGACCAGATCTGTCGGAGTTCATGCTGATACTTGCCGCGGAGAGAGTTCTTAACTGTGAATACCTCTTGGGAGTGGCGTTGCTCCACCCCTAGGTAAGTATACGTCTCTCCGGCATCCAGATGATGTAGGATGCTTCCGTCTATGAGCTGGACATCCTCTCCGTATTCCTTGCATCGTCCTCTCTTGAGATGAACCGTGGCACATTTGTCGATCCCAAATTCCATTCCGATAGCATGCGTGTACTTTTCCACCACCCTAAGGGACTGATGTAGATCCCTTTCTCCAATTTTAGGTCATCCATGTAAAACAGATGGGTGACTTTATGCCTCCGGTTGCTGGGGTTGCCGCAGTTGTACCCACGGGTATTCCTGAGTACAACGAACAATGGCAATAGTGAGATGCAGAAGAGAAGAGGGCTGACGGAGTCTTCCTGAAACACGCCTCTTCTGTTTGGACTGTGTCTCTACCAGATCTTATGGTGAAGCGAGTCCTCCAGAGTGGCATCAGTTGTCCAATACATACCATTATTTGATCGGGTACTTCAAGACATCTGAGCAAATGCATGATTAACTCATGCGATGTTGTATCAAATGCCTTGCGGTAATCGATCCAGGCCATCGAAAGGTTACGTTTATACTACACGGAGTCTTTCGTGATACATCTATCGATGAGCAGGTTCTCCTTGCAGCTGGCGACCCCTTTCTTTGACCCTCTTTGCTCATATATCCGTTCGTACACCGGATCAACTGCGGAGAGAATGCGCGTGTATAAGATGAGTGTAAACACCTTATAACACGCACTCAAGCATGTTATCGGCCTGTAATTCTTTGGATCAGACAAATCTCCGTTTTTGGGGATGAGCACGGTTCGCCCCTCGACAAACCACTCCGGAATCTGCTGCTCCCCATCTAGCCATGAGGTTAAAACTCTACCTAGATGGCGGTGAATTGTTGGAAAATTTTCCACCAATAGTTATTCAACCCATCAGGGCCTGGAGCAGCGAAATTCTTAGAACCTTTTGGGGCCCTTCGAACTTATTATTATTATTATTATTATTATTATTATTATTATTATTATTATTATTATTATTATTATTATTATTATTATTATTATTATTATTATTATTATTATTATCATTATTATTATTATTATTATTATTATTATTATTATTATTATTATTATTATTATTATTATTATTATTATTATTATTATTATTATTATTATTATTATTATTATTATTATTATTATTATTATTATTATTATTATTATTATTATTGTTATTATTATTATTATTATTATTATTATCATTATTATTATTATTATTATTATTATTATTATTATTATTATTTTTCTCCTCAAGAGTGTACCAGTCAGGCCCTGTCTCCGGTGCTCCGACCCATCTGGAGGGCGCGCTGGTGTCGTTAACCCCAATAACCACTCCCTACGTCCGTAGGGTGAGTGACTATTGGGTCCGAGAATCGTGTGCCCTGAGTAGACGGAGCGAACCAAGGATAACGGCCTTCTGCATTCTTGTTGCTAAGATTCCTGCCATATTACGGCAAGCCGGTATTATCTTCAAGTTAGAGAGCAGTGTGTCCATCATTCCACCAAGGACTCCTATAATCAGAACCACCATTTTGACAGAATGGTCCGGATATAACCTGCAAAGTTCAAAGAGAAGATCTCCATATTTAGTCCGTTTTTCCTCCTCATTTCGAAGAATATTCATTTCGCCTGGAGCGGAAAACTCCATGACGAATATCGTTTTACTTTGGTGGTCGAGGAGGACAACATCAGGCTTATTGGCTTGTATTTGAGTGAGGGTGGGAATGAGTAGTTCCAATAGATTCGGCATCTCTCATTCTCCACGACGGACTCAATATCCCCCGGAACATAAGGCAACACCGGTGTCTCGTCTATACCGTACGAGTGTCGTAGATGGTAGTACAACACTCGTAGCGCCGCGTTATGCCTGTGGATATAGGCTGAGACCGCATAAGATGGGCATGCTGATAGCAAATGCATTACGGTCTCAGGTGCCCCAAGACATGCCCTGCATCGGGTGTCAGGGACGTCTATACCCATCACGCGACTACGGTAGACAAGGGTGTTGAAGACACCATCCTGGCAGGCCATTATGAATCCCTCGGTCTCCGACTTTAGCTCACTCGACCTGTGGAAGGCAAAGGTCATGCTTTTGGATATGCCAAGGTCTTCGATGTTGTGAAAGAATACACCATGCATTGGCTTTTCCATATGTAGCTGAAGCAGGACCTCTGTCTCCGCAGCTTTTATGTGAGCTTTCTGCTGAACGGGTCCCAACTCGGTGACATAGTTTGGGTTAGCCCGTTCAGTGTCGAATACGAGACCGAGTTCATCGGCCGCACGGGTTGCTGCTTCAAAAAGAAATGCTCCAATCCCTGCTTTCTCATGGTCGCGGACCATGCATAGAAGGGGATCTGAACTCCTGATGACTCTACAGGCCCAATCCAGAACCATTCTGTTATGCAGACACTCCAAACTCAAAAGTCCACGGCCTCCCCGTTGTCTGGGAAAGTATAACCGTGGAACGGACGATTTAGGATGCAAGCTCCTATTGAGATGCATCATTTTGCGAGTCTTAACGTCAAGTTGTCGCAGCTCTTCCTTAGTCCACTTCATCACTCCGAAAGAGTGAAGAAGGATCGGAACGGCAAGCAAATTAGTTGCAGCAACTTTGTTCTTCCCCGACAGTTCTGATGACCAGATCTTTCGGAGTTTATGCTGATACTTGCCGCGGAGAGAATTTCAACTGCGAATACCTCTTGGGAGCGGCGTTGTTCCACCCCTAGGTAGGTATAAGTCTTTCCGGCATCCAGATGATGTGGGATGCTTCCGTCTACGAGCTGGACATCCTCTCCGTATTCCTCGCATCGTCCTCCTTTGAGATGAACCGTGGCACATTTGTCGATCCCAAATTCCATACCGATAGCATGCGTTTATTCTTCCACCACCCTAAGGGGCTGATGTAGGTCCCTTTCTCTAGAGGCATACAATTTGAGGTCATCCATGTAAAATAGATGGGTGACATTATGCCTCCGGTTGCTGGGGGTGCCGCAGTTGTACCCACGGGTATTCCTGAGTGCAACGGACAATGGCAATAGTGAGATGCAGAAGAGAAGAGGGCTAAGGGAGTCTTTCTGAAACACGCCTCTTCTAATGATGACCTGCTCTGTTTGGACTATGTCTCTACCAGATCTTATGGTGAAGCGAGTCCTTCAGAGCGGCATCAGTTGTCCAATGCATCTCACTATTTGACCGGGTACCTCAAGGCATCTGAGCAAATGCATGATTAACTCATGTGATGTTGTATCAAATGCCTTGCGGTAATCGATCCAGGCCATCGAAAGGTTACGCTTATACTGCACGGAGTCCTGCGTGATACATCTATCGATGAACAGGTTCTCCTTGCATCCGGCGACCCCTTTCTTTGACCCTCTTTGCTCATTTATCCGTTCATACACCGGATCAACTGCGGAGAGAATGCGCGTGTATAAGATGCGCGTAAACACCTTATAACACGCATTCAAGCATGTTATCGGTCTGTAATTCTTTGGATCAGACAAATCTCCGTTTTTGGGGATGAGCACGGTTCGCCCCTCGACAAATTACTCCAGAATCTGCTGCTCCCCATCTAGCCTTAAGTAAAAACTCTAGCCAGATGGCAGTTGGTTGTTGGAAACTTTTTCGACTAATATTTATTTAACCCATCAGGGCCTGGAGCAGCGAAATTCTTAGAGCCTTTCAGGGCCCTTCGTACTTCTTCCGTGGTTATCGGATTGCGCAGTTCATTGAGCTCAGGCTGCCGAAGCCTCCTGCAGAATGCTTCGAACTGCGCTAGGGCTGGAGTATCTACGTTAAGTGGTTGCGGATACTCATAGATATTCTTCCAAAATGTTTCCACCCGATCTGCAGCCGGCGGGTCATCGACAACACGTGGAGGCTCTTGGAATAAGCGAGGTTTATCGCGGAACTTTATGTTTCCCGCGACACTTCTCGCCCGCCTCACTAGTGTCTTCTTTGCAGCCACTAGCATTCGTATCCTATCAAGGCAGTGCTGTTTATTATTTTTTTTTTTTTTTTTTTTCCCGTTGGGAATGTACCAGTCAGGCCCTGTCTCCGGTGCTCCGATACATCCGGAGGGCGCGCTGGTGTCGTTAACCCCAATAACCACTCCCTACGTCCGTAGGGTGAGTGACTATTGGGTCCGAGAATCATGTGCCCTGAGTAGACGGAGCGAACCAAGGATGACGGCCTTCTGCATTCTTGCTGCTAAGATTTCTGCCATATTACGGCAAGCAGGTATTATCTTCAAGTTGGAGAGCAGTGTGTCCATCATTCCACCAAGGACTCCTATGATCAGAACCACCATTTTGACAGAATGGTCCGGATATAACCTGCGGAGTTCAAAGAGAAGATCTCGATATTTAGTCCGTTTTTCCTCCTCTTTTCGAACGATATTCATTTCGCCTGGAGCGGAAAACTCCATGACGAATATCGTTCTACTTTGGTGGTCGAGGAGGACAACATCAGGCTTATTGGCTTGTATTTGCCTGAGGGTGGGGAATAAGTAGTTCCAATAGATCCGGCACCTCTCATTCTCCACCACGGACTCAATATCCCCCGGAACATAAGGCAACACCGGTGTCTCGTCTATACCGTACGAGTGTCGTAGATGGTAGTATAACACTCGTAGCGCCGCGTTATGCCTGTGGATATAGGCTGAGACCGCATAAGATGGGCATGCTGATAGCAAATGCATTACGGTCTCAGGTGCCCCACGACATGCCCTGCATCGGGTGTCAGGGACGTCTATACCCATCACGCGACTACGGTAGACGAGGGTGTTGAAGACACCATCCTGGCAGGCCATTATGAATCCCTCGGTCTCCGACTTTAGCTCACTCGCCCTGAGGAAGGCAAAGGTCAAGCTTTTGGATAAGCCAAGGTCTTCGATGTTATGAAAGAAGACACCATGCATTGGCTTATCCATATGTAGCTGTAGCAGGACCTCTGTCTCCGCAGCTTTGATGTGAGCTTTTTGCTGAACGGGTCCCAACTCGGTGACAGAGTTTGGGTTAGCCCGTTCAGTGTCGAATACGAGACCGAGTTCATCGGCCGCACGGGTTGCTGCCTTAAAAAGAAATGCTCCAATCCCTGCTTTTTCATGGTCGCGGACCATGCAGAGAAGGGGATCTGAACTCCTGATGACTTTACAGGCCCCATCCAGAACCATTCTGTTATGCATACACTCCAAACTCAAAAGTCCACGGCCTCCCCGTTGTCTGGGAAAGTATAACCGTGGAACGGACGATTTAGGATGCAAGCACCTATTGAGATGCATCACTTTGCGAGTTTTAACGTCGAGTTGTCGCAGCTCTTCCTTAGTCCACTTCATTACTCCGAAAGAGTAGAGAAGGATCGGAACGGCAAGCATATTGGTTGCAGCAACTTTGTTCTTCCCCGACAGTTCTGATGACCAGATCTGTCGGAGTTTATGCTGATACTTGCCGCGGAGAGAGTTCTTAACTGTGAATACCTCTTGGGAGTGGCGTTGCTCCACCCCTAGGTAAGTATACGTCTCTCCGGCATCCAGATGATGTAGGATGCTTCCGTCTACGAGCTGGACATCCTCTCCGTATTCCTCGCATCGTCCTCTTTTGAGATGAACCGTGGCACATTTGTCGATCCCAAATTCCATTCCGATAGCATGCGTGTACTCTTCCACCACCCTAAGGGACTGATGTAGGTCCCTTTCTCCAGAGGCATATAATTTGAGGTCATCCATGTAAAACAGATGGGTGACTTTATGCCTCCGGTTGCTGGGGGTGCCGCAGTTGTACCCACGGGTATTCCTGAGTACAACGGACAATGGCAATAGTGAGATGCAGAAGAGAAGAGGGCTGAGGGAGTCTCCCTGAAACACGCCTCTTCTAATGATGACCTGCTCTGTTTGGACTATGTCTCTACCAGATCTTATGGTGAAGCGAGTCCTCCAGAGTGGCATCAGTTGTCCAATGCATCCCACTATTTGATTGGGTACCTCAAGACATCTGAGCAAATGCATGATTAACTCATGCGATGTTGTATCAAATGCCTTGCGGTAATCAATCCAGGCCATCGAAAGGTTACGCTTATACTGCACGGAGTCCTGCGTGATACATCTATCGATGAGCAGGTTCTCCTTGCAGCCGGCGACCCCTTTCTTTGACCCTCGTTGCTCATATGTCCGTTCATACACCGGATCAACTGCGGAGAGAATGCGCGTGTATAAGATGCGCGTAAACAACTTATAGCACGCATTCAAGCATGTTATCGGCCTGTAATTCTTTGGATCAGACAAATCTCCGTTCTTGGGGATGAGCACGGTTCGCCCCTCGACAAACCACTCCGGAATCTGCTGCTCCCCATCTAGCCATGAGTTAAAAACTCTTGCCAGATGGCGGTGGGTTGTTGGAAACTTTTTCCACCAATAATTATTCAACCCATCAGGGCCTGGAGCAGCAAAGTTCTTCGAGCCTTTGAGGGCCCCTCGAACTTCTTCCGTGGTTATCGGATTGCGCAGATCATTGTGCTCAGGCTGCCGAAGCGTCCTGCAGTAAGCTTCGAACTGCGCTAGGGCTGGAGTGTCTACATTGAGTGGTTGCGGAAACTCATAGATGTTCTTCCAGAAGGTTTCTACCCGATCAGCAGCCGGCGGGTTATCGACAACACGTGGAGGCTCTTGGAATAAGCGGGAAGGTTTATCGCGGAACTTTATGTTTTCCGCGATACTTCTCGCTCGCCTCACTAGTGACTTCTTTGCAGCCACTAGCATTCGTATCCTATCAAGACAGTGCTGTTTTATGGTAAACAGCACGCCTTGATTCAATGTGTGGTGAGCTCGTCTTAGCCTTGCAGCAATTCGCCGCACTGTTTATTATTATTATTATTATTACTATTATTATTATTATTATTATTATTATTATTATTATTATTATTATTATTATTATTATTATTATTATTATTATTATTATTATTATTATTATTATTATTATTATTATTATTATTATTATTATTATTATTATTATTATTATTATTATTATTATTATTATTATTATTATTATTATTATTATTATTATTATTATTATTATTATTATTATTATTATTATTTCCTTTAAGAGTGTACCAGTCAGGTCCTGTCTCCGGTGCTCCGACCCATCCGGAGGACGCGCTGGTGTCGTTTACCTCAATAACCACTCCCTACTTCCGTAGGGTGAGTGATTATTGGGTCCGACAGTCATGTGTTCTGAGCAGACGAAGGGAACCAAGGATGACGGCCTTCTGCATTCGAGCGGCTAGGATTTGTGCCATATTACGGCAGGCCGGTATCAACTTCAAATTAGAGAGCAGTGTGTCCATCATTCCACCAAGGACTCCTATAATCAGAACCACCATTTTGACAGAATGGTCCGGATACAACCTGCGGAGTTCAAAGAGAAGATCTCGATATTTAGTCCGTTTTTCCTCCTCTTTCCGAACGATATTCATCTCGCCTGGAGCGGAAAACTCCACGACGAATATCGTTTTACTTTGACGGTCGAGGAGGACAACATCAGGCTTATTGGCTTGTATTTGCCTGAGGGTGGGGAATGAGTAGTTCCAATAGATTCGGCACCTCTCATTCTCCACCACGGACTCAATATCCCCCGGAACATAAGGCAACACCGGTGTCTCGTCTATACCGTACGAGTGTCTTAGATGGTAGTACAACACTCGTAGCGCCGCGTTATGCCTGTGGATATAGGCTGAGACCGCATAAGCTGGACATGCTGATAGCAAATGCATTACGGTCTCAGGTGCCCCACGACATTCCCTGCATCGGGTGTCAGGGACGTCTATACCCATCACGCGACTACGGTAGACGAGGGTGTTGAAGACACCATCCTGGCAGGCCATTATGAATCCCTCGGTCTCCGACTTTAGCTCACTCGAACTGAGAAAGGCAAAGGTCAAGCTTTTGGATAAGCCAAGGTCTTCGATGTTGTTGAAGAAAACACCATGCATTGGCTTATCCATATGCAGCTGTAGGAGGACCTCTGTCTCCGCAGCTTTAATGTGAGCTTTTAGCTGAACGGGTCCCAACTCGGTGACAGAGTTTGGGTTAGCCCGTTCAGTGTCGAATACGAGACCAAGTTCATCGGCTGCACGGGTTGCTGCCTTAAAGAGAAATGCTCCAATCCCTGCTTTTTCATGGTCGCGGACCATGCAGAGAAGGGGATCTGAACTCCTGATGACTTTACAGGCCCCATCCAGAACCATTCTGTTATGCAGACACTCCAAACTCAAAAGTCCACGGCCTCCCCGTTGTCTGGGAAAGTATAACCGTGGAACAGACGATTTAGGATGCAAGCTCCTATTGAGATGCATCATTTTGCGAGTTTTTACGTCGAGTTGTCGCAGCTCTTCCTGAGTCCACTTCATCACTCCGAAGGAGTAGAGAAGGATCGGAACGGCAAGCATATTAGTTGCAGCAACTTTGTTCTTCCCCGACAGTTCTGATGACCAGATCTGTCGGAGTTTATGCTGATACTTGCCGCGGAGAGAGTTCTTAACTGTGATTACCTCTTGGGAGCGGCGTTGCGCCACCCCTAGGTAAGTATAAGTCTCTCCGGCATCCAGATGATGTAGGATGCTTCCGTCTACGAGCTGGACATCCTCTCCGTATTCCTCGCATCGTCCTCTTTTGAGATGAACCGTGGCACATTTGTCGATCCCAAATTCCATTCCGATAGCATGCGTATATTCTTCCACCACCCTAAGGGACTGATGTAGGTCCCTTTCTCCAGAGGCATATAATTTTAGGTCATCCATGTAAAACAGGTGGGTGACTGTATGCCTCCGGTTGCTGGGGGTGCCGCAGCTGTACCCACGGGTATTCCTGAGTGCAACGGACAATGGCAATAGTGAGATGCAGAAGAGAAGAGGGCTGAGGGAGTCTCCCTGAAACACGCCTCTTCTAATGATGACCTGCTCTGTTTGGACTATGTCTCCACCAGATTTTATAGCGAAGCGAGTCCTCCAGAGCGGCATCAGTTGTCCAATGCATCCCACTATTTGATCGGGTACCTCAAGGCATCTGAGCAAATGCATGATTAACTCATGCGATGTTGTATCAAATGCCTTGCGGTAATCGATCCAGGCCATCGAAAGGTTACGCTTATACTGCACGGAGTCCTGCGTGATACATCTATCGATGAGCAGGTTCTCCTTGCAGCCGGCGACCCCTTTCTTTGACCCTCTTTGCTCATATATCCGTTCATACACCGGATCAACTGCGGAGAGAATGCGCGTGTATAAGATGCGCGTAAACACCTTATAACACGCATTCAAGCATGTTATCGGTCTGTAATTCTTTGGATCAGACAAATCTCCATTTTTGGGGATGAGCACGGTTCGCCCCTCGACAAACCACTCCGGAATCTGCTGCTCCCCATCTAGCCATGAGTTGAAAACTCTAGCCAGATGGCGGTGGGTTGCTGGAAACTTTTTCCACCAATAGTTATTCAACCCATCGGGTCCTGGAGCAGCAAAGTTCTTTGAGCCTTTGAGGGCTCTTTGAACTTCTTCCGGGGTTATCGGATTGCGCAGATCATTGAGCTCAGGCTGCCGAAGCCTCCTGCAGAATGCTCTGAACTGCGCTAGGGCTGGAGTATCTACATTGATTGGTTGCGGATACTCATAGATGTTCTTCCAGAAGGTTTCCACCCGATCAACAGTCAGCGGGTTATCAACAACACGTGGAGGCTCTTGAAATAAACGAGAAGGTTTATCGCGGAACTTCAAGTTTTCCGCGACTCCTCTCGCTCGCCTCACTAGTGACTTCTTTGCAGCCACTAGCATTCGTATCCTATCAAGACAGTGCTGTTTGATGGTAAACAGCACCCCTTGATTCAATGTGTGGTGAGCTCGTCTTAATTTTGCGGCAATTCGCCGCACTGCAGGTGTGAAAGGCCTATTGGCCACCACGTAGTCCACCACACACTGGATACGAGACGCGTGTTGTCTCGCCGACTTGATCTTAGCTTCCATCTTGTGTACGCGTCGTTCATGCCTCCCAACTACAGCGGTGGTGTCCCTCCTCTGCGTTTGGGTTAGATCATGAGCGGCGTCATACACGACAGAATTGATCTGCCAGATGTCAGCCTCTTCTGGAAGAACATCGCCGATGTCCGCATCCACTCGTGCCAGTTCTTGTGGCTTCAGGGGCTTCACATGGTGAAGTGCCCTGCGAGTTCTGATGTCCTCCATCGGTGGTATGATGCGAGCATTCTCCACAGCCAGATCGACACGTGGCATAACTTGTGCCACTTCTATAACCGGCTGAGGAGGTGCTCTGACATATCCTCGTCTCCGAAGATGAGATACATAATCCCTAAGATTTTGGGCGGAAAAGGCGGCATGCTCTGGGTGTCTTTCACACCACAGAGCATGCATTCTCGCCATGTATCCTCTCCGGGCGGGCTCACTGCTCTCGTAGCAATGCATAAGACCGTCCCTTAATCCATCCGACCACTCAAAACGTCCGTTTTCATAGCGTAAGTCGTCAGCTGGCAAATCATCGTTGTTGGCCCCACCACCTTGCCTTTGACCCCTAATCCGAGGGGGTCGGTTGTGGGGGCCTCTTCCCCGATTATTTGGAACCGAGTGTTAGGGTTTACTGGGGGGTTAACCCAGTAAACCCACGGCCGACACCAGAGGGAAAGATGCCTCTTCCCTCCCGGATGCGCATGAGCTGCCGGTCCGATTTTGCATCCTTTGCTCGGGTAGGTGGTGTCGCAACTCACCAGGGCCTTAGGTGTTGGTTGACCTCCCTGCCTTATTATTATTATTATTATTATTATTATTATTATTATTATTATTATTATTATTATTATTATTATTATTATTATTATTATTATTATTATTATTATTATTATTATTATTATTATTATTATTATTATTATTATTATTATTATTATTATTATTATTATTATTATTATTATTATGGGGTAAGCAGCTATTGGGTCCGGGAATCGTGTGCCCTGAGCAGACGTAATGAACCGAGGATGACAGCCTTCTGCATTCTTCCGGCTATGATTTCTGACATCTTTCTACATGCCGGTATGATTTTTAAGTTTGAGAGTAATGAATCCATCACACCGCCAAGGGACCCTATTATCAGAACAACCATTTTTACAGAATGGTCTGGATAGAGCCTGCGGAGTTCGAAGAGTAAATCTCGATATTTGGTCCGTTTCTCCTCCTCCTTTCGGACGATATTCGTTTCGCCAGGAGCCGAAAACTCAATGACGAATATCGTCTTACTTGCATGGTCGAGGAGTACTACATCAGGCTTATTGGCCTGTATTTGCCTGAGGGTGGGAAATGAGTAGTTCCAGTTGATCCGGCACTTCTCATTCTCCACCACGGACTCAATATCCCCCGGAGCGTAAGGCAACACTGGTGTCTCGTCTATACCGTACGAGTGTCGTAGGTGGTAATATAACACTCGTAGAGCCGCGTTATGTCTGTGGATATAGGCTGAGACCGCATATGCTGGACATGCTGACAGCAAATGCATAATGGTCTCAGGCGCCTGACGGCAGGCCCTGCATCTAATATCAGGGACCTCTATACCCATCACGTGGCTTCGGTAGACCAAGGTGTTGAAGACACCATCTTGGCAGGCCATTATGAATCCCTCGGTCTCCGACTTCAGCCCACTTGACCTAAGGAAGGCGTAGGTCAAGTTCTTGGATAAGCCAAGGTCTTTAACGTTTCTGAAGAAGACCCCATGCAAAGGCTTATCCCTATGCAGCTGCAGAAGAGCTGCATTTTCTGCGGCCTTTACATGGGCTTTTTGCCGAACGGGTGCCAACTCTGTGACAGAGTTCGGATCACGCCGTTTGGTGTCGAAACTGAGACCAAGTTCATCAGCCGCACGGGCTGCTGCCTTAAAGAGGAACGCTCCAATCCCTGCGTTTTCATGGTCACGGACCATGCAGAGAAGGGGGTCCAAACTCCTGATTACTTTACATGCTCCATCCAATACCATTCTGTTGTGAAGACACTCCAAACTCAAAAGTCCTCGTCCTCCTTGTTGTCGGTGGAGATATAACCGAGGAACGGACGATTTGGGATGCAAGCTCCTTTATAGGTGCATCATCTTGCGAGTCTTTACGTCGAGTTGTCGCAGCTCCTCCTGAGTCCACTTCATTACTCCGAAGGAGTAGAGTAAGATCGGAACGGCAAGCATATTTGTGGCAGCAACTTTGTTCTTTCCCGACAGTTCTGATGACCAGATCTGTCGGAGTTTGTGCTGATACTTGCCGCGGAGAGAGTTTTTGACAGTTATAACTTCTTGAGAGTGGTGTTGTTCCACTCCCAAGTAGGTATACGTCTCTCCGGCACCCAGATGACGTAGGATGCTTCCGTCTATGAGCTGGACGTCTTCTCCGTAATCGTCGCATCGTCCTCTTTTGAGATGAACCGTTGCACATTTGTCGATCCCAAACTCCATGCCGATGGCCTGCGTATACTCCTCCACCACCCTCAAAGACTGACGTAGGTCCTTTTCACCTGAGGCATAAAGCTTAAGATCATCCATGTAGAATAGATGAGTCACATTATGCCTTCGGTTGCTGGGGGTGCCGCAGTAGTATCCACGTGTTTTTCTGAGGGCAACGGACAATGGCAATAGTGAGATGCAAAAGAGAAGGGGGCTGAGAGAATCTCCCTGAAACACTCCCCTTCTGAAGATAACCTGATCTGTTTGGACTCTAGCTTGACCTGATGTTATAGTGAAGCGAGTCCTCCAGAGTGGCATCAGTTGTTCAATGCATCTCACTATTTGATCGGGTATCGCAAGGCATCGAAGAACGTGCATGATTAGCTCATGCGATGTCGTGTCAAATGCCTTGCGATAGTCGATCCAGGCCATCGAAAGGTTACGCTTATACTGCGTGGAGTCCTGCGTAATACATCTATCGATGAGCAGATTCTCCTTGCATCCAGCGACCCTTTTCTTTGACCCTCTTTGCTCATATATCCGTTCGTACACGTGTTCAACTGCGGTGAGTATTCGCATGTACAAAATGCTGGTGAACATCTTATAACATGCGTTCAGGCATGTTATCGGCCTGTAGTTTTTCGGTTCCGACAAATCTCCCGTTTTTGGGATTAGCACGGTTCACCCCTCGACAAACCAACCGGGAATCTGCTGCTCACCATTCAACCATGAGTTGAAAACTCTGGCCAAATGTTGGTGGGTGCTGGGAAATTTTTTCCACCAGTAGTTCCCTAGTCCATCCGGACCTGGTACAGCTGAGTTCTTCGAGCCCTCAAGGGCTCGTCGAACTTCTTCCGGGGTTATCGGGTCGCGCAGTTCATTGAGCTCTGGCTGTTGAAGCCTTCCGCAGAATCCTTCAAACTGCGCTAGGGCTGGAGTGTCTACATTCAGTGGTTGCGGATGTTCATAAATATCCTTCCAGAAGGTTTCTACCTGATCAGCGGTCGGCGGATTTTCTACAACACGCGGAGGCTTTTGGAATAATTGAGAAGGATTATCGCGGAATTTTGAGTTTTCCGCGATGCTCCTCAATCGCCTCACTAGTGACTTCTTTGCAGCCACTAGCATTCGTATCCTGTCAAGGCAGTGCTGTTTGGTAGTCAACAGCACTCCTTGATTCAGTGTGTGATGGGCTCTTCTTAATTTTGCCGCTATTCGGCGCACTGCTGGCGTGAAAAGCCTGTTGGCTGCCATATAGTCCATCACACATTGGATACGAGAAGCGTGTTGTCTCGCCGACTTGATCTTGGCTTCCATCTTCTGTACTCGTCGCTCGTGCCTTCCAACCGACAAGAAGGGATTCCTTCTCTCCGTTTGGGTCAGCGACTGAGCGGCTCTGTACACAGCGCTGTTAATTTGCCAGATATCAGCCTCTTCTATTAGGACATCCCGAACCTCCGCATCCACTTGGGCTAGTTGTTCTGGCTTCAGGTACTTTGGTACGTGAAGCACCCTACGTGTTCTGAAATTTTCCATTAGCGGTGCAATCAAAGGTTCCTCCTGTGCCAGACCAACTCGTGGTGGAACTGCCACTTCTGCCACTTCGTTAGACGGCTGAGGAGGAGCCCTGATATAGCCTCGAGCCCGAAGATGAGATACATAATCCCTGAGATTTTGTGCGGTGAAAGCGGCATGCTCTGGGTGATTTTCGCACCACAGCGCATGCATTCTCGCCATGTATCCCCTTCGGGCGGGCTCACTACTCTCGTAAAAACGCAGAAGGTCATCCCTCAATTCATTAGTCCACTCAAAGCGTCCTTATTCGTCGCGGTCGTCATAAGCAGGCAAATCCTCGTTTACGGCCCCTCCACCTTGCCTTTGACCCCTTATCCGAGGGGTAGCACCTTTTGCTCGGGGAAGTGGTGTCGCAACTCACCAGGGCCTGAGATGTTGGTTGGCCTCCCTGCTTATATTATTATTATTATTATTATTATTATTATTATTATTATCATTATTATTATTATTATTATTATTATTATTATTATTATTATTATTATTATTATTATCATTATTATTATTATTATTATTATTATTATTATTATTATTATTATTATTATTATTATTATTATTATTATTATTATTATTATTATTATTATTATTATTATTATTATTATTATTATTATTATTATTATTATTATTATTATTATTATTATTATTATTATTATTATTATTATTATTATTATTATTACCACTACTGTTATTTTCCACGTGCAAGCGCTTATTGTGCTTGTTCATTGTGCTTGTTCATTGATAATTATATTTATAACGACCAAAACCGTGAAAGGCGTACGTTATATAGCTATTTACATACCAACGGAGGAAAATCATGCTTTTCCTCCCGCGGATAGTTTGATGCTCGCCGCGAAGCGGAGGGCATTAATATCCGCAGGAGGAAAAGCATTCTCCTCCTCTTGAGGTATGTATATAGTTTTTTCTACTACCTTTAAGGTCGTCATTTTTATAACGTCCTAAAAATTATAATGCATGCATACTTATAAGAACAACTGCAGAAACTTGTGGAACTATATAATGCGGCTATATGACAAAATATTGAGTAAGCGTTGCGTCGTCGTCATCGTGTTGACAACGATTTGTTGATATGGCGTTGTTTGGTAATACAAACATAACAGTTGTCATTAGCTGTCACGTTGTTTACCATTTTAAGTTGCTTCTAAGTTTTGAAAATGAGTTCTAGCATTATACAGTGAGCACGTGAAGGTTGGAACAAATTCGGTAATCGCTTGATATGGCCATTAGGAGAAATAAGCTCAGACACGTCGATTTTATTTTTCAGTTACGCATTTTTTGATCTAATCATATTCTTGATGACGTAATCACTGTTCGAGTTATGACGTCATTATATATTTTTTTAAATTGCATTACCCTATTTTGATAATACTTTCAAAAAGAACGCATTTTTCTGTGTATGAATCTCATATTTTTTCTTATATTACATAACCTTATGTTCGAGAAATAAAAGATATTTCATTATTCATAGTAATGTAATATTTGATCTGTTAACGTAAACTTTTGACTTAAGGGATCCCCACAAAAAATCTAATGGGGTTAGATCATGAAATCTAGCTGACCATTCTGAAAATCATCGACTACTATCGAAATCATCTTCATTAAGTTCATGATTCATTCGAGTATTTTCTAGAACTGATAGTAATACATCCAATTGTTGATCTTCCGTAACGCCTGGACGACCTTTCGTATAATTATCACCTACATTGTCAAAATTTCAAAATTTTGCTTCGACTTTGATCGCTGTCCAATGTGTAATAGGTCTATCGGGATGTCTATAGTTAAATAAGTCACAAACCTCAGCTTGCGTACTACAGTCTTATCCCCATAACCTGCAATCATTAAAATATCTTTGCGTCATTTTTCGCTTTTCGCATGGTGTCGATAACTTATTTATACCACAATTATTTGATAGCTAACTATTATTGTTAAGCCGAATTTTAGAAACATATTTACTCACAGTCAGTGTCTAGTTGCATTGGAGCAATCAATGAGTCAGTGAGTCTGTTTTAAAATGAAGTGAAAGTTATTCATGAACTTAATGAAGATTATTTCGATCGCAGGATTTTTAGAGTTTCCAGCTAGATCTCCTGATCTAACCCCAATAAAATTTTTTTTGGGGATACCTCAAGTCAAAAGTTCACGTTAACAGACGTAATATTACATTATTGTGAATAATGAAATATATTTTATTTCTCGAACATGCGGTTATGTAACATAAGAAAAAATATGACATCCATACACAGAAAAATGCTTTCTTATTGAAGGTAATAGTTAGTCAACCTTATGGGATTATAATTGGATCAAAATGGATGCGACATGTAGATGGCGATAGTGAGCTCGCATCCAAGTCATGTCGTAACTTCAGTGATCTGGCCTCCAAGTCATGTCGTAACTTGATTGAAACAATGGGACAGCATTAAAATCAGGGTTTTTTGAAGGAACCTGCATTAAACTGACGTTAAATATTCATGTTTTTAACTAATTACGCTAGATGACACTCGCGTTTGCGTCCAACATCAATTACACAGGCATTGACTAACTATCTTACTTCTATATAAACAATGGTATTATAGATAGTGAGCTGGCATCCAAGTCATGTCGTAACTTTAGTGATCTGGCCTCCAAGTCATGTCGTAACTTGATTGAAACAAAGGGACAGCATTAAAATCAGGGTTTTTTGAAGGAACCTGCATTAAAATGACGTCAAATATTTATGTTTGTAACTCATCACGCTAGATGGCACTCGCGTTTGCGTCCAACACCAATTACACAGGCATTGACAACTATCTTACTTCTATATAAACAACGGTTCTAGCGAAGACGACCTGCCAAAAGATCTCGCTGAAGAGGCAAAATTGATTTCAATGCATCTTCTTCCTGTCAAATCGAGAGGAAAAGTACTATTTTCCTCCCGGCGGCAGGAAACGTACCATTTTCCTCCCTTCTTTAGAGGTTGAAAATAAAGTTTGCTAGTGAGGTAGTAGAAAAAATTCATTACACATTTTGGCAGCGGACTGACGGACAATATGGCTCGACTGGGGTGAGTTCTGTACGATTTACTGTTGCGTTCCTATTAACAGTGCTGCTCCTAAGGTGGCGTATAGGGTTAATAACAAGGCCTATCCAGAACACATGGCCGATGACCATAGCAGTCGATGACGAAACACACAAGTAAAAAAAATCTATTATTAAACATAAAATCAAATTTAGATTAATTGCTTTATTGACCAATCGAAAGAACATATTGAAGTCAGGAGATGAACACATTCTCAGTTTTACTCAGATAACAAATTCATTGACTAATAATGCACTGTCATATGGAGAGTAGATCCCTCTTTGATATTATAGCCAGATAATTTGTTTCCCATTAGCGGTAGCAGTCCCTTACCATCGTGATATACAGGGTGTTAATTAAGTACGTTGACAAACTTCGGGAGGTGATTCTTTGAAGGTTTTCAGGACGAAATGTTCATATAAACATATGTCCAAAACGGCTTGGTTTTCGAGATACAGGGTGATAAAAATACATTTTTTTCAAGATTTTTTAGAGTTAACTTCGACATTTTCTACAATAATCAGTTCAAATTAGGCAAGTACAATCCATTCAATAGTACGCACGATACAAAATAATGCATTTCTCAAATAATTCACAGGGTCCTCCTTTTTTCAGAGTCAAGCTTTGTTCAACCCTTCAGAATTTTTTTTCCGCCGCCACTGACATATTATGAGAAAAGAATAATGAATGTTGTTTCATTTAACATATTTTTGCTCACCTGATGTTTTTCATTTACTTGTACGGTTCAGGAGTTACAATGAAAATATTAACGCAAACATTTTCCAGTAACGCATAACATAAAGAAATTTGAGAAGCAAATAGTTTAACAAACTTGAAGGGTGATTCTTTGAAAGGTTTCAAGATGAAAAGTTCATATAAACATGTCCCAAGCGGCTTGGTTTTCGAAGTACAGGGTGATCAAAATACATTTTTTAGGAGTTTTTGGAGTTTACTTCGAAATTTTCGACAATAATCGATCCAAATTAGTTCAAATTGGACAGTTACAATCCATTCAATAGTGCGCATGATATAAAATAATTCATTTCTCGAAGTGTCATTGCCACTCTTCAAAGATTAGCGCGTGACGCAATACGTCATTTTGTTCTCATTACACAAATAGCTATTTTCTGCTCGTGTAGAGAAAATGTAATGTTATGGAGCTCCCATACATTTTTTACCATAACTCAGGTTGAATATGTATTGCACAAAGTTAATTATGGCAAAATAATTTTGGACATTTTCAATAGTGAATAACTTTATTATCAAAAACTAGAGCAAAGTAACATAAATTACCTAGGAATAAAATTAAGTTCAGAAAAGGACCATTATTGAAATTGATATGTCAGAGCAGCTGCTGGAAATGGCCACCGCCAACTTCAATGCATGCGTTTATGCGCCTAACCATAGACTGGCGGACACGCTCAAAAATACCAGGAGTGTTTCTTATAATTCCGCATGACTCCTGTATGCGATTCCTCAGGTCTTCTTCACTTTGAACTGGAGTTCGGTACACTAATGATTCAAGGTGCCCCCAGAAGAAAAAATCAAGTGGATTCATATCGGGTGACCTTGGTGGCCAAAGTTGTGGCCCACCACGCCCAATCCAGCGATCAGAATAATTCTCATCTAAATATTGGCGTGCAACCAATCTGAAGTGTACTGGAGCACCATCATGCATAAACCAAATTCCAATTCTTTCCCTCAGTGGGATCTCTTCTAGGAGTCCAGGTAAGATGAATTCAAGAAAATGTCGATAATGGTCACCATTGAGTCTATGAGGCAGAAAATGTGGCCCGATAAGGAAATTCCCTACAATTCCAACCCAAACATTCACAGAAAACGTCTCTTGAAAATGGTTTTCAATCACGGCGTGTGGGTTTTCATCAGCCCACATATGATTGTTGTGAAAATTAATAATGGCTTTACGGGAAAAGCATGCCTCATCGGTGAATAACACTTGAGATGAAAACCATGGATTTTCCAACAATTTATTTCGAATCCAAGTGCAAAAAGTTAATCTCTTTGGAAAATCCCTTGGCAGAAGAGCTTGAACACGCTGTATGTGATAGGGATAAAGTTGTTGCTCTTTTAAAATTTGCGATACCAATACATGGGTTACGTTAAACTGTTGCTCAATTTCGTTAAGTACAGCTTCTTCTATCTGAACTGTTCTAACTCTCCTGGGTCTTCCTATGAGAACAGCAGACCTCTTGAAAGTACCCGTTTCACGAAGACGGGAGTGAATATTGATGAACATTTGTGTGCTGAGAATATGACGTTGTGGAAATCTTTCTAGATACATTCGTCTGGCGGCACGAGCGTTACCATCAGCAATTCCATACATTAAGTGCATGTCTGCCATTTCTGAATTTGTATATTCAACCATTTTATCCAAAGGAATATTGAATGAATCTGCTTTATAGCTTGCACTAATGAAGAATTAACAATGAGACAGTTTCTCAACTTTCGATAACTGTCAAGTTGTTGATATTTAAATAAATGAATTAATGTCAAAGCCCACTTTGCTATTTTTATGAATTCAAATTGATTACAAAATTTCTTCGTTACTGCAGAAGAAAAAACAAACCGAAATTTCTGATAAAATAATGTACTCCGTACGGAAACAAAAATTTGTTTGATTTAGTTTTTCGGAGTTATGACCAGAGATTCATAAATGAAAATCAAATGTTTAATGATCTGCGACTATTAGATAAACCCTATTAACTATCTTCCATTACAGGATTGCCTTTCAGAAGTTTTTTATATTGAAAAGGAAACGTTCAATTGAAAACTAAAAAATATCTTTTTTTAAAATAACAAAAAATTTGTATGAGTTCTCTATCAAGACTGATGGGTAAAAACATTTTTAATCAAATATCTCAATGAAAATGCACATTTTTACAATCAGAATCTTCAGGTTGAAAGTGAACATCTGTCAGATCTAGTTTAATATCCAGCGTACCGCACTGACGGGGAGATAGTAGTTTTCTGTTAGATATCACAAAAAGAAATCACATCTTTACAATAACAAGCTTTAATTTAGCTTCACTTGTAACTAACTAACAAACAATTTAATAAAAGTTGAATTTGACCCACTTCTAATACTCCGATTAATTTGAAATTTGGCAGGTTTCCGTAATTCCGGTGACAATGCATTAAAAAAATGTTTGTTAAAAAACAAAATGGCGGCTCCAATATGGCGGACGAGTTTTGTGATTATGATCCGATTCTGTTCAAAATTGGTATGTGATGGTTTTTGGGTTGGAGATTTTCAGTTTCACATAAAAAATAAACTAAAATGTTAAAAATGAAAATTATAAAAAGAAAACGTTTTAAAGTTTTTATACAATACACTGAAAAGGAAAAAATAATTCATTTCATTGTTTGATCTAGGTAATCTTGTACAGAAAGATTTTGATACTCACAGAATAACCTACAAAAAATGAAACAAATTATTTTTTCATTTTCAGTGCATTTGTATAAAAGCTTGTCTTTATATTTTTTATTGTATAATTTTTATTCATCGTAGATTTTTCTAATTCTGAAAAAATATTTCCATCAATTTACAATAATTGAAAATGTTTAATTTTCAAATTTTCTAATGTTATGCCACACTGGAAAATGTTTAAATTAATATTTTCATTATAGCCCCTGAACCGTACAAGTAAATGAAAAAATGCAAGATATCAAAAAGATGTTAAATGAAACAACATTGATTATTCCTTTCTCATTATATGTCAGTGGCGGCGGAAAAAAAAATTCTGAAGGGTTGAACAAAGCTTGACTCTGAAAAAAGGAGGACCCTGTGAATTATTTAAGAAATGCATTATTTTGTATCGTGCGCCCTATTGAATGGATTGTACTTGCCTAATTTGAACTGATTATTGTCGAAAATGTCGAAGTTAACTCTAAAAAATCTTGAAAAAAATGTATTTTTATCGCCCTGTATCTCGAAAACCAAGCCGTTTGGGACATATGTTTATATGAACTTTTCATCCTGAAAACCTTCAAAGAATCACCTCCCGAAGTTTGTCAACGTACTTAATTAACACCCTGTATGTTCACTTTTACTGCAATGTTACTCTCATACATTAGATATGGATCCTCCCCAACAATTGGAAATCAAAAAGAAGGTATCAAAAACATATACCTACATTTTGCTGTACACTATTGAGTCAAAAAGATGGGGAGGACGGTATCGGGTTGATTGCTAGATGGCGTGCACCCAAAAAGATGATCTCGAAACCTAGGCAACTCTATGGTTGTGGAAAATTAGATGAACTAGATGCCCATTTGCACAATTAGCGACAATCACCGAACTTTAGTAACTATTCGGACTTTTAGATTTTGAAGATGTTCTAAATCAGTTGAGAGTTTCATGATATTTTCTCAAGATAGATTTTGCTTTCAGAATCTGATAGGTTGAATTTAACTATTTATTTGAATATAAACTTTGAAGTTGCTCATTATTGATTAATTGTTATTGTATTTTGAAATCGTAATATATGAGACTATGATTATTTCGCAATTCATTTCTCTTCAGTTGGGCAGAACTTTATATCCTAGAAGAACTAAAAAACCACAACGTTGGAAAACAGGGTGTTGAATTGGAGAGAGTTATGCATAAGACTGCATGTCAGGAAAAAATATGGCTTTCTTTTATATTTTAGGCTGTGTTCTCTTTTTGGCAGCGGGTTGATGAACAATATGGCTCGACTGGGGTGAGTTCTGCACGATTCACTATTGCGTTCCTATCAACAGTGCTGCTCCTAAGGTGGCGTATAGGGTTAATTACAAGGCCTATCCAGTACACATGGCCGATGACCATAGCAGTCGAGGTCGAAACACCAAAAAAAAAACACCTCTTATCAAACACAAAATAGAATTTTTATTTATTGCTTTATTCAATAATCGGAAGAACATCACATATTGAAGGCAGGAGATGAGAACATCCTTAATTTTACTCAGATAACGAATTCATTGACTAATAATGCACTGTCATATGAAGAGTAGATCCCTCTTTGATATTATAGTCAGATAATTTGTTGCCAACTTGCTGTAGCAGTTTCTGATCATCGTGAAATAACTGCACATTATCTGGTTTGGCATTTAATTGCTTTGCAAGTTTTTCTTTCAAAACCTGTATATTGGTCTTTGATTCTAGACCATCCACTGAATAATCTCCTATTTTTTCAAAATACTGATTGTAATGTTCCACTTTCACTTTAAATGCTGCAGTGAGACAAATGAAGACCATCAACAACATTACCATACTCATGGAACTGATAGAAGTCATCTTCATTGGGTATTTTTGTTTGGTACAATATTACCGTTGACTCTGAAACAGTAAATAAGACAAGATATGAGATATGATGTAATTGGGAGAAATGAGTCGGGATGGATTGGTAAGAGTAATACAAGAAGAATTTCAATGATAGTCTTTGTGATATAGTCAATGAATGCATGGTAGTATGGATGGAATATTCAAGAATTTTTGAGGAAAAGTTAGAAGGTAAAAATACTGATAGTCGCCGCCCTTAGGGGTGAAAAATTCCCAATTTTTGGTTTTGGTTATATCTCAAAAAAGTGCGCCTTTGAAGAAAAATAGAATAAGAATTGAAGATAATTAATTTATTATTGTAAAGCTCCTAGAATGCGACGAAAGCATAGCGAACCATTTTTGGAAACATCTAGAAGCACTAATTTTTGTTCTAGATCAAATGTTGAATATAATTATTGTGTTCTGTGATCATCTTAATGATTCTAGAATTATATTTTCCTATATAAGTCGTGCATTGTGCAATTGTGAGAGTCAGGTCAGTTGAGTATGAGTTGAGTTGATAGTTCAGAAACAGACAGTTTATTAATAATGTACAGTGTGTCTCACTTTTCATGGAAGCACCCCCGTAACTTCCGTAATCATCAAGGTAGAATGATAAAACTCTCAGAACTGAAGGAAATAATAAATTTGCTTCTATTGGTTTGATGGTGATGGCCTGAGTGAAATACACTGCCCGCCAGTCGCGATGGAACCATCGCTAAAATTCACAAAAACATGTATAAAAATTACATTGTTTACCAACTAGCCGCTCCACGTGGAATGTCAGTACTTGGACTTCCCCTGTATCACTACGAGCTGAATCACATAGAACTAATATGGGCTCGAGTGAAAAGGAATGTTGCCCGGAAAAATACAATATTCATAATGAAAGATGTTTGTAATTGTTTAAATGCTGTTAGTGAAGAGACCAGCGACAATTGGAGAAAGTGTACATTTTATTACAGTAGAACATGCTATGTGGAAAATTGACAAAATTTTTAAAAACTTGATTGATCTAATTGTTATTGACCTTAATAATCATCTTGTTTCGAATTTGATATAATATGGTTATTGTAAATACTGTACTTACATACTTGTTGTAATTTTTTTCATTAAAAATTAAAAATAACTTCAATTGGTTGTGACTTCATACAAATTATTGCTTGTAATAATTTAAGTCGGCTACATCGAAATTCTTTAATTCTATTATCTCTTGGTTATTTTTACATAACTAATGACTGATGCACTTCACGTTTTTGAGTTCCAAAATACTATAATGATGATAATAATAATATAAATTGAGCAAACAGAAATTATACCCCTGAAAGGTGGCTGGTTAAAATTTCAATACTCCTAACAATGACCTAATCTCACAAACAGATATTTCAAAATCCCTCAAAATGTTGTCTTATCATTTTCTAGTTGTTCTATGTAATCAACTATTCGACACATAAATTGAATCTACAAAATCAGATTGAAAAAATTATTCAGTCAATAATAGACTCCAATAGTTTAAAATTGTACAATAACATTTTGAATGAAAATAATGAAACTTTAGACTTGGTACTAAGTGATAAACATGTGAATATAGTTGAAGAGACAATGCAGTTGGCAAAAAAAGACAATCAGCACCCTGATATATTGATATATTTTCTTAACATATGTGTATCGAAAAACGAACCGATTATAACTGGAAAATAATTCCCAACTCTGTTTTAAGAAGAATTAAAATCAGACTTGAGTGATAAGGAATTTTACAGGATCAGGAAAAATAAATCTGAATATTATCTAACAAAATACAAAACATTGAGGGCAGAAATCGAAATAAAAATCAAAATTGACAACAAAAATTACCTTGAGAACATTCAAAACAACATTAAAGAAATCCCAACGCTACTTTGGAATTTCGTTAAAAGACGAAGACAAAATAGATCAAATGAAACCCAATTCAAACTAAAATATAGAGAGGTGTCAGATCCAAAAATGATTGCTGGTGAGTTTGCAATTATCAACATATTGTCCATTTTGAAGTTAACCCTTGAAGAGCTACAGAAGGCATTTCAAATATTGAAAACAAAGAGTTCGGCTGGTCCTGATAACATTCCGTGCTATACAATGCGACGCTAAATTATGGAACAAATTCATTATTTCTGAATATAAAGATATTTCGAAAAAATCCTCGGATTTTCTTTTCCGATGGGCCAATTTTTGAACCCCACCCAAAATATATAGGGTTATCCGCAATTGAGTAAAAATGACTTTGATGATATTTTTAAATTGGATACCCAGTATATTTTTCCATATTTGGTTAGGAATCGTCATTACGAATCCAGTGATACCAAGTTTGATGGGATTATGTCAAACGGCTGCGGAGATATGGCCAAAAAACTTCCTCGGATGTCCAATGAGTATGACTGCGAGACTCCACACGATTCAGAAGGTTAAAAGTCTCTGTCGGGCTCATTGGGTATATGGAGAAGTTTTTTGGCCATATCTCCGCAGCCGTTTGACATAATCCCATCAAACATAGTATCACTGGATTGGTAATGACGGTCCTTAACCAAATATGGACAAAAATACTGGGTGTCCTATTTAAAAATATCACCAAAGGCGCTTTTCCTCAAATGCGGATAACCCTATATATTTTGGGTGGGGTTCAAAAATTGGCCAATCGGAAAAGAAAATCGACGTGTCCGAGGATTTTTCCGATATATCTTTATATTCAGAAATAATGAATTTGTACCCTAATTTAGCATCGCACTGTATATTCAAAGCATGTAGAGAATTATTAATTTATTCACTTTTTATCATCTTCAATAAATCATTAAGTACAGGAGTTCTTCCAGAGGAATTCAGAGTTTCAAAAATAGCACCAATTCATGAAAATGTTGATGAATAACTATTAGTAATTACCAACTGGTGGCAGTACAGGACTGTATAGCAGACATTTTTGAATTTGTCATACATGTAAAGTTATATAGGACATTCAAAAATTTTAAAGTCACTGAACAACATGGCTTCTGCCATAAGAGATCCATAGTAACAAATCTATTAACGTCCACTAATCAAATCATGGGCAATATTTACATGGCATAAATGGATTGAATCTATACAGATTACGCTAAGGCTGCGTCTCTTCAAAGAAGTCACTTCTCGATCACCAAAGTAGCTTTTCGCGCACTAGATACAAAAATAACTATTATATTCCACGTCTATCCAACTGTTAGGTTTTCGCACACCGAAAGAGACGCCAAGGAAAATTTTAATAAAATGAATGAAATGTATCGAATGAAGTTACAGACTTACAAATGCCAGTGATACTGTCATTGAACCACGGCAAAGGCTGCTTTTGTCAAATAAACCTATGAGTTGAAATGAAAGTGCAGAAAATTACTCATGACATTGTGTGTTCATAACTCACCTAAGTTTTTGCGATGTAACCAGTAATGCGACTTGCTCGTATTTATACCACATACCCTTAAAACTAATGAGGCTTATCTGGATATATTCTTGATAATTATGCCTAATCATCTTCATTTATAACGACCCATATGATAATATGGCATGGTAATATGAAAATGGCTTGCAGCAGCATTTAATAATTTTTTGAAATTTCGCTTGATTGCATGCACAATTTTTTTTAGTGCATAATAGGTGATACCTGAGAGGGCAGTGTCTGGCAAGAAGAACACTTGCCAATTCAAGAAGATGTTCAGCTATCCTTGGCGATTGACTCATCAGCCTTTCTGCTTGCTTTCGTAATGGTACTCTCTTTCTGCGAGTTATCATTTCATCAGTTACCGAGCGTCCGAACTCTTCTTCCAAGTGGGCTCTGGAGAGCTCATACGAGGGTTTTGGACCAGAAAATTGTGTCGGCCTATTCTTTGGCAAGGCAGTCTGCTTTCTCGTTGTCTCTGATACCTCTGTGGCCTATCACCCTTGAGTGGCTTGGTTGTTTGCTGCCAGGGATTTTTTGCAGTCTAAAGTCAGCTCAGACAGACTAGTGTATGGCTTCAGAGCTTTCAGTGCTGCTTGGCTGTCTAACGTATACAGATTTTTTTCCTCTTAGTGTCACTTGTGAGGTTAGGTTTAGGTTTGAAAGTGAGTGGGCCCGTATGAGGACCTCCACTGCGGCCAATGGCCTATTGTAGCTCACCCTATGGTTATATTTCTCCCAGTATATCCAATCTCTTGTCGGAATTGAGAAATGCATTGGGAGAACAATTTTCCAGGTTTTATGGCCTTACTGTCGTATCGTCAAATATTGAGAATCTGGTTCTGGCCGCTGCGTGGCATGTACACAGAATGTGTTTAGCCGTTTCATCATCATCCATGCATAGCCGGCATTCTGCATCTTGTCCGATTTTATGCAAGTGACGTTTGAGTTTTCAGCGGCCAGTAAGCAAACCTACCATAACTCTGAGATGCGCTCTACTGAGTTCTAGCAGTTTGTCAGAGTTCTGTTTTTTCCTTGTACAAGCAATAAATGCTTTGGAATGGCTAGGAGCGGTAGACTATGCCAGTACTCGAGTCTTTTATTGTCTGCCCAATCTGTTATGACATGCTTGGCAGTGCTATATGCTTTACCGGTTCTGGTCCAAAGATCAATGCTTTGGCCCCCTCTTTTGCTAAGGCGTCCGCTATTTCGTTTCCTTCTAGGCCGGTGTGACCTCGTATCCAGACTAGGGTAACGTTGTTGCAATGCACCAGTCGTTTAAAGGTGTCTCTGCAGTAACATACTTCCCCAGATTTAAAGCAGTTGGATTCAAGCGTTTTCAGTGCTGCTTGACTATCTGAAAATATTTTTAATGTTTTTCGTCTGTGATGTCGATTTTCCAGCTCCCTGGCACAAATTTCAATAGCATATACTTCTGCCTGAAATATCATAGCTAGTTTACCCATACTGAACGAGCGTTTCACTACTTGGTTGATTTCATATATTCCGGCTTCGACACCTTCCAGAGTTTTGGAACCATCGGTGAACCAACGTTCATTTGCCCTACACAGGTTTGTTTCATTCCGGACCCAGTCTCCTCTTTCGGGAAAGACCACAGTGTAGGACGTGTGAAGGTTGGTAGTTTTAGGCATGATGTCTGAGGGCATTCCTAGAATGTTGTGAGCTATTATGTCCTCCAGCATGCTGCTGCCTCTCATGACACATGCCTGCGGTAGACTAATGGCCGCTTGGTAGAGTCTGTATGTTGCCTATCTTGCCTTTCTCTCTAGAACTATGTGGAGAGGAAGTAATTCAAGGAAGGCTTTCATTGCTGCCGTTGGCGTGGAGCGAATGCTTCCAGTTATCGCCAGGCACCCTTCTCTCTGTAGTCCGTTAAGTTAGGCAATGGCCATTTTTTTATGACCCTTGCTCCACCAGACTATAGAGCCATACGTTATCATTGGACGTATGACGGTCACGTACAACCAATATACGTCTTTGGTGACATGTCCCATGTTTTGCCACAAATTCTGCGGCATGTTCATAATAATATGCTTGCCTTCCGGATAGTCTTTTCCAAGTGCGAGTTCCAATTTTGTTTTTTATCTAGGGTTATTCCCAGATATTCTGCTTCACTCGCAAAAGGAATTGTTACACCATTGATGGAAGGAGGTGTTGAATATTCCAGCTTCCTTTTCCTGGTGAATGGTACTATGACCATTTTATGGAGGTGAATGGACATTTCCTCCCTCTCACACCATTCATAAATGGTATCCAATATATCCTGAAGGGCGTAGGAGATTGTCTCTTCGGATTTATCATTTATTACTAGGACCAGATCGTCAGCATATGCTTGCAGATCAACCTCCCGAAGCGAGATAATGGCCAGCAGATTATCAACCAGCAGTGACCATAACGGTGGGGAGAGGACCCCCCATAGGAACAGTCCCTGGCTGGTTTGAAGCTGTCACTTTTATCATGTAAAAAGGTCAATATAATTCTGTTGTGGAGCATAGTTCTTATCCAGTCACATAGTATCGGTTCAATCCCTCTGGAGACAGTGGCCTCACATATGGAGTGAGGAATTGCATTGTTGAATGCTCCTTTTATGTCGAAGAATGCAGCGACTGCTAAGTCCAGGTGTTCCAGGACGTCGCTTATTCCTGAGACAAGGTTATTGAGGGCAAGTTCTGTTGATTTTCCAACCTGGTAGGCATACTAGTGAACATTGAGGGGGTGCTTTGTTAGTACCCTACTCCTTATGTGCTCATACAGTATTTTCTCCATGCTTTTCAACAGAAAGGATGTCAGACTAATAGGTCTGTGCGATTTTGGGTGTGGGTCACGACAGGTGTGATATGTTCCACTCCGATTTGTAACAGAACTGGAGCTATGCCATCCTCTCCTGGCGATTTGTATGGGTGGAATGAGTTAACCGCCGTCTTATCGCCTGTGGTGTAATTATTTTGTTGACAACCACCCAGTCATCTCTGTGAGGTCGATTTATCCGGCCTATATTTGTGACTAGAGGTTGATTGTCCAGAATCAAGCTGCCTGGGGAGTGGTAATTAGCTAATAGCTCTAGTGTTTTTTGCCCGGAGGCCATAAAGAAGCCGTTTGGACGCTTTAACGAACCCAGCTCCTTTGTCGGCTCTCTGGATAGAATTTTGTGGATACGGGTTCCGCTTGATGTGTTGGACACATTTTCGCAGAATCGTTCCTATGATTCTCGTTTTGCTTTCCGGATATCTTTGTTGTACGTGGTTAGAGCAGACCTGTAATTTTCCAATTCACCTGATATCTTAGCCCGGTTAAATAACCTTCGAACTTAGTTTGTAGATCTTCCGCAGCAAGATCTATTTGATCACGACTATTTATTGTTGACAATCCGTTTTGGAGATAGTTCTTCAGGGAGGTCTTGTATCCTTTCCTGTCCATTCTCCGCATGTTTCGGGATTGTACCACTGGTCTGAGGCCAATTTTGATGTTGAATTGAATATGCCTATGGTCTGAGCATGACGGCTCAAAGGACACCCTCCAGTTGTTGCATATAAAACAGATTATAATTTTTTCAAATCTGTTTCTGTCAATAGTCTCTAGAGCCCTTTGCAAATCAAGAAAAACGATCACTGTCATTATATTTTTTCTAAAGTGTTCTTCCAATCGTATAGCACACATTGCGAAGCGAAACACTGACAGAACACATGTAATGGCCTCATTGTATTCCAAGTGATCCACAATTTGATTGTAAACTGTTTTTACAGAACTTTCTCTGCAACTGATTCCATATTTACTTCAGGCCCAATGTCTTAACAAAGACTCTACGGCAAGTCCAGCTTGTCATCATAACCCTGGAAAGAGTGTGGTTGAATTGGCTATTCCGTATCGGTTTTTGGTCGATTCGGGTAATATATGCGTTTTTTCTCGAAAAGACAAGATTTAAAACTGATTGAAATGCTCCCGTACACATAAACATATGTTACAGGGAAGTTATATCCCTTATTATTATACATAATGTAGAACTTGGAAACTTGTGATTCTCTCCAGATGAGTAGATTTACTATCGGCAAAAATGATTCAATTCACTACAAGAACGATTCTTAGTGATTTTTTACAAAATGCACATCTCTTCTCAGAAAACGTGATTGAACGACGATGTCAAATTTCATGCGCGCCTTTCCCGCCGCTTCAAGTTCCAGATGGGCGGATCATTGAATTTGTCTTATCTTTGCTTAAAATCATCATAAAAGAAAAACTGAAGGTGTTTTTCATTCCTGAAGAATTCTGCCTTCTCATGCATATATCATGTAGGTATCTGAGTGCCTAAAATCAAGGATTGAACGACTTACCTCAAAGAAGTTCAATCCAAATTATTCGAAACTGGTCACATCCGAATAGATCACATTGCAGTACTACCTCTTGAACTAATTATGCGCAAGTTGAGATCATGAATCAACCTCGTCTCCCCACATGAATCCTGCTCGCTTCTCTAATATGTTTCAATATACTTTGCGATGATGGTTACTTGATCGCCTTCAGGGTAGGTTTAACAAAAATGGATACTTATCTAGTAATACAAAACTATATACTATTATATGCATAAACACACATGATCAAATGTATCTTTGGGAGGATTTTTCTTTAATAGGATATGACCAGTCTCGTATAATTCGGATTGAACTTCCTCGAGGTAAGTCGTTTATCTTTAATTATACTTCGACTGGTCACAACTGAATAAATCACATTGTAGATGTTTAAAGAATTTGAAGAAGAGAAAAATCAACGGAAAAGTTCATTCAAATGTTGTCCCACCTGATTGAAATTTGTATTCATGTTTTCTTGTCTTTGTAATGATCATTTCTCGTATGTGATTAGTAAGGTATACACAGTCAGTGGATGCATATAAATATAGTAATCATTCACTTGTAATAAATTTTTATTTTTGCCTAATAAGAGTTTTATTATAGAATTTACTGAATGATTTTTCATGCCAACCTGTATCTGTTCCTAATGTGTCCATACTAATGCCCCCTTGATATTCCTCAGAACTGAAAACATGCTGATGATAATAATTTTTTATCCTGATTGCCAGGTATGTGTGTTGTATATGGAAGATCTGTGCATTTTCATACACAGAGCTCGTAATGGTAGTGGTCTCTTGGACCTGAATATAAACCGTTCTATAGTCATTCCGTCACCTCTGATACTGATGTTGAAAAATCTTATTTTTGACAATGTTTGAACCATTCGTGAAGAGCACAAGGTCAACAAAAGTTTTATGAACACTGTTTCGAAGCTGAGATTAAGTAATGGAGTTTCTCCAAATAGACAAAAACATCTTGGTATTCTCATTTTTCTTCCTATCAAATAATTTTTATCGCATTTTGAGAACACCTTCCATGATATGTTCAAATTTCCTTCCATAGAGAATCAGTTTAAATGCCGGTAGGTGTATATTTATATAATATTTTTCAAAATTCTTTTTTGATGGAGTAAATACCTATCAGAAATGACAATTAATAATAATGGCTATTCCTTTGGGTACACTCTACTGGTGTATATGATGAATATTATTATTGAATGAAAGTTTGTTTTTGTGGAGGATATTCGTATCTTGACATACCTTTTTGGGAATTTTAACCTTCCACAGTCTGAAGATGAAACAATAATGTTGATTCAAAGAAATCTGTACTAGTGTAGCAATAATCAATTTGCCCCGATCAGTTACTGCGTTTAGAAGACAGTTGTCTTGAAAACAGTTTTTTTAATTTCGTCAGTAACGTATCGAATACAAAATTTGCCTATATGACGAGAAAATAATTAATTCACTAAAAATACTTCTCTTTTTCGAAAACGTTAACGTTTCGGAGACTAAATCTGTCTGCGTTACCAAAACTTAAAGTATGAAAACTTGCTTAAAATTCTATTTTTATCAGCTTGGATATGAAAGGATTTGTTTTGACAGAGTCAAATGAAATCTGCCAAATATTTTTTATGATGAAATTTGCTATCTGAATACATATAGGGTGTCTGATATCAATCAATCAATCTTTATTTCTTAAATCTTCTCTAAGGAGAGGTAACCATGTGCTATCCATTTCTACTGAGTTAGTCGAAAAACAGTTCGTCGATAATGAAATACAGGCAGTTTCTTTCAACTTTCTCTTTTCTTGATTTGATTCACTTATTAAAATTTTGGTGTCATTCCATTTCATCATATGATCGCCATCCGATATCAGAATACGTTCGAAAAGAGTATTTTTGTCAATTTTTTTTTTTAGTCATATAGGCAAATTTAGTATTCAATACGTTAATGACGAAATTAATAAACTGTTTTCAAGACAACAGACTCCTAAACGCCGTAACTGATCGGGGAAAATTGATTATTGCCCCTCTACACCTGAACAGATTTCTTTAAATTAATTTTTTTTTCATTTTCAGAAAAGGTATGTCAAGAAATTAATATTATTATTATCTTCAAATTTGATGAAAGGACAGTATCTGTCATAAATAATCATGTGTAAATGTTTGCATACTACTTTTTGACATGGTTTCACTGTATATCTGTATCTTGAAACAAACTGCCAATAACCATTATTATTCTCACCGAAAAGGACCATCAGGACCTAAAAGTGTGTATCAATTTATAGTATATAGAGCAGACAGGACCACAAAAATTCGTAAGGTGGATTGGAGCTGTATTTGAATGTTATGGTTGTTCAATATATTCGCCATATCATCGTTGTTTATTTTATCATAGTGTATAATTCTGTGATTCATTGCATGTCAAGTTTTGACATAATTTTTGATTGATGCTGATTAAAGTTGTTAATTAACTGTCTGTTTCATTATTCAAAAATACCATCGATGGTTCCTATAAAATGAATAGTGATTATCTTTCACAAAATGTGGAGTGCAAATGTGTCACAGTATTGAATAATTCTGAAGAGGGAAAAGAGTTTTGTCAAGTACTTACTATATCACAACTTTCTTTACCCCAAAGAAGTGAAATTCCATTTCGATTTGTCATTTGGATGGTTTTCCTGTAAAGAATATTTCAGTGAGTAAATAAGGGAAATCTGATCCTTCAGCAGGTAATCATCCTTTCGGAGTTAACAATACAGGTGTATCAAAAAACAAAGTGTATTTGGATAAAAGGACCGTGGTGGTCGTGACGGTAAAAAGTTCGCTTGGGCTTGGCCTCAAATCACAGCACAGATATGACGATATAATAATGATGATAATATTTTGAATAACAGCTCATCCGTAATAATCATAAGAATATTCCTTTCTCAAGGGTATTTGATGTAAAAACATTTTGGAATTTTGTACATTATTATGCACTGACCTACCGTAAAAAACGCAAGAAAGTAAGGTAGAACCATAATCCTAAGAAGGTCGTAAATCATTATTAGCCGACGACCCTCATCATTACCTATTGTTCGAAATATAGACAAGAAGTAAAAGTGTGTGTCCCTTAAAAGATTCCCAGGTCCAGATTGAATTATCTTATAAAATAGTTAGGCATTTTAATAATATTGGCCTCTTTAACCGAATATCATTATGTAATGGCTAGGGCAGGTATAACTCTGTGTAGATTCGACTGTTTGACAGCCTGTTGATACCTCAAGTGGTTGGTGATCTACGATCTTCTTATGGTTCTACTATACTCACTGTGTGTCAACCTACCGCTGGGCAATTATATGAAGAAATATTATGTTTTCAATATATTCCAATTCATATTATTTTATTTCCTGAGATTGTTATACAGGGTGTTTTTCAAGTACGTGTAGAAAATTTGGGAGCGTGTTGCTGACATCAAAATAAGAACAAAAGTTTCCATAAACATATGTCCGCAAGATATTCGTTTCTAAGATATAGATTGTCAAAGTTGAATTCTAATTTTAATTTTTTGTGAAAAATTTCAAACTAATTTTGATACTTGGGTAAAGTTTGTTATTTGGCAATATTCATTATTCAGTTTGTTTAAAAAACATATTCTTGGTAGAGGTCACTGAAAGCAACTGTCTTCGAGTTATTGAGATTTGAAATAATCGATGCAAGTGATTTTGAATGACACGATTTTTTAATTAAAAATAAATTCAATTAGAAATTAGTTTTTTCACAATTGAAATAAAATTTGATTTTGTCATTGAAAAATCATCCCCGATACGATACTTTACTCGAATATCACAAACATTTTGGAATTTATTCACAAAAAATAAATATAAGAATTAAAATTTAACACTCTGTATCTTAGAAACGAATGATTTGAGGACATGTGTTTTTAGGAACTTTTTTCTTATTCTGACGTCAGCAACATGCCCTTGAAATTTCTATACGTACTTAAGGAACACCCTGTATAGAAATGAATATTTTGTCCCAAACATCATATTGATTATGAGATAGAGTGACCCGAGGTGTTGGTTACTTCATCCAAGTCTGTCGTTGAACCGATATAGAGTAAAGGGAAGTACTGAGAAGTAGGTAAAGTTCACACTTATCGCGTACCTGCGAAACGGAAGAAAAGGCTTAGCAGACTTCCGAGGACATCAGGAGAAGTATTACCGATTCAAGGATAGGATACTGTATAATACGCATCGAGAGGATAGGAGCCACATCTCTGATGTCCACAACACCCTCAAGGAGTATCATAGGTTCTACTTACAGAACAAGAAGAAAGAATTGGTTACTTGGTAGACAGTCGACCCAACAGATTGACTTTGCAGATCCATGGGACTTGAGTGATTGGCCTGATGTATAGATTAAATATCTGTGGTTGTAGGTGGTACTTTTATTGACAAACTGACACTATGTGGACCACTCTTCATGGCTAAAACAGGTACACAGGGGTATTTTCTGAATATGTTTCCTAATATGACAGATGTCAAAGATGTCAACAACCTGGTTTCTAACCATCGTAGACGATCCATCACATACAGTGGAAGTGAAATCAAACTGGGTGGGTGAACAAACTTTCATTCTGGTTTTTCCAACTTTCAGGAGACTTTGTATATAAATGGGGCATCACACGCTTATGCAGGGACTGTTCCTAATGAAAGATTAAATATCTTGTCATCCATTTCTATGAGTTCCATATTCCAGATTAATGTTTATACAAAGCAGGATTGAATTTCTTGGAAAGTACTTAATATCGAATTTAATTTCACACAGCGAAACGATGTCAATGGCAACAGTATTTTTCGTATAAATACCAGGCTGAAATCCAGAAGGAGTCAGTTCATCTAAAACCTTCAACAAGACAACAACTAGCATTGAATCTGAATACCTCCTTGGCACCAGAACTGACAGAAAGATGGAGTCACCTACACGTTTCAATAGAACGCCCTTGGATCAAGAAAGCACAGGTCCGTAAGAATTTGGAATCAAGCATACGGAAGTCATAAAATAATTACAACATTCTTTATTGACTTTTCTCAGAAATTTCAAATCTAGTAAATCAAATTCAGAGGTTGCAGATTGGTAAATATCTAATCATCAATTTATTGAAAACTGTTTGCTGTTTACATCTCCAGAGTGTGGAGTCTTGAAAACACGTATTTTAATGGAATCTTATCCAGTTTGTGTTTCCTACCTGGTGCTAAATTGTAAAATGGTTGAACTTAGTATGTCCACTTTTACTGCAATGTTACTCTCATACATTAGATATGGATCCTCCCTAACAATTGTAAATCAAAAACATATACCTACATTTTGCTGTACACTATTGAGTCAAAAAGATGGGGAGGACGGCATCGGGTTGATTGCTAGATGGCGTGCACCCAAAAAGATGATCTTGAAACTTAGCCAACTCCATGGTTGTGGAAAATTAGATGAACTAGATGCCTATTTGCACAATTGGCGATAATCTGCTATCACCGAACTTTAGTAACTATTCGGACTTTAATATTTTGAAGATGTTCTAAATCAGTTGAAAGTTTCATGATATTTTCTTTAGACATATTTTGCTTTCAGAATCTGATAGGTTGAATTTAACTATTTTTTTGAATATAAACTTTGAAGTTGCTCCTTATTGATCAACTGTTATTATATTTAGAAATCGTGATATATGAGACTATGATTATTTCGCATTTAATTTCTCTTGGGCAGAACTAGAAAAACATAACGTTGGAAAACAGGGTGTTGGATTGGAGAGAGTCTTTTATGCATAAGGCTGCATGTCAGGGAAAAATATGGACTTCTTCTATATTTTAGGCTGTGTGCTTACTGCATGGAAGAAGTTGACATTTTACCGGAGCAACCGAAGAGTCAGACAATCAACAGTCCAAATTCTAGACGATCAGATAAGGCCAGGTTACATTCGGTCACAATTCCAATCTCAATAACCTCTAGAAAGGAAAATAAATTTATATTCATAGTTTCAACACAATTATATTACATAATGTACTTCAGGTATTGACAATCCTCATGATAATCAGGTCAAAGAAGTGAAGCTTTAACATAACCGCAAAAACAAAATCTTATCCCGTCTCCATCATGGTACATATTCCTCCTTGCATTCATTTCGTAGGACGATTTTAACCGTTTTCAGACAACAAGTAAACGGATTTACTCGAAATATGAAGCATTAACCTCACCCAACCTAACCTAACAGAGCTTATCTTTGGAATATTTTGTAAAAAACTTTATAGCCTCTCATTGTATCAAAGCCGTTCTCCGGCAGCCGTCGCACTATCCGATAAAACCCAACAAACTATTTTTCCTAAACCTGAATTAATTTTTTTTTGTAGTTCCACCCAGTAAATTTTGAGAAACAATTTTTTTCTCACTATATACAATATCAAGAAGTCACCTGCCGAGTTTCATTCTGCTACAATTCATCCTCCACTTTGGGCTCAAATATCTGTGGTTATTGGACTTTTAGCCCATCAGCCGTCTGCTAAAATGTATAATGATTTTATAACGTATGCTCTTCAGGGTTTTGGTAGTTATAAATTTAATGAGCAATGAACAAGCAATATTAGAGCTTGCACGTGGAACATAACAATAATAATACTGATGATTATCATTGTACTTCATTTCCTCAAAGACATGCATAAACACGTATAGATTCAATAATGCCCAATTTATATACACATTTGAGGGCATATGGTGACTCTTCGGACCAACGCGACACGTATGCCAATCGGTTTCCATTTGACTTCCATTCGATGAAATATCGTTTAGTATGATTGGCATTCGCTAAACTATCATTTAAATACGTTATTTTTTGAGCAATCAACAATAATCAACCAGTTTCTGACAAATTCTTCACGTATTCATGCATTTATCTGGGAATTAAAAAGTATTATTATTATTGTAATGTTCCACGGACAAGCGCTTATTTGGCTTGTTCATTGATCATTATATTTATAACGACCAAAATCGTGAGGGTCATACGTTATAAAATCATTACACATTTTGGCAGCGGACTGACGGACAATATGGCTCGACTGGGGTGAGTTCTGCACGATTCACTGTTGCGTTCCTATCAACAGTGCTGCTCCTAAGGTGGCGTATATGGTTAATTACAAGGCCTCTCCAGTACACATGGCCGATGACCATAGCAGTCGATGTCAAAGCACCAAATTAAAAAAACACCTCTTATCAAACACAAAATAGAATTTTGATTTATTGCTTTATTCACTAATCGGAAGAACATCACATATTGAAGGCAGGAGATGAGAACATCCTCAATTTTACTCAAATAACGAATTCATTGACTAATAATACACTGTCATATAGATATTATAGTCAGATAATTTGTTTCCATCTAGCCGTAGCAGTCCCTTACCATCGTGATATTATCGTGAATTGGGGTTTATTCACGACTAACTAGGTAGATACTGATCATTTATAGATTTAAAACACTTTAGAAAAAATATAAAAACATTCATTTTACTATGTACGAATATGAGATTACGAAGATTGGATTAAATGAAGGAATTAATGAATTAAAGAATGAATGAATCAAAAAATTAATGAATCTCTCCTAGACTAGTTATTGATCAAATAAATTATTTTCAAAAAGATGTGTACTTACAATACATATGGGCATTTATATTTTAGGAACATTTTTCTTCTATCTAATATCTGATCTTCTAAACTCCCCCCATAGCCCTCACTAGCTGCGGGCACGGCAGAACTCTAAACTCGACTACCAGATCAAACTATCAGTGGCCTTTTTGAAAACTCTTGTTTATGTTCTGTTGAGGACAAGTTGTGTCTTAAAATAAAATATCTTCGCTCACGTACTGAATTGAAAAAGGTGAAAAGGTTACCCACGTATTGAATGATAATGAAATATTTTAATGTACAGGATGTTCCATATCTTTTTGACAATATAACATCACATTATATGGTTTGGCATTTACTTGATTCGCAAGTTTTTCTTTCAAACCCTGTATATCGGTCTCTCGTTCCAGGTCATCCACTGAAAAATCTCATATTTTGTTACCATCCTTGTCGTAATTTTCCACTTTCACTTTAAAAGCTGCAGTGAGACAAATGAAGACCATCAACAACATTACCATACTCATGGAGCTAATAGAATTAATCTTTATTGGGTATTTTGGTTTGAAATAATATTATCGTTGACTCTCGAACAACAAATAAGACAAGAAATGAGATTTAATGAAATTGAGAGAAATGATTCGGGATGGATTGGTAGGGGAAATACAAGAAGGATTCCGATGATATTCTTTGTGCATAGTCAATGAATGCATAGTTATGTGAATGGAATATGCAAGAATTTTTGAGGAAAAGTCAGGAAGTAAAATTACTGAAAGTCACCGCCCTTGGAGGTGAAAAATTCCTAATATTTTTTATCGGTTAAATCTCAAAAGAGGTGCGCTTTAAAAAAAAAATGGGATAAAAATTATTGATAAATAATTAATTATTGTTACTCTCCTGGTATGCGACGAATGTAAAACGAACCTTTTTTGAAATATGTAGGAACATTAATATTAAAAAATAATAATGAATAAATAATATTTCATTCCATTCAGATCATTTACAAGATATTGGAAAAGTCAATAGAGAAAATATAATATATAAAATATGTTATTATACATAAGTAAATATATAAATAATAAAAAGGTATTAAAAACTACATTCCAGAAATTCATTCAGACTATAGAATGAGTATTGCAACAGGAGATCTTTGAGAGATTTTTTAAATACATTCAGATTTTGGATTTCTCTTATATTGATTGGTAGTTTATTAAACAACTGTATACCTGTATAAGATGGACTCTTTTCATAGAAAGTTGTCCGATAAGGCGGTATTCGAAGAAGATTACCCCTTGTCTTATTGTTATGTTTGTCAGCACTTTTAATAAAGTCATTTAAATAATTTTCAACGAATAGGATTGTTTTATAAATATAAATACAGGGGAGAGTTAAAATTTTGTTTTCCTGAAATAAGCCTCTACAGGAAGTTCGCTCATGAATACCAAAGATGCGACGTATTATTTTCTTTTGTAAAATGAACAATTTTATTTAAAATCTAGAGTTTCTCCATATTATAACATTATAAGATAAGTGCGAGTATGTCATCGCATAGTAGATATTGGGAGAATATATTTTTGTGTTGTAAGATTGCATAGTAACTGCTACATATCTTCTTAGAAATATGATTAGTACATGTCTGAAAAGAAAGTGATGAGTCAAGAAAAGTTCCAAAGAATTTTGTTGTCTCGGAAGACGTAATGTTAATATTTTCAGTATTCATTTCAAAAGACGTGTTGGGATCATTTGTTATGTTAAATTCCATTAGAACAGTTTTCCCGTGATTCAGAATTAAAAGATTGTTCAGACAGTATTCAGTAAATTTATTATTTATTAAATTTAAATTATCTGCCAGTTCTTTGGGAGAGTTGCCACAGGTTGCAAACGAAACATCATCTGCATATATGACCTTACAGTTCGTTTTCATAAATGCTGGTGGGTCATTATTGAACATTATAAATATAAGTGGACCCAGCACAGAACCCTGAGGAACACCCAGATTAACAATTGCCTCAGTTAACTGAGTGTGATTTACTTTGAATGCTATTTTCCTATATCTTAAGTATGACATCAGCCCAGTCAACACGTTTCCACGAAATCCCAAAGCGTATAGTTTTTCTTCGACAAAATCTAAATTTAGGCTATCATAGGCCTTAGTAAGATCAAAGAATAATGCCCCAGCAATTTTCTTATTATCAAGTTCTTCATATATAAATTCGACAAATTCATAAACAGCCCCTTCTGTTGATCACCCAGGGTAAAACCCGTTTTGACATTTTGTTACAATATTGTGATTATCCAAATAATTAATCATTCTATTATAAGCAGATTTTTTCTAGTTGTTTGTTCTAGATCAAATGTTGACTATAATTATTTGGTTCTGTGATTATCTTAATGATTGTAGAATTATATTTTTCTATTTAAGTCGTGCAATGTGCAATTGTGAGATTCAGATCAGTTGAGTATGAGTTGAGTCGATAGTTCAGTATCTGACATTTTGTGAATAATTAATATTTGAAGTGACAAGTACAGTACAGTGTTGACGAATTGAAGAAATGATGGCAGATGTACATTAGCGTATCATTCATTTGGAACCCAAACGTGACAATATAAAATTGTTACACCACATATTTTTTGAATGCCAAATGGTTTTTGAAATATATGTTGTTGAAAATCTGTGATTATCATTTTTACCTGACTCTCAAAGACTTGAACGAAAAAACAAACAAATAGGAATTTGCCACCTCTCCCGCCTTTAGCTCACCTCGATGGGGCGCAGACTTTTTGTATGTTTATCTACCAACTACACCTAAGTAGGTGAACAATTTTCCCATCTTCCATTCAATCTATTCACTGGATCAATGTTACTCATTCCGAAATGCAATATACTTTTACAGGGTGATTTTAGAAGTGGTAGTCGGCATCAAACTGAACCGAAAAACCAGTTTTAACTCACAGAAATATTGATAGTTTTCGATAGAGAATTTTAAACAAAAATTTTCGAGAATCACCAATACGCTTGAAATAATGTGTACTGACATGAAAGCATCTTCTATGTTGTGCATAGCGAAGTCCACCATACTAAAGTGATGAGAGAAAAAGTGGAGCTCTTTAACCTCCAAAAACAAATCTGGGTCAATCACAGGTCACGATAAACGAATCGTTAAAGCAGAGGTTGAGGCGTGAAGTTCATCGTTTTACATTAAAGTGTGATTCTCAATCTGGATAAAATAATTTTTGATCCGGATCAACCAACTTTCTCTACAATGACGAAAATTTCAAATCACATCGGTTTCATCTATACCAAACATAAGAGACAATCTGTAGTGATAAATATAAACCAGATATTGCGATATGGAGAAAAGACTATTTTCACAATATTGAACAATCCCGACAAGAAGATCGACGCATTTATTACCTGGACGAAAAGTGAATAAACGGAGTGTTTTTGCTCTAATGGACTGTAGAATAAAATTTGCACTCTTTTAATTTTACAACCAATAACATTTATTTCACAACAAACAAATATGCATGTGAACAGAGAGTATTATTATAATGTTAATTCAACAAGTTCATTTCATGATAGTATGGATGGTGAACAACATCACGTTCTCTTTCCGAGTTCTGAGTGTCAAGTGGCTTCGTGAATTCTTCGAAGTTTCTGGAAAACCGTTACGCGCTGAGAGGGGAACCAATGGGAAGTCGAGAATGGAACGATGACCATATATGGTAATGAAGCACAAAACGCACTGCGATTGGTGGGCTCTTCTGTACCCATAAAGTTCGTTAGAGCAGATACAGGGTGGGCAATGAATTGAGCCTAGCAAGAATGTCAGTAACACAAGAAAGTTTTCATCATGCCCCCCACCTTGAAAGGATCACCTTTCTAAACAAAAAGTCATTGAGTTTGGTTCTGTGGTTTGGTTAACACTTTGTTACCCGTTAAAGTTTCTTGTGGTAGGGGAGAAAGTTTGGCAACGGAACGCTTAAGCACACCAGTGTTGGTTTTGATGTCTGCCACTCGACACTTGGAATCTGGGCCTGGATACACAGCTATTATTCTTCCACGCTTCCATTGAAGTGGAGGAAGTTTGTCATCACGAATAAGCACAAGGTCACCAATTTGTAAGTCTTTCTTCCGGTTTTCCCATTTGTTGCGAGTTTGAAGTTCCACCAAATACTCCTTTGACCAGCGACGCCAGAAGTGCTGGTTCAACTTCTGAATGTATTGAAATCGAGATAATATGTTATCAGGAAGATCGTGCAAATCTGGATCTGGCAAGGAAGTGAGTCGACGTCCAATAAGAAAATGAGAGGGAGTAAGGACATCAAAATCATTAGGATCAGATGTTAAGGGAGTCAATGATCGGGAGTTAAGAACAGCTTCCATCTGAGTGAGCAGAGTGCAGTATCCATCAAATGTCAAAGATACATCAGCTAATACCCGTTTTAGGTGATGTTTACAGGATTTAACCCCCGCTTCCCACAATCCACCAAAGTTTGGTGCATTCGCTGGAATAAATTTCCATTCAACTCCTTCATTTTCGAAAGTTTCCTATAAAACACTGCTTTGATTTTGAAGAAGGACTCTCAAATCTTGTAGCTCTGTATTAGAACCAATAAAATTTGAACCATTATCAGAAAAAAATGTTTTTGGTTTCCCTCTACGTGATACAAACCGCCTAAAGGTAGCAATAAAAGCTTCTGATGAGAGATCAGAAACAATTTCAAGGTGCACTGCTTTTGTTGTAAAGCAATCAAATAACGAAATATAACATTCAAAACATTTTGCTCCACGGCTTTGTTTTGATTTTATATTCACTGGGCCGGCATAGTCAACCCCTGTTACATATAATGGAAGCATTGGACACACACGCAGTTCAGGTAGCATTCCCATCATTTGAGTTGCTTGTGGGGGCCTTGCTTTGAAGCATTGAATACAACTTCGCACAACCTTCCGAGCTAAGTTTCTTCCTCCAAGAATCCAATAATTCTCTCGAATGGTTGCCAGTAACATTTGAGGACCTGCATGTAATAAACGTTTATGTTCAAAAACAAGTAATAGAAATGTCAAATGATGTTTTGAAGACAAGAGGGATGTTTCTTATTATAATCTAATTGGGATAATTGAAATCTACCCCCCACCCTTAACATGTTTTGGGAATCTACATAAGGGTTCAGTGACCTAAGATGCCCCTTTTTTACATGATTTTTATGAATCAGAAGTTCCAACTCTACTGGAAATGTCTCCTTCTGAGAAATACTAACTAACCATCTCATTGCATTATCGAGTTCTATAGACGATAATGGACCAGATATATTCGATATTACTGGTTTGCAGTTCCTTATGAATCTAAACATATATGTAACTGCACGTTTCAACCTACCTAAATTCGAAAATCTTTTCATCTCAATAACTTTCACATCAGAAACCTCACAAACATTTACAACCTTTTACAACTCTGATACATCCTCAGTACAAACATTTGATGTTGACCATGAAGATTCTGGATCTTTCATCCAAGTTGGGCCGTTCCACCATAACTGACACTCACTCAAATCTCCTGGAAGAACACCACGAGATAAAATATCAGCTGTATTTTCTTCGGACATTATATGCCGCCATTCACTGAAGTCACTTAAAGCTTGTATTTGAGCTACTCTATTCCCAACAAACATTTGTAATCGATGAGGTGAGGTTGAGATCCAACTTAGTACGACCGAAGAGTCTGTCCAGTAAGCACACTTTAATGATTTTACTGCCAAGTAATTTCGAATCTTTTATACAAGTTGTGCCAAGACTAAAGCACCACATAGTTCAAGACGTGGGATTTTGAAAACTTCCATTGGAGCTACCCTTGTTTTCGCACACATTAGGGACACTTGAATATGACCATCTTTTCGAATACTGCGAATGAATACACAAGATCCATACGCCTTCAAACTTGCGTCACAGAACCCATGTAATTCCATTGCAACCATTTTTGTACAGACAACTTGTCTTGGGATTTGTTACCCGTTAAGTTAATGAATTTGGCTTCTATATCTCATCCATTTATTGTGAATTTCAAGAGGCAGGGTCTCATACCATAAAAGCCCAACGGGTCAAAAATTTTAGCAATATCTGACAGAATATTTCGCTTTGTAACCTGACTTGGGTATGGTTCCAAATTGATCATATATATCAAATTATCCTTGCCAAATGACCAAAAGAGACCTAGTGTTTGCACTGTATCTCTGGACGAATTCTTTTCGCCCAAGTGCTGAATTATTTCAGGCCTATTAGAAATCCATTTTCGTAGATGGAAACAACCTGAGCTCAAAATACAACTGACTTGTTGACACAGTTGGAGAGCTTCTTCCACCGTAGCTGAACCCAGAACCATGTCATCGACATAAAAATTGTGCAATATTGTTTGCGCCGCCTCTGGATAAGAGGCCAAACTGTCCAAACCAAGTTGTTTCAGACACCGAACAGCTAGGTAGGGTGCTGATCTTGTCCCGTATGTAACGGTGTTGAGATTATATGTTCGAACTTCTTCCGTTTCAATAAATCTCCAAACAATTCTTTGCAAGCAACGCTGACTCGGCTCCACCAAAACCATTCTATACATTTTCTCAATGTCGGCACAAACTACAACATTATTTTGGCGAAATCTGAGAAGAATTGCTAACAAATCCTCCTGAATATATGGACCTATGTACTGAAGGTCATTGAGTGAAATACCAGTACTTGTGGGTGCAGACCCATTGAATACAACTCTCAAACGAGTTGTGGTACTTGTCTCATTGAGAACACCATGATGAGGCAAATAATAGGAAATAACATCTTCTGAAGGATTTTCGACTTCTGACATGTGCCCTAATTTTTGATATTCCAACATGAAATTTGTATACATTCCTTTCAAGTTAGGAGTTTTTGCTAATTTTCTTTCAAGGCTATAAAACCTTTTTAGTGCGTTAGCTCTAGAATCACCCAACTCTGATGGTGACGTTTTGAATGGAATTTGGACTACAAATCGTCCTTCCTCATTTCTATATGTGTTTTTGACGAAAATACGCTCACAATGCTGTTCATCCTCGGACTGAAATGGACCCAATGATGAAAGCTCCTCGAGGGCCCAAAACTTTTCCAATGTGTTTGAACTTCAGAGTTCGTGGCCAAGTTACACCTGACATTTTGCTGAGTACCAATATGTGACATAACTGGACCTGACACAATCCATCCAAGGCGAGTTTTTTGGAGAGTTGGTTGATTCACACCCAACTGCACCTGCCCTAAACACAACAAACTATAAAAGATGTCAGCTCCCAAAAGCAAATCTATCGGACCTGGCTGATAAAATGTTGGATCTGCCAACTTAAACTGCCTTGGAATGTTGAGATGGGTGATGTTAACCTTTTGTGCTGGAAGACACTCACTAATTTTTTAAACAACCAAACAAGTGATGTTATTTTCAAATCCACTTTGCAAAGACCGCAATTGAACCACACATTTATATTTTATCTCAGAAGCCACATGGTTGATACCAACAATAGACAAATTAACCTCTTCTCTCTCCAACCGCAACTGCTCGCATAGCCTCGCTGAAATCAAGTTTGACTGAGAACCATTATCCAACAAAATACGACACATATGGGGGTTACCTTGTCTATCAAAGATTTGTACAACTGCAGTTGAAAGGAGAACGTCACAATTCACTCCATTTGACACGGACATAACCGCTCTAACCTCATTATTTGTCCCATTTGTAGAGGGTGGCCCTGCATTACCCAGTAAACCAGAATCGATCGCAGAGAAGTTGCAAGAACTTACTACGGGGATCTGCGACTTCGCAATGTGGATACAAAAAAGAGACACCAGTAATTATTTGCGAGTGCTTAATGTCCGCAAACACGCACATCGCCAATAATTACCCAGGACTTTGCGAAGTGTATATTTTTAAGGTTATATAGACAGCAATAAAGCGATTTCGCAAAGCAGCGGTTTTTTGAAAGATTAAAAATATGCAAATGGGAATTAAGTTCACCTCCCATACAAATATAATTAATATACACATTTGTAATTACTGAATTACCGATTTAAAGGCATTCCTTTCATATTTCCCATTTTGATCAAATAAATGTAGGTTTGGGAATTTCAATGGAATGAATAAATGAAAAGCAATTTGATGTATTTTTCAACATCCTTTTAAATTTTTTTTCTAATTGATACAGCTGAAATTCTGGTATTCCTATAGACTGTAAAATTGATAATTACATAGAAATTATCGGTGCTTTTCGGGTTTGTTGGTCGTAGTCTCGAGGTAACTCTTCCTGACGTTTCGTCTACATCTGCAGGAGACATTTTTGAAGGTGTTGCGGTAACGGAGGAAGCGTTCGTTTGAGCCTAACTGATTCGGTGCTGGTGCTGATTTCTTCTTTTATTGTGCTTATTGTGCGTGACTTCATGAGGTCTTGATTTCGCTTGTTAACTGAATTCGGATATCTGTTTTTGTTTATTATTGTTTGTACCTGAAAAGGGTTTTGTTTTGGTCTCTCTGATTACCTGCCTCCAAATTTTATTCAAATTGAGGACTCCTTCCTTTTGAGTAAAACGTGGAGGCAGGTAATCAGAGAGACCAAAATGAACTTTGCATAGCATGTTCCAGCCTGAAGTAGAATAAATATTTGGCTTACCTTTAGGAAATTTCCAGATTATCCACAAAATAACTAGTTGTTTATTAATTAAGGGACTGATGAACTATAAAATTCACAACATTTATAAAGTAACCACATAAATAATTATTGTCAGCAGTATAACGATCCAAAAGTTAACCAAATAAAGTACAGCCGACTTAATCTCCCTCCAATGTCATTGAAGAAGACAAGAGATCTACCGATGCCAAATGTCTGCCATTTTGCCTCGCCGCACTGGTGTTGCCGGTTCTTTGTTCTTTTTTGCTAGGTTCGAGTTGAAGCCCGATCGAGCGAGCAGGGCATTCAGTGCACTAGTGGGGCTTTTGATGCCTTTGAAAACAATGGAATACAGTTTGCCCCGACTTTCAAAAGAAATGCAATAAGGTTATTTGGAGCGCGCCCGGATCGTTTCGGGCGTCAACTCGAACTGGGCTTAAAGTTTTAGTTTAGTGTCTTCTTAAAAAAGACGCCCGATCACAATCCACAGAACTTCTTGTGTAATATATTATTGAAAATTCAATTAATATCACAAAATGAACGTTTATATAAATTTTCAAATATATGTGGCATGGTGGTAACATTGTGAAGGTCGTGAGCACTTCTCTAGAACGCATTAATTTGAATTGCTTTTGAACGCTGCTTTGCGATATCAAAAGGTCAATATTCATTGCATATTATTGTCCCCAGTGCGAAATCGCTGGTACTTATGTGTAACATCGAAATGAAGATCTATAATGAGATATTAAATTGAATTCCCTGCGACTTACTGCGACTTCGCTGGTTGACTAGGTAGTTGCTAGTACAGGGTTTGTCCCTGACTGCCTAGGCTCTGGTGCGTTCTGCCTGTCATAATGCAATGTGGTGTGATGTTTCAAATTAAATGAAGATGAAGAACAATCTCTACTAATGTGATTAATTTTCAAACAATTCAGACACAGCTTGAGCTGTTTAGCTTTCTCATACCGATTGTACACGGTCAACTTAACATATTCGTTGCAAATACCTATGAAATGTGCACCGCCGCATAGTGAACAATTGGAGTAAGAAACCAGAAATGACCTTTGATTTGATTTGAATCTTACATTCTGCTTGGACTCCCTAGAATGAATCGTTCTAGTATTACTCTCGATAGTTTCTAAAATAGCTGCTTTCTTTTTCAAAAATGATTTAAATTCTTTTAGTGTTGGAAGTTCACCCTCAACTTGTTCTTCTTCCCATTCCCTTCTTGTAACAGTATCTAATTTGCCACTAATTGTAAAAATTATTATAACATCCCATGACTCTGTTTTTTGTCCCAATGACTCCAATGACCGAAGATGTTTCACCATAGAATCTAAGAGTGTTCTTCAATCTGCTGAAGACTCTTTTGTTAAGTTTGGCAATCCAAATAATGATTTCAAATGATTGTTTACCAATAAGGAAGTGTTATCATACCGCTTATTTTAAATATCCCAGGCAATACTATAATTACTTGCCGAAAATTCAATGGAATGAACCACCTGCCTTGCGTCCCCGTCCTATGCTCCACGCAAAAAATGAAATTCTTCAATATCACCAATTTTTTCATTATCATGAATTAATGACTTAAACGTGTCTCTGAACTCCAACCAGTTTTCTAAAGAACCAAGAAATTTTGGAATTGGTATTGACGGTAATTTTGGTGACGATTGAATTGCAACTACACTATTTACAGAACTTACAACATTAGATCCTCGCGAAATATTACTATTTCCTGTTTCTTCTTGTTCGGCATTCTCATTACTTTGAACCCCATTTTTGTCAAAGAATTTTTGATATTCATTGAGTAACGTCTTGCACACCGAGATAGATTTAAAAAAGGAATCTTCAAATGAATTTCTTTGTATGATTTGATCTGAAAAATTTGAATGATTTTCCTCAAGATAACTTTGAACTTCCTCGAACTCATCGGATGTTACTGAAATTTTATCAAATCGAATTTCCAACTCTTCAAAAACCGATTCTTCGACCGTTTGGTTTTGATCGCTCATTTTTTGTTGAATGCTATCAACGAATTTTGAAAAATTTAACATACGTCCCAAAATAACTTCACGTTTTCTTTCAAACTTTTTAATATCTTCAGACATTTTTCGGGCCCACAATCAACTCACCAAATGAAAGTGAAATAAAGTAATAGGAATAAAGAAAGGAAATGGAGACTCACTTTGCGTTTACTTGTTTGTTATCGTTTACCCTTGCTCGTTTCGTCGTGACGTTACCAAGAATCTCGCTCCAGAACTCGCTGCACCAGCTGTCGTTTCCAGTTGCGCAGTCACGCCTTCCTCCTAGAAACCATCTCCGTCGCACATCACAGTTCAAACACAGACCGCTTTTTCAAACGTTTACAATCACAGCTCACGTGGAAAGTTTGCCGGTATGGTAATATGGTATGGTAATATGGTATGGTAGTATGGTATGGAAATGGCTTTCAGCAGCATTTGATAATTTTTTGATATTCAGTTTGATTCAAGGCTATACACAATTCTGACCTCACAATTTCGGCCTCTCTTCGACTTGTTATGCACGAAAGATATATTGTGCATGACATGTGATACCTAAGAGGGCAGTGTCCAGTGTCCAGTGAGAAAAACACTGTCCCTTGTGAGGCACTCGTGGATGCATTTACTATCACAACAGATTGAAAATTTTTAAAATCTGTTCCTGTTTAAAGTCTCTAGAGCCCTTTGCAAATCAAGAAGTACGATCACTTTCATAAGATTTTTCCTAAAGTGTTCTTTCAATCGTGGAGCACACATTGCGAAGCGGAACACTAACTGAACACGTGTTAGCGATATGACTGTCATCATCCCGTATAACGGCGTGACACATAGAGTCTGAGTGTACGAACGTTACGCAAAGGATGACATGATGTATTCCTGTGAGGGGTTTTGATTCATTCGATGTAGAGATATTGTCCAGTGTGGTTGATTATTGTAATTGTCGAATATATTGGTGTTAGTACGCGAGTGTTGTCATTTAGTGCTCAGGGTCCTAACATATCAGAAGTGGGATTACCCGTGTTTTTTTCCTCTCATCGATTGAAGTGATAGTGCATAATGCCGAAACGAAACCGCCCTTCCAGTTCTTCGTCGAGTTCTTCGTCCAGTTCTTCGTCGAGTTCGTCCGACTCTTCGGATTCTGCAAGCCATTCGAAACATGAACGTAGCCGTCGGCACCATAAGCGCCGCGGTGCTTATACCGAGTCACGCAAGAAGTCAGAAAAGGGGAGAGTGAGTAGCAAGAAATCGAAGAAGCAATCAAAACATGATACAAAGCGTAACAACGAGAGACGCTTGATTAAAATTGGGGTGAGTACAGCTTTGAATTCACTTCGTGAACGCAGTACCGGGAGTATCTTGACGAATGTTATACCTGAATTCGATCCTAAAGTAGATAATGTAAGTGAATGGTTGAAAGTAATTGAGGAGCATGCTTCGTGCTATAACTGGGATGACAATACAACTAAATTTCATACTTTGAATAAACTGAAAAATACAGCAGAAAAATGGTAACACAATAACATTGAAAGTGAATTAGGATGGGCAAATTATAATTGGCAAACATGGAAGCAACTGTTGAGTGTTACTTTAAAGTCAGAAAGAAATACGTATAGCCTATTTATGGCGGTTGCTAACCATGTACCACGCTCTGGTGAATCATTGTATACATTCCATTTTGATCATTTGAATTTGAATAATAAATTGAAAACAAATTTCACAGACGCTGATAAAATTTCATTGATAATTGGGGCAATAAAAGATGATGCTGTTACATCGTCAGTTAGAGCAGCTGGCATCAGTGACCCTAATGCACTAGCCAGTTACCTCAGAGATAGGACCTACGAAATTCCCAGTTCCAGTAGAACATTAACTCAGTCCGAACGCAAATTCAATAATTACGACAACAAGGCACTCAATAATAAACCTAAAAATAATATCGAATGTTTCTGTTGCGGTAAAATTGGGTACAAAAAAAATGAATGCAAGGCTCGTCATCTAATTTGTAAATTTTGTAACGAAAAAGGCCATATCGAAATAAACTGTATGAAAAAGAAAAATTGGGAAAAAAGTTCTTGAGTCGAGTATGAACCGAGAGTTAAACTCGTTAACAGTTCAGATAGAGAAACGTTTTTTAGGTACGTCCTTGTAAACAATCAGTCTGTCGCAGCATTTATCGATTTCGGGAGTGATTGCTCTATTATTCAATATGACACTGCTTGTAGATTAGGTATGAAGGCATTCAAATTGAACAAACCTGTGAAGTTATCGGGATTTTTAGGTAATGGTCTTGTTGTAAATGAAGCAGCTCAGGCAGATATTACCGTGGGTGAAGTCACACTTCCATGTACCATCTATATTATGAACGATGACTCAATGGAATTTAAATGCATAATAGGTCAAAATTTCACGGAAAACAAATCAATTTGCTATAGCAGAATAGACAATTATCTGAATTTTTTTTATGCGCACCAATCGGTAAACCAAATCGCAGAAATATCTTGCTTTGACGGAATGCCCGAAATAAAAAGTCTACTTCGAGAATTTGGTGATTGCCTTGCCACACCAGAATTTAAAAGCTTAGGCAAGATCGAATGTGCTACCATGAAAATTGAATTGACAACTGATAAGCCAGTTTCACGTATTTATTATAGGATTGCCGAATCGGATCGTGAAATTTTGAGAAACTTTGTGCAATAGTTGATAGAAGCAGAAATAATTCGAAATAGCAGGTCACCGTATTCCAGCCCCGTTTTATTGGTGAACAAAAAAAATAATCAGAAACGTCTTTGTGTTGATTATAGAGCCCTAAACGCTATTACTGTCAAAGAGAAATACCCAATTCCCAATATAGAGGATCTTATTGATAGGTTACGCGGTTGCAAGTATTTTTCAAGTTTAGATTTCAAGTCAGGATACCATCAAATCATGATAGACCCAAGCTCGATAGAAAAGACTGCGTTTATAACCCCTGATGGACACAATGAATACCTACGTATGCCATTTGGCTTATGTAACGTACCAGCAGTATTCTCGAGGGCCGTAACGTCAATTTTTGGAAATTTTCGCTTCCAAAATGTTTTAATATATTTAGATGATGTTTTGATAGTATCCAAAACAAGAGAAGAGAACATTGAAACACTGAGGAAAGTATTTAAGATTTTTAAAGAGATTTCATTTTTGGGGTATGTTATCAATAGTGAGGGTATCTCTACAGAACCCAATAAGGTTATAGCTGTTAGGAGTTTTCCACAACCAAAAAATGTGCATCAAGTGCGTCAATTTTTGGGACTGATCGGCTATTTCAGAAAGTTCATTGACAAATTCAGCGAAAAATCGGCAATCCTAACGAAATTACTCCGTAAAAATGTGAAATGGAACTGGCAAAACGAACATACAAGGGCTTTCGAAATATTAAAGGAAATATTGACCTGTAAACCAACTCTTATAATATTTGATCCAAAACTACAAAGATTTCTTTACACGGATGCTAGTAGGGACGGATTAGCTAGAATTTTAGTTCAGCTTACCGACAAGGGCGAAAAACCTGTCGCTTTCTATAGTAGGCAGACAAGTACGAGTGAGAAAAATTACCATTCTTTCGAACTCGAACTGTTAGCCATTGTCAGTAGTATCGAAAAATTTCGTTACTACCTGTTGGGCTCTGAATTTACAATTAGAACCGATTGTAATGCGGTACGGAATGCGATGGGTAAGAAAGACATTGTACCACGCATAAGTAGGTGGGTTCTAGGTTTACAAGAGTTCAATTTCTGAATAAAACATCGCCCGGGACGACAAATGCTGCACGTTGATGCGCTGAGTCGAAACCCATGCGACGGAACTACAATGGAACAAATAGAAACAGTAATGCGTATCTCTGACGGTGATTGGTTAGCTGCAGTACAGAGCACAGATGATAACATTGTGAGAATTAAAGAAATTTTAGAATCAGGGGATCTTGAAAATAATAAAGACTTATTCAACACTTACGATTTGAGGGCGGGAAAAATTTTCAGGTTGACTGAAAAGGGCCGTCGCTGGGTGGTCCCCAAAAATTGCCGATGGCAAATAACTCAAAGTAATCATGATGACTTGGGACATTTTTCTGTTGATAAAACATTACAGAGAATTCAGGAACGGTACTGGTTCCCGCGAATGCGAAATTTTGTAAAAAAATACGTGAAATCCTGTTTGAAATGTCAGTATCATAAATCCCCATCAGGAAAAAAAAACAGGTTTTCTGTTTTCTATAACGAAGTATGCTCGTCCATTTCATACGTTACACATTGATCATGTTGGGCCGTTCGTGGAAAGTAAACAAGGTAACAAATATTTGTTGGTCATAGTGGACTCGTTCACGAAGTTCACATTCTTGAGTGCTGTACCCAACGATATAACCGTATTATTAGGGACGCTGTAGCCACCATGGGAGCTTCTGTTGACTCGGACGAGTGGGACGTAAATATCAAGAGTATTCAGTTAGGAATAAATACCACTATCAACAAGACCATCAAAACTACGTCAAGTGAGGTGATGTTTGGAATCAAATCGGCAACAACTGGTGATCGTTATATTGCTCATGTACATGAACCCAACATTTTGGACGTTACCAAGTTGAGACAAGATGTGTCTAAAAGGCTGGAAAATAACCAAAAGAAGCAAGATGAATACCACAACAAAAAGAGGAGGGCTGCGCCTGAATTCTCAATAGGTGACAAAGTGTTGATAAAAGTCACAAGCTTCCCTAGCGATGGGACAAGCAACAAATTGAAAGAGAAATACAGGGGTCCATTCACTGTTGTACAAGTAATAGGTAATGATAGATACAGGGTGAAGGAAGAACTTGGTTCCGAGAGGTGTAAAGGAAGAGTACTGTACGATGGTGTTATTGCAGTGGAACACATGAAACCATTTGTGACCAGAGATGACTCAGCTTGGTAAGCAAATGTATAATGTATTTTTCCTACAGAGATATAGCTGACTCTGCCAAGTCCACTGATTGATCATGGATACAGTCAGATTTTGCGGACAGCAGCAGCTAATGGCTGATGAAGTGAATGAAATGCGATATGTGATATGATGACTCTGTAGGTCCACTGATTGATCAAGGATACAATCAGATTGCACGGATAGGCAGCTGTCTCGGTAATGTTGATATGATGACTCTGTAGGTCCAGTGATTGATCAAGGATGCAATCAGATTGCACGGATAGGCAGTAGTCTTAGTAATGTTACCATGTGAATAAGTAACTTGATGATTCTGTAGGTCCACTGATTGGTCAAGGATACAATCAGATTGCACGGATAGGCAGTAATCTTGATGGTGTTAATATGAGAATGAGTGAGAAAGAGATAGCTTGGCTATATACGTAAGTCCACTGATTGATCAAGGATACAATCAGATTGCACGGACAGGAAATAGTTTCGAAAATGAGAATAACTGAAATGGAGTCATTGGAAACTTGGCGACCACTATAACACCATATCAGTACAGTTATAACATGACTATTTTGTTTTACAGAACGTGATGGTGTGTCGAGGACGAAACACATAGCAGGATGTCATCATCCCGTATAACGGCGTGACACATAGAGTCTGAGTATACGAACGTTACGCAAAGGATGACATGATGTATTCCTGTGAGGGGTTTTGATTCATTCGATGTTGAGATATTGTCCAGTGTGGTTGATTATTGTAATTGTCGAATATATTGGTGTAAGTACGCGAGTGTTGTCATTTAGTGCCCAGGGTCCTAACACATGTAATGGATTTATTGCATTCCAAGTGATCCACAAATCGATTGTAGACTCTCTTTCCAGAACTTTTTCCATAACTGATTCCATATTTACTTCAGACCCAATGTCTCACCTGCGGCATGTCCAGCTTGTCATTATAACCCTGGAAAGAGTGTGGTTGATTTGGCTGTTCCGTGTCAGTTTTTGGTCAATTCTGGAATTAAATGCATTTCTTCTTGAAAATGACAAGATTTGAAAGTGAATGAAACGCTCTCGTATACATAAACATAATATGTTACAAGAAAGTTTTATTCATTATTACCATACTTGGTATTGAAGTTGAAAACTTATGATTCTCTCCGGATGAGTAGCTCAACATCGGAAAAGTTTTTTTAGTAGTGTATAAAAAACAATTTTTTCGTTTGGATAAGTATATGAATATAAATCCATGACTGGCTTATCCCAGATACCATAAAGCACTTGCTGTATGAGCTATTTATACAGCTAAATTATGGAACAAATTCATTATTTCTGAATATAAAGATATTTCGGAAAAATCCTCGGAGAGGTCGATTTTCTTTTTCGATGGGCCAATTTTTGAACCTCATCCAAAATATATAGGGTTATCCGCAATTGAGTAAATATGAATTTGGTGATATTTTCAAATTGGACACTCAGTATATATATATATATATATATATATATATATATATATATATATATATATATATATTGTTATAATTGTAATAATATAAAGAGGTGATGTGTGATTATATGTGTGTTTTGTTAAGTCCCACGTTGTGGATACAATTGGTTATGAATTAAGATATATGATGAAATTTTGTAACACTTTTAATAAATTAAAAATAGCCCCAAAGTTGCGGTGCTAATGATATTATAATTTTATTTTTTTATTTATTTTTTTTTTTATTTATTTTATTTTTATTTTTATTTTATATTGGTGAATATAAATTCAGAAATTTTGTTGTAATGCAAGAAATTGAAAATATTATAGTATATTTTCTTTTTAATGACAATTGTTGGCTCAAATGAAAACTTACTCCTTACTTTACCGTTTTCCCGCTTATTCCTGATCTCCTTTTTTTTTTTTTTTTTCAGTATCTCCAAACTCAATTGGCGCTCCAGAACATGTAGTACTCTCTTTCTCAGGGTAGGATTCTTGAAAAGGGCTTTCCAAGATGTAAATATTTTTTACTTTACCAAATGTTGTTACAAGAGTAAATAAATTGCATTAATTCAAATATAGAAGTTGTTTTCTTTATTTAATCAGAGTTTCTCACATCAACAAAACTTACCTCTACCTGTTCTAGCTAGCTAAACGCTTATTCCTATTAAATTTTCAATATTTCTACTCTGCACAAGTTAGACAACCAGTTAACCTTGGGTGTAATGTTAGTGAATGATGAAATGACTCCAGAGAAATGAAAACTTCTTCAGTTCAGTGTGCTTGCCAAGGTTGAAAGGTTAACTAACCTAGCTTTTCTGTGATCAAATATGTAAAAGTTATATGAAATTGAAATTATTTATGCTAATAATAATACTAACTATTGTCCTCTCAATGCAGTGATTCAAATTATGTTTTATTAAAAAGTGTCTGATAGTTTTTTTACGCACAAAAAGTTCCAGTGAAGAAAAGTTTCGCGTTGTTGAAGATTGTTGAAAATACAGCTTGAATATCAGCTTAGGAAGAAATTTGTTGAATGCAGTTCGTGGCCAAAAGGATGATAAATACCTTTATAGTTGCTGGTTTGCAGGTCGATGATTTTCAATTTGATGGTTTTATTTCATCGTGGTAAAATTTTCTGGTGAGTTGTTTACTTCCAGTGTCAAATTAACCTCTTATATGTCCTTTGGTGATGATTTTAAGTATTTGCTTTGAGTTTTTCTAAAGTTTTTCTTTTTCAAAAATTGATCAGTCTGGATTTCAGCTTCCTTTTTCTGTAGCCTCGCCTCCACTCGTCCTTTTTCTTTTTTCTCAAACTTTTTCCTAGTAACCTTCTTCAGCACTCTCTTGATAAGTTTTCCTTTTTCACTCACGATACCTTTTCGACACTCACTAGTCAAATCACTTTCATTTTCCCGATTTTAAAATTTCTCTTAAATTTTTTATAATTAACTGTACAACCTATAATATACTCTTATTCTACTATTTACAATTTTTTTTTTTAACATTTTCCCATTTCTGATTAGTTTGAACTTCCCATCTCGTCTTTTCAGTCACTTTACCTACTCTCTTGGTACTTTTTATTTAAATGAAGGATTGCCCTGTCAATGTTAGTTTGTATACAGTGTGTTCTTTCAATAAGCTATTTTACTAAATTTGAATCTGTTTCTGATAATTTAATTTAATTTAAATTTTGCTTCTACGATGTTCTTTATCTTCTTGTCATTATAGTTTTTTAATTTGATATTATTTTTCAGCAAAAATAGGCTGGTTACTGATGGTATTTCGAATAACGTAGAAAGTTATCGTAGAACGGAAACTGGTTTCGAGAAATGATTTTTATGACTATTTGAATGGATCTTTTTATAATCTGTGGATGAGATGGTATAGATGGATCGCTGTAAAGTTCAGGTAAGTCATCTGGCTTTTCTGATTTTCATAATAATAATAATAATATATTTTTTTTATTTATTTATAACTTCTTATTTACAACAACATTTCTTGACTAAATTCTTATATTCTTTATTCACTATTTATTAATATTAGATACTTATCATAACAAATTCCCCCAAATTTTTATGTTTGATATTTTGATAGTTTTATAGCAAAATTCAAATATAAAATTTCCTATTTTTTTTTATTTACATATTTACAATTTAACCTACTAATATTTTATTATTATTATTATTATTATTATTATTATTTTTTTTTTAATATTTATTTTCTTTTCTTTTTAGGTGCTGGTTATTGAGGATATCTTCTTTCTCAGAAGACAGGATCTTTATCAAGGAATCGTCATAATCAGTTATTGTCTTATTCATTATTATTATTATTTTTTTTTATTAGGTTCCATATTTGTATATACTTTCAATATTAAATATTCCTCTCACACTTCTATCTATTGGATCTATTAACTTATAACTGTTTATAGGTTCTTCATTATCTATTTCATACGGACCTTCAAATGGAAGTAATAACTTGGTACATATATTTTTTTTATCACTTGGAATTCTTAATGACTTAACAATTACAAATTCTCCTTTTTTAAATCTCACCTTTTTATTTCTACGCTTATTTTCTTTGCATTTTTTATAATTCTTTTATTTACTTTTTCCATTATTTCCTTCAAATCTCTCTCACTACTTAACCAATCTCTCTCAGGCATTCTTCCAGTCATGATATACTTTGGGCATTCTTCAGTTATTGTGTTTGGCACTTCATTTAAATATCGCTCTGCTTTTAATAGTTTTTCGTCCCATGTTCGGTGATTTTCCTGTGTTATGATTCTCAAGTATTTTATTATTTCTCGTATGTACCTTTCTGTCGGGTTTGATGCTGGGTGTCTAATGCTGGGTGTCTAATGCTTGTAAAGTTAAGTCTTATGTCTGTCTTTTGTGCAAATTTTCTCATTTTGTCATTGTTAAAGTATGTGGCATTGTCTAGGATAACCTGCTCTGGTTTCCCTATTTCTACTATGAATTTTGATAAAAATTGTTTCACTATTTTAAAATTGGTTTTTTTAGTTGGATACAATTTAATGTATTTCGAAAAATGATCAGTGATAACAAATATGTGTTTGTTTTTATTTTGTGTTGTTATCAAGTTGCTAACAAAATCGATAGAAATGATCTGTAGTGGTCTGTGTGATATTATACTTCTGGGTTCATTTTTGTTCGTCATATTTTTGTTTTTCGCTAATTGGCATGTTGTACATTTATTGATTATGTCTTTTGTCGTCCTTAAATCTCCTTTACTTATGTAGTTCTCTCTAAAAATCATCCATGTCTTTCTGGTTCCTGTGTGTGTGTGTATTTTTGGTGCAAGTCTTCAATTAATTTTTCTGTCAGTCTTTTTGTTATTACGTAGAGTTCTTCCCGATTTACTACTTTAATAATAATCCCATCTCTTTCAATTGTCCCTCTTTTTTCTGTTTCAGTCAGTTCGTTTTGGTCTTGTGTCACCATTTGTAATGAGTACAGTCCTGTCATGTTTCTAAACACGTTTACCCCTATTTTAATTTGTCTGTTGTTGTTCTTTTTGTCAGTGTCCATTCGTGTGATTGTGTCAGCAATGATGTTTTGTTTTCCAGGTATATGTCGTATCTCAAAAGTGTATTCTTGGAGTAACAGAGCCCATCTTTGAATTCTATTGTTAGCAGGTCTGCAGTTTACTATTGACATAAGAGCTTCATGATCTGTTTCAATGTAAAATTTCAAGCCTAACAAATAGAATCTCAATTTAGTAATACAAAATATTATGCTAGCTAACTCTAATTCTGTAACACTATAGTTACGTTCGTACTTTTTAGTTATTCGAGAAACAAAAGATATTGGAACTTCTTTTCCCCCTTGATTTTGCAGTAACAATTCTGCAAATCGAAACATACTCGCATCAGTTCTTAAAGTGAAAGGTAAATTGTAGTCCGGGTGATATACTTTTAAATTATTTGAAAATATTTGTTTTAAGTCTGTAAAAGCTTGTTCCTGTTCTTTTCCCCATTTCCACTTAACATTTTTCTTCAATAACTCATTCAGTGGTAATTCTTTGTTACTTAGATCAGGTATCAGTCTTTTGAAATAGTTGAATATTCCTAAAAATCCCCTTAAAGTTTTGAGATTATGTGGTCTAGCGTATTCTTGGATAGTTCGTATTCGTTCAGGGTCCATTTCTAGTCCTTTGTCGTTGAGTTTGTATCCTAAATAGTTAACTTCCTTTTGAAAAAATTGACATTTCTCTAAATTTATTTTCAGACCTGCCTCATCTAATAATTGTAAAATTCTGTTTAAGTGCTCTTTGTGAATGTTTTCGTCTTGTGAATAAATTAGTATATCGTCAATGTAGTGTAGTGCAAAGTCTTCATATTTGTCTAGTATTTTGTGTAGTGCTCTTTCTAATGCTGGACAAGCAGATTGCAAACCATATGGAACAAAACAAAACCTATAAACTACCCCTTCGAAACAAAATCCTGTATAGTTTCTTGAATTTTCATGTAGAGGAATCAACCAAAAACTGTGTTTAGGATCTATTTTAGAAAAACATTTTGTATTTGTAATTTTGCCAAAAATGGTTTCAATATTTAAAGGTGACTCATATTGCGGTATAGTTATTTTATTTAATTATCTGGCATCTAAACATAATCCTAATTCTCCGTTCTTTTTAACTACTACAACAATTGGATTGATATAATTACTGGTACTTTTTTCAATTATCTTATTATTCAACATATTATTTATCTCCTGTCTAACTTGATCTCTGTACTTATATGGAATAGGATAGTTTTTGGATTTGAATTTATCAGTTTCTTTTACCTCTATTCTATGGACTTATTCTCTAGCTACTCTTGATTCATTCATTGTTAAACTTTTATAATTTTTTAATATTTCTTCTACATAACCTTTATATTTTTTATTACATTTATATTTATTATATTCATTATCATTATTTTTATTCTCATTTTCACCATTTTCATTCATCCTTCTCACACTTAGCATTTTTTAAATTATATTTTCTTGATCTTCATCTTTAAATTCAATCCATATTCCATCCAATTCTATACTTTTCTTTTCATAGTTAATCTTAGCTTTTAGTTTTTCTAGTTGATCAGTACCTATAATTATATCATATTCCATGTCTTTTACTATTAATAGTTGTAAATTGATTTTTCTTTTAGTAAATTCTATATTAATATTTATAAATTGATTTGTTTCAGCCAGTTTTTTCCCATTTACTCCCATTAAAGTAGTTTTTGGCATTTTTACTATATTTTTATGTATTTCCAAATTTTCAATAGTTTTTTCTTTTAAAAGTGAAGCTTCAGAGCCTGTATCAATTAGTATATCTATTTGTTTTTCCTCTATTTTGCCTTTTAAAATTATTAAACCTGTTAATTGTTCTTTCTCTATTGTATCTAGTTTTATAAATTCAATTGGGTGTTCATAGTTGTGTCTATCCAGCCTTTCATATGGTTCTATTAAAAATCTGCCCGTTCAGAAGAAGTAGAGGGTTGTGGTTCATGTGTATGTGTAATCTGTTGTACTCTTTCTGTCTGTCTATCTCTATCTCTATCTAAACTGTTCGTTCTTCTTTGATAATGTACGTGTCTAGTTATATTATTATTTTCCAATGAATTTCGTCTTGTGTGGCCATTGTACTGTATTCGTTCTTGTCTGTTTGCATTATTTCGTGTCTCATTTTGATTTCTATTGTAATAATTATTTTCATTTTGTGATCTATAGTTTCCCCTTGTGTAATTATAGTCATTTTGCCTGTAAGAATTGTTATAATTGTTCTGTTGTCTAGGTTGATAATAATTATTTCGTGTGTTCTGGCTTGTGTTGTTATTTTGTGGTACTCTGTAGTTATGTGTGTGTTGGTTTTGGTAGTCTGGGTATCTATTGTAATCATATCTCATGTTTCTGTTTCTGTTGTTATTGTTATTATAGTTATTATTATTGTAATTGTTTCTTGGTGAATTGTTTTGATTATGTCTGTATGCGTTTGTTATTCTGTTTGTTTGTTTGTCGTCCCTGCTTCTGTATGATAGTGTTCTTTCTAATCGTAATAAATACTCGCTTAATCTGTCCATATTTTTTATTTCATGCATGTTGATTACTTCAAATATCTCCTGTTTGAAATGCCTGCTTATGTTTCCTACTATTTCCTCTTCTCTCATTGTGGGGTTTAAATATTGTGCTATAGCATATAACTGTATGGCATAATTATTATAGTTAAGGCTCCTACTCTCGTCAAACCTACCAAACTGTAGTTTATCTCTTACCATTAATTGTGCATTTTCCCCCCAATACTGTCTAATAAATAATGTCTCAAAATCGTTAAAACTGTTTATATTTTTCTCTTCGCTATTAAACCATATGCAAGATTGATTGAGTAAATGTTGTCTGATTATATCTTTTAGTTCTTCTATGTTTGAAATATTTTTTGTTTTATTTTTCATTATCTTAACAAAGGTAATAGGGTGAAGTTTTTTGATGTTTCCTTCGAACTTGTTGTTTGATTGAATATTTGGACATATATTGATTATTCTACCTTCTATATTACTGTTAACTCTTATTTTTTTTAGTTCTAAGATTTTAGTTTCTAAGTTCTTAATTTGATTTTGATGTTGCTCTTTATTGTTCTCTATTTTACTATTTGATTCTATCTGGTTCATGTCTACCTTCGTATTCACTTTTAATACCTCCCCTATTATTTCTTGACTGGTTTCTCCTAACTCTGATCTAATTTCTTGTATTTGTTTATTATTATTATCTAATGATTCACTAATATCTGATATTTTTTTAACTATATTCTCGTAAAATTTGTTATTTTTCTGTTCAATCTTAATTTCAAATTCTTTGTACATATTTAAAATTTCCTTTTTATTTTCTTCTAATGTGTCATGCACCCTTATTTCCAACTTCTCCATGTTCTCCTGCATATTCTCTCTAACATTCTCTATGTTTTGTTTCACACTTTCTATATTTCCTTTTACACTCTCTATATTCTCTTTGACATCTTCTTTCATACTATCCATTTTTTCTTTCATGTCCTCTTTCATACTTTCCATTTTGTTCGAAATGAATTGCATAAGCATTTGTATCTGGCCTTCTAACATTTGTTCATTACCATTCCTACCTTGTCTGTCACCCTCTTGCATTCCACTATTCTCTCCATGATCTCCATTATCCTGCCTCTCTTCCTGTCCTTCACTCACACCTGTTCTTTTTCCATCTCTCAAATCCATTTTTTTTAACTTCAAATACTTCTCACACTCTCAACTATTCAAATTTCTCACTCTTGCCTTTCAATCTACTTTTTCTACACTTTTTTTCACTCTGTTTTTGCCCTTTCCAAATTGCCTCACGTTGCTGGCGACAATTGTTATAATTGTAAAAATATAATGAGGTGATGTGTGATTATATGTGTGTTTTGTTAAGTCCCACGTTGTGGATACAATTTGTTATGAATTTAGATATATGATGAAATTTTGTAACACTTTTAATGAAGTAAAAATAGCCCCAAAGTTGCGGTGCTAACAATAATATATTTTTATTTTATTTTTATTTTATTTTTTTTTAATATTTTTATTTTATATTGGTGAAATTTATTATAAATTCAGAAATTTTGTTGTAATGCAAGAAATTGAAAATGTTATAGTATATTTTCTTTTTAATGACAATTGTTTGCTCAAATGAAAACTTACACCTTACTTTACCGTTTTCCTGCTTATTCCTGATCTCCTTTTTTTTTTATTTTTCAGTATCTCCAAACTCAGTTGGCGCTCCAGAACATGTAGTACTCTCTTTCTCAGGGTAGGATTCTTGAAAAGGGCTTTCCATGATGTAAATATTTTTTACTTTACCAAATGTTGTTACAAGAGTAAATAAATTGCATTAATTCAAATATAGAAGTTGTTTTCTTTATTTAATCAGAGTAAATAGAAAATGTTATGTTTCTCATATCAACAAAACTTACCTCTACCTGTTCTAGCTAGCTAAACGCTTATTCCTATTAAATTTTCAATATTTCTACTCTGCACAAGTTAGACAACCAGTTAACCTTGGGTGTAATGTTAGTGAATGATGAAATGACTCCAGAGAAAGGAAAACTTCTTCAGTTCAGTGTGCTTGCCAAGGTTGAAAGGTTAACTAACCTAGCTTTTCTGTGAACAAATATGTAAAAGTTATATGAAATTGAAATTATTTATGCTAATAATAATACTAACTATTGTCCTCTCAATGCAGTGATTCAAATTATGTTTTATTAAAAAGTGTCTGATAGTTTTTTTACGCACAAAAAGTTCCAGTGAAGAAAAGTTTCGCGTTGTTGAAGATTGTTGAAAATACAGCTTGAATATCAGCTTAGGAAGAAATTTGTTGAATGCAGTTCGTGGCCAAAAGGATGATAAATACCTTTATAGTTGCTGGTTTGCAGGTCGATGATTTTCAATTGGTTTTATTTCATCGTGGTAAAATTTTCTGGTGAGTTGTTTACTTCCAGTGTCAAATTAACCTCTTATATGTCCTTTGGTGATGATTTTAAGTATTTGCTTTGAGTTTTTCTAAAGGTTTTCTTTTTCAAAAATTGATCAGTCTGGATTTCAGCTTCCTTTTTCTGTAGCCTCGCCTCCACTCGTCCTTTTTCTTTTTTCTCAAACTTTTTCCTAGTAACCTTCTTCAGCACTCTCTTGATAAGTTTTCCTTTTTCACTCACGATACCTTTTCGACACTCACTAGTCAAATCACTTTCATTTTCCCGATTTTAAAATGTCTCTTAAATTTTTTATAATTAACTGTACAACCTATAATATACTCTTATTCTACTTTTTACAATTTTTTTTAACATTTTCCCTTTTCTGATTAGTTTGAACTTCCCATCTCGTCTTTTCAGTCACTTTACCTACTCTCTTGGTACTTTTTATTTAAATGAAGGATTGCCCTGTCAATGTTAGTTTGTATACAGTGTGTTCTTTCAATAAGCTATTTTACTAAATTTGAATCTGTTTCTGATAATTTTATTTAATTTAAATTTTGCTTCTACGATGTTCTTTATCTACTTGTCATTATAGTTTTTCAATTTGATATTATTTTTCAGCAAAAACAGGCTGGTTACTGATGGTATTTCGAATAACGTAGAAAGTTATCGTAGAACGGAAACTGGTTTCGAGAAATGATTTTTATGACTATTTGAATGGATCTTTTTATAATCTGTGGATGAGATGGTATAGATGGATCGCTGTAAAGTTCAGGTAAGTCATCTGGCTTTTCTGATTTTCATAATAATAATAATGTATTTTTTTTATTTATTTATAACTTCTTATTTACAACAACATTTCTTGACTAAATTCTAATATTCTTTATTCACTATTTATTAATATTAGATACTTATCATAATATATATATATATATATATATATATATATATATATATATATATATATATATATATATATATATATATATATATCCCTAACCATATTTGGTTAGGGATTGTCAATACGAATCCAGTGATACCAAGTTTAATGGGATTATGTCAAAAGGATGCGGAGATATGGCCAAAAAACTTTCTCGTATTTTTTTTTACGAAACTCCCAGGTTTTCGGAGAAAACCCCTCAAAAGCAGAGCTTGTGCGAGCAAGGGAGATCCGGGACCTACAGTTTAAATAAAAGTGTAATCCGAACCACTTCAGCTCAGTAACACACGACCGGGGATCGAACCCGAACCGTCTGGGTGGAAGCCAAACGCTCTAACACCTCGACCACTTTGCTGTATGTCTAATGAGTATGACTGCGAGACTCCACACGATTCAGAAGGGTAAAAGTCTCTGTCGCACTCATTGGGTATATGGAGAAGTTTTTTGGCCATATCTCTGCAGCCGTTTGACATAATGCTATCAAACTTGGTATCACTGGATTTGTAATGATGATCCCTAACCAAATATGGACAAATATACTGGGTGTCCCATTAAAAAATATCACCAAAGTCGCTTTTCCTCAAATGCGGATAACCCTATATATTTTGGACGTGGTTCAAAAATTGGCCCATCGGAAAAGAAAATCGACCTGTCCGAGGATTTTTTCGATATATCTTTATATTTAGAAATAATGAATTTGTTCCATAATTTAGCGTTGCACTGTATGTACCCACTATTCTAACTCCAGATTGAAATGAACAGTTGAATTGAATGAAACGATACTCATTTTTCAATGCATTTCTGAATCTAGAGAAGAAAAGTTCTTAAATCAATACGAAACGATTTGTAAAAAACATTTAGGTTACTCTGGACTCAAACAACACTGGAAGAAGTCAATTTTTGCAAATGAAAAAAAAAATACGTCAAATAAAAAAAATGTTTTTCGGTTATATCTGAAAGTAAGAGGGCTGTCGGAAAACGTCTTCAATGGAACAAGAGACGATACAATTATCTACAAAACACTCCAAGGATACTTCGAATAGGACATGTAAAGTGAGGTTGGGTGAGGTTGATGCTTCATATTTCAAGTAAATCCATCTTTTGTTCTCAAAAAACGGACGTAATCGACCCAAAAGTGCGAGGAGGAATATCTTCCATGTTAGAGAAGAGGTGAGAATATTTTTGAGGTCATGGTTACGTCTCACTTCTTAACAAAATTAATATGAGAATTATGAGGAGGTCAATACCGATGGTATAATATGTAATATAATTGTGTTAACCCAAGAGGTTGCTTGAGATTGGAATAAAAAACGATGTTTTAAAAAAAATTGTAATTTATAACCAACATATTCTCTCAAAACAATACTAGAAAATTATTTATTATTATGAATTCAAATGAAGGTATTGAAAATATAGTATTTATCAATATAATTGTGTACAAATTTCAATATCCCAAACTTGAGTTTCATTCAGAGAAGACCAGTGCAAGATAATGTACAAGATTTCATAATTTCTCTCACCTGTGTATTCAATCTAGTAACAGGTGACGAGATATTAAGAAATATTCTATGAGCTAGAATCCAAACGTTGGTGGAGTGTTTGATTTTTGCAACAATAGCCGAGACCAACAAAGTTCCATCACTCTGGAAACACTTTCTGCTGCAATCAAAGGATTGAAAAATTGGATAAATACAGATTTATATAAGTAATATTTCAGAGTCTATTAAAAATATATTATGACATAATCTTCATGTATTGAAATACCAATATCTTGCCTATTTGAAATAATGGATTCACAGAAGGAAAGGCGATGAATTATTGATAATAGTCGTTATCATTTTGGCTATCGTAGGACTTTGTATTAGTCCTCATTAACTAAAACCTTGACTATAAGCAATGTTCAAAAATATAAATGAATTTGACAAGGTTATGCGATAAATTGGTTGCACATTAATTTTCACCGTGGTAACAGGCACGAACAGTGACACCATTAAAATAGGCAACGTACGAGGGTTCTTTTTTTATTAATATACTCACATAAAATTGGACCAAGGCTTTGGCTTTTGCTTCAAATTAGACCAAAAATATCATGAACGCTTGTCACCAACTATTATTTGTTAGGTACATGTCAAAATTGACAGTATTTTCAAAACAAATGCAGAAATTGCATTTTTGACCAAATTTTGAATCAAGTCATCTGAAAAAGTTGTTTCTATTTTGCAATTTTGGAACCACATAACAAATTCCATCAATCTATGACCAAAATTATTATTTTGGTATTTTTAACAATCAATAGAATAGTATAATGTTCATTCGCAGTAATGTAAGATATATAAAGGTATAATATAGAATATTAACGAAGGTAAATATAAAATCTTGACGATTCTACAATACTTCTTCAATTACCTTGGTAAGAGTTAAGATCAATGGCATAGGTCGATAGTTACCAACTTTTGTTTTATGACCACTTTTGTAAATACTTAGGTTTGGTCAGTTCTTTTTTCATAGATTTTGTAAACTAACCCTTTTTGATAAACTTGTTCATTATATGAAATAGAGGAACAGCAATGAATTCAGCTATAGGTTTCACATTATCAGCGCTAATATTATCAAATTTGCAGACTGGTGCCTATAATTTTTGTAAAAAAGAAAAAAGGAACAGGCAAGAACCAAGTGAAAAATGTTATTGCAGTTCCAACTATGAGAAGAAAAATATTTGAACACGAAAACAAGCAAACAAAACGTTGAAAAGGGATGCAGTTTAGGGGTTGGAAACGGTTTTTTTGCGATTTGCAGCGAAACATAATTTTTAACGGAAAATGTTTGGTGGAAAAGTTGTAAATAATGAAAAAATCAAGAACTTTCGTTTTCAACACTTTTTTACATGACCTCAACTCAACCGTCAAACTGGCAAAAAAACGATTTTTCAGTAAGTAATTTTTTCTCGCTTGTAGTGATGTATATTTCTCAATAGGAATACCGTAGTCTTCCACGAACAATTGTCTTGCTATTTTTTTGTATTTCGAAGGTATCTCAGTGATCATTTGAATTGTTGAAATATTTACTTTGAAATGGTCTATGTAACTTGGTGGTATGTTGATCAATAAACCGTTTAAATTAGGAGAAACCGACAAGTCTCTCTGAATCGTGATTTTAAGAGTAAAGACGAAATTGATAGATTAATTTTGTAGTGTAATTATGTATTGAAATATTTTATTATGAATAATCCAATATGAACTAATTTTTGTTTTAAAATTAATAAAGAAAGTGAAAAATTATTGAAAATATTGAGAAAATCATGATTCAGAGTGACTTTTTTTCTCAATTTTCTGCGGTTCAACGATCAATAAACCACCAAATTGAAATGATCACTTACAGACCTTCCAAATAAAAATAAAATACCAAGACAATTGTTAGTGGAACATAAGGGTATATTTTTCGAAGAATGTTCATAACACGAAAAATAGTCGTCTTCTAGATTGCGAAAAAATCATGTTCATTCGACACCAAAAAAGACATATAACTACGAATATTAATAAAAATTCAATAATTTATACGCGAGAAATAGATTAAATACTGAAAAATCGGGTTTTCGAAATTTTGACGGATAATTTGATGTTATGTCAAAAAGTGTTCGATAAAAAAGTTTTCAATTTTTTCATTTTCTACAAGTTTTTCATTTACAAATCACAAAAAATCGTTTTCATTTCCTAAACTACATACATCATTTTAAGTGTTTTCTTTTATTTCTGCTATTTCAGTTGTTGGAAATAGGTACATTGTGTCTTCATTTGTTGGGATATTTTCATTTAAATAAATTGGTGCATCAATTTTATCAGCAAGATTTTTTCCTAATTCACTATAATATTTGTTGATTCATCAGCTCTAAAATTTTCGTAACTTGATAATTTTCTGTTTGGAAAATCTATTTTTGCTTCCGATTTCGACTACTCACATAATTATCGAGGCATTTTCATAGAATTTTCGATGAGTTTTTATTAGTTTCAATAGTTTATTTTTCTACGTTCTTCAGTCTATTGGTGATATAGGTATCATTATTGGGTTTTTTTGTGATTTATTTCAAGTACATTTAATTTTTTCTGTTCACTAATTTTAATAAACTTTGCGTTATACTTGGTTCATTGCTTCTACATTTATTTGATATTTTGATTTTTTTTATGCATTATTGCAGTTGATTATTGAATGTCTTCATCATTAGATCAATGTATAAACACTCTCCCAAGTTTCATTGATGATCCCATTTTTTTATTTTTTATAGTCAATGACGGTCTTGTTAATTTCAGTTGAATTTCCTATAGAGTTCAAATTTACTTCCATGAGAAAAACATGTCGTGCCATTCAGTTTTCATGTTATTTTTTATCAATTGAAGCGGTTGTTCGATAAGAATTGAAGCAACTCAAGCACAAGTGTAGCAAACTCTAAGTAGTTTAATAGTTTTTTAAAAAGTGACTAAAGTTTTGTTATTTATTCAATTAATACGACTGTTGAACACAAAATAATTCAAATGAAATCACCAGTAACATATTTACGAGGATGTATTGATATCTAGTTAGCCTAGACCAGTTCCCTGCATAAACAAAGTATTGCGTTACCATAGCAACGAACAATAACTTATTAGAAGTGTCAGTGTAAAGTTTGACGTCAAAAAAGTAAGCCAGAGTTACGCAATAAATTAAAAGAAAAAATATGTCCACTGAAATTGTGAAAATCGAAAAATTCGAGAATCAAGCCATCATCAAGTACCTGTATTTAGAAGGGTTAAAAGGTAATCAGATTCACGAAGATATACTTGATACCCTTGGTGATCATTGTCTTTCGTATGCGACCGTGAAAAATTGGACTGCAAGCTTCAAAAGAGGTAAATTTTCCATTGAAGAATATGATCTATCGGAAAGGCCAGTTTCTGTGTCAGTCCTTGAAAATATCAATTCAGTTCATGACATAATTTTAGCAGACCGTCGAATTGGGCTAAAACGGATATCTGAAGCACTAAATATTTCATACGAACGCGTTCATCATATAGTTCACGTAAATTTGGAAATGAGAAAAATTGCTGCAAAATGCATCGCGTTCGATCTGTGCTCGATTTGAAAACGATGTAGAGTTCTTAAACCGCATTGTTACTATGGATGAGACTTGGGTACAATTCTACGATCCAGAAACAAAGCAACAATCGATGGAATGGCGACACTCCGGTTCTCCAAGACCTAAGAAGTTTCGTGTCCAAAAATCTGCTGGAAAAGTTCTTGCTTCAGTTTTTTTTGGGATTGCTATGGAGTAATCATGATTGATTTTTTGGATAAAGGTAGAACAATAACTGGAGATTACTATTCGACATTACTGACCACTCTACGGAAAAAAAATAAAGAGAAAAGACGCGGAAAGCTATCGAAAGTTGTTTTGATTTTGCAGGACAACGTCCCTGCACACAAATCTCATGTTGCCATGCAAAAAATTCGTGATTTAGGGTTTGAATCACTAGAACACCCCCCTTATTCACCAGATTTGGCTCCGTCCAACTATCATCTCTTTTCTTAACTGAAAAAAAGTTTAAAAGGTCGTAAATTTTCTTCCAACGAGGAGGTAATAAAAGCTGTGTAGGTCTGGTTTGCAGAGCAAGAAGAAACATTTTTTTTAAAGGCGTTGCAGGTTCGCTGTAATGAATGTATCCAATTAAGAGGAGAATATGTTAAGTAATAAAATATTTTGACATTGAAATTTTGTTTGGTTCTATAGTAGGATAAGAATTTTTCAGTATATCCTCGTAAAGAACATTTTTTCAAATAGTTTAGAGGAGATTTTCTTTGAAAACATCTTAAGGAAAATTATTACTTGCTGAACCAGTCAAGTGATTGATAATTAGCAGAAAGTCAAAAAAGAGTGCTCCAGCATATTTTTTTTCATATATTGAAGATATATGAAATGTTACGATCTAATGAAATTGGGAGGATGGATTGGTAGGGGTAACACGAGGAGAATAATATTGATATCCTCAGTAACACAGTCAATGAATGCAAGTTAGAGTGCATGGAATATGCGAGAAAATTGACTCCAGTACTTTATTAGGAATAGTTGGGAGGACACAAAAAGTCCCCGCTCTTATGAGGGTAGCTGAATCCGGAGGTGAATGTTGCTGGAAAAAATTGAAAATAATTAAATTTCATATAAAATTGTTGCTACACTTATTTTGCGAATTCCCAACGGTTTTCGAAATATATACTTTTGAAAATCGAAAGTTTTTAAAAAATCAATTTACTTCACTCTTTTTTGCAAACAGTTGCTTGTTTTGCCTCCCATGAACGTTTTTGAGAAGAATATATATATGATCGGGTTCCAAGTTGTCTCCAACCTACTCCTTTGATGGAACATACACCACCATCATACAAGATGGTGAAGTCACATCAAAGGAAATATCAATGTTGTCGAGGGGGTAGATCTGAAACACAGATGGCTCTAAGACAATCAATGGAGTGGGATCTGGAATATAAGGAGAGAGACCAAGGCAATACCTTAGTCTAGGCTTCAGCAGTCACGCCTCAATACGCCAAGCCGAGGTAATGGCTATTTCAGTTTGCCCTAGAGAGATTCTAAGGAGGGGCCCTAGAAACCAACCCATAGTCATTCTCTCTTACAGTCAGGCAACAATGAAGGCCCTGCCATCATGCAGTTCTTCTTCCCAACTTGTTTTGAAGACCCACAAAAACTTCAGACCTAGGAGCACAGAACAAGGTGAAACTTGGCTGAGTACCAGGATACAGGGGCATCCAAGGGAATGGGAACGCAGACGCCTTAGCAAGAGCGGAAGCAGCATCAACTTTCATCGGACCGGAACCAGCCTGCAGAATCTCGTTTGGGGACATCAGGCAGGACACGTAGAAATAGTTTAAAAACCATCACCAATCTTCCTGGGAGAACGCCCATGGCAATACTCACAGAAATATGATGGTGATGGGGTCAACCAACCGGCTCTCAAGACATCTCCTCGATCTGAGACGGAACTCTCTCAGACAGAAAGGTAGTATGACTCTTAAAATGGCACTGCCACCTGAGAAAATAGCTGCATATGCTGGGAATATACCAAGACTCCACACTATGCAGGTTGTGTAATGAGGAAAAAAAAAACAGCTTCTCACATAATGTTCGAATGGGAAGCCTTGGTTCGCATGACGATGAATATATTGTGACATTGCACTGCAGACGATATCATCCTTGAGGGTAACCTCGTGAGAAATCTTCAGGATATTATCTGAAGATCCGGAGTACTCAGGAGATAGAGCCGACAGCGGGAAGCAGAAAGGTTATACTCAGAACTACCTGAACTTTGGCTGATAGCTTGCCCAGACGAGCACTAATAATATTAATAATAATGTCATTTTCCCTATTGGCTATTGAGTTATTACTGAGTTGAATTTTACAATCGTTCCATTCAATATCGTGTTTAATTCTATTTGTGTTTTGGTATTTGGGCAATATTTCAAACTTTTGTTGAGTTGATTAGTTAATTCGTTTAAAAGTATCAAAGGACTGGTTTTCAACAATTTCGATACTTTCGGAAAGTACGATCAAATTTACATCATTTCCACCAATCGCTTCAAATCAAGTTTTTTGTCAATCTCTGCTTTCATTTTTCGATTGAAAATATTGATATTTTCAATACTTTGACTCAATGTTCCACTAAATAATTTTAGTGGTAGTGGTAATTATACGGTATTTTCTTTATTATGTATTTCATCATGAGTTTCTACAAAATGATTATATCATCTATCGAACAAGTTACCCTGTATTAGTCCTCGTTAACAGAGAATATCACTATCAGCCCAATTTGTACCAATATCAAAGTATCTGATAACGGGAGGTCAATTAGCAAATGGTCGTCTAATTGGTGTTTATCCATAGCTTAACTATTCTATCTATCAAAAAAAAGCACCGTACAGTTGTGTGATAAGGCTGTGAAACTATTCTCAGTGATAAACCAGTCCAATTATTATAGGTGAAACGCAAAACTATTTTTGAGAGACATTTTAATGCGTGGACGTTGAGTGGGAAATGCCAAGCAAGTGTTCGTAATGACGTTAATAATAATATTTCAACTTTATTCACACACAAATATGAATACAAACAAGACAATGGGTACATGGTGGAATGAAATAGTTCGGCGATAAGTTCAAAACACTTGTTTCGCGACGAAATATGACAAAATGTATATGTACATGAAAATTTCAAATATCAAGATTTAATAATAACCAAATTCAAAAATACACAGAAATATAAAATGTTAAGGTCATGAATATAAAACCATGATGAATTATGGCCGATATCACCAACTGATTCCTAAAGTTAGGAAATACCTCAATCGGATTTAGGAATACCCAAGTGCAATTTGCGTTTCACCACACGTTAAATAATGCTTAAGAGTGAAATACGTTAGGTATTTCCTATCACTTTTAAGCATTACTTAACGCTTGGTGATATGCAAATTGCACTTGGTCATTCGTAAATTCGATTTAGGTATTTCCTAGCTTTCTGAATTAGTTGGTGAAATCGGCCATTAGTGAATATAATGATTCAGGAATATGAAAACATAGAAAAATAAATATGCAAAATCTCAAAAATACGAAAATAAAAAAACGTGAAATTGTTTAAATTTGAGGTGAATGTGAAAAAGAAAAATTTTTTGAAAATGTAAAAATATAAAATGAGACCCAATAAAGCACCATACGAAATTAGCTGTCAAAATTGTGATGAAGTATATTGTGGCCAAAGACATAGATATCGGAATATTCGGTACCGTGAACATTTGGCACATGCTAAATATTCGCGAGAGAAAAAATATATTGTAGCGAATAATTCATTAAAAATGTACGATCAAATTAACATTTAAAATTGGTAAAACCAGATGGTGATTCTAAGAATTCAGATTGTATTGAAAGAACTGCTATTCACAAGAACAGTTTCATTTCTCAATAATGATGATGGCCCACTAAATTCTGAACTATTTGAGTTAATTCCGAAAAAGGAATAACTACCTGTTATCGCTATGGGAGGGTGGAATCGTACCTGACCACACCAATCAAATTTGGTCACAGGTATGATCATACCAAGTTCCATATAAATATTATTCCATAGGAATTAGTTATTTTATATGTATACTACCGGTTTGGATATTCACTGTTAGTTTGGTATTCTTACTCATGACCATATCTTGGTTATCGAAATGCCCATCTAGAAGTAATAATACTTTTGTGGTAAAGAAAAAAATACTCTGTGATCTCATTAAATTGTTTCTTCTGGCCTTTCTCCATATAAACCTACTCCTGTTCCTACATCAGTATAAGTTTCCATACAAAAGTGATTTCACTCTGGTGTTTCATCACTCTGGTGTTTCATCACTCATGATAAAATCTTCGTCCATAGATATACTAATAAGTCCGCTCACTCTCGCAAGCGACCCAAATCATCCCCTCCGGTCCTCGCGCGCCCCTTACCCTGTCTGTTTGGCCTGAGCGCTGGCCTGGTGGGCTAGCCAGTAACAGTTTGCATAGCCGCAACGACGTCCGTATGATTTACGACCGCTCACAAAAAGAGCGGCACTTTTCGACCACATCAAAGGAGTTACCAGACTCATTAGTATATCTATGGACATTGTTGTAATAGAACATAGTTAGTCAATGCCTGTGGAAAAGGTATTGGACACAAACGCGAGTGTCATCTAGCGTGATTAGTTACAAACATGAATATTTGACGTCATTTTAATGCAGGTTTCTTCAAAAAACCCTGATTTTAATGCTTTTCCATTGTTTTAATCAAGTTACGACATGACTTGGAGGCCAGATCATTGAAGTTACGACATGACTTGGATGCGAGCTCACTATCGCCATCTACATGTCGCATCCATTTTTATCCAATTATAATCCCATAAGGTTGACTAACTATCTTCTATATAAACAATGCTATGGACGATGATAAAATGTTACTTTTATCGTTATTATTATCATTTTTCTATCTAGTTATTGATAAACATGCCTCCGGAAATTGTAAGCAACATCCACTTACCTATAATCTGGTTCACATTTCTGTAAGCAGTAGACATTTTACGTTGTAAGATTATAATTATAGCTTTGATACGACAAACACTGAAACAAACTATACAGAATAAATTTGTATGTTCAATTCAATCGATCAGCCGAATAAAACATTCTGTCACACGTGATTACCAGCTATTTTTGTAATTTGATTGCCTCGTGCCTGAGTGCCTCGTGGGAAATAAAATTTGAGGATGTGTCTTTTCAATATCTGAAATATCTGACTATCTCCAAATCCGCAGTTGTAACAATCAAAGGAATACACTACCTTGACATGGTAAGTTATTGACACTTTTGATGAGACAACTGAAGTTAACTGATTACAAGTTTCATCAGTTATGAAGCAAAAACCTAATAGAATTCGAGGAGTCAGAAAACGACTATACTCACTTTCCACAATTCCGACATAGACGGAACAGATTTGAAGAGAAGAGTTTATTATCATTGTGATAGTATTTTGAAAATGCATTTAAATATATAAAATCCGGAAGGCCCCAAAGAAGCGTCTAAGTCTATTATTATATAATTCGTACAGTGCCAATTTCTCTAGTTTGTTTACAACAGGTCATGCGGAGCATTCGTCTTCTGATCGATACGACCGTGGCGCACCGAAAACATTTGTGCCGACTCGGTTCCCGTAGTGGAAAATTGCCGTTTGGAATTTCAAAATAAAACTTGCCTGAGATTTCCAGCAAAAAAATTAAAGACGCCGCGAGAAAAAACAGATTCTCATCTACAGATTTTCACATTCATGAAGCTACAGTCGATGAGATGAACTCGCGTTTTGGAAAATATCCGGAAAATATAGAAAATGAATGAAACCTTCGTCATCATGAGTTTTTAGATACATATTCTGGAAGTACAGAGTCTTGGCCATAAGATCACAAGTACACTCTTTCAGATTTCTTGTATATCTTGAAATATTTACGTCGATATTGAAGACATCAGACATGGAAAATGAGCAACTTAAAAACAACGGGTACAAAAAAACTTGATTTAATTAGACCCAAGATGAATTGGGAATGATTATCATATCTGGTATGTTCAAATTTGACCTACCGAACCTTTGAGGAAGTTCAACTCGTCGAGCTTATTCGATAGGAAAATGTTAAAGAATAGTCAAATAGATTTTCATCAAAGATAATAATTGCACATTCGAAAATCTAATACAACCACTTCTGTCGACACCAGCCAGCTATATATGAAGATTGTTGAAGGATTAATACCGTTTATTCAATGAATTTTCGACCAAAAGCAAGGGAGATCAGAGATTTTAGTCTTGCGTCGGGGTGATTCTTATGATATACCGAGTCGTTCGCGCGGAAATCTGAAAATATCAGTTATAGCTTATTATCTCTAATAGGAAGCAATTTTCCAAAAACTTGCGAAGACCCTTTCTGTGAAAACTTTTACGTTCTACAAGTTTGTTTCCATCTGTTATATCACAATTTCAGAATTTCCAAACCCATTCCAAGTTATTGATTGAATACCGATTTTTTCCGAGAATTTTTCCCACTTTCCATATGTGCTCTCGTGCAGAACTTTTTTTTCCCAAAGTACTCCTCAAAAACTGCTGGTGTGCCAAAAATCATTTCTACTGTTAGCGTTAGGTTGAAACTGTTGCTTTCTAAACTAAGTATGCAAACTTACAAACTGATATGGTCATGAATGTATCGAATCAAATGCAAGATTTTCATTATCACCTAAAAAAATATTCCTATTTTTCCTGATGCCACAACTTTTGGAAGGCAATGTTTGCAAATCCAGTTATTAATAACTATTACGTTCAAATTCGATTATCAAAATTATAATACCGAGGAAACATATTTTATGTTCAGAATAATTTTTATTGATTATTTTGAACAATAATTTTTTATAGTTTTATAGAATTAAACTTTCGTCTGGTAAAGTATACAAAAATTTGTCGCCATTCGATAATCTATTTATTTTATCGAGGAAGGTATTTACCGGTATAATTTGAAAAATGTGGAATTTTCATATATTTCTTAACGTCTGCGAATTGTTGGAGAAACAATATTTGTAAACGTATATAAGAAATATGTATATTTCCAATTTTCAAAATCATCATCATTCATGATTATACAGTTCTTATCGTTCACTTTGATAGAAAATTCAAAATAATTGAAATATCTTGAGAGCAATGTCTGACGTGAAATGTGTAAATTTTGATATATCATATAGTCGTGAATATGATTGATTTTTTAAGTACGTCTTAGTTCAGTTCATTCAACAAATTTTTTGAGACATCTGATGAAAACCAATACACAGTAAAAAATGCCTGGAATTAAACCAAACAGAAAATGTAAACTTTACATCACTAATGATGAAATAAAGTATATTACGGCATAATTTATGAAATTTTAGAGTAAAATATAGTTAACGTTGTTGCTCTAGTACGTTTACAAGGTAAGTTTAGAACGAATTTGTAATATTCCCTGAAACATCAGGTTTTGTATTATGCTACATATTGAGGTTCGTATACACATTTGTTTCACGCGGTGGAACTTCTATTGTGATTTAACAGTAATAACCTTGTATTTTATTATGAACATGATGAATACTGTATTCAATTTCCACCATAAATTCCTATCCTTCATTATAACTTACGTGTTTATGTAAATTTTCATCATAAAGCATGTTTTAGATTGAAAAAGGATAAAAACATTCTAAAATGATATTTTCTATTCGGTAAACACCTTGCGTACAGTATCTATGATGTAAAAATTACATTTTATGTGTAAAATTAAAGTATAGCGTGTATAGCCTGTCCCATTGCAATGACGCTATGACGCCATGCTCTCAGCTATTAGTTTCTTGTTTTTTCTTGTAGGTGCATGCTGTGTTTGTTGCTCTTGCAATTTGGTAGTGAGTGTCTGCAAGTTTGGCAGTTTTTCGCATATTTCTTTGTCAGTAAATAAATTTCATTAACAACAAACTAGTTAAGGATGTACTTCTGTGAAGTATGTTCTTTTAAAAGTATTACCATACGTAAATATGAGCTTCACCAATACCTCTATCGTAATGTGCCGGGTATTTCTTATTAGTGTTTACACCTGAATTGTAATTTAATTTCAAATACTTACTCGGGATTTGTGAAGTATTTATACAGATTTGATAGGTATAAACCAGAACGTAACTACAAACCTTCATTAAACAGTTTTGTTTGTCACATAAGAAACTATACGTTCAAAACCAGTGGTATTGAATATTTATTCAAGCATTATTAAACCCATTTCAAATATATGCCACCAAATGCAGTTGCAATTGTATGTCCTATGAACAGCGATTGCAGAAATACTAGTGGTTTTAAAAATATTGAAAACATCTCCTAAATGTCACAGAAATGACCTTGGATAACTTGGATCAAGGAAGTTCCAAGGGAGATAATTTGGTTGTTGTCAGATGTCACAATAATAATGATGATAATTCCAAGCATCAATGTGAACGAGAAGACTTTTCGGATATGAAACAAATTGGAATTACCTATCTAGCAAACATGTATATAACTCTTCAGTATAATTTTTTTTAGGCAATTAAACTGTTCAAACAATGATTGATGGTATCTCTGATGTAAACGACGTAAACACCAGATTAAAAAAAAAACATGATTTGAATATTAAATAAGATAAGGGTTTTTTGCAAGAAAATATCTTTGACATTGCACATAATGAAATAATGAGGTTCTGCGAACGAACTATGCAGCTATGAGAAAATGTGTATTCATCCATCAACAAGATTTCAGTATTTTCCTAAAGAAATCAATTTTCTTTTCACAGATCAAGAGAAGTTCTCCAACTACTTTGTTTACTTCGAGAGAAGAAATATCGACATCACAGGATTTGATAGTTTTAAAAGTGCTTTGAAAACAGCATTTTCATTATATTTTATTTTCAATTTGAAATATCCTCCTAAGTTGTGTGCTATTTCAGAATTCCTTCGAAGTTTTTATTTAAAGATTCATCCTGATGTGTTACAAAAAAGTTTCTTCAAGTGAAAAAAAAATCAAGAATTTTATGCTGAAATTTAATAAATACTCACTATTCAATAACTTTACGATTGAATGCATTGACACATGGTATTTGTTCAGAAATTACGTTTAAGACGTTTAAGTTCTAATCTTTTTAGAAAAATTTGTTGTTTTGTTATTTTTTATAGTGATAAGTTAATAATTTACTGTTACAGCACAATGTTTGATGTTAGATTATTTGGGGTAGTTTTCCTTTATCAACGTACTAGAATAATTTGATTTTTTTTAAGTTCATAATATTTTACAGGCCTCAAAAGAAGGTTAGAAGATGAAATATTAATGTAGACAGATCTGAATAAAAATATTTTCCAGATTTCTTTGAATTTTTGCAAGTAAAATGTCAAATGAATTGTTTTTGTTTATTTTTGGTGCAGAAGATGTTCCTCGAAACAGACCTAAAGTCTAATTGATACAATATTATATGGTTTGCATTGGGTGGTTTCCTTATTTCGGGTATTAACGAGGTGTAAGCTACATTTCAATTTTGTATTTTGACAGCAAAGCAAAGTGGAAGTAAGTATATATAAATATTTATGAATGAAACTAGTAAATAGTGGGATTGCGCAATAACTAAAAGAGAACTATTTAAAGTTTCTCCAAGCTATCAAAAATCATTTTATTGCCATCGTCAGGGATAATCTTTGGTGAGATTGATTACATTGATGTTATAAATGAATGGATGAATGTATGTTTGGTGTTCATAACATCACATGGGACAAACTATTTTCACCGAGAAAACACTTTTTGAAATTAAGGTGTGTTACAAGGTTACGGTAAGTGCATGGACCATCCTGTATATACCTCATTGTAGTGTAATATTACATAACGTTTGCATTACATGTTCTTCTGTATTTTTATCTTGTAAAAATTCAAAATTCAATTCGAAATTTCACATTGTGAAAATACAAACGGATAGTACTTTTACGTTTCAAAAATACAGTCCTCGAAATGGAAATATACACTTTGAAAATACACTTTATTACTAGTAATTTTACATCGTAAAACTCAAGTTTAAGGATATTTTCACATAACAAATTCGATAATATTCCATAACCAAATTAAATATATGACATAGTATATAATGTACAATTACAATATGATTTGCATATTATGTTATATTGCATGTAATAATACCATCATATTCCATAACTAATAAGGTAATCTTCAACAGATTTCTGATCAGCTTCAGGTACTTTTCAATAACAAATTGTGCGAATTTTCCATATTCAATAATAAAATAATTTACATGATCAACAGGATAATAAAATTACAGTATTTATCATGGTAAAAAAGCCAACGTTTGGTAATGGAATGATACATTTTAATTTTTTACTGTGTATATGGCTCATAATTATTGTGAATTTGATCGTTTACCGGTGAATTAGATACCATATTTATTTGTATATACCCCTATCAACATGTTCAACGAAATTCGTTACCTGCTTTTTAAACTTCATTCGAAAATAACATTCTATCCAATAAGGGCTGGACTCTGCACTGCGTTTGCCAACTTCCTTTCGCGACAGGACTAATGATTCAATTAATATTTCTCAGATTTCCCAAAAATGGTTGATGTGGTAATATCAATAACAAAAATTGAGAAAAAATTGTAAAATTCGCAGCCGAAGTTTTTTGTAATTTCTTCTTCACTTTTCGCCAGCGCGAGTGGCTGGCTTCTTCAGAGGCCTATCGAAAAAAACGACGGCTTTCAAACTTGAGTGAAAATAGTGACACTGAAAAACTGAAATGCCATGGGCCTTATTTTGTATAATTCGTTTCGTAGGAAGAAATAACCCGAAAATTATAACAAAACATGTATTGCTGGTGATCTTGACTTATACTCCTTCCTATCTTGTAATTTCATTCTGGTAAATATCATATATACTTCAATATTTCAGTATATTATATGTATAACCATATAATAGCTATGTATGATATAGGTTCGTGAAGTAGGACTTCCTTGTATCAGCGTGAAGTTTGTTGAATGATGCGCAGCCATGTTCAACAAACACGCGAGTACAAAAAAGCCTTTTACGAAAGTGTTTCATACAAAGTTTTTTCTTCGACAGTTATTATATTGCCAATTTGTAGCAATTATATCGTTAATTTGAAAGTTTAATGATATGAATTGTCGTCGTATTATCAAATAAAGACTCTCGAGTTATATTGGACGCAAAAACTGTATTTTTCAAAAATGCATAAATGTATGAACACTGTAAAAAATTACTTCACACACAGTTGATGATTTTACGCACAGGTGAATTTTTCACGCACTTGTGCGAAAAAGTATTCCTTTACGCACTGTCAGCAGTGCGTGAAAGCTTAGTTCACGCACTGTCGTAGAAAAATGCATTTATTGAATATAAAAATTACCACTGTTGAATCAATTCGTTTTTCTCATCCTCATTTTGTTTTCGGTTGACGTTTACTAGCTTTTCATTAATTGAAATAGGAATGAAATGAAACATTTTGTCGCAGGGTATCATCTCCGGTCCAACGGTCCAGCTGGCTGGACAAAATTTTCGAATTTATTCGACTCTGGCTGTGTGAATTTGAATGCTTGCGAACCCGTTTACAGCCTGCTAGACATGTGATTCACCTATTCAAAATTCAATAATACACCAAGCAATAGAGCTTAAAATGAGTGAGGTTTCAATAAAACTAATAGTAGGAAACCGACTATACAATCACATCCCTGCCAAAAATGTCTCATAGAGACTTATAATTTTTTTTTTTAGAGAATTTATGAGATTCAAGTTGGACAGTGAAACCGCAAATCCGTATAGAGGCATATTCGATATTAATCAGTATTTAAAAGACATTACAGATACATATTCCTTCAATTTCTAATGTGTTCTTAGACATAACTGTTATCCTTTTCTATCAGCAATTACTGGGATGGATGCTACATGTTTCTCTGAGGTCCTGCAGTTTGAAAATGAATTAGAACGTATTTCATCGCAGTAACTTGATTATTTAAAAAATAAAATCAGTGATATTTTGCGAGGTCTGCCAGATTGTTCCTGGCACGTTCCATATGAAGATTGAATCAATCCAATGGATTTTATAATTTTATATGCACTTATGCACATAAAGAATGAAGTCATTTTCATATTAGAAAAAATATGTAAATTACACATTCATTTCTGACAGAAACGAAAAAGAGTTAGATCGGGTACATCTGTGCAGCCAGTTAACACCATCTGTTCCTCGTCTGTATTATCACAACTCTCATCTTACCGTGGTGTCAACAAATGCGTGCACTCGGATAGTAGGAAACACCTATCCGAAGTACCGCATGTCGCAAAAACTCAGCAACTCCGGAGCTCTTCATTTATTTGGAAAACCAGCAGGAACGTGTCTGACATACGAATTCTTTCTGGATTTGTTGGTGTTGCCAACCAACGAGGTTCCATCAATTCGCATGCCAGGCCAAAGATACCTAAAAACCAGAAATACTATTTACACTAGCACTTAACACTACTGAGCCATCCAGAAGTGAGGGCTTCTCTCCTGGGAATTGTCCGAGCCCTCGGGCGGCTCCTGGATGACTGCTTAAAACAGCCATTTGAGCCTTTATTATTGGTTGTTATTCACTTACTCTGATCCCGCTCTAAGAAACGTGGTCTAGGCCGTGCCATCTTCCGAGTAGAGGAAGAAGCTCTCCGAGTAGCCGGTTAGAGATTAATTCATTACATACATACAGACGATGTATGAGGGTTACCCCTCGTACAACGATTCAGACATTCAGAGCTCACGACTCGTGAAAGAGCTATGCAGTTTATTGGAAAAGGAACGAAAACTGTTTATCAGCGAATATATTTGACATACGAGGGATATAATAAGTAAATTAATCAATTCTCGATTATCCGATTATGACAAAATTGATCATTTGCAATTGAAGTCATTTTGAAATATAAATCATAATTTGTAGGAGTAGATAAAATAACCTAGGGTACATTATGATTCTTCTGATATGTTTTGAAAATCTGGAGTAAAATAATAATAATAATCTATTCGAATATTTCAGCAATATTCTAGAACATTTTCCTGGAATGTTGCATGTCGTTGATATTGTGTTGATGTTTCTGAAATATTCTGGCATGATATGAGAATAATAATCTATTCGAATAGTATTAAGAATATTTTCGTAATGTTCCTACTGTTGAATCTCATGAAATCTAAAAGAATTCGCATAAAATTGGATACAGAATTCCAAATACAGATTGGATCATCAAGTCCTGAACACACTTTTTTTATACGATACCGAATGAGATTATAAATTGTGTATTTCCACACATAGGTTCTCAAGATTTTGAATGGGGATAAAACATTATTTTGTTTGGAATTGGAATACCTCATCGAATCATGTATATAGTCTCTTTGCACCACCATTGCCTAATACAAACTCTTATACTCTGTATCCTTGTTTTCTTATCGACACTTTTGTGAATTCTCAGTAATTTTGAGTTGTATGAAAACTTATAGGAATCGCATATACTTAGATAAGGAATTCCTGATCCAAACCATCACATCGTGATCCCACTTTTTCCATAAGATACCCAATAAAATTGGATACGGAATTTCTGATACAGATCATCGAATACTGAATCCACTTTCTTCATACGATACCAAATAGATAAGTAATTGTGAATTTCCACACATTTCTCATACGTTGACCAACTTGTAAATGAGCATTATAATAACGTTGTGACTGAAAGTGGAATACCTCATCGAATCTCATAGTTCCCTCAAACAACCACTGCCTGATACAAACTCGTATGACATGTATTCGGGTATACTTATAATTCCTCATACATACTTCCAAATCGTGTATGTGCCAGGGATAACGTAGGTACGTGTAGGTTACAGACTTTCCACGTAGATCTTTGTAAATTCTCATAATTCGTCCATAATTTTTTATTAGATTATATGTGATATTTCTGGCAGGTATGGAAGACAGTCCGTAGTTATATTGTGTTATGTTTTCGACTCGCAACTGTCATTTATTAATTTGTTATTAACATTTAAATAACAATAAACGTGTTTTTAAAAATAGTTTTGCTTATAAAATAAAAGCTAATAGAGCAATCTGGTTGCTCCAATGAAAAGAATTGTAGATAATTGAAATACGAATAAAATGGGATGTCTCACTACCCTGTCGGATCATTAGTAACGGAGAAAAACCAGAAAAACCAGAAAATTTTGAGATTTTTTAAAAAATTCGTAACTCCGCCATTTTTCAAAAACTAGGATTGACCTTCCTCATGAAAGTATTGAATCATGTGTACTTCATGTGTGCACGAAACAGGAGCTGTCGGTTCGTTAGTCTTGGCACAATTGCAATTTAAATTTTTTTTGCTCAATCTTGCAGCGTGCCTGGATGTTCCCCGATTTCAATTTCTCGAACAGATTATGGAAATAGAAGTATATAGTACTACAAAACGTATATTCTCATTTTGCGCTACAATGGTGCGAAATGAGTGAAAAATACATGCAAACATGACTGAAAACGGCCGAGTCCGCGTTAGGAGACTACTAGAGATGAGGGGAATTCGTCTAATGAACGGATTACGAGATAGTAAGCTTTCCGTCATCACCTGCTCACTCCTACTACTCGACCGCTTTCACCAGCTCGGCCATTTTCAGTCATGTTTGAGAGCATTTTCCACCCATTTCTCAGCATTATAGCGCAAAATGAGAATAAATGTTTTATGGTGCTGTACTTCTACATTCATAATCTGTTTTAGAAATTGAAATCAAACTATCACTAAAGCATCCAGGAACACATCAAGATAGTGCAAACAAAATTCAAATTGCAATTGTGCCAAAACTAAATTAAATGATCCGTCAGAGCCTGTTTTGTGCACACACAAAGTACAACTGATTCAATACGTCCATGAGAAGGGCCAACTCCATTTCTTGAAAAATGTCGGAGTTATGAATTTCTTAAAAAACGTTAAAATATTTCGGTATTTCCGGTTTTCCTCCGTTACTGATGATCGAACGGGGTTGTGAAACATCCCATTTCATTCGTATTTCAATTATCTAAAATTCTTTTTATTGGAGCAACTAGATTACTCAATTAGTTTTCATTTCATAAGCAAAACAAAAAAAAAATTTTTTTATCAAAATGTTCATAACAAATTATTAAATGCGAGTCAAAAACTTAACAGAATATAACTACGGACTGTCTTCCATGTGATGGCACAGTCAGTTTCCCACTAGTATTTTTGTTAGAAAAAAATGCTCTATTGATTGGCCTTCAAGAAGTTCGCGCTAACTACGTTCGAGTTTTATTGAGATTATAATACTACAAAGAGCTGTTAAGTAATGTTTATTATCACTTTTTTCTCAAAATATTGCATTAGTTTCATTGTAATGCGTGTTGAGACATAAAAGTAACTGAATAATTTCTGATAATTGTTAAGTGAATACTACATAACAGGTTATTATAACAGGTCATCATAACAGGTTATTATAACAGGTTATTATAACAGGTTATTATAACAGGTTATTATAACAGTGATATTGAAAAAAAAACGAATTGTTTTCTATATACTTCAGACACTGATTGACATAGACCGCTGACAACAGCTCAATTAGAGGCGGAAGCACCTGCGTTATGGGATGGTGATCATAAGTTCCGAAAGCGATAGAGAATATTTTTCGAAACACATTCCTCCTTTGGTAAAATGATAAAGATCCATCGGATGATGAAAATGATTATTCATATAAAGTTATGCATGAAATCAACTTCAACCGTAGTATCCCACATCCAATAGCTACTATTGAAAATTGATATGAAAGTGAAGACATACCACTTACTGGACGACAAACAAATGTTTATGCGATGCAGAAATCACGGCTGCACAGTCAAAATCAGACTCAAGTGTTCACATTGTGATGTTTTTTATGCATTCAAGCACAACGAGAGTATTTTTTTCGAATTTCATAATTGAATAGTGTTCTTTTACATAACAAATAAATTAAATATACACTATCAATAATGTCTCAACATCAGTCGAGGCCTTATGTCCAGCTCGCTTGACATGATTTTCCTCAAAATCGCAGTTTCTAAAAATAAAATTAAACACTGAGTATACATATTTCAGACCCAACTAATGATTTCAAACTTCATTAGATCGAAATATTCAATGATGATTTCCTGACTGATTTCATTAAAAAAAATTCGTTTTTCCATGTATCGTCATTGCATGAAATCAAGCATCAATGAGTTATTTTCCATCAACTACTTTTCACATATCCTTTCAATCATGTCCATGACACGTATGAAATCAAAGAGAATAGTGTTGTATTCTCCGAACTATTAGATTTATGGGAGCTTACACTCGAGCTCAGCTTTGAACAATCTATCAATTTTTCAGCATTCCATTCATTTCCGTACTCAGCTTAACTTAGTTGAATGCTGTCCCTTGGGAGTTGGATATACACGCCTTGGCAAGTTATTCTCTCAAAATGGTTTAAGCATAAATTTCAGAACTCCAAATTTTATAACAGGGAATATTTGAACTATTGAAAACCAGCAACCCTGAGTGAAATATTGAAAAACAAACAAGGATTTTGATGTTACAAAAATCCAGCTATGGTAGTAGACTGGAAGATGGTGTGATAGATTTCAGGTCGGCCACGTGCAACCCTTGTGCCTATCATTTTTTTCGCTGCTATTGTCTATCCTAACATACTGTTGATATACATGGCAGCGGCGATAAAATCGTCCCAAAACACATATATTTTTCAAAGAAAATCGAATTTTTTAAATTGCAGCCACGCGGCGACCTCTCAAATTTTTCATAATTTTTGTCAGAAATTTCATATCTTTCATTAGTCTAAGAGGCATAAACGAGAAAATCGTCACCTGAAATCTGTCACCATCTCCCAGTCTATAGGTTTGTTGAGTTGATTGATGAAGGTGAATGATTTTTTGAGATCATCCAGGATTTCAAGAATTTGACTGCCAAACGTCAAGCAATTGAGGATGAATGTCTTTCTCATAGCCTCATAGGGTGGAGGCTACCAATCCATAGGGAATATCAGAAGAGACCAGGTAAACCTTTCGAAAAAGCTATACACGATGAAGAATCGCATTCTTCCTTAGGTGATCTCGCTTCAACCCAACACGGTGTAAGGTATGTCAAAAAATCCCTCAAGTCGATATGTGAGAAATCTGTGCAGAGGAAAATGGGAGCAAACGGAGCCAAAGACTTCAGGTCGAATTCCAATGTATTAAGTGCGTAATGAGATATACAAACCTCTACTGTAGTGAACCAATACTTTTTTAGATACTCTTTTGCACACATGGACCAATTCAACAACAAAGAATAGCAAAACGGCAGAGATAATCACCAAGGTGGTAAAGTGGGACTACAACTTGGAACTGGAACTTATGAAACCTTTTATTCATTCGATAAATATGTTTTTGGAAAGTGATTTATTTCCAGAATCTCTCAAAACTTCCGTTATCAAACCGATTTAGAGAGTCTGGGGATAGGCGTGAAGTTTAACTATAGACCCATATCGCTTCTCTCAACTATCTCGAAAATTCTAGAAAAAATAATCAAAGCCATAATATCAGGATTTATCAGTAAGTATAACTTGATATCAGAGAAGCAGTTTGGATTTATGGAAGGAATTTATGGAAGGCAAATTTATTTAAAAAAAATACAAATCTTCAGATTCGAAAAAACCTGCAATATGTCTGTTCGTTGATCTTGCAAAAGTGTTTGACACTCTTAGCCACTCAGGCTTGTTGGAAACTCTTGAAAGCATTGGATTCCGAGGAAGTCCGTATCAAATTATGAAAGATTATTCGGACAATCGAATTCAGAGTATCGTCATAGACAATGAAGTAAGCAGCAATAGAGTTGTAAATTTTGAAGTCCCTCAAACTGTTCTTGGTGATTATTCATATGAATTCACAGTTCAAACCTAAATAATTCTGCTGGAATAACTAGTTTCGCAGATGAATCAGCCTTCTTTTTTGAAGACATTAATTAGGAAAACTCAAAACAAAGGATAACCTTTGCATTTCCTATCATAATCGATATTTTAATAGTGAGTTACTCATAATGAACTAGAAAAAAAACTGTGTTCATGCCGTTCGGTAGTTAAGAACTAAGCCTACCAGATTATTCCACTATTGGTATCCCATCTGATAATCTGTGGAAGAAGTCCATTATAACTCAAAGTGGAGTGGTATGGATATACGATGCAGAAAAACTCAAAATCATCTCCACAATTTAATATCACCATCTGGTGTTGTGCAATGGTAGACCGGCAAAGTATATCAATCAAGTTAAACCGTATCAGTGGGTAGTACATGTTTCACGCCTAAATAGGTTCATCATCAGCTAATTAAGAAATTACGGAGAAGAAAAAATTTATATGAATAAATGTATATAAAAGGGGTCTTATTTGTCACTACATGATACCAATAGAGGTCTGTGTAGTAACAGAACAACTTGTTATATTTTAAATTTAAACGAAATATTTGTGATAGTCATATCAATTCAATTCAAATTTTGAACTAATTCTGATACACATGTCCGATACACAAAAAAATATAATAATAATAAAATATTTTGTATATTTGAGTAAAATATTTTGTTCGTTTAATGAGTAGTGATGGTCTTTTCAAGCTGGTTTTTGTAATTTCAATAAAAAGAAAGTGATTGAATCAACCAAATTGTTTTTAACGGTTACCTTGCACAAAAGTTATATAGTATCATACCTAGTCATCACAAACTATTAAACTCTTTTTCACTCCTCAAATATAAAATAAAATCGTGGATACTAGGGATTTCTAGAATGGGAATACATAGGTTAGTTGATTTGAAAAACCACTGACAATTAAACTGTACCCTGATCATACGCATAAAACGGCTTTTATAGCTCCAGAAGGGCATTTCGAATATTTCAATGTGGACAATGTAACGCTCCTGCTATGTTTCAAAAATTCATGACTGAAATTTTTGAGCCTCTCAGAGCTGACGAAATTACTTCGTACTAGGATAACATTATCATTCCGGCAAATTCAATAAGTGAAGGTATGGAGAAACCACAAATTGTTTTCAAAACTAATAAAGAACATGGAATAACTGTTAAGTTATCCAAATCCCAATTTTTTCAAACTAAAATTGATTTTCTTGGGTATGTTATTTCAAATATTAAAATATCCATCAGTGGCAAAAAACGAAAGCTCCTGAAAAGAAGACAATTTCTATAGAGATCACTGGATATTTCTGGAAATTTATAAAAAAAAGCGCACCCAAAACTAGCATTTTAACAGATTTACTAAAAAGACACAAAATGGGAATGGACAACTAAACACACAGACCTAGTCAATCATCTGAAGGAGATTAATTGCTCAGTATCAGTGTAACCTTTATTCAACCCAAAGCTGGGAACACATGTACATGGATGCAAGCCAGGATGAAAACGGGGAAATACTCACACAAATTAATGGAAACGTAGAGAAACCTATTTCCTATTATTGCAAAAAACCATCAGAGGACGAAAGAAAAGTACATTCCTTCAAAGTAGAACCACTCGCTTTTGTGAGTACGTTGGAGCGCTTCCGACATTATCCACTTGGAATTACTTTCACTATATTCACTGATTGTAATGCTGTGCCCATCAGTCAATTATTCCTAGAATAGCGAAGTGGATGTTATTGCTACAAGAATACAATTTTTGTATAATACACAAACCAGGTAAATTGTTGCAACACGTGGATGCCTTGAGTAGAAAGCCAGAGGAAACGCGGAAGGATCATGAAAAAATGGTGAGAATAATTACCGGGGAACACAGGTTGAAGGAGGTACAGGAACAAGATAGAAGTATCATGTAGATAGATGTTGAAGAAACAAACTGTGAAGTTGGCGTAGTCTTTATATTTTTACTCTGTGTGTTTATATATGAAGTTAGTCAGTTGTTATTCAAATACGTTTCACGAAGTTGTCACTGTCTAAATAATAAAAGTTAAGTTTCTCCATTTTCTGATTCATTCACGAGTTGAATAATGCGTTTTATTCTGATTCAATTGGTTATGGGCCCAGAGTTAGCGGAAAACAGAAAAATGGAGGTAGAGGCAGTTAAAGTCGAAAAGTTAAAGGATCCAATCAATTGGAATGAATGGAAGTTCCAAATGAAAGTAATACTGAGATCTGCAGATATCCTCGAGGTCGTGAATGGTGAATTCAGCAAACCACAGAAACCATTACATGAAAATGAAGGAGCAGCGGATGAGCAGGAGAAGGCTAAACAGAAGAAGGAAGAAGATGAGTACCTGAATAAACTAACGAAGTGGAACAAAGCGGATGCAAAAGCTCAGAAGTACATTGTTACTTCAGTTGAGAAGAAAGTTTTACAACATCTCATGTGTTGTGAAACAGCAAAAGATATGTGGGAAAAACTGTAGAGAGTATTCGTACAAAGGTCAGATGAAAGTCTACATCTGATACAGAAAAAGTTCTACAGTTACAATAAGTTGGACAGCGATGATATGGCTACCAATATATCAAAGTTAGAATCCTTGGGAGAGCAGCTCAGGCAATTAGGAGAACCTGTTCCAGAATCTATGGTGATTACCAGAATCCTCATGACTTTGCCACCTCACTTCAATCATTTCTACAGTGCATGGGAATCTACTCCAGATGAAAAGCGAACCATAAATAATTTGACATCGAGATTATTGCTGGAAGAATCAAGAATGTCCACCCAAAGTCCAAGAGACGAAACGTCAGCTTTTGTTACAAAGAAGTTTGATTATCATAAACCACAGATGAAACGAGAAAAAGGAAACTCCAAAGCTGTACCATCAGGACGATGTTTCATTTGCGGAAGAAAGGGCCACTACAAAACTGATTGTTGGTATCGAGCACATACATCCAAGAAACCAAACAGAAAAGCCAATACTGCAGAGCTGCAGGATAATGTTGATGCATTCGTTGGAGAAATGTTAACTATGAGTGAAGCAGGATATTCTTATAGATTTAATGACTGGTTCATGGATTCAGGAGCAAGTGATCATATGACCAGCAGATATGAATGGTTTGCCGATTATCAATCCTTTGAAGAACCTACACCCGTCAGAATAGGTAATGGTTAACGTGTTCTTGCTGAAGGAAAAGGTTCCATCAAGATTTTATCATTGATCAATGAGATATGGTAACCAAAAATGCTCATAGATATATTATATGTTCCGGATATCTAAATCAATTCATTTTCTTCGGGAGCAGCATTGGATAAGGGATTAAAAATGACATCAGACGACAAGAAATGTATATTCACTAAGAATGGAAAAGTTGTTGCTGTTGGAATTCGGCGATTCAAGCTGTACCAGATGGAATTCAAAGTAATTCAGCCAGAACATGACAATGGAATAACAGAAGTTAACATCACTGAACAAGTCGAACCATTACACCTATGGCATGATAGACTAGCACATCAAAACGCAGCAGATCAAGAAGTATCTAAACAATAACCAAATCAAGTTTAGTTCTCTTGAAGACGACTTCAGTTGTGAGGCATGTTTGTTTGGAAAACAACATAGATTGCCATTTCCATCAAGTTCGACAAAAAGCAGCTCTCCAGCAGCATCCATACAGATTTGTGTGGACCAATGCAGAACATATCACTTGGTGGAGCAAGATATATGTTACTATTCAAAGACGATTTTTTCCATTATGATGGTTTATTTTCTGAAAAACAAATCTGAAGTTTATGTCAAATTGAATGTCTTAACATTCGTAGAAAACCAATTTGGCATAAATGTCAAGAAATTACGTTCAGATAATGGTTCAGAATATATGAACAAAAACGTTCGAAAATTACTTGAAGATAGAGGAATTCTACATCAGAATACTGTTCCATATACTCCCCAGCAGAATGTATGTGCTGAGAGAGAAATGAGGACAATCATTGAAGCGGCCAGAACGATGATACATGCTAAAAGTATGAATTTGGAGCTGTGGGCGGAAGCAGTCAATACGGCTGTTTACGTTCTCAATAGGACTGGAACCAGCATAGTAGCAGACAAATCTCCATTCGAGTTATGGACTGGTGAAGTTCCTAGAACAAATCATCTAAGGATATTTGGTTCCGAAGTGTTCACTCATATACCAAAAGAAAAACGACAGAAATGGGATCAGAACTGCAAAAGGGGGTAAAACTTGCGAATGTGGACATGTGCCCGATTTTCATGAAATTTGCACAGATTGTGTAAAACATGATAAAATTACTGTACCAATTGAAATTTCTCCGCGGAAATATCTGTAAGATACTATTTTGGGCAAAAATCCTTCAAAGCGGTCACTTCACTAATGCTCCCCAATACAACACAATTAATCGAGTTTTTCACGTAATTTCCAATCCAAACAACTTGTCATTACCTACAAACATTAATTCTTATAGTAATGAAGGCATTTCATTGACTGAATGAAGCTCAAGAAATCACAAACGAGTTTAAATTATAAACTAGATATTATACTTAGCGTAAGTCCACCTCCTAACAAACACCTGAATGCCAAGGGCGAATCTACTTCTTGCGCACGCGCTTAGTATTGAGATTATTTGTCCTTTTAACGGTCACAAAAATAACAAATCCACGTTGATCCAGGAACATGTGCTAAGTCCTTATTTTGACGATCAGAAAAACAACAATTTCATTTTGTTCCCGTTTTTTTTAGTAATTGTTAAAAGGTCGATTTTATATCATCACTACTAAGCGCATGAGCACGAAGCGGATGTTCTCTTGGCACTTAGGTGGTCGTCACCTCCTACAGAATTACGAAACCCGCGATTTCAAGGGCAACAAACAGTAAAAATGCCTACTTTTCATCCAGGAGTACTAACAAAATTGGAATGGAGTATGCAGGAATCTGCAGTTATTTTAATGACGTTAGGTTGGTATCAAATCATAATGAAATACAGGCAACTATTCGAATTCAAATATGAGCTATAGGAACAACTTTTGAACTTTTCCTTCGTTAAACAAAAATTTGTTATTCTTTGCGTCATTGCTGAAATAAAAATGAATCTAAGAAAGAAACTAGAAAATGTCTATAAAGCAAAATATCAACCTAGTAGGTAAGTAAATTACATTTAAAATATTAATCTTGGCATAAAATATATTGTATTTACAGATGATGTATTTTGGTTGATTCAAGACATAATTGGTTCTTCCGATTTGTGGCCTGATTTTATTATTGAATCATTACAATCCTCCACTTTCAAATATGCAGAAAGAGTAAAAATTTGCTCCTTTTTTTACTTAAATGGAATAAAGGACCATATGAAATTATATAGATTCCTTGTGCGGGTAAAAGGAATGGCAAATATGGATCCTTACTTCAAAACCATCCATTCGTTATATGAATATTGGAGTCATGAAGAATATGGTGAACAAAGAAGAAGTAAATATTTCAGCAAGTGCATTATTCATAATATTTATGAAGATTTGAACAGCCTGCCCAGACATAAAAATGAACGCAATTAAAGTAAATGTAGTTTTTATTATTACAACTTCATAGTAATTTTTTCATAAATAAATTATAGTTTTCTTATTCAATTTAACCAAAGTCTTTTATAATGCAGGTAAAGTATAAAAATCGCCGTTTACTTTGGTGTACCTAATATTATCTCATCATCATCTAGAGATACTTTCATTAACAAAAACGCATCTTGAATGTCACATAAACTATTTATTGTCAGTCTTTCATGGTATCAACAATGAATATTTTGCGTTTGCATCAAATTTGTGCTGAAAAAGAAGTATTACTAACGAAATTAAGAGAATGGAATTTAATACCTCCAGAAGGGGAATATATGTGCCCAAGATGCGGTGGTCCTTTCACACTCGGTGGAGTAAATTCCAGGTAGGTAATCTCATTTGCCAGTTACACAAGTGGAAGATTACACGTTCTCTTATGATGAATTCCATGTGTTAGCGATTTCGTTCAACTAGCATGAGCTTATGAAAGTTATCCTTTCAAATAGATTTATTCGTTTTGACAGACAGATATGCCAATTTTCACGAATTTACATTGAAACTGACACTGGTTTTGACTTCTGACAGCTTGTTGTAGTCGAAGCTGCTTGTGGTTTAAGGCTCGTTCATACTCTTGCGAATATTCGCAATTTTTTTGCGATTCGTCTCATACGACGCAAAAATTGCGATGAATAATGAATCATATGTTATTTTTCGGTAATGTTAAAAAAAGACGTGCATCATTAACTGTAATTTTTCACCGTATGGGTCGAATCGCAAAAGAAGTTGCGAATATACACAAGAGTATACGGGCTTTTTAGTTTTAGCGTTTGGATAAGGTCATATCTAGAGATTCATCATTTGGGCAATTTGAAGAAAATCAGATAATACCAATAATATTATTTCTTCTTTTAGAGTTGATGGCTGGAAATGGAGATGTTTCAACTTTATTGTGGAGCGCAAACAAAAACGGAGACAATGTGGATATTCGAGAGAGTTTCGACATGGAACTTTTTTCTCGAAGTCAAAATTAACCATATTTGAAGCATTGGCGTTTGTTAACTTATGGGTATCAAATGCTCCGTTGAAATCGATAACAGAACAACTAGAAATAGGGATTAAAGCGGCTGTAGACTGGGCAAGTTTTTGTAGAGAAGTCGTGTACGAATCATTTTTTGCTAATCCCGTTAAACTTGGAGGCGCTGGAAAAATAGTAGAAATTGACGAAAGCAAATTTGGCAAGAGAAAATATCATCGGGGGCATCGAGTCGAAGGACAGTGGGTTTTTGGAGGTTTCGAACGTGGTTCGGGAAAAATTTTCATGATTGCGGTAGAACACCTTGACACTGAAACACTGTTGCCAATTATAGTGCAGTGGATTGAAAAAGGAACAACAATCTATTTTGATTGTTGGAAAGCGAACAATTGTTTGTCCGAAGAAGGTTACCACCATTTATCGGTTAACCACTCCATAACCTTCAAAGATCCCGAAACTGGAGCACATACCAACAGCATCGAGTCATCGTGGAAACATGCCAAGGCTGTTAACCCTTCCAATGGCAGGAAAAAAGAACATATACCGGGCAATTTAGCTCGATACATGTTCTATAAAAAATGCAATGAACTGAAATTGAAACGTACAGAGGAGTTTTTCAGATTGGCAGGTCAATTGTATGACCCACGTAAATCAAACGAAACTGAAGTTATTATCCACGTGGCAGATGACGAAGAGAGGGCAGAAATGGAAGAAGAGTTCTAGGAAATGGTTGCAAATATTTAAAACAATCGGCCCTTTTCAGGGCCAACACCTCATTATAGAAGGATTCGTTTGGCTATGGGGTATTTTATGGTTTCATTTCATTCGTTTGCGGCTCATTAAACGGTGTTTGGATTGGTTGACCAAAGTTACGTTGGATTGGATAGGTGACCTCAGTTTTTAAGCTCATAAATGATTGAATTACTATTTTATGTTAGGTAGGTTAGGTTAGATCATGACGTGATAGAGGCGACCGAACCGAGCATAATGACGGCGAGCGCAGCGAGCAACTATTTTCATTTACGTTTTTTACGCTAAAAAGTGATCGGATCGTAAGCAACTTCTGTAACAGAAGTGCCAAAGTTAGGTTAAGTGGTTTTCCCTTCTTTTACGTTGAAAGATTGAATCTATGTTAAGTTGTCGGGGCGGAATAGGGGCGAGCGAAGCGAGCATAATGACGGCGAGCGCAGCGAGCAACTACCATTATTTACGTTACAACGTTAAAAAGTGATCGAATAGTGAGCAACTTCTGTAACAGAAGTGCCAAAGTCAGGTTGGGTGGTTTTCCCTTCTTTTATGTTGAAAGATTGAATGTGTGTTAAGTTGTCAGGGCGGAATAGAGGCGAGCGAAGCGAGCATATAATGACGGCGAGCGCAACGTGCAACTATCATTATTGTGGCGAAGCTGCGGGCGATGCCGGACCTGAACTCTCACGTATAGCTAGCGACCAACCGCGGGAGACTGTCGATGCGCTTGCACCGAGAAGAATCTGGGCGCCGCGGTGAGTCTGGGCGATTCGATGGAAAATTCTGGAGCATTCAGAATTGTCAACGTCGGATATAAAAAGAACTACGCAGCGGACAGACAGATAGTCAGTGAAGTGAAAGTCGAATATAAATACCTAGTTCCGTGATTGTTATATAAATTAGAGTATTGTGTTAATGTATCATTGTATTTCGTTAAATAAATTATTTTAGTCAGTTAATTAGAGTATAAATCTACAACAGTGGTGATCAGAAGTGCGATTGTTAGAGATAAAATACGTAGTGTTCGTGTAAGTAGACAGCTTGTGTATTTCGGACAATTGTTTTCGCGAAAATAGACAGTGACTGATAAACATTTTTCGTGAAGTGACACTTCTCGTGTGTGAAATAGACAATAATAATAATAATAGACTGGTGACCCGTGAAATAGACATAGACTAAGACAAAATGTGTTCGAGGAAAGTTCGCCTGGTTGAATTGAAGGTTGCGGAATTGAAGCAAGAACTGGAGGAGAGGGAACTTGACACAAGTGGTAAAAAGGCCGTGCTTCAAACAAGACTTGCCGAGGGATTAGTTCAGGAGGGCGAGGACCCAGAAACATTTCTATTCGAAGTTTCTGGAATGGATATGAGTTCCATAATGAGTAAACTCGACGGAATGGAAGACAAAATGCAACAGAATTCGGTGAGTCTGGAAGAAAAACTTCAAGAAAGTTCTAAAAATCTGGAAGAAAAGCTGCTAGAAAATTCGAATAGTCTGAAAGAAGAATTTCAAGAAAGTTCGAAGAATTTGGAAGCAAAGCTGCTAGAAAATTCGAATAGTTTGAAGGAAGAACTTCAAGAGAAACTTCTAGAAAATTCGAATACCATGAAAGAAGAACTTTGTGGCGTGGCGAATCGACTGGAAGGAAGAATAGGGACTGTCGAGACAGAGATGGAGAAAATCAAAGATGAAATTGAAGAAGAGATGGGAAAATTGAAGGAAACAATTAGTGACGAAATCAAAGGCGGACTCGAGGCGGAAATTAACAAAATAAAGGAGAAAATCAGCAAATTGGAAAACCAGATTGACACTACCCACACCACAGAATCTGTCAATGAAAATTCAATGCTGGAACTGAGTTTGAACTTGGATGATGTTCAGAAGGGTTTGAAAGATGTGAAGATCAGTTCTGAAACAGGAAAGCTCTCCATGAAACCACCTCAGTTCGATGGAAAAACACCATGGGCAAATTACCGCCGACAATTTGAAGCTGCAGCAAAAGCAAATGGATGGAATGCAGGAGAAAGAGCTGTGGCATTAACACTGGCCTTGCGTGGAGAAGCAACGAATATTTTACAAACCCTCACGGCACAAGAACAAGAGGACTACGAGCAGCTGATTAAACATCTCGAATTACGGTATGGACAGACCCATCTAGAACATGTATACCACTCACAGCTCAAAAACCGCTGCCAGAAATCAAGCGAGTCCCTACAGGAGTTTGAAGCAGACATTGCACGCTTGGTTCGCCTTGCATACCCAGCTACACCGGAAAAGGTAATGGAGCGACTATCAGTTCAGGCCTTCTTAGATGGACTTCGTGACCAGGAAACCAGACAAGCATTAACACTAGCTCGTCCAACACATCTCGTGGATGCACTGGCACGCGCTTTGGAATTTGAGGCGGCAAAGCAATCCTGCAGAAGCCAAAGTAAAGTCCGATTTATTGAGGAAGACCCACAGGAGCCTGCTGACCTGGAAGCTGCCATAAGGAAGGTCGTGAAGGAAATGTTGCCTGAGAAAAGACTAGTGAGATGCCGGAACTGTAGGAAACTTGGACACGTGCGTAGTCAATGTCCAACCCTCAAGAGGTCGAGACCAACGAAGGTTTTTGAGAAGGGGCAATCGTCGGCCACTATTCAGAAAGACCCGGTTAACAATGCATATGTCGCTATCCTGCAACGTCAAAACAATGGTGTTTTTGTAGACTGTCTCATCAACAACGAGCCTTGCACCATGCTGCTAGATACAGGTGCGACTAGGACAATCCTTGGACCTGCTTTTATTAAAACACCAGAGAGAATGGAACCATCATCCTGGAAGCTACGCACAGCAACAGGAGAGCCAGCCACTGTACTTGGAGAGCTACCGATTGAACTGATTCTAGGCAGCACAAAAGTGAAACATCGGGCATTAGTAGCGGACATTGAGGACGAGGCAATTATTGGAATGGACATCATGAATTCCAGAGGGTTCGAATTGAATTTCAAAGATGGCGTTCTACGTGTGTACGGAGAAGAGCTGGTGCTACATGGAAGAAGTGAAGAGATGATTCGTGTTCTGCTGGCTGAAGATGTAAGTGTACCCGAGAGGGCTGAGACCATACTTGAGGCTCGCTTGGACGGAGGTGCGAGCAATGGAAGCGTGGTGATGTTCGAGCCCAAGCTTCATGATGAGAAAATTGGACGAGGGATTGCACTAGGCAAGACTTTGTTGCGTGCTGACAAATTTGTGCCAGTAAGGGTAATGAATGTCAATTATTACCCAGTGACCTTGAAGAAAGGAACTGTTTTGGGGCACTGCTCGTCAATTTCCTCTGTGATCAGGAGTGTACACGGAACTGTTAGTCAAGACAACAACCTGACAGCGGAACTGGAAAAATTGGTTACCATCTCTTCCAAGGGCATTAAACCAACCCAACAGCCCAGATTGAGAGAATTAGTCAAAAAGTACCAAGACATCTTCGATACCGGACAAGGAAAAGGGGGCCGAACGAATGTAGTTCAGCATAAAATTGATACTGGGGATGCCCGGCCGATCCGACAATCAGCTAGAAGACTTCCTCTTGCCAAGAAGGAAGAGGCTGACAAAATAGTCAGTGAAATGGGGAAAGATGGAATTATTGAACCATCCGACAGTCCATGGTCCTCTCCAGTCGTGCTGGTGAAGAAGAAAGATGGATCAACACGGTTTTGCGTAGAATATCGTCAACTGAACAACGTGACGAAGAAAGACAGTTACCCTCTTCCGAGAATAGACGACACCCTGGACACATTGGCCGGCTCCACGATTTTCTCGACCCTTGATCTGAAGAGTGGATACTGGCAGGTAGAACTGGCTCGAGAAGATAGAGAAAAGACAGCCTTCACCATCGGCTCAGGACTGTGGCATTTCACCGTTATGCCATTCGGGCTTTGTAATGCTCCAGCCACATTCGAGAGATTAATGGAGACGGTTCTGAAAGGGCTTTCATGGAGGACGTGTCTGGTATATCTTGATGACATTATTGTAGTTGGCAAATCGTTCGAAGACCACGTTAAAAACCTGGAGGAGGTATTCATGCGACTGAGAAACTCTGGATTGAAGCTGAGCCCCAAGAAATGCCACCTGTTCCAAAAAGAAGTACGTTACCTTGGCCATGTTGTCTCTGGGCGCGGAGTAGCAGTGGATGACGAGAAGATTAAAGCAGTGAAGGAGTGGCCTATCCCGAAAGACATACACCAACTACGTAGTTTCCTTGGTTTGTGCACATACTATCGCCGATATGTGCTGGGGTTTGCCAACATCGCTAAACCACTGACCAGGCTCACGGAAGGTCAAACAAAATTCCAATGGTCCGAAGAATACCAAGACTCGTTCAGGAAGCTGAAAGGGGCATTGATCAACGCACCGATTCTGAGTTATCCCCTTCCGAGTGGAAAATTCATTTTGGACACGGACGCCAGCAACGTGGGACTTGGAGCTGTCTTGTCCCAGATCCAGGATGGGCAAGAGAAGGTGATCGGATACTTCAGTAAAACTCTCAGTAAACCGGAGCGTAACTACTGCGTCACCAGACGAGAACTGTTGGCTGTTGTCAAGGGAGTAGAACACTTTTACAAATACGTGTACGGGAGAAGATTTCTGTTGAGGACCGACCACGCAGCCCTTAAATGGCTTCTACAGTTCAAAAATCCCGAGGTCCAAGTAGCACGTTGGATCGAAAGACTCCAAGAATTTGACTTCGAGATCGTACATCGAGCAGGGAGTGGCCACAAGAACGCAGATGCCCTGTCAAGGAGACCATGCCCAGACGACTGCTCACACTGCCGACGAGCAGAAGAGAAGGAAGCAGCGATTTGTAGAACCACGGCAGTTGACAATAACTGGAATGACAACGAGGTCCAGAAAGACCAAGAAAGAGATCCGGATCTTGGTTTAGTCATCGGTAGGAAAAATAGTAATCAAAGACCGACATGGCAGGAAATCGCAAGATATTCCCCAGTAGTTAAATCCTACTGGGCCCAATGGAATTCCCTTACCCTGGACAATGGGGTCCTGAAACGTGTATTGGAGTCCGAAGATGGTGGGGAGGACAGACGTCAGATAGTGATGCCCAAGAACAGAAGACAGGAAGTACTCCGAGAGATCCATGATGGAGTTGCTGGAGGACATCTGGGTGTGACGAAGACCCTGCAGAAAGTAAGACAACGGTTTTACTGGGTCAATTGTCAAGTTGATGTCAATGACTGGTGCAGAAAGTGTGCTGTTTGTGCTGCCAGCAATGGACCTCGGACACGACCCAAGGCCCCGATGCGTCAGTATAATGTAGGTAGTCCATTCGAAAGAATCGCCATTGACATCGCCGGCCCGTTCCCCGTATCAGATCATGGAAATAAATACATCCTTGTGGCAATGGACTATTTCAGCAAGTGGGCCGAAGCCTATGCCCTGCCCAACCAGGAAGCCATCACCGTCGCGGACGTCTTGGTGAAAGAGTGGATATGTCGATTCGGTGTCCCCTTGGAGCTGCACTCGGACCAAGGCAGAAATTTCGAATCCAACCTGTTCCAAGAAATCTGCCACCTGCTGAACATCCGCAAGACGAGAACCACAGCTCTACATCCACAGTCCGATGGAATGGTTGAGCGGATGAACAGGACTATCAATCGCCACTTGTCCAAGGTAGTCTCTGACCATCAAAGAGACTGGGATCAGTATCTCCATTTGTTTCTGATGGCCTACCGTTCCGCAGTACACGAGTCGACCGGCCAAACCCCTGCTAGTATCATAATGGGCCGAGAGCTGCGACTTCCCTGTGATCTAAAGTTTGGGATGCCACCAGGACAGGATACCGCGGGAGAGGACTACGTCAGTAAACTCCGGCAGCGAATGGAGGACATCCACGAACGAGTCCGTTTGAACATCCAGAGTGCCAGCGACCGAATGAAAGCGACTTATGACATCAATGCCGATGCTGGAGGATTTCAGGTTGGTGACCTAGTTTGGCTGTACAACCCGATGCGTCGCCGGGGCCTGTCACCGAAATTACGGAATTCATGGGAAGGTCCGTACAAGATCATCAAGAGGATAAACGACCTGCTTTACCGAATCCACAAGCCACCCAGAGGTAAACCCAGGGTCGTTCATTTCAACAGGTTGGCCCCTTACGCTGGAAATCATGACCAAGTCCGCACCCTCAGACCACCAGAGGATGCGATGACGTTCCAGAAATTCATGTCCTTATACTCAAATGGACAGAAAGTGTCACACGGGGTAACTCGGGAGGAGCCACGGGACCTTTTCAAAGTGCCAGTCGATTACGCACTAGCACACTGCGTCGCAGAAGATCTTCGAATGTCCAGGAGCATCGCTGTAGTGTTCTCCAAGAAATTTGGCCAACTCCAGACACTACGGAAACAGAATCCAGAAATTGGAGGTGTGCTACAGCTGAAGAAGGGCCAGAGGAACATCTACTACTTGGTGACCAAGAGGCATTCCCAAGACAAACCGTCCTATGAAGATGTCTGGAGGAGCCTCACCCAACTAAGAGATACGATGGTGAACCAGAATCTGGTGGACTTGGCAATCCCAAAATTATCCTGTGGTATTGATGGGCTGGATTGGAGAGTTATAAGAAGTATGTTGGAGACGATATTCCGATCCAGCGGCATCCAGATTTTGGTTTGTTGTAATCCTATTCCACGACCTAACATGAAGACTGTGGAGTGTTATTTTCATCGAACTTCACGATGCAGATATGGGGAATCCTGCAAATATCGACACACTCCAAGGATGACATTTCGGGACGAAATATCTCTAAGAAGGGGGCAATGTGGCGAAGCTGCGGGCGATGCCGGACCTGAACTCTCACGTATAGCTAGCGACCAACCGCGGGAGACTGTCGATGCGCTTGCACCGAGAAGAATCTGGGCGCCGCGGTGAGTCTGGGCGATTCGATGGAAAATTCTGGAGCATTCAGAATTGTCAACGTCGGATATAAAAAGAACTACGCAGCGGACAGACAGATAGTCAGTGAAGTGAAAGTCGAATATAAATACCTAGTTCCGTGATTGTTATATAAATTAGAGTATTGTGTTATTGTATCATTGTATTTCGTTAAATAAATTATTTTAGTCAGTTAATTAGAGTATAAATCTACAACATTATTTACGTTTACAACGCTAAAAAGTGATCGGATTGCAAATAACTTCTGTAAGAAAAGTGCCAAAATGAGGTTAGGTGGTTTATCCTTCTTTTACGTTGAAAGGTTGAATCTGTGTTAAGTTGTCTGGGCGGAATAGGGGCGAGCGAAGCGAGCATAATGACTGCGAGCGCAACGTGCAACTATAATTATTTACGTTTTCATCGTTAAAAAGTGATCGGATTGCAAGCAACTTCTGTAACAAAAGTGCCAGAGTTAGGTTAGGTGGATTTCCCTTCTTTTGCGTTAAAAGATTGGGTACAATTGCAGTTTAGGGTAGTAACCCCGATTTTGACGAAATTTTTTTTGGGGGTTATTTCGAGGTCCTTGAACACAAATCTGAAGTCAAAAAGCCTCGCTCTCACTTACTTTTTGATTTACGAACAATAAAATGTCGCAAAAAGGGTATTTTCAACATCAGTTTTTTTTCCACAAAAAAGCAACAGATTTGCCTTCGCCTTATATCAGCTAGTCTAGACACATCAATTCACGCATTTATGGAATATTTTGCAGTATTTTCAACTTTGTATTGAAAATATTAGATTTAACAATACATTTGATAAAAATCGTTTATTGACAGCAGTGACAGCCTGACAGGACAGCAACAACAACAAACAAACGGTCGTGTTCCGATATTCTGAAATTCACAAGACACTTTTCGCGCTACCTCTCATGAAACCCTGTTAAGTCTCATTCATACCCGCGCGAATTTTGCAATTTCTCTGCGAATAAAATGTATGTGTGAATAAACATGTGTTCTGCATCAACGACTGGTCGGGCATAACTGGTAACCATTTTATTTCGCGATATGAAAAAACCGTCGCAATAACTACGTGGCATTTTATTACCCTACTTTTTGGTATAATATCGTAATGTTGCAGTGTATCGAGTATTGCATTATTATTTCTCCACGTAAAAATTGAACCTTTCTACAAAAAGTAGAGGAAAAAAATAGTGCTAGAAAAGCGCGCGCTCGGCCGACATTTCGCAATTCCGCGCGCGCGGAATTGCGAAATGTCGGCCGAGCGCGCTCGCTTCGCTCGCGTATTTCTGGCTATGAATCTTCACCAAGAAATAAGGAATGAACCTTTCTACAAAAAGTAGAGAAAAAATAAAACAGTAGTAGAAAAGCGCGCGCTCGCGTATTTCTGGCTATGAATCTTCACCAAGAAATAAGGAATGAACCTTTCTACAAAAAGTAGAGAAAAAATAAAACAGTAGTAGAAAAGCGCGCACTCGCTCCGCTCGCGTATTTCTGGCTATGAATCTTCACCAAGAAATAAGGAATGAACATTTCTACAAAAAGTAGAGAAAAAATGAAACATTAGTAGAAAAGTGCGCGCTCGGCCGACATTTCGCAATTCCGCGCAGATTTGACACAATTAGGATGATTTTGGCATTAGCAGCCGCAAATCAATTCAAGTTGAGACAATTTGATATAAAAACAGCCTTTTTGAACGGTCATTTGAAAGAAGACATTTATATGGCTCAACCTGTGGGATATGAAGATGGTACCAATAGGGTTTGTAAACTTCTCAAAGCCCTTTATGGATTGAAGCAGGCATCACGAGTATGGAAAGAAAAATTTACAAAGTTCTTGTTGGAATTGAATTTTGAAATTACGAAAGCATGTGCTTTTGTGAGGAAAAATCCTAGGCTAATGTATATTGCCTTATATGTCGATGATGGGCTGGTAGCAGCTTCAAATGAAACTGATATTGATCATTTGATGACTCACTTAGAAAATGAATTTCAACTGAGGACAACGACATTTCAATACTTTCTTGGATTAGAAGTAGAACGAAGACAAGATGGGTCCATACTACATCAAGCAAGTTATAATAATAAAATCCTAACTGAATTTGGTATATCAGACTCAAATCCTGTAACTGTACCTGTCAGTCCTGTTTGTGATGAAAACACAATTCAGAATTGGAATCTCAGCAGAATCCCTTATAGACAAGCCGTTGAAAGCCTTATCTACCTTGCTATATGCACTAGACCAGACATTTCATACGCAGTGGGCAGGGTTAGTCAATTTTTGGAAAATCATAACAATAATTATTGGAATTCAGTAGAAAGGATTATGAAATATCTGAAAGGAACCATGAATCTTGGAATTGTATACCCTTCAGATGTGAATATAACTCTAAGAGGCTAGAGTGATGTAGATTATGCAGCTGATACGAGTACAAGACGATCAATCAGTGGATATGTTTTCTTTTTGGGAAATAGTCCAGTAACGTGGAGTTCTCAGAAACAAAGTTCTGTTTCTCTATCGACGATAGAAGCAGAGTACATAGCAGCTAGTCAAGCACTTAAAGAACTGATCTGGTTGAAGCTTCTATTTGAAAATATTTCGGAAGGCCTTACTCCAAGGCCTGTTTTATTCGTAGACAATCAGAGTGCTATAAGTGAAAAATCCCGAATTTCATAAACGTAGCAAACATATTGATGTTCGCTTTCACTACATTCGTGAAAAATTTCAAGAAAATGTATTCCTGTTGGAATATATCGCTACTGAACATCAGATTGCTGACATATTCACGAAACCTTTAGCCGAATTAAGATTCCAGTATTTACGAAGCCTTCTGGGAGTAACCTGATCCTTGAAAAATTCAGAGAGTCACCAATTATCAGTTTGAGAGGGAATGTTGAAGAAACAAACTGTGAAGTTGGCGTAGTCTTTATATTTTTACTCTGTGTGTTTATAGATGAAGTTAGTCAGTTGTTATTAAAATACGTTTCACGAAGTTGTCACTGTCTAAATAATAAAAGTTAAGTTTCTCCATTTTCTGATTTATTCAAGAGTTGAATACTGCGTTATATTCTTATTCAATTATAAACATAGACTTTTTCCGGTGATATACAAAGCAATGAACAGATATTTAAAGAATATGACTTACGAGAAATTACAGAGAGATGTCAACGCTGGTTGGTTCCAAAAAAATTCAGGTGGCAAATAGTTGAATTTACCACGATGACATCGGCCATTTCGCCGTAAAGAAGACAATACAAAGAATTAGACAACGTTATTGGTTACCCAAAATGGAACAGTTCGTTCGCAAATACATCAAGTCATGTCTTAACTGATTATACCACAAATCAGTTGGGGGACTGAACGGGTTATCTACATTCAATCCCGAAGCATGCAATGCTACTTCATACCGTATTTAGGTCCTTTTGTGATGAGCCTGAAAGGAAACATTCATCTCTTAGTAATAGTGGATGCGTTCACAAAATTCGTGTATCCCAGAGCAGTACGTAACCCAAAAACTGCCAACGTCATAAAAGAATTGTCAAACATATATTCCATCTTCGGTAATCCAAAAAAAATTGTACCAGATGTGGATCATAAACGTCCAAAAACTTTCAGGATTATTGCGAAAGAAGAGGCATTCGACTACATGTGATAGTTGTTGGAATGCCTAGAGAAATCGGGCAAGAGGAGAGATCTGATAGAACACTTTCAGATGCTTGAGCCACAATAGGAGCTAATACCTTTACTGATAATTGGGACACCCACTAAGAACGATACAACAAGGATTGAATAGCGCGAAACACAAGTCAACTGAGCTATCCCCGCGGAACTAATGTTTGGTATAACACTCAGAAACCAGGCTGACCGATTCGAAAATGATGTGAACAATTTTCCAGATGTCATAGAATTGAGGAGGATGGCTTAATAAAAAATTAAGGTGGATGTAGAGAAACAAACGGATATATTCCACATAAAGTGAAGTTTAGCAGAACAGTTTGCAGTAGGAGATTAAGTAATGAAGTAATATCAAGCACGGCTACTAACAACAACTAGAGTGAAGAATTGGTGAAAAAGTATCAAGGACCTTTCAAAATAATGGAAGTTCTCCTAAACGACCGCTATGGGGTGGATGAAGATATTCATGCAACTAGGTCCAAGAGAAATGTTTTTCACGAAGGAATTCATTGTGTAGAAGATATCAAGCCGTTTGTTTTCCGCAAATAAGAATGAGGTAAATTGAAGTGAACTAACCATAATTATCAAGGCTTAGAATAGTGAAGTGAACTAGCCATATGTATCAAGGCCCAGATTGGATCAGATTGTTCATTTGACTACGTTATGAATATACACACATTTGTAGCAGGTCAGGTGGATTCAAGAATTAGGAAAATATATCCTTCACCTAAAAGCATGGACGTAAAAATATAAAGTATGTACATAAGTGAGTGAGACATTTACATTCATGAGTTAACAGACAAATGAAGAAAACATGAGTAGGACATCTACATCATGAATGGACGGAAATAATAAAGTAAATAAAATGTATGATAAAAACTGCATGAATATATTTTTTTTCGAATATCGAACGCTGAACTCAGTCGAAGAGTAAACATTATTATTCGAATGATACTATATACTTATTTACCAGAAATATCATACCCTAAGTACTCTTCTACCGAAAATAAATCGCAATTTTCTAAAAAATATTTCATCTTCCTCTTAAAAGGGATAAGTTTGAGGTTTTTTCATTCACATGGTGGTTCATTATAAAGATGCAAGTTCAGAGAATTGCGTTGTGAGATTGCAAGTTTATATCTCGTGGGCCTCATGTGCTATGCTTCCCTAATTGAATAATTATGGAAATCATTATTTCTGCCGATTTCATTTCTTCTTGTTTGAATTTCAAGGAGACTTTGATAATTATACATAGAAGGAAGACATAGAATTCTCAATTTCTTTACGAGTTCTCGGCATGAGGCATTATAGTGGGCATCAGCCATCAAACGTAAAGCACGTTTTCGAAGTAGGAAAGGTCTTATAGAGTGATTATAGAGTAATTCAAATGAGAGTGGAAGAGAGCATGATATAAAGATAGAAGGGTGGAATGGTTTATTTAATTTTTGAGACTCCTCAAAAGGAATAGCTGAGTAGATAGTTTTTTGCTTAGTGTATTTATATGAGATTGCCAACTCAAGCCATCTTCAAGTGTCATACCAAGCAGCTTGACAGATTCTGATCCACATATCTTTCTGTTTGAGGAGCAGATCATCTTTTGAGATTAGCTCTTGTTGAGATTTAGGTTGTTTGCTCTGAACCAAAATTCCGTTTTACCGTCAACATTAGTGGACATTTCGTTCAATGCAGATATATTTTCGTGGGATTGTATGAAAGTAGTATCGTCAGCGTAGCATACACAGAAGCCTGGAGATATAGTGTGGAAAATATCATTCATGTAAATAAAAAATAGCGGACTCAACACGGAGCCCTGTGGTACACCATGGTTTATGTGTTGATATTTCGAAGAGATATCATTGATGTGCACTGACTGCATTCTATTTTTGGGGTAAGAGCTAAAGAAGTCAAGCGCAACACCCCTCATTCCATGAAAGCTAACTTTCTCTAAGAGAAATTCATGCGAGACATAGTCGAAGGCCTTGCTCGAATCACACATTGTTATTGAAGTATGTTCACCCCCTTCAAAACCCTCGACAGTTCCATGCACAACTTCAGAGATTGCTTTTCCAGTGGAGCAATTGCTTCTGAATGCAATTTAGTTTTTATTGAAAAAATTATGTCTTTCAAAGAAGCTCATTAGCCTTTGCTTCACTATAATTTCAAATATTTTCCCAAATATGGGAATTATTGATATTGGTCTGTAGTTGTCTACATCGTCCTAGTCGCCTTTATTTTTGAAAATAAGAATAATTTTAGTAAATTTGAAGACATCTTCGGAAAGACATAGATTGATCAATGCAGTGAGAGGTCCCACAATGAGGAATCGGAAAAAAATAACATATCTTCAAAATCTGTTAATTTGTACTTTGTGTCACGCTGAATCATCCTGTAGAAGCGTTTTTTCGAAAAACGATGTTTCTTGGAGAAAACCTGTACTATAGTTCGTTTACGCACAACTTGTGACGTCACAAGTTGCCATTCATAAAAGTTCATATTTTTTTTCGCAGGAAATTCACGTTGGTTGCACTGGTCCAGAACTTCATCATATCCAACGAGCTCCTCCCCCCGGCCAGTTCAAATACAAAATGGTTGATTGTTGATGTCGAGTAGAGGACGTTTTCGTAAAGAAATTTACTAATTACATTCAAATTGTATGATATTTGTCTTGTTCTGGTGTTTGATATTGTGATATCAGTTTGGCAGTATCTAGTGAATAACAGCTAGTGATCATGGATGACGGATTTGTGCAAAGACAATCCGATAATTTACCAAAAATAGACTCCTCAACCATGTTTTCATATCTTTCCAAAAATCCGGATTCTAGATCTGTCACAATGCAACGTCTTCGGTACGTTACTATAACTGCCCGAGCTGGCCAGCTAATAATAATACTACGCGTTATGGGTTTTCACGAGCCGTTCGAGTCTATATTCGCAATCGAAGTGTTCTTCAAGTCTCGATAGTGTATTTAGCAGGATCACATCTTCTGACCATGTACGAGGCGCGCTCCATATATTTCACAGCATATGAAACACAGCCACTCGCGATAATAATAATGGATGAGAAAAAAAAGAAAAGATATAATTAGACAAATACAAACAAAAAATGATGAAGACGGAACATAACCGCCCATCAAAATGCATAAGCAGTTTAATCAGAGTAATTCAGAGGTAAAGGACAAAGCTTTACCACTGGGCGCTTTAATGAACCTTGTGGTGTACGAACTGTGACAACTCGCACTATCCCGTCTGTACCTGGATGAGTATCCGTTACCCGACCTAATTGCCAACGTGAAGGTGTTAGAGAATCATTTTTAATGAGTACCATTGTACCAAGCTCAATATTAACAGATGGTAGGGTCCACTTTCCTCGTTGGTGTAACGTATGGAGGTATTCCTTGCTCCACCTAGACCAAAAGTCTTGTTGAAGTCTCTGAACCATTTGCCAACGAGAAAGGCGATTCAATGCAAAATGAGATAGATCATTATCGGGGGGTGAGTTCAAGGGCTCCAGGGTCAAGAAGTGACCCGGAGTTAGAGCTAAAAGGTCGTTCGGATCAGAGCTGGTGGGACATATTGGTCTCGAGTTGAGAACAGCCTCGATCTGAATGAGTAAAGTATTAAACTCCTCATAAGTGAGTATCTGGTTGCCGATGACTCTACAGAGATGAGATTTTACAGATTTTATTCCAGCTTCCCACAACCCGCCGAAGTGAGGACTGAATGGAGGAATAAATTGCCATTCGATTTGTTCATCTTGCGCCGCTTGTTTCATGAGCGTGATAAGAACTCGTGAAGCACCAACGAAATTGGTAGCGTTATCACTACCAGATATAAATCGTTTCAGCGCAGCCAGAAATGTGTCAGTGGAGAGATCTGAAGTGAGTTCGATGTGCACCGCTTTGGTAGCAAAGCACACAAATAAACAAATATAGGCTTTGTGCGTTTTAGCACCTCGATATCTTCCTAAGGAAATCCTATAGGGACCTCCAAAATCTATACCGATGCAAAAGAATGGTTTGAGTTTGGAAACTCTGAGAAGAGGTAGATTTCCCATCGGGGGCTGCTGAACTCCGATGGGACGTTGTCGCCAACAGGTAAGGCAACTAGCGAGACACCTACGAATTGTTCTTTTTGCTGACAATATCCAGAACTTCTGGAGAAGCAGAAAATGGAGAGTTTGCAAACCAGGATGAAAGTACTGTCGATGGGTATTTTCAATAATGAGTTTTATGAGTCTGTGATGGCTGGGTAACAACATTGGATGTTTTTTGTCGTAGATGAGACCAGAGTGGATTAGACGACCACCCACCCTTAGAAGACCATCCTTGTCAACAAAAAGATTGAGCTTGCGTAATGATTTGCAAAGTGGTTTATCGTTCGCTAAATTGGCGAGTTCATGAGAGAATTCTTGGGACTGAACATACTTGGCAATTTTGATCAGAGCTTGATGAGTATCACGCGAGGTGAGATGACAACGTTCAGATTTGATTAATAAAGTATTGCTAATGAATCGCAAAACATACGACAAAATTCTTTCAATTTTGGGCAAAGACGAGTGATTTTCCAGTAAATTTTTAATTGAATTTTCCTCCTTTTGGACCACTAGGGTAATCCTTTTTTCTTCGAGGACAGCGTCAGAGCTTAGTTGAAGTTTCTCCGAAGTAGAGGGCCAAAATCGAGATGGTTGCGAGAGCCAAGGTGGACCCGCCCACCATAACGAATGGTTAACAAGCTGGGACGGAAGTAGTCCCCTAGATGAGCAATCAGCCGGGTTTTCCTTAGAGGGCACATAATGCCACACATTAGGAGGTAACTGTTCTTGAATGTGACTGACACGATTACTAACAAATGTTTTCCATTTGTGAGGGCAGGAACAAATCCAGTCAAGAACCGTGGAAGAGTCTGACCAAGCCGAAATTTCATTTGTAAAAGTTTGTGGTTCAAAGGAAAATAATACGAACGCGAACAGATCAGAGAGGAGAGCTGCTCCACAGAGCTCTAATAGAGGAATTGAGACGGTTTTGAGAGGTGCCACTTTTGCTTTGGCACAAACGAAACGGACATGGACCACACCGTCTACTTCAAATCGAGAATATATGACAGCTGAATAACCTTTTTCACTGGCATCAGAAAATCCATGAAAAGAATACTTGGAAATATGCGGGTGAAACAAATGTCGAGGAACACTTATGTTTGCGAGAACGGGTAGGTCGGATTTGAATGTACCCCAAGCATTGACAATATCAGGCGGCGGCTGATCATCCCAGCCGATACCACATGTCCACAAAACCTGGATGAGTCTTTTCGCAAACAGTGTTAGAGGACTCAGAAATCCTAAGGGGTCGAAGATACGAGCCAAATCTGAGAGTATATTTCTCTTAGTACATTGGAGGTTCTGAGCAGAGATACCAAAAGAAAATGTGTCGCTGGTTGGATTCCACTGCAAACCAAGCACATTTATAACAGAGCTCTCATCAAGATCGAAAGATTTTGAGTCGGATACACAATCAGAAGAAAACAACTCTGGATGGTTGCTTCTCCATTTATCTAGTTCAAATCCTCCTTGTTGCAATAAATCAATTAGCGGAGATTTGAGAATCTGCGCAGATTCAAGAGAGACACAACTTGTTACTATGTCGTCAACATATGAACAAGTCTTGAGAGCCTCAGCTGCAAGAGGAAACTTAGAACTTCCAATATCTGCGAGTTGTAATAACGTTCGAATGAAGAGAAAGAGGTGCCGAGGCGACACCATACGTTACCGTATTCAGCATATATTCCTGAATAGGTTGCTCTCTAGAGAAACGCCAGAGGATCTGTTGGTAGGTCCTGTGATCATCAGACACTAGAATCTGACGGTACATTTGGCGAATATCAGACATGAGCGCTACGGGGTGAATACGAAACTTGATCAATATAGTGACAAGATTATTCTGGAGTTTAGGACCTGTTAACAACATATCAGTCAGAGAGGTTCCATTAGATGTTTTCGCCGAAGCATCGAACACAACCCGGAGTTTGGTACTAGTACTCTCTGGACGCAGGATACAATGATATGGAATGTAGTATGATTCAGTTTTGATTTGAGGAGTATGAGTTAGACACATGTGATATTGCGAAAAGTAGTCAGCCATAAAATCACAATACTGATTATAAAGAGCTGGGTTAAGAAGTAACCGACGTTCAAGGAATATAAATCTTTTCAAGGAGATTTCACGAGAGTCTATATTCGAGTCTATATTCGCAATCGAAGTGTTCTTCAAGTCTCGAGTATCGATAGTGTATTTAGCAGGATCACATCTTCTGACCATGTACGAGGCGCGCTCCATATATTTCACAGCATATGAAACACAGCCACTCGCGATAATAATAATAGATGAGAAAAAAAAGAAAAGATGTAATTAGACAAATACAAACAAAAAATGATGAAGACGGAACAGGTGGATTTAGTCATCTTAGCACAAGCATCATCATAAATAATATAACTGTAACATCAAAGGTTTTTAGCTTAAACTTAGCATTGTATAAATGGCGCCATTTGATATAACAGATTCAACTTTCGCTTTTAACATATATTTGAACACAATTTTAACATGATGTTGACTAAATGCACCTTTATTTCCACATTCAGTTTATAGTTTCCTATTCTAACGTTAAGAAAATAAACCTTTACAAACTATATGACCTTCATACATTCAACAAGGTTCTTAGAGCCGTTTGAATACGTTCAGTTCAAACTCTGAATCTACCTCGGGTCCCTTGAAATTGCTGAAAAACTTTATTGAATGAATCTTGGCCAAACAACATTTTTCAATCAGCTTCTTAGGGGCAAGTTTTTAAATTCATCGATGGATTCATCGATGAGCAATGTATTCTTCTTTAACTAATGGACAATGACAGCACGAATGCACATTATCCATTGATGAATTCAAAAACTCGTCCTAGATAATCATGTTTTCATTTCAATTTGTCTCATATTAGTTATGTTTTATTATCAGTTATATTAATGTTATTTCCAAATCAATTTTGACAAGTTGTTCAGACAGACATTCAAGAAAAATTTATAAATAAACACTTTCTGATAGCTTTGTTGCTCTAGAGCAAAAATATTGAAAAAACGCTCGATCTCCCTAACTTTTGTTGAGAACGAACTCATTCTTACATGATGGAAACTGTAGAAAATGAACTCAAAGCACTTAAGGAACTACCCTAATAGCACCATGAAGTCCGATGGTAATCCATAGGACATCCTCTCAGGACATTCGGGACGTCCTTAGGATGTACAAAATTGGTACCGCGGACGTCCATTGGACATCCGTGGGAAGCACCAATGTCTCGACTTCTCACCAAAATTGGACGTTCTATAAGGATATCCAATGGACATCCACCTGGGATGTTAATCGGACGTCCCCGAATTACATCAATCGAAAGTACATCTTGGACGTCCTTAGGACGTGCAATATTGGTACGTCCTTAGGACGTGCAGTATTGGTACCGCGGACGTCCATTGGACATCCGTGGGAAGCACCAATGTCTCGACTTCTCACCAAAATTGGACGATCTATGAGGATATTCAATCGACATCCACCTGGGATGTTCATTGGACGTCCCCGAATTACATCAATCGAAAGTACATCTGAGACGTCTTTAGGATGTGCAGAATTATCAGATGTGTTTGTTCCTACATCTCTTTCAGGACTAAGATTATGATATTGTTGTAGATTACTGGAGATAACAATTTGGATGGAACCAGATTTACTTACTAGGTAAGCTCAGCACTCTCCCAGAGTCATTCAATTGTACATGTTTAAAGGATACACACAACTCTACTTGTCTTACGGAAACACCTTGTTCAAAACAGTGTTGAATAGGTTAGTAATAACTATTGAATAGTATAACAAAACTTTTATTTTCATTTAAAGATATTACTACACTGAATGAACACAAAATAACTTACAGAACAGTCACTAAACTAATTAATCACAAAAGACGATAGAAAAGCCGCCATAGCTGGTAAATACTCAACAATTGTCTGTCAATTCGTCAACACTTCACTTGAACACAGAACACAAAACACAGAAAACAACTTTATGCACGGAATCCATACATAGAGGAATTGTTCGGATTCAATCCGTATACGAACTAGAGAGACAAACATAAATTTTTTATTTTCATTATTGTGAAACAGTGAATCTTATTGGCATAAGTACAAACTCGAGAATATGGCCCCTGATTACCTCAATGATAGTGAAAAGGGTTTTATTTCAGATGGGTTGTTTTCGCTGTAATGTTTAGCCCTATTGTAAATATACGATACATTTTATACCTCTTCTGTAAAACCACTGGCTGGGATGTATTCTTTGGATGGATGCACCTAGGAAACATTCCGAAAAATGTTCAATCCAGGACATCCCAAGGAAGTCCTCGCTGGGACATTTTCTGAAATTCACTGATTGGGATGACGTCCGATGTACATCCATCAAGGACGTTCCAGAATGTACCCGTACCAGGACCACCATAGGAAGTTTTTTCTAAGACATGCCAAATACATGCCAACCAGGACATCCAATGGATTTTCTAGAAAATTCTACAAAATATATCCGAACCAGGACATCCCAAGGAAGTCCTCGCAGGGAGATATTCTAAGATTAACCAATTGGGACGTCCAATATTCATTCATGCGAGATGTTCCTAAATGTCCCGTACCAGGACAACCATGGGACGTCCTTTCAAAGACATGCCAGAATACTTACTAACAAGGACGTCCGATGGATGTCCTAGTAAACATTACAAAATATATCCGACCCAGGACATCCCAAAGACGTCCTCGCAGAGACGTTTTATATGATGTACCGATTGGGACATCCATAGGAAGTCCTTTGGGGAAATTCATGAAAATGCACTGAATCGGACGTCCCATGGACAGTGATTTTAAGTCCCGGACATTCGGACATGATTTGTACCAAATAGGGACGTCCCTGGGACATAGTGTGCTATTAGGGTATGGTGGCGATAAGGTTAGGGAAACTTCCTAGTAAACCGAAGGCCATGGGTTCGATCTCGGAGTTCGGGATTTCTTTTTATGCAAGTCCCATTCTTTCATTTTGTCAGAGATGAAAATTATTCGATATTTGGATAGCTTATACATTTTGAAATACTAATAAGTGTTAATTTTCTCTTAGGTAATATTATGTGCCTATGTTGAATGAGGTATCAATCGTTTTTATGTCTAAGAGCTGCGTTTGTAGAAAAATTTCGAGCATAAAGTGTCATTGCCGATCTGCAAAGATTACTGCGCTCTCTTTGTCGAGCGGCAATCAATCACTTTACGCTCTAAATACACAAGTTGCTTTTGTAACATCAGTTACCTATTCATCTCATTTTTTAGGTCAGGTAGAGGAAAAACTATGGAGACAAATGCTGTTGGTTCAAGTTAAATGTGATGGAGTATGCACAGTGAAAGGGAAAATACACTACACAATGTTGAAAAGAAGGCATATTCAGTATTTCTGGAATTCAATGAAAGATAGGAGGGAATTAATTATGTTAGGTGTCAAGCTTGTGAGGCACATTTAGGTGAGTCTGATATGCATGTTTAATGTTCTTAGAAAAAATACCTAATTACCTTGATGAGTTCAATAACCCTTGCTCGCACAAGTTTTGCTATTAAGGGGTTTACTCTGAAATTCATATGAGATCTTGTGCAAACGAGAAACATGCCGAACCTACAACTTTTGTGGGAGTGGATTCCAAACCACTCTTAGCTGGGTGACAGATGCTGAATTTGAATGACGGGGGCCTGTTTTTCAATTTGTGATCCCAGGCAAAGTTGAGAACCAATTGAATTTTTTTAGATGTACATTAGTCACCCATCTAAGAGGGTCAGCTTTGCTCGACTTCAGCTATCTACACTACCCAACATTTAGATAATGTTGTGGTCTGGACAGTGGTATACATATAACTATTCAGGTGACATCATAGTCATCTAGCTACTTTCATCAAAATAATATTGATATTCAAAGTAATCCAAGCACAATAATAATCCATATTTTTCATTGTGACTATAAGAAAATAGAACTTCCAGGTTTAATTCAATATTTATTATCATTTATATTTATTTCACTATTTATAGGTACCATATATTTGAACAGTGAGGCTTTTCTCCCCCTTCCAGCTAACTTTTGAATGGCATCACGTACAAATATGGAACAAAAACCATTTTGAATGGTATCACTGAAACCACTTTTTGAAATGAACGACATTGTGATTGCTTGATATAAGAGGCGAGAGGGCACATCATTAAAAATAAATTATATGGCATGGGGGTCAGGTGACAGATTGTTGAAAAGGTAATTTGATTCTCCTTTCAACCATCAAATTTATTTTTTTTCTCTAAATGATTTTTTTTACTATATTCACTCGAAATGTCAAATATAATTCGGATCTAAATGGTACTCTTTCTCGATAAATTGGAACGGTTTGATATGGAACAATGGGACAAAAATATTTTGAATCAATACTACTTTTTGAAGCAAAATACATTGCAATTGACAGATGATGCTGGGGGCACATCAACTTGAAATTTTCGAAAAGCAAAGATATTGAAATTGTGAAAATACATATCAACCCAAAACAAATTGTATGGTTGAAAAGATAATTGATTTATCTATTCAAATATGTGTAATTTGACCCAGCCATGCCATTTGAAATTTTTAAATTGATGAGCCCCACACCCCTTCATCGTCAACCACAATGTCTTTTATTTCAAAAAGTATTTTCAAAATGGTTTTTGTTTCTTGAATGAACGTCAAACCGTTCAAAAGTTAATAGGAGGGGGGCTAAAAAAGCTGCACCATTCAATAATGTAGTTAATTTATGATTTTCAATTACAGGGGGTGCAAACTTTCAATGACGAGATGCTTGGATTTTTTGCTGCAGGGATCTTCTGTTAACTTCAAGAAGAAACACTGGAAGAAATTGGACTACTATCTTACATCAGGTTTATTCTTGGAATTTGTACAGGCTAAACATTTTTTTTTTTATTTTCTAAATGATTTTTTCTACTATATTCACTCGAAATGTCAAATATAATTCGGATCTAAATGGTACTCTTTCTCGATAAATTGGAACGGTTTGATATGGAACAATGGGACAAAAATATTTTGAATCAATACTACTTTTTGAAGCAAAATACATTGCAATTGACAGATGATGCTGGGGGCACATCAACTTGAAATTTTCGAAAAGCAAATATATTGAAATTATGAAAATACATATTAACCCAAAACAAATTGTATGGTTGAAAAGATAATTAATTTATCTATTCAAAGATGTGTAATTTGACCCTGCCATGCCATTTGAAATTTTTAAATTGATGAGCCCCACACCCCTTCATCGTCAACCACAATGTCTTTTATTTCAAAAAGTATTTTCAAAATGGTTTCTGTTTCTTGTATGTACGTCAAACCATTCAAAAGTTAATAGGAGGGGGGCTAAAAAAGCTGGACCATTCAATAATGTAGTTAATTTATGATTTTCAATTACAGGGGGGTGCAAACTTTCAATGACGAGATTTTTGCTGCAGGGATCTTCTGTTAACTTCAAGAAGAAACACTGGAAGAAATTGGACTACTATCTTACATCAGGTTCATTTTTGGAATTTGTACAGGCTAAGCATATAAGAAGTTCAGGCTAAGCAGATTTAATGCTTCTCCTTGAAATCATAACAAATTTTCTGCTCAATAAGGCAAAGACAATTGCTCGATAGTAGAGTTGAGAGATTTTTGTCAATTTTGTCAAAAGAGAATGAAAGATGTGATCATATTCTGAAAAAGTATCATATCTGAAATATTTTCTTTTTCCATTTTTGTTTAATTCTGGTTCGTCCTCTAAAACATCAAGTGCAACCAAAGAAATTTGACAGTATTTTATGTGTACTAGGGAGATGAGTAAGTGTATCCAGAGTAATTAGTTTTCATTAAGAAAAAAAATTATTTCAAGAAGTTTTTCTCAATCAGAACTCGTTTAAAGTAAGTAAATAAAAAGACTTAAGGTTTTTTAGTCAAAAGAAAAGTGGTAGATCAAGAAAACATTGCAAATGATTACCAATCTATTAACCTGTATTAGTTTTAACAGAAAAAGTTTCAAAATTGAACTGACAAACTGAGCCCTCTTTGGGTCTTCATTTGATAAATTCTTTAAAAATTTTATTTCAGCAGAAAAGTTGTAAAATTTTTGCAAATTTTGATTTTATCTAGATCAGTTCAGCAACTTTGTCACAATTAAGAGTTTGTAAAATTGTTGTAAAATTTGATTTTATCTAGATCAGTTCAGCAACATTTGTTTGTCATAAATAATAGCTTAAATAATTGAAAAAGTACTTTTGACTTTTTGTCTCAAGTACAAGAATATTCGACATTATCATGCAGAACAAGAATAATTGATTCTAGATGTTTTCTTGGAATTCTTCCAAACTTTTATAAATGTTCTACGCAGTTTCTAGAATAACTCACAATGCTTCCATTGAATATAAGGCTCATACAATTTTTCAGAAAATGTGATCTTGACTTTGTCTCCATGAAACAATGTGTTTGCTGCACAAATGTAGAGAAAAGTTCACACAATTTAACAGGAATAGGATACTCGTAACAAACGAAAAAACATTAAGTATTCTTCCAATACTCAATATATCCCTTGTGAGACAATCTCTTATTTATAGAGATAAACAAATTGACAATCACTTGCCTAATCAGATGAGATCTATACATCATTTAAGGCAGTTCAGAAAATCTGTTAATATTCTCCTGAAGGACAAATGTTTTTACAGTGTAGATGAATATATTGCTGAAAAATTCTGATATCCATGTCATAATAATTTGAGTATTTTACACTGTGTTTGTATGTTTGATTTAGTTGCATATACAAGTGTTGTTCTCAGAAACAATGTCTTCTTTATACTATATGTATATATAATTACTTACTTTTTCATTGAATCAAATAAATGATTATTTTGGAACCTTTGGTGTGAATACAATTTAAGAAAAGGGAAACTACCCAAACACCAAAACTACGTCACAATCACACTCGACGCGCGTTTCGCCAACAAAGTTAGCATCTTCAGGAGCTAAAAGCTAACTCAATAAGTTTTGGTGTTTGGGTAGTTTCCTTTTTCTTGAATTTTCATTGAATGTGTAGGGTTTGACTTTGTCAACAAAGTTTTTATTTTCGACAAAGTTCATTTATTATAATATTCTTTCGAAGGATTGTTTTCCTCTTTAGTAGAATTTTATGATTTTTAGATTTTTGTATTGAATATAATGTGTATATTGTATTTTTTACATCAAGCTTATTGAAATATTTTGATTTTTGTATGTAAGTATATAATGTATTTAATATTTGAGTTTATTCTGATATTGTACCTCAAAACAATGCTTTATCAACAAGTTATTTTCAAAGACCATAAGTACCTTTTGAATTGATTGATTGTTATAAAGAACTGCAACCAACTGTAACCACAAATTTGATCTTATGTAAATATTATGTAATGTTGAAACACTAGACAAGCTCAAAATGAAAGCTAACAATTTATAAAAAATCTAAATGCATGGATCATCCTATTGAAACTTTCAAGAGGTTGGTTATGGATCTTGATAATTATGTTTATATGTTGAATAATATTCACTCAGACATTTGACTTGTACTTTATATTTACCCTAGTGTTTGAATGACTATATTTTATTTATTCTGTAAGATGATTTCCATTTGTAAACCATTGTTACTAGATAAATTAGATTCGTTTGTGTTGAAGTTTTCATTTGAAGTGATTGAATGAAGGTATTCGTTGGTCTCGACGAGTACTAATATTTACTTGAGAGTTGAGATTAACACTGCAAAATGCAAAGTATCTTTGAATTATCAAGACTTGCTGTTGATACTAATGTAAATACATATTTATCGAAGCTCAGATTGGTAATGATACTGCGATAGTTCCAATAGTAAGATATTTATTTCCATTTATTCCATTATTCCAGTGAAAGTGGCATTTTGACAATTTTCTAAAAACATGCTAAGTTTTTTTTGTGACAACAATTTCAAAATTGTCCTTTGATTCATGAGAATTTTAGAACTTATAAAATTTTTTTGATTTTGTGTGGGATATTCGTTTCTTGATATGTTTTTTGGAATTTTAACCTTCCACATTTTGAAAATGAAGAAATGGAAAATTAAAGAAATCTATGCAACTGTAGGAGAGGCCGTTTACCCCAAGTTGATGCGTTTACAAGACTTATTTTGAAAAAATTATTTGGTTTTGTCAGTAACTTATATTCAGAGTTTGCCGGATTCATTTGCCCTTCTATAGTTGTATATATTTCTTTAAAATTTCCACTTTTTTAGTTCAAGACGAAGGTTTGGATCTGGAAAAAAGTATGTAAAATAGTCTTCTCAAGTGATCGAACACACGATGTTCATTCAAGCTTCTCACAATTTGGAATATCCCCCATAAATGGAATTATAGATATTTTGTAAAATGCTTTGATTGTTGAATAATTTTTCTCAAATCGACATTCTTTTAGGAAAATTATTATTTAATTCTAGTGTAAAATAATAAATTGTGATTCCAAATGCTCAATCTAAACAACGGTGGTCATTTGAAAATTTCTCTAAAAACTTAACCTCTATCTCTTGAAAATACAAACCTTTCAGAAATCTGCTTGCCTTGTTTGATATTATTTTGAATAAGTAAAATGTACACAAACTCAGAAATTTATTTTTAACTTCAGTAACTATACATTTCCTCTCCCATTTGATTTGTTTGTCACAGTAGAATTTAAAGAAAACTGAGCCTTTTTGTGAAGTAGTAATACTTTTTCATGTAATGATAATTTGCCAATCCGTGGAAACTCTCTTTCACCTGAAAAAGAACTTCTATTTTTATTTATTCATTTTGGTAAACAAAAATTGAAAAGTATACAAAACGTTTTGGAAGCTAGATACAATTTCTGAAGAATCTCTATGAGCATTGTTTATATAGAATATAGTTAGTCAACCTTAAGGGATTATAATTACATCAAAATGGATGCGACATGTAGATGGCGATAGTGAGCTCGCATCCAAGTCATGTCGTAACTTCAGTGATCTGGCCTCCAAGTCATGTCGTAACTTGATTGAAACAATGGGACAGCATTAAAATAAGGATTTTTTGAAGGAACCTGCATTAAAATGACGTCAAATATCCATGTTTTGTAACTAATCACGCTAGATGACACTCGCGATTGCGTTCAACACCAATTACACAGGCATTGACTAACTATCCTACTTCTATATAAACAATGCAATGTATTTCTTGGTAAATTTAATATATAACATAAAAAGAATGTTTACAATTTTACTGAGTAAAATATTTATTTGAAATTGAATATTCCATGACATTATTTTAATTATATCACTGCTCAAACATTGAAGGGAAATCTGGTACATTTACCTAACTAACCAATTGCTATTTATCTAATTGATGAAACGTTAGGAAGAAATTCGAACAAACGAAGTCTCAAAACCTGACAAAGGAGAACTCTAGCTCCCAATCATATATTAAAATGAATGACAAATTTGAGATAGAATACAAATAGCCTTGCTTTCCTGTTCTCAGTAATTTTTCTATATTTGTTAGTGTTAATTTTGAATGCAACTTACATCAGCAACAGGTTCTCACTATTCCAGTTTCCTATCCTGATCAGATCTGCACAAATATTCATCAACTCGACTTCTAAAGATTTTACCCATCTTTTGACTGAAATGAAAAATCTTTTTATTGAAATGGAAGGTCCAGTAACATCCATGAATAAATGAACAATAAAATTTACCAATATTGGTTGTATTTAAACATGGCAATTCATTTGCCAAACAAAGCTGGTGTTACTTTTGTAAGAAATGAACAAGCACATAATGATTTGAAATTACCAGAACTTCACTATATCTTATCAAATACTATGATACATTCTGAAATATCGTTTAAAATGGGCCTAGCATAGTCACTGGTCACGTTTAAAGGTAAGTGCTACGTTTTCTCTAGCTCTTTTCGAAGACTTCTGAGGGTTGCACAGGGGTGCAACAGGTTAAAGGAAATAACAATTTTAACAACAACAATGGTTCTCGATCTTCATGAACTAATGACGAGCTTCATCCTTTTTTGTGAATCTAGCGTCTATCCACCAACTCCAACATTTTGTTCACTTGAGTTTTGCAATGCACAGTAATGTGCATAATTATTGGCTTTTCGTAGTAAAATCGGTATAGGATAACCTCAAAAATCTAAATTTATGTTTTGAATTTAATTATACAATGAATATGGTTTCATAACAGGCCTAAATTTGCTGAAAACCGTGTGAATTCGAACTAAAACAAGAGGTAATTTATGTCCACTACAAGTAAAAAGCAATAATAGGCTTGAACAATCTTAAAACATATGGTTTTTATTTCAATTTCTCATTGTAACAAGAAACTGCTAAAATATTCGAAGCGTTCTAAAATATTATTTCATACTGTTTCTTCCTCATAAATTTTCATGTAATTGCTTTAAAATAGTTTTACCTCTATACTATCTAATTGTGTGATAAAAAGCATGTCATTTATGAATCAATTAGCAAAATGATCTACCTATGTGGAAAACTCCGACGACGTAAAGTTTAACCTTGCTTTTTTAACCTACTTAAAATCATCAGGGATGACAGAAATGTGAAAATCAGCTTGACCTACAAGCTACAGAAAGTGATAATATTGTCAATTCAATTGATATACTTACATGAAATGATCACTGCATATAAATCATGAAATTTTATTTGAAATGCACTTGCACATATTAATTATACACACACAATTTTCTGAATACTCCATAATTTCACTGGAAATAATCGAAAAAATATTCATCTCAACATTCAACATAGTTTTCAATGTCAAATTCCTGGAAATACACATCATTTTCAAGGAATAATCAAAACAAACTGTCAAAAATTCAAAAACATTCTGTATATGTCAATAGTGCATTCATTCAAGGAATTTTGTTGCCAACCTTGTAAAAATTACGTTCGCGTAGCTATGTTCACTTTGCAATTTTTTATGAATGAACTGTGTTTCCCGCGCAAAATCAGATTTTTTTTTTAAGGCTCTGTTTCGAAAAGATATATGAGTGTTATACATATTCGGAATCAGCGCGTTGAGCTCTATCCACTGTAAAATTATGAATTTTTTTTTTTTGATTCCGATTCCTCATTCCCAATACATAATTTAAATCAATTTGCAGGTCAACTTTATAACTTCTACGCCATATCGAATCATAGCGGCAGTTTTCTAACGATAACTGTAAATGTCATAATAATACAAACATCCCTATTCTACTCTATTCTAATTGTTAGAATATTTTCGGTAACTGCCGTGTTCTTTCAAATATGGATGTTGTCTCAGTTCCCGAGGAGCTTGTCATTGGCGCACCCAAGACAATGTGGCAAAGAAATTAATTTCACAAATAATGTGCCCTCAATATTTTCAGTGGATTCTACAAGACCCTCTCCCCCCAAGAAATTATTTCTAGGTGCGCTAGTGGCACATGTTCTTCACTATGGAGTTGATAATTTGAGGTCTGATGAGTTTTTCCAGGATTTCCTTCAACTGAAATAGTGAATGAGCCATCATTACGAGTCCCATTTTTTTCAGATTTTTATCTTGAATTTAAATTTTTATTCTGTATTATCGACTCATTATTTGATAAATAAATTCAAATGACTACCATAGAGATATATCATATAAGGTAGTTTGAATAATTCAGGAAAGGAAAGCTTTAGTTCCCAATGATGCTAACTTCATTGACGCAACGTGTGCAAAGTAAAATTAACGTAGTTTCAGTCTTTTGATTATTGTCTACGTATTCGGAATGAGTGGACAATCCTTATCCTCTGAGTATGGTCCTGATAACCCCGATAGGCATCACTTTAGCAAAAATAGAGAAAAAATAGAAAAAGACTTTCACAAAAGTTGTATTTTTGTGCTCAATGAAACAATAAGAATTTGCACCCTCGTACAAGGTCGGAAACATTGTCAACATGTAAATTATCAACAATTCTGGTTATTTTGTAGAGAAAAATGCAAAAGAGTCACAAAATGACGAAAAGAGAAAATATCATCATTTATCTTTCCCCAATTTTGCGACCATTTTCAAATTTGGAATTAGAGTAAATAAATTATTTATTCTTGCTTTTATTAATAACTCGGACTGAAAAAATCTAAGAGAGTGGCAAACGTAAAGGAAGGTTTCTCTGTATGTCGTAAGTGTCGCCAAAACTTTGCCATCTCTGCCAATAACGGCAACATGTTTTTTTGTTTATTTTACACTGAAAATTTTTGTTTGCAACCTGAATTGATTACGGAAATAATGCTAAAAATTTTTGTATTGGTCATGAACGTAAGGAGTAATTTCCCAAAAATGGAATGAAAAAACTGCATTAATGTTTATTTTTTTTTTGACAAAGTTCCCAAAATCTGTGATGTTGGCCAATTTTATATGTATTTGAGCAAATTACTACCTACGTTTCCGACCAACTCAAAAAAACTTTTGAATTATTTCAGCAACACATATTTTTTCGTTTATTGTACACTAAAAAAATCCGTTTGCAACTTTTGATTATGGAAATAGTACAAAGGTTTCTTAAGTTGGTCGAAAAAGTAGGTAGTAAATTCCTATAAAATATATAAAATTTGCCACCTTCACAGATTTCGGGAACTTTGACAAGTAAAAAAAAAATTTGCATTTTTTTCATTCTTTAAAAATTTGACCAATTTCCCGAAATCTCTGGTGGTGGCTTGAATACGTTTTCTATGAAATAACTTCATTTTTCCATTATTTCCATAATCAATTCAGGTTGCGAAAAAAATTTTTTAGTGTAACATAAACAAAAAAAAAATATGTTGCCGTCATCGGCAAAGTTTCAGCGAGACTTATGACAGAGGAGAAGGTGTTATTCCGTTTGACACTCTTTCAGGTTTATTTCAGCTGAGTTATCAACAAAAGTATGAATAAATGATTTATTTACTCTGATCCCAAATTGGAAATGGTCGCAAAATTGGGGAAAGATAAAGGATGATATTTTCTTTGTTTGCGTCATTTTGCGACTCTTTTTCATTTTTAATCTACAAAATAATAAGAATTGTTTATAATTCACATTTTTAACAATGTTTCCGACCTTATACAGGGGCGCAAAATTGTAATGTTTTATTGCGCACTAAAATAGAACATTTGCGAAAGTTTGCATTGTTTTGCTATGTTTTCCCAATTTTTGATTTTATATATGCTAAAATGATTGACCTACGAGTACTCCGTGTTCCTTGAACTACAACAAATATTTTGCTTCACGACTAAATATTCCCGCGTTTTTATCGAAAGAATCAAGTTACAGTTTCAAGATCATAATAACATCCATCAATAACACTTGACTCGACTGTTTTTTGCCTTGTCGGTGAACTGATAGCGCTGGCTATCATTTTAAACTTCATTTTCATTTGTCCGATAGATACTGGAAAATTTTCGAATATAAAGGTTTTATTTACTTCATAAATAATTTTTTTATATTTCACTCAGTTGACAAACGTTGTATAGTTATAGGTACATTTGGTGTCCAACGGCACTGGCGGTAATTTTTTTTTAAATTTAGCTTTTCTTGGGTGCTTTCGTCGCAGAAGGGCGAAATGTTGTATTGCATGATCTTTTATCGATGATGACTGACTTGTTCTCAAAAAAGCATTTTCAGGTGAAGAACAAGTAATTATAATAAAGATTTCAAGAAGAATTAAATGTAAAATCATCAAGACAACAGTTGAAAAATATCTGAAGTAAAAAGTAAAAAACAAAGCTAATCATTGCTAATATGAGCTGCATATTATTATATGAATAAAATTAGATGTAGAGGTATGTATAGATACAACCGGGTACAATTTTTCTTCGTCTTTTTAGGTGTAGAACATATCAATATAATAATAATATTACTTTAATTGCACTCCAATTTTCAAAACATTCCAAACATAGTAATACATCAATACAAATCTGATGATAGGTGAGCAACGGACATTTGGCTTAGATTTCTGAGTTGCCTCGTATCTGATCTTCCACCGATACCTCATTTAAAAACAAACATAACATAGGCCTGAAAAGAGTGATGAAAACAGTGGGAACGTGGTGGAAAAAAGAGAGAAAGCGAGAGAGAGAGAGAGAAAGGGGAAGGAGGTCAAGAGACTGAGAGTGAAGGAGTAGGAAGAAAATATTTTTTACATTTGTGCACATTTGTGCACATGTGCGATTTCTGCTTTTGTAACACTTCAGTCATGCTGATTAAAAAATACGTGCTTTTAAAATGTTTCTTCAAAGGTATTGGTAGTTAGGTAAAACAGTTGTGGTTGGTTCCATGTGTTTATATATGTGTCCGCGATACCATACGAGATCGAGCGCTTAAACAATTTTTTTGTGAGCAGGAATTGTCAAAACCAATTTTCTTAGCAGTTTCAAGTTGTGCACATCTGTTGTATAAGTTGAATGGTATTGTAGGTGAAGAGCCAGTACAAATCTTTAAGTTTGTGACATATACTGGATCTACTTCTAATACCAAAAATCTTTCTCGTGCATGAACTTTGTAGTTTCTGTATGCGCCATTTGACATTGCTATCTATACAATTTTGGTATACCACATCGCAGTGATTAAGGGAAGCAAAAATTGTGAATCGCATAATATATTTTTTTTAACTGCTGTTTTTAGAAATTTTCTTTGCTAATAAATCAACTTCAGGAATGCATAAACATTTCTGAGTTTATTACTGATGATACAGGGATTGACAGAAACACCGTTGAAGTTCCGAATGGCAATAATAAATACCGGTACCAAAAAGTTCTTCCAGGAGTTGTTATCCTGTCATCATCCAAAAGTGCCTTGTTTTGGCCAGAGCCGACCACGTAAAAAAAATGGAAGGTGAAGAAAGAAAAGGTACCGTCAGTAACGACATCAGATGCCTGGAAAGCATACTATTCAAAGAAAAACGAGGAAAAAAATAAAATAGAAGAGGGAAAGAAGCAACGGAGGCGGAATAGAGAGGAAAATAAAACGATGGCTGATGAAGAAAACGCTCGCAAAAGAAGAAAATCAGAGCAGTGACAATAAGGGAGTAGGAAACGTTGTAAATTAAGATATTCAAGAGTGTGAACTAGCCAATACTCAACAACTAAATGAAAATTTGATACCTGAAACCAAAGTAAATGATTATGTTCTAATAACCTATGAACAAGAACTGTAGCCAGGCATCATTACGGAAATCAAAGATACTGGCGTGAAGGTGAAGACAATGTGTAAGAGTGGACCAAACCACTGGAAATGGCCGAAAGTTGATGACGAAATTTGGTATAGTTTCAAAAAGAAATTATAAAGAAGATTGGTCAGCCTCTGCAAGTAAATAGAAAAAACGTTTTTGAAGTCAGAGAACTAGACATTGCTTGAAACTGTAATTCCCGTTTCTGAAATTTTCCTTTTTAAAATGTAGCGATTCCTTATTCTGAATAAATTACATTTTTTAATTGGTTTGTATTCTTTCTTATGAATATTAGGTCTGGAAACTTTTGTTTACGCTATTTGTTACCGCACACTGATCAATTATCACATGAATAATCAATTATTAGAATGTCTGATTCAGGTACATGTTTTGTATCAAATTTAGCAACACTGTCAAAATTGGCTCAAATATTGTCAAAATTGTTGCCAATCAACTCCAATTGATGTCGAATTTAAGTACGGTGATACCATCAACAAAAATATTTCATTTCTGCAATTCCTAACAATTAGGAAGGCATTTTAAGAAATATCTTCAAGAAAAAAGTATATACTGAGAGCAACATGAATTATTCCAAGTCTAAAAGCTATTTCAATATTTATTCCAGTGGAATATAAGTCTCACCAATCTTGAATTGTCTGAATTAGGGTCATTTACCTTATTATGTTGGGCAACGTAAGATCTGATTTGATATTCCATAACTTTTTCAAGAATTTTTGAGAAGGTTGGAAGAACACTAATTGATTTCAGGTCATTATAACTTTGTGGATTGCTAGTTTTTTTCATAGACTGGGAAAGTAATTTTGATTTATACATTCATTCATAATGTGAGTAATTATAGATACCATCAGATGTTTATAACCAAGTTTACACAGAAGTTTATAATAGTAATATTTATTCCACCGTCATCAAAGTCCTGGGTTTTATATAATTAATAAATTTAGAAATTTCCATTTCGTCAATGAAAAATTGAATGGTTTATTTAATACTTCTGTGCTATTGGAATAATAAAAGTTCGTTGGATATGAACTAGGTAGACCATTATCAGTAGATCTCAGGAAAAAGGATTATTTGCTACGGCATTTTAAAGTTGATCTGGTAGTTATTTGTTTCTATTATGGTGTCATTTAGTTCCTTAAGTTCGTTTCGTTTTTTCTTGATTTCTGTGAATTTAAGTTTAAAATCAGGTATGCATTTTTTCCAACTTTTACAGCTGTGTTAGTCAAATTTCTTTATAATAATTCTAATGTTGAGGAAGTTTTAAAATTTTAAAAGTAGCTAGCGCCTAATTCCTGAGTGCATCAATCTGATGTTGTCAGTAATCCAAGGAGTTTTCAAGGAGTTTATTGGTTTTTGGTAAATATTTTCATCTGTGGCATCATGATTATGAATTTGCAGAATGAATTGATTTACGTACGAGACAGTGTGATCCAAATCGTGCGTAACATAAATTGAGCACCAATGAATATAATGAAGATTGAAAGAAACAATAATTTGAAATCGTGAAGCATAGCTGTATTCATATTGAAATGCTAATATATCAACGAAAATCGAACCACAATCTATGACTGCTACACGAACCATACTCAAAATTCAAAACAATAAAAATAACAGACATATGACTCTGGAAACACATGTCGAGGTATCTCAAACCATCTGAAAAATAATCAAGATTTCATCAATGATTATATAATCAATTCCTCTCTAATAACACTCCACCAAGTGTAACAACTTCAATTTTTCTCCGACCACAAAGTGCTCCTATCTATAATATTCAAGGCTTATGGGGTGGATAAAATCAATATTGACATGCTGACCAATAATTCCTTCTATCATTTGACAATTCGACACCCGTTGAGCAGTGATTATTCAGTCCGAGAGTCATGTGCTATGAAAAGTTGAAGTAAACCAAGAATGAAAGCATAATGTCATATAAGCAAGCCGGTTTGAATTTCAGATTCAAGCGCAGTATTTCTTACAGTCCACCAAAAACCCCCACAATCAGATTCACCATTTTAACAGAATGGTTTGAGTACAGCCTGCGGACTTCGAAGAGAATCTCGATATTCAGTCCGTTTATCCACCTCTTTTCAGACGATGTTCGTTTAGCCAGGAGCTGAGGAGGACTAAATCTCACTTATTTTCTTGTATGTGACAACGGCAGACTAGAATGTTCTAGAGACTACCCTGGTAGGCCATAATGAATCGATTGGTCTCCATTTTTAGCCCATTTCAGCTGAGGAATGAAGAGGTAAAATTTTTCAATGATTCAAAGTTTTCGATGTTGTTGGAGAAGAGCTCATGCATTAGCTTATCCTCGAGGACCTGAGTCTCCACTTCAGCTTCAGTTTGAACAAGGCACTCCAAACCGAAATGTCTACTGCCTCTCTGTTATCTGGGGGAATATAACCTTGTACCGGACGATTTAGGATATACAATTAATCGAGTTTTTTCTCGTGTTGTCGCAGCTCCTTTTGAGTCCATTTCACCGCTCCAAAGGAGTAGAGTGGGATCGGAACGGCAATCATATTAGTTGCAGCAAGAATGTTCCTTCACGACAGTTCTGATGACCAGATCTGTAGAAGTATGATACTTGCCGCGAAGAGAGTTTTCATCTGTGGTTATTTCTGGGAACCGGCGTTCTTCCACCTCTGGGTGAGAATATGTTTGAGATGAATCGAGGTGATTTTTCTCGATGTAGATTGGATACATTTACCATTCACAATCTGAGAAATAAAAGAAAACAAGGAAATCCGTAAGTGTAGAAGGGAAATTCAATGTCTTGAATAGAATTATTAATTTTTCTCTCTATTTATTATCTGATCAAATTTACTAGAAAACACCTGTCTTTTTCGAATAACATTGACGTTTCTGATACTCTATTTCTATTGAAGGTTGGAGATAGTGAGATTGTTTTTGATAGAAAAAGAAATACAGTTTTTAGCGAGTTTTGATAACGGAGGAAAATACAGTTTACGACAGGTCAAAATTTTCTGAAAAACAGAATTATTTTTTAAATAATTTGAACTTATTGTTACAGATAAGCGAATACAGAGTACGATACGTTACTGACAATTTTCAATTATGTATTCAAGACAAAAAAAAAGCGCTAACTTATCGAGACAAATTGACTTATTTGCCCTCCTGCACTTCCATATATATTTCCTTGAGTTAACATTTTTTCGCTTTCAGATTGTGGAAGGTGAAAATTTTTCAAAAACCTATGGTCAAGAAACGAGTGTTCACCACAAAATCAAACTCTCAATCAATACTCAATTCGTATACTGGAGGTACTGCAGTTGTACCCACGGGTTTTCCTAAGTGCAACGCAGAATGGCAATAGGGTGATGCAGAAAAGAAAAGGGTTGAGGGAGTCTACGGCAAAAATATGAAATTTTCCATGAGAAGTGAGACACCATGTAAAATATAATGTATTCCAATGAATGCTATCCACACTGAATGATTTGTGAATTGCCAACTATCAGAAGAACAGAAGAAAAAATAATAAGCATATCCAGGAGGGCGTTTTCCTATTGTACTCAATATATCTTCCAATCCCGCTCCTCTGCGGCCACTATACTTAACCTTCCAGTAGTCGCGTACCTGTCTACGAGACCGGGTTTTGAGCTATTTGAGCAATTCGAGGGAGATGGTGGGGAAACCGACGCATCTTTCGCAGTAGCTGTAGCGACGGAAGGAACGAATTGACAGTATAAGTTTGATCGTTGTGGAGTTTGTGTATCGGACTACAAAAATTAAACCGGTGTCCCAGTCCGGCGTGACCACTAGCGAAACAATTTTTACGGGTGAAGTAAGTAACTGAAATCTTTACTTTTTTGTTATTTTATTTCATTGTTTCACTTTTCTAGCCATGGCCTCTTATGAAAAAGAACAGGAACGTTTGCAACGGTTATTGGAGGAAACATTATCAGAGGATTTGGAAACTAATGATGCAAGTCCCATTCGAATTCGATGAATCTGACATAGATGAATCCGGATCACGAGGAAGTCACTGAACAAGATATTGACAATGCTGATGTAAATAATGATAACTACCAGATGACAGGTCCATCTTTTATAGGTAACAAAAATTAACTATATTTTTTTTATCTTACGTTTGGTACTTTTTGTTACAGCTAAAGACAACACTTATTGAAAAAAACATAAACCTCCAATGAAAGCAATTAGAACACGACAAGAAAATATTATAAAACGTCCACCTGGCCCCCCACAAACAACAAGGCTTTTAAAGCGACCCTTAGAAATATGGAACCACTTTTTCACTGAAGAAATTCTTTCGGAAATTGTTATGTGCACTAACCTATTTATAGAAAAAATAAAAACTAAAATATACGAGGGAAAGAGATGCAAATAAAACTGATGTCACTGAAATTTGTGCTTTGTTGGGATTAACTTATATGGCTGGAATTATGAAAGGAAATAAGTTGAACCTAGAAGATTTATTGAGAAAAGATGGATACGGAATTGAAATATTTTATTTGACGATGTCTTCACAAAGATTTAGATTTTTATTGAGAAATATAAAAATTGACAATGTTGAGACTAGACTAGAGAGAAGAGCGTTGGATAAATTGGCACCAATAATTCGTAAGATATTTGACCTCTTTGTATCCCATTGTGTAAAAGGGTATCACCATTCTGAGTTCGTAACTATAGATGAAATGCTTCCAGCTTTTAGCGGAAGATGTGCCTTTCGCCAGTATATACCAAAAAAACCAACAAAATATGGTATAAAATGATTTGCCCTGTGCGATGCAAAAATGTTTTATCCAAGCAATCTGGAGGTTTACGTTGGTACACAACCTGAGGGAATATATAAAGTATCCAATGCTTCAGAAGATGTAGTTACCAGGATGTGCAGACTGCAGACACATATCAGGCAGTGAACGAAACGTAACTATGGACAACTGGTTTATGTCGATTCCTCTTGTTGACAAGTTACAAAGAAATTTCAAATCAACTTCATATGGTACAATAAAGAAAAATAGAAGAGGCCTACCATTGCACTTTACAAAACCAGTTCCTATAGACCACCACACTCCAGTGTGTTTGGATTCAGACCAAACTGTACTTTAGTCTCCTATTTACCCAAAAAGAATAAAAATATACTACTGGTTTCTAGTTATCATAAAGAAGATGAGATCGATGAAAGTACAAATAATCTAAATAAACCAGTTATGATAACGGACTATAACAAGACCAAAGGAGGCGTAGATACCGTGGACAAACTCTGTGCTTCGTACAATTGTGCTAGAGGGACCAGGCGATGGCCGATGGTCGTTTTTTATTCGATGCTGAATATAGGGGGCATTAATTCCCAAGTAATTATTTGTGCGAATAATCCGACCATCAACATTTTAAGAAGAATTTTTTTACGCGATTTAGCAAATGATCTGATTAAACCTCATTTAGCTGCACGGGCATGTTTGACATGTCTTCCACGGATACTGAAGCTTCGCCTACAAGAAATCACAGGCGTAGAATCAACTGCTGTTGAAGTAAATATTCCACCAGGTCGATGTGAGGAATGTGGATGGCGAAAAAATAGAAAAACAAGATTTTTTTGTTATCTTTGTAGGAAATATATATGTTTGGAACATGTTACACCACTATGTTCAGGGTGCAAACAACCCCCGATGGAGGTTGAATGTCAAATGTGACAGAATATTCGTTTCTTTTTATATTTTCTTAGGTTTTTTTTTATTTTCTTTCATTTATGTATTTCAATAAAATAATATATTTTCAGATCCTTTTTTTCAGTTGTCCTTTAATCACACGAGAAAAAAAATCAACTCAAAACTCATTAAACATCATTTAATTAAGTTATTTATGCCACATTGAACATTCAAATGAAAAAAAAACTGTTGCAAAAAAAATTACGGACCCCGGCCTCAGAGACACTGCGCGACTAAACTTGTTACAAAAAATCGCGCGACTACTGGAAGGTTAAATGTTTCAATAAGACACCCTTTATATTTTTTAATGTTTCCGATGAATGAAAAATGTGTGAATAATGTGATTCATTTTGGAGGTTCTGGTAATTCTTTGGGTGAAATCCACAGCAGTTACATTTACCAATACTGTTAGAAAACTCCAATCACCCTTTACGGGTACCATGAAATGGTGAGAGTAAATATACATTAGTTTTCTTATTATATTTTGATGTAATATACTCACGATCATTTGTCTGATGTAAAAAAACATCGGCAGTATTACTGAAGAAAAGCATAAACGAAACACAAAGTAATTCGAAGCTTGAGAACTTCAAAAAATATTGGATAAAAGATGAAATCTAACAGAAAACATAATAACTATTCATAATACAGTACTGCAGTTTTTCATTAATTGTAGATATTTTTTAGAAAAAACCTAAAATACTAATGATACGAAGTGATTATGGAATCATTCAAGAAGTCGATGGCAAATTCTATCATAAGAAATATTCTTCTTCTTCGAACGTTATACAGGGTGGTCAAAAAAATCATATGATTTTCAAGAAAATTCAAACTTTTTTGTCCTCAATTTTTCAAATAATTGCACCCTATAATATACAAGTTTTTATATGGCATTGGTGCTTATCATCAATAGTGAAAGAGTGATATGAATTTCATGATCAGCATCAAATATAAATAAAAGAATTTCGTCAAACTACTCATTCAACTATACTCAACAAACAGCCCCAGTAACAAAAAACTAAATTGACGAATAACTAGGCCCAATAACATTACTAATATTGAATAATTTCTATAGATAGAAAAATCATTAATCGTTCCACCGTTAGCGTTCCATCGAGACTGACCGGTCGAGCTCAGTCTTCAAAATCCTTTTGTCGTTAGTCTGGAGACATGACGAACCTGTCTTCCTCAGGGCTATTTTCTCCAACGAACGGCAAAGCTTGAAACTAACTGCCTCGGGAGGTGTTCCCTGAAACAACAGACTGCAGAAATTCATAAAAAAACATCAGTTTTCACCTACGTCTCGGCCCCCACAATGTTCCCTTTACATTACAGGATTTTCCTTTTCGTGGGAACCAAGAAATAAAAATGAATTGTTTGAGTTGCCTTCCGTTCAATATAAGACACATTTCAAAATTGTTCATTACGTGATTTCTTGTAACAATCTGCTACATTCACCAGCTGCACCTCATCCTCTTGTGCTTTTTGTGCATCCCAATTAGTTTCATAGCACCCACTCCGTAACATTATTCCCCTGTACCAGTCTGTACAGGTTCTTCACCGGTTACCTGTTCGGGAGTTAGCCTGGGTTTCCCGAATATTGCCTGTCTCTTGCGGTCTAATGCCTCGTATCCTAACAGTACGTGTTTGGCTGTTTCTGCCCCTTTACCACATCGTCTGCAGAAAAGTTCTCCGTTGTACAGCACTATTTTGTGCGGGTGTTTTCTCATTGGGCTGTGACCAGTGAGAAGAATCGTTATTGTTTAATTCAATTTCTGCTCAGCTTGAGTAGTTCTACAGTTTTATGTTTTCACGGTTCTTTAATGTATGTTTTCCCGTGGTGCACTTCTGCCTTTGTTTTCGTTTGATCCAGTCCCGAATGCATCCTCGAATGTCGGATTAAGTAATTCCGAGAACGGGTTCTGGGCCAATATATGGAGTTGATGAACCGTATCTGGCTAGTTTATCAGCTTTTTCATTGCCCTCGTTGCCACAGTGTCCTGCAACCCACAACAAAGTTGTTTTGTTATGTTGTGAGAGGACACTGTGTTCTTCTCGGTATTCCCATACCAGTCTTGATGTTACCTTCGGGTTCATAAGAGCCTTCAGTGACCTCTGCTGTCTGAGCATATTTTGATCTGTGCATTGCGCATTCCTCCCATGTTGATTTCTATTATGCATTGCAAGATAGCGTACATCTCTGCCTGGAATACGGAGGTGTTTGTTCCTAGTGAGACGCTTATTTGGGAGTTTCTCCCCTCACTTTATATTCCAGCACCAGTTCTTTCCCAGGTTTTGGATCCGTCCGTGTACCAGATCCTCTCTCCAGGTTTGACCCTGATGTTGTCATCTGACCATTCCCTTCGATCTTGTATGATAACCTCGAAGTTAATGCTGAAGAAGTATCTAGGAGTCATGTGGTCCGTTGGTTCCATTTCAAGAATGTTGCCCTCCACTATATCCTTCATCTTGTTGTGATCCGATCTATTGCACGATTATTGTTACCTCAGAATTCCCATTTTTGCCTCACCCATAATTGTTATATCAATCGGTGGCAGGTCCAACAGTGCGTCCATGGCTAATGTTGGTGTTGTTTTTATAGCTACTGTTATGCTAAAGCATGCAAGTCTTTGTACCTTGCTCAACTCAGCCAGCTGTTGGTTCCAGGTGATATTCGAGTCTGAAATAACCCCGAAATATTATGCTTTCCCCGACAGCTGTATAAGGGTACCTTGGAGTGTCAGAGGTCCTAAGCTCTATAATCTCCTCTTTCGGGTTAACGCTACAATGGTTGATTTGGAGGGACTAATGGTTTGGCCCTCCTTATCTATCCATATACTGACCAGATTTAGGGCTATTTGCATTATTTCCCTAACTGTGTTGTTGAATTTACCTTGGACCGTAATGACTATATCATCTGCGTACCCAAGTACCCAAGTGTTTGGTGACCGCTCCTCTCGAGTTTTATTAGCTGGTCCTTCACCACCAACAAACAACAAACAAACCCCTCAAAATTTGAAATCAGAAATCCTCCAATTTAGTTGTAGAATATAATAATAATAATAATAATAATAATAATAATAATACTGTCTTTATTTCCACATCCCAAATAATTAATGAATACAATAATTAAAGTGATAAAAAAATTAAATAAAATGAATGAGGAAGTCTCAAGGGGAAGTTCACCAGTTGGTGCTCTGCCACTTGACCCTTGTTGTGCTAAAATCTAATATAATTTCATGCCTACCTAACCTAAGCCTATCTAACATAACCTAACCTAACCTATTCCTATTTTTATTCTGGATCACTTATTATTTTGTTATATAAACATCAACTATGTAAAATAAAGTTTTTTTTTGTAGAAATATCGAAAAAAATAATTGCTGTTAATTGTTCAATAAATATGTTTTGAACATATTGTATTGCCTTAATTCGTGAGGTATGGCGTTGTAGAGTTAGTACACATTAAACTGGAAACATCTTTCAAAAATAGAGGTTTTGTATGGAGGACATGTCAGTAGATTTTTATTATACACCTCTAATTTCAGATACTCCTATTGAACAATTCAACAAACTTGTCCCCGTCACTCTCTTACAACTACTGACTTTAAGCAATCAAACCACCAATGTGATATAAAATCGTACATAATGTAGGGTGTACTATTTGAAAAATAATGGTAAAGACAGTTTAAATTCAGGGAAAATCATATTATTTTTCTGACCACACTGTATACCTCTCGAGAAAGAGGAATATTTCCTATATTTGAATATCCCATCTTCTATCAACATTCTTGAATGATTTCGTAATTTTTTCATGGTTTTGGTGATGAGCTTATCCTCAGAAAGTCATCATTTGAAGAAAAACTGGTATAACTTGGCAACGCCCTATCGGATTTTCAAAAATGAAAAATCAGTATCAATCTTGAATGAGATAAAATTCAGAGTTGTTGATAAATGAGGTGTTTCCTAACTACGGTTCCCAACTCCAAGAGGTGATTCGTTAGGTCATTTTAAGGAGAGAAGTTTTTATTTTCTGGAGTTGCTTCGTTTCTGAGAAATTAAAAAATAAACCGGAATTATAAAATATCATAAATACCCTAGAACCGATTTGGTTGAAATTCAATACATTTATTCGAACTAATGAGGCGCTCATTCAGCCATAACAAGATTGAACTTATTAGGGCCAGTGGCATCTCAGTGGGCGCCACAGCCAACAATATTGTAAAGGAAAACACGCCACTGACTGTGTTTTGCGTAGGTTTCTATTTTTCAAAATTGAGCAACTAAAAATACAACTCTTTGGTCTCTTTTTTCTTCATATTTTTTCTTCATTTCTAGGCTAGTTTTCGAAAAAAAATAAAGCCACTCTATTGAATATCATGAACACCTGCATTGGAGGCCAGCTGACATTGATAGTAGGGTTCTTCCTACACATATTTCATTAAAAATATAAAGTTTGTACGAGATTATTGGTTGCCACTGGCCCTAATGATTTTATTCAAGTTAGGGCTCAATGAGTGCCTCATCAGTTCAAATAAATGTACCACATTTCAACCAAATCGATTCTACGATATTCATGATATTTTATAATTTCAGTTTTTCCATTAAATTACAACGCCTTGTATCTGAGAAATAAATCAATTTCGTAAATATGTTCATAGGAACTTTTCTCTTCAAAATGACATATTGAATGACCCCCTGTGGTTGGTAACCGTAATTAGAAAACACCCTGTATATGGAGTATTTGTTTTCGTGACCCTTTCTTGCGCCCCTCGTATAAATAATAGTCATTCTTGAAGATAGCTCTCATAATGGGCCGTGGTGGTCGGCTGGTAAAAGCGTACGCCTCGCAAGCGTGGGGTCGTGAGTTCGATCCACCGATTCACCGGTCTCGTGCATCACACGTTAAAAGGTAAGGGCTGCGTCTTCCCTAGCTCACACAAGTCTCTCGAAGACTTCCGAGGGTTGCGCGTAGGGGTGCAATCGATTGACGGAAATAACAATAAATTTTTTTTAACAATAATGATGCATGATATAAAATCATAATATTTTGAAAATTGTCATTGGTTCAAAGATATTCAACTACCCCACTGGTCTAGGGTCACACTGTATATTTCCTATCTCATTACACATATTTCATTCGGAATTCATTTTCGTCCATCCGACTTGATTGAATCAAAAAACTATTGTACAAGGTATTTCAAATAGTGAAAGATAATATTTTACATATGCATTAGAAACCCTACTCTAATAATAATTATGGTTTAATATGTTATTTCTCCAAACCGCCTGCTGTTACGGGGTTGATATACTTATTTCTTCGTTTTTTTGGAATGACAATTCATTTCGGTTAAAGAAACATTTTAAATTCCGGCTAGAATATGATTGGTTTATTGTCGCCTGATGTTACAGCGTAAAAACACCCCATATGATATTGTGTTAGTGATGACAATCCATTCGGTTGTAAAAAAAGGGAATCTGGATCTTTCGTTTCACGTATACGAAGAACTATGTTCAATATTTTATTTTAGCGGTCTGCCTCATGTTGCATGGTTGAATTACCATATATAATAGTGTATTTGTGATGATATTCTTTGGTTTCAGGAAAATTTGAAATTCCATCAAGAATATACTTAATCTCGTGTATTCGATAAACTATGATAACTATCTTTTAGTATTATATAACACCGGCACGCATGATGTTACAGGGTTCTTGTGATGACGGAATGTGATGATGAATTGTGGGAATTTTGCACCTGTATTTGATCAAATCTGAATAGTCATCAAGAGTCTATGGCCAAACTGTCAAAAGTGGTTCAATTGTTACATTCTGAATATGACAACTTCTTACCCCAGTTGGTTGCGTTTTTTAATCTTTCTGTCTGGCTAGTAACATTATGTATTATTACATTGGAAAGCTAAATCTTATTATAATATTCTCCATTCATAGGCAAATCGAATTGGGGCTATTGCACCCCCCCCCCAGGACAGTGACCAAATAATATTTGTAAATAAAATAACAACTTGTATTTCCTTAACTTCCTAATTTTCTTCAACCACACCCCCCCCCCTCCCCCTAGGACAAAATCCTTGATTAGACACTGTCTTCACTCACTGTGTCTGCAGCAGCTATCATTGGATAATGGTTCACTACGGCAAATTATAATAATAGCCGTCCTCTACCCGCACAGGTTATTGGTTATATCAACTCAATGAAAGGAGGATACCTGATCACATCCTGTATACACATGAAGAACCGGTATGGCATCGCACATTTTGATATGCATATTCCTTCCAGGAACTCCATACCAAAACCAAAGATCTGGTGTTCTCAGTTGTTGCAAATCGTGAAAGGTTGTGACAACGACAATAATCAAATCTGAATCTACTGCCAACTTCTTTTAATACTGAAATATTCCTTTGAATTAATGTTCATTAGAATACTAAGCGTGACTGGTAAGTTGTAGAAAAAAACGTTACGTATGCAACTCCCACAAAATAGTAATATACTATCGAACATTTACTATTAATATGGTTTTTCATTGTATACATTTTTTCATTATTGAATAAGGTTCAGATATACAGGGTTTCTTAAGTACGTGTGGAAAAATCAGGAGTGTGTTGCTAACATCAAAATAATAAGAATAGTTTCTATGAACATATATGTCCGCAGGTTAATTATTTCTGAGATACAGAGTGTCAAAGTTGAATTGTTATTTTTATTTTTGTGATAAATTCCAAAATAATTTTGATATTTGAGTAAAGTTTGGTATCTGGTAATATTCATTATTTCTTTGAGTAAAGAATTCATTCTCGGTAGAGGTCACTTCGAGCAACTGTTTTCGAGTTATTGACATTTGAAATAACCGATGCAAGTGATTTTAATGACAAGATTTTCAAATTCAAAATAAATTCAATTAGAAATAAGTTTTTTTACAAATAACATGAAATTATATTTTGCCATTGGAAAATCATCCCAGATACTCGAATATCACAAATATTTTGGAATTTATTCACAAAAAACAAATATGACAATTAAACTTTGACAGTCTGTATCTTAGAAACGAATAACTGGCGGACATGTGTTTATTGAAACTTTTTCTCATTTCGACGTCAGCAGCATGATCCTAAAGTTTCTACACGTACTTAAGAAACACCCTGTATAGTAGTTTTTTACGAATGACCTAATTCTCAATAAACTTTACATATTAAAAATAATAAAAATTTACTTTTATAGTTGAACTGATAATTAGGTAAATTTTAGGAAAGAATGTTTATACACTATTGAACATTTACTATTATTATGGTTCTTCACTATTTTGGTTTCCGAATTCTTGATGATATTGAAATATATTATGGTTTTTCATGAGTGATCTGATTCTCAATGAACTGTACATGTATATATAATTCACTATTATCGTCAAAACAAAAACATAAAAAATTATGTTTGTTTAGAAAAACAGTCTCCTGTAATAAAAATCCAGGTCACTCTATAAAACTCAGGCCCGTGTGGCATTGACCCATATTTCTCCTCTCGTTGATGTCCAACCTCCAGATATCTGGCCACCTGGCCTCGATATAAATTAATTTCCGAGAGGTCCTCAAAACCGTCTTAATATATCATTCTTAATATTATTACATCTCTTCGCCTTTGGCTTCTCCTTCCAATTTTGCGTCGGTCCTGAAATCGCGCTAACCTTATCAATTTATATTTATATGAATTTGGTCCCGGAAACTAGCACCGGAGGTATATATATATATATATATATATATAGTAGAAGGGTAGTCTTTGCTGACTAGTTAGGATACAAAGCAGGAAATTTTTTTTTGGGTATAGCAGCAAGCAAAACGTGTACTCTTTTAACACTATATTTCCGATATTTCAACAGTGAATACTGTCATCTTCAGGGAAGCTACAAGTAACAAGCAAAATTGTACGATTAATGGAAAGAAAACTTTGAAGAAGAACCACTTACTGTGTTGATGAGAATGATTGCTATGGATGTAATATTAAAAATTATAAACAACATGTCATGTAAGTCACATGTGACAAAGATGAACAAAACACATTAAAATACGTCAAACAATAAAAATATTAATATTAAGTCATTGTTATAAAATTTGTTTAAACATTTATTTGAATTATCTCCACACGTGGAGAGATTCAAATGTAACATAAGAAATTTGGTTAGGATTATTCGACAACAGACAGTTGACATTATTGACATTAGATGTCAGACACTTTTGAAGTGTGACACGAAACCACGAATTGGCCGCTGCTAGTGGGTGAAATTAACCAATTGTCTCAACTCAAAAGAGATGAAGTGTTCCCTAAGGGAGAATTATTTAAGTTATGTGTAATATTATTGTCGATGAGGAGTAAATATGAATAAATTTCACTTAAGTGATTAACGTCAGTTTTTTTATTTAAGCAAGAATCTGATTGAGAGATGAAAGCCATTTCCATGAAAAGTCTTTTAGTGGTATTGTTTTCTTTAGTCAAAATTTTTGTATTACTATAATTCATGTTATGACCAGTGCTATTAACATGTTCACTTAATGCACATCTTTCAGGATGGCATCTACAGTCACTTTTATGTGCAGTGATTCTATCTTTTAATGTCCTCGAAGTCTGACCTATGTAAGTTTTATCGCAATTCGAGCAGGGAATACAATACACCAACTGTGATTGTGAAGTTAAAGGTGTTTTATCTTTAACTTTGGTAAAAATGGAATTAATTGTTAATATTGTTTTATTTGCAATTTTTATGTTCTCAAAAACTTTGAAGATTCTAGCAAGCCTGGGTGAGACATCTGCGATATAAGGAAGAGAAGTGAAAAAATATTGGATTTGGATCCTATCTGCATCATTTGTAGTAGTGATATTATTTTGCGAAATGTTATTGATATTATTTAATGAATCATGTGTGTCTATGGTAGACGTACTGTATAAAATCTTTTTTAATAGTGAAGGAGGATATGAATTATCAATGAATAAATTATATAAGATTTTTAAATTTTGTTGATGAAAAGAGGAGTCAGAAATACAGAGTATTCGATGTTTCATTTGTTTAACCAAATTAACCTTCATGGATTGTTTATGGTATGAGTGATAGTTCATAAATCTTCCACTACTTATGGGTTTTCTATACCAGTCAATGACTAAGGTATTGTCCACTGTACGACGAAATTTTGTGTCCAAGAAGGGAACACTATGTTCTTCGTCTTCACGTTCTATGGTGAACTGTATATACGGGTCATAACTATTGAATACATCAACTACTTCTGTAGTTCCGTGATGTGGTAAGGCTATAATCAAGTCATCCACATATTTTTTAATGAAAAACAATTTGAAAGGTAAAACTTTTAGGACTGTATCCAGTATGTCATCCATGACATACATAGCAAGGATGGGACTAATTTTTGGAACCCCTATGGGGGCAAAAATTAGTCCCATCCTTGCTATGTATGTCATGGATGACATACTGGATACAGTCCTAAAAGTTTTACCTTTCAAATTGTTTTTCATTAAAAAATATGTGGATGACTTGATTATAGCCTTACCACATCACGGAACTACAGAAGTAGTTGATGTATTCAATAGTTATGACCCGTATATACAGTTCACCATAGAACGTGAAGACGAAGAACATAGTGTTCCCTTCTTGGACACAAAATTTCGTCGTACAGTGGACAATACCTTAGTCATTGACTGGTATAGAAAACCCATAAGTAGTGGAAGATTTATGAACTATCACTCATACCATAAACAATCCATGAAGGTTAATTTGGTTAAACAAATGAAACATCGAATACTCTGTATTTCTGACTCCTTTTTTCATCAACAAAATTTAAAAATCTCATATAATTTATTCATTGATAATTCATATCCTCCTTCACTATTAAAAAAGATTTTATACAGTACGTCTACCATAGACACACATGATTCATTAAATAATATCAATAACATTTCGCAAAATAATATCACTACTACAAATGATGCAGATAGGATCCAAATCCAATATTTTTTCACTTCTCTTCCTTATATCGCAGATGTCTCACCCAGGCTTGCTAGAATCTTCAAAGTTTTTGAGAACATAAAAATTGCAAATAAAACAATATTAACAATTAATTCCATTTTTACCAAAGTTAAAGATAAAACACCTTTAACTTCACAATCACAGTTGGTGTATTGTATTCCCTGCTCGAATTGCGATAAAACTTACATAGGTCAGACTTCGAGGACATTAAAAGATAGAATCACTGCACATAAAAGTGACTGTAGATGCCATCCTGAAAGATGTGCATTAAGTGAACATGTTAATAGCACTGGTCATAACATGAATTATAGTAATACAAAAATTTTGACTAAAGAAAACAATACCACTAAAAGACTTTTCATGGAAATGGCTTTCATCTCTCAATCAGATTCTTGCTTAAATAAAAAAACTGACGTTAATCACTTAAGTGAAATTTATTCATATTTACTCCTCATCGACAATAATATTACACATAACTTAAATAATTCTCCCTTAGGGAACACTTCATCTCTTTTGAGTTGAGACAATTGGTTAATTTCACCCACTAGCAGCGGCCAATTCGTGGTTTCGTGTCACACTTCAAAAGTGTCTGACATCTAATGTCAATAATGTCAACTGTCTGTTGTCGAATAATCCTAACCAAATTTCTTATGTTACATTTGAATCTCTCCACGTGTGGAGATAATTCAAATAAATGTTTAAACAAATTTTATAACAATGACTTAATATTAATATTTTTATTGTTTGACGTATTTTAATGTGTTTTGTTCATCTTTGTCACATGTGACTTACATGACATGTTGTTTATAATTTTTAATATTACATCCATAGCAATCATTCTCATCAACACAGTAAGTGGTTCTTCTTCAAAGTTTTCTTTCCATTAATCGTACAATTTTGCTTGTTACTTGTAGCTTCCCTGAAGATGACAGTATTCACTGTTGAAATATCGGAAATATAGTGTTAAAAGAGTACACGTTTTGCTTGCTGCTATACCCAAAAAAATTTCCTGCTTTGTATATATATATATATATATATATATATATAACAGGAAGTTATTCATGACATCTACAGTCACTAGTTGAAACTTAATTTGACACGAACCAAGGAATCCAAAAGTAGAGGTTTGTCCACAAATTGACAGGTAGCCAACAATTCGTTGTTCTGACCAACCCAAGGTTCAATCGAGTTTCTAATACGTTATGAGGAACGCAAGCAGAATCTAAGTGAAAATAGAGTATATTTCGTTTTAATTCCGAGAGCTCTAACCTTTGACAGCTGTTTCGTGCTAACGCACTCATCAGAAAGGATTTATGGAGCTCTCGAAATCAAAACGAATCCACTCAAGAATTAATACCGTGAGGCAAGACAGAATACAACAGGAAGTTATTCATGACATCTACAGTCACTAGTTGAAACTTAATTTGACACGAACCAAGGAATCCAAAAGTAGAGGTTTGTCCACAAATTGACAGGTAGCCAACAATTCGTTGTTCTGACCAACCCAAGGTTCAATCAAGTTTCTAATACGTTATGAGGAACGCAAGCAGAATCTAAGTGAAAATAGAGTATATTTCGTTTTAATTCCGAGAGCTCTAACCTTTGACAGCTGTTTCGTGCTAACGCACTCATCAGAAAGGATTTATGGAGCTCTCGAAATCAAAACGAATCCACTCAAGAATTAATACCGTGAGGCAAGACAGAATACAACAGGAAGTTATTCATGACATCTACAGTCACTAGTTGAAACTTAATTTGACACGAACCAAGGAATCCAAAAGTAGAGGTTTGTCCACAAATTGACAGGTAGCCAACAATTCGTTGTTCTGACCAACCCAAAGTTCAATCAAGTTTCTAATACGTTATGAGGAACGCAAGCAGAATCTAAGTGAAAATAGAGTATATTTCGTTTTAATTCCGAGAGCTCTAACCTTTGACAGCTGTTTCGTGCTAACGCACTCATCAGAAAGGATTTATGGAGCTCTCGAAATCAAAACAAATCCACTCAAGAATTAATACCGTGAGGCAAGACAGAATACAACAGGACGTTATTCATGACATCTACAGTCACTAGTTGAAACTTAATTTGACACGAACCAAGGAATCCAAAAGTAGAGGTTTGTCCACAAATTGACAGGTAGCCAACAATTCGTTGTTCTGACCAACCCAAGGTTCAATCAAGTTTCTAATACGTTATGAGGAACGCAAGCAGAATCTAAATGAAAATAGAGTATATTTCGTTTTAATTCCGAGAGCTCTAACCTTTGACAGCTGTTTCGTGCTAACGCACTCATCATATATATAAGTGAAAATAGAATATATTTCGTTTTAATTCCGAAAGTTCTAACCTTTGACAGCTGTTTCGTGCTAACGCACTCATCAGAAAGGATTTATGGAGCTCTCGAAATCAAAACGAATCCACTCAAGAATTAATACCGTGAGGCAAGACAGAATATAACAGGGAGTTATTCATGACATCTACAGTCACTAGTTGAAACTTAATTTGACACGAACCAAGGAATCCAAAAGTAGAGGTTTGTCCATAAATTGACAGGCAGCCAACAATTCGTTGTTCTGACCAACCCAAGGTTCAATCAAGTTTCTAATACGTTATGAGGAACGGAAGCAGAATCTAAGTGAAAATAGAGTATATTTCGTTTTAATTCCGAGAGTTCTAACCTTTGACAGCTGTTTCGTGCTAACGCACTCATCAGAAAGGATTTATGGAGCTCTCGAAATCAAAACGAATCCACTCAAGAATTAATACCGTGAGGCAAGACAGAATATAACAGGAAGTTATTCATGACATCTACAGTCACTAGTTGAAACTTAATTTGACACGAACCAAGGAATCTAAAAGTAGAGGTTTGTCCATAAATTGACAGGCAGCCAACAATTCGTTGTTCTGACCAACCCAAGGTTCAATCAAGTTTCTAATACGTTATGAGGAACGCAAGCAGAATCTAAGTGAAAATAGAGTATATTTCATTTTAATTCCGAGAGTTCTAACCTTTGACAGCTGTTTCGTGCTAACGCACTCATCAGAAAGGATTTATGGAGCTCTCGAAATCAAAACGGATCCACTCAAGAATTAATACCGTGAGGCAAGACAGAATATAACAGGAAGTTATTCATGACATCTACAGTCACTAGTTGAAACTTAATTTGACACGAACCAAGGAATCCAAAAGTAGAGGTTTGTCCACAAATTGACAGGCATTCAACAATTCGTTGTTCTGACCAACCCAAGGTTCAATCAAGTTTCTAATACGTTATGAGGAACGCAAGCAGAATCTAAGTGAAAATAGGGTATATTTCGTTTTAATTCCGAGAGTTCTATCCTTTGACAGCTGTTCCGTGCTAACGCACTCATCAGAAAGGATTTATGGAGCTCTCGAAATCAAAACGAATCCACTCAAGAATTCATACCGTGAGGCAAGACAGAATATAACAGGAAGTTATTGATGACATCTACAGTCACTAGTTGAAACTTAATTTGACACAAACCAAGGAATCCAAAAGTAGAGGTTTGTCCACAAATTGACAGGCAGCCAACAATTCGTTGTTCTGACCAACCCAAGGTTCAATCAAGTTTCTAATACGTTATGAGGAACGCAAGCAGAATCTTAGTGAAAATAGAGTATATTTCGTTTTAATTCCGAGAGTTCTAACCTTTGACAGCTGTTTCGTGCTAATGCACTCATCAGAAAGGATTTATGGAGCTCTCGAAATCAAAACGAATCCACTCAAGAATTAATACCGTGAGGCAAGACAGAATATAACAGGAAGTTATTCATGACATCTACAGTCACTAGTTGAAACTTAATTTGACACGAACCAAGGAATCCAAAAGTAGAGGTTTGTCCACAAATTGACAGGCAGCCAACAATTCGTTGTTCTGACCAACCCAAGGTTCAATCAAGTTTCTAATACGTTATGAGGAACGCAAGCAGAATCTAAGTGAAAATACAGTATATTTCGTTTTAGTTCCGAGAGTTCTAACCTTTGACAGATGTTTCGTGCTAACGCACTCATCAGAAAAGATTTATGGAGCTCTCGAAATCAAAACGAATCCACTCAAGAATTATTACCGTGAGGCAAGACAGAATATAACAGGAAGTTATTCATGCTATCTACAGTCACTAGTTGAAACTTAATTTGACACGAATCAAGGAATCCAAAAGTAGAGGTTTGTCCACAAATTGACAGGCAGCCAACAATTCGTTGTTCTGACCAACCCAAGGTTCAATCAAGTTTCTAATACGTTATGAGGAACGCAAGCAGAATCTAAGTGAAAATAGAGTATATTTCGTTTTAATTCCGAGAGTTCTAACCTTTGACAGCTGTTTCGTGCTAACGCACTTATCAGAAAGGATTTATGGAGCTCTCGAAATCAAAACGAATCCACTCAAGAATTAATATCGTGAGGCAAGACAGAATATAACAGGAAGTTATTCATGACATCTACAGTCACTAGTTGAAACTTAATTTGACACGAACCAAGGAATCCAAAAGTAGAGGTTTGTCCACAAATTGACAGGCAGCCAATAATTCGTTGTTCTGACCAACCCAAGGTTCAATCAAGTTTCTAATACGTTATGAGGAACGCAAGCAGAATCTAAGTGAAAATAGAGTATATTTCGTTTTAATTCCGAGAGTTCTAACCTTTGACAACTGTTTCGTGCTAACGCACTCATCAGAAAGGATTTATGGAGCTCTCGAAATCAAAACGAATCCACTCAAGAATTAATACCGTGAGGCAAGACAGAATATAACAGGGAGTTATTCATGACATCTACAGTCACTAGTTGAAACTTAATTTGACACGAACCAAGGAATCCAAAAGTAGAGGTTTGTCCATAAATTGACAGGCAGCCAACAATTCGTTGTTCTGACCAACCCAAGGTTCAATCAAGTTTCTAATACGTTATGAGGAACGGAAGCAGAATCTAAGTGAAAATAGAGTATATTTCGTTTCAATTCCGAGAGTTCTAACCTTTGACAGCTGTTTCGTGCTAACGCACTCATCAGAAAGGATTTATGGAGCTCTCGAAATCAAAACGAATCCACTCAAGAATTAATACCGTGAGGCAAGACAGAATATAACAGGAAGTTATTCATGACATCTACAGTCACTAGTTGAAACTTAATTTGACACGAACCAAGGAATCTAAAAGTAGAGGTTTGTCCATAAATTGACAGGCAGCCAACAATTCGTTGTTCTGACCAACCCAAGGTTCAATCAAGTTTCTAATACGTTATGAGGAACGCAAGCAGAATCTAAGTGAAAATAGAGTATATTTCATTTTAATTCCGAGAGTTCTAACCTTTGACAGCTGTTTCGTGCTAACGCACTCATCAGAAAGGATTTATGGAGCTCTCGAAATCAAAACGAATCCACTCAAGAATTAATACCGTGAGGCAAGACAGAATATAACAGGAAGTTATTCATGACATCTACAGTCACTAGTTGAAACTTAATTTGACACGAACCAAGGAATCCAAAAGTAGAGGTTTGTCCACAAATTGACAGGCAGTCAACAATTCGTTGTTCTGACCAACCCAAGGTTCAATCAAGTTTCTAATACGTTATGAGGAACGCAAGCAGAATCTAAGTGAAAATAGGGTATATTTCGTTTTAATTCCGAGAGTTCTATCCTTTGACAGCTGTTCCGTGCTAACGCACTCATCAGAAAGGATTTATGGAGCTCTCGAAATCAAAACGAATCCACTCAAGAATTCATACCGTGAGGCAAGACAGAATATAACAGGAAGTTATTGATGACATCTACAGTCACTAGTTGAAACTTAATTTGACACAAACCAAGGAATCCAAAAGTAGAGGTTTGTCCACAAATTGACAGGCAGCCAACAATTCGTTGTTCTGACCAACCCAAGGTTCAATCAAGTTTCTAATACGTTATGAGGAACGCAAGCAGAATCTTAGTGAAAATAGAGTATATTTCGTTTTAATTCCGAGAGTTCTAACCTTTGACAGCTGTTTCGTGCTAACGCACTCATCAGAAAGGATTTATGGAGCTCTCGAAATCAAAACGAATCCACTCAAGAATTAATACCGTGAGGCAAGACAGAATATAACAGGAAGTTATTCATGACATCTACAGTCACTAGTTGAAACTTAATTTGACACGAACCAAGGAATCCAAAAGTAGAGGTTTGTCCACAAATTGACAGGCAGCCAACAATTCGTTGTTCTGACCAACCCAAGGTTCAATCAAGTTTCTAATACGTTATGAGGAACGCAAGCAGAATCTAAGTGAAAATACAGTATATTTCGTTTTAGTTCCGAGAGTTCTAACCTTTGACAGATGTTTCGTGCTAACGCACTCATCAGAAAAGATTTATGGAGCTCTCGAAATCAAAACGAATCCACTCAAGAATTATTACCGTAAGGCAAGACAGAATATAACAGGAAGTTATTCATGACATCTACAGTCACTAGTTGAAACTTAATTTGACACGAATCAAGGAATCCAAAAGTAGAGGTTTGTCCACAAATTGACAGGCAGCCAACAATTCGTTGTTCTGACCAACCAAAGGTTCAATCAAGTTTCTAATACGTTATGAGGAACGCAAGCAGAATCAGGGTGAAAATAGAGTATATTTCGTTTTAATTCCGAGAGTTCTAACCTTTGACAGCTGTTTCCTGCTAACGCACCTATCAGAAAGGATTTATGGAGCTCTCGAAATCAAAACGAATCCACTCAAGAATTAATATCGTGAGGCAAGACAGAATATAACAGGAAGTTATTCATGACATCTACAGTCACTAGTTGAAACTTAATTTGACACGAACCAAGGAATCCAAAAGTAGAGGTTTGTCCACAAATTGACAGGCAGCCAATAATTCGTTGTTCTGACCAACCCAAGGTTCAATCAAGTTTCTAATACGTTATGAGGAACGCAAGCAGAATCTAAGTGAAAATAGAGTATATTTCGTTTTAATTCCGAGAGTTCTAACCTTTGACAACTGTTTCGTGCTAACGCACTCATCAGAAAGGATTTATGGAGCTCTCGAAATCAAAACGAATCCACTCAAGAATTAATACCGTGAGGCAAGACAGAATATAACAGGAAGTTATTCATGACATCTACAGTCACTAGTTGAAACTTAATTTGACACGAACCAAGGAATCCAAAAGTAGAGGTTTGTCCACAAATTGACAGGCAGCCAACAATTCGTTGTTCTGACCAACCCAATGTTCAATCAAGTTTCTAATACGTTATGAGGAACGCAAGCAGAATCTAAGTGAAAATAGAGTATATTTCGTTATAATTCCGAGAGTTCTAACCTTTGACAGCTGTTTCGTGCTAACGCACTCATCAGAAAATATTTATGGAGCTCTCGAAATCAAAACGAATCCACTCAAGAATTATTACCGTGAGGCAAGACAGAATATAACAGGAAGTTATTTATGACATCTACAGTCACTAGTTGAAACTTAATTTGACACGAACCAAAGAATCCAAAAGTAGAGGTTTGTCCACAAATTGACAGGCAGCCAACAATTTGTTGTTCTGACCAACCCAAGGTTCAATCAAGTTTCTAATACGTTATGAGGAACGCAAGCAGAATCTAAGTGAAAATAAAGTATATTTCGTTTCAATTCCGAGAGTTCTAACCTTTGACAGCTGTTTCGTGCTAACGCTTTCATCAGAAAGGATTTATGGAGCTCTCGAAATCAAAACGAATCCACTCAAGAATTATTACCGTGAGGCAAGACAGAATATAACAGGAAGTTATTCATGACATCTACAGTCACTAGTTGAAACTTAATTTGACACGAACCAAGGAATCCAAAAGTAGAGGTTTGTCCATAAATTGACAGGCAGCCAACAATTCGTTGTTCTGACCAACCCAAGGTTCAATCAAGTTTCTAATACGTTATGAGGAACGGAAGCAGAATCTAAGTGAAAATAGAGTATATTTCGTTTCAATTCCGAGAGTTCTAACCTTTGACAGCTGTTTCGTGCTAACGCACTCATCAGAAAGGATTTATGGAGCTCTCGAAATCAAAACGAATCCACTCAAGAATTAATACCGTGAGGCAAGACAGAATATAACAGGAAGTTATTCATGACATCTACAGTCACTAGTTGAAACTTAATTTGACACGAACCAAGGAATCTAAAAGTAGAGGTTTGTCCATAAATTGACAGGCAGCCAACAATTCGTTGTTCTGACCAACCCAAGGTTCAATCAAGTTTCTAATACGTTATGAGGAACGCAAGCAGAATCTAAGTGAAAATAGAGTATATTTCATTTTAATTCCGAGAGTTCTAACCTTTGACAGCTGTTTCGTGCTAACGCACTCATCAGAAAGGATTTATGGAGCTCTCGAAATCAAAACGAATCCACTCAAGAATTAATACCGTGAGGCAAGACAGAATATAACAGGAAGTTATTCATGACATCTACAGTCACTAGTTGAAACTTAATTTGACACGAACCAAGGAATCCAAAAGTAGAGGTTTGTCCACAAATTGACAGGCAGTCAACAATTCGTTGTTCTGACCAACCCAAGGTTCAATCAAGTTTCTAATACGTTATGAGGAACGCAAGCAGAATCTAAGTGAAAATAGGGTATATTTCGTTTTAATTCCGAGAGTTCTATCCTTTGACAGCTGTTCCGTGCTAACGCACTCATCAGAAAGGATTTATGGAGCTCTCGAAATCAAAACGAATCCACTCAAGAATTCATACCGTGAGGCAAGACAGAATATAACAGGAAGTTATTGATGACATCTACAGTCACTAGTTGAAACTTAATTTGACACAAACCAAGGAATCCAAAAGTAGAGGTTTGTCCACAAATTGACAGGCAGCCAACAATTCGTTGTTCTGACCAACCCAAGGTTCAATCAAGTTTCTAATACGTTATGAGGAACGCAAGCAGAATCTTAGTGAAAATAGAGTATATTTCGTTTTAATTCCGAGAGTTCTAACCTTTGACAGCTGTTTCGTGCTAACGCACTCATCAGAAAGGATTTATGGAGCTCTCGAAATCAAAACGAATCCACTCAAGAATTAATACCGTGAGGCAAGACAGAATATAACAGGAAGTTATTCATGACATCTACAGTCACTAGTTGAAACTTAATTTGACACGAACCAAGGAATCCAAAAGTAGAGGTTTGTCCACAAATTGACAGGCAGCCAACAATTCGTTGTTCTGACCAACCCAAGGTTCAATCAAGTTTCTAATACGTTATGAGGAACGCAAGCAGAATCTAAGTGAAAATACAGTATATTTCGTTTTAGTTCCGAGAGTTCTTACCTTTGACAGATGTTTCGTGCTAACGCACTCATCAGAAAAGATTTATGGAGCTCTCGAAATCAAAACGAATCCACTCAAGAATTATTACCGTAAGGCAAGACAGAATATAACAGGAAGTTATTCATGACATCTACAGTCACTAGTTGAAACTTAATTTGACACGAATCAAGGAATCCAAAAAGAGAGGTTTGTCCACAAATTGACAGGCAGCCAACAATTCGTTGTTCTGACCAACCAAAGGTTCAATCAAGTTTCTAATACGTTATGAGGAACGCAAGCAGAATCTAAGTGAAAATAGAGTATATTTCGTTTTAATTCCGAGAGTTCTAACCTTTGACAGCTGTTTCCTGCTAACGCACCTATCAGAAAGGATTTATGGAGCTCTCGAAATCAAAACGAATCCACTCAAGAATTAATATCGTGAGGCAAGACAGAATATAACAGGAAGTTATTCATGACATCTACAGTCACTAGTTGAAACTTAATTTGACACGAACCAAGGAATCCAAAAGTAGAGGTTTGTCCACAAATTGACAGGCAGCCAATAATTCGTTGTTCTGACCAACCCAAGGTTCAATCAAGTTTCTAATACGTTATGAGGAACGCAAGCAGAATCTAAGTGAAAATAGAGTATATTTCGTTTTAATTCCGAGAGTTCTAACCTTTGACAACTGTTTCGTGCTAACGCACTCATCAGAAAGGATTTATGGAGCTCTCGAAATCAAAACGAATCCACTCAAGAATTAATACCGTGAGGCAAGACAGAATATAACAGGAAGTTATTCATGACATCTACAGTCACTAGTTGAAACTTAATTTGACACGAACCAAGAAATCCAAAAGTAGAGGTTTGTCCACAAATTGACAGGCAGCCAACAATTCGTTGTTCTGACCAACCCAATGTTCAATCAAGTTTCTAATACGTTATGAGGAACGCAAGCAGAATCTAAGTGAAAATAGAGTATATTTCGTTATAATTCCGAGAGTTCTAACCTTTGACAGCTGTTTCGTGCTAACGCACTCATCAGAAAATATTTATGGAGCTCTCGAAATCAAAACGAATCCACTCAAGAATTATTACCGTGAGGCAAGACAGAATATAACAGGAAGTTATTTATGACATCTACAGTCACTAGTTGAAACTTAATTTGACACGAACCAAAGAATCCAAAAGTAGAGGTTTGTCCACAAATTGACAGGCAGCCAACAATTTGTTGTTCTGACCAACCCAAGGTTCAATCAAGTTTCTAATACGTTATGAGGAACGCAAGCAGAATCTAAGTGAAAATAGAGTATATTTCGTTTCAATTCCGAGAGTTCTAACCTTTGACAGCTGTTTCGTGCTAACGCACTCATCACGTATTAGAAACTTGATTGAACCTTGGGTTGGTCAGAACAACGAATTGTTGGCTGCCTGTCAATTTGTGGACAAACCTCTACCTTTGGATTCCTTGGTTCGTGTCAAATTAAGTTTCAACTAGTGACTGTAGATGTCATGAATAACTTCCTGTTATATTCTGTCTTGCCTCACGGTATCAATTCTTGAGTGGATTTGTTTTGATTTCGAGAGCTCCATTAATCCGTTCTGATGAGTGCGTTAGCACGAAACAGCTGTCTAAGGTTAGAACTCTCGGAATTAAAACGAAATATACTCTATTTTCACATAGATTCTGCTTGCGTTCCTCATAACGTATTAGAAACTTGATTGAACCTTGGGTTGGTCAGAACAACGAATTGTTGGCTGCCTGTCAATTTGTGGACAAACCTCTACTTTTGGATTCCTTGGTTCGTGTCAAAGTAAGTTTCAACTAGTGACTGTAGATGTCATGAATAACTTCCTGTTATATTCTGTCTTGCCTCACGGTATTAATTCTTGAGTGGATTCGTTTTGATTTCGAGACCTCCATAAATCCTTTCTGATGAGTGCGTTAGCACGAAACAGCTGTCAAAGGTTAGAACTCTCGGAATTAAAACGAAATATACTCTATTTTCACTTAGATTCTGCTTGCGTTCCTCACAAAGTATTAGAAACTTGATTGAACCTTGGGTTGGTCAGAACAACGAATTGTTGGCTGCCTGTCAATTTGTGGACAAACCTCTACTTTTGGATTCCTTGGTTCGTGTCAAATTAAGTTTCAACTAGTGACTGTAGATGTCATGAATAACTTCCTGTTATATTCTGTCTTGCCTCACGGTATTAATTCTTGAGTGGATTCGTTTTGATTTCGAGAGCTCCATAAATCCTTTCCGATGAGTGCGCTAGCACGAAACAGCTGTCAAAGGTTAGAACTCTCGGAATTAAAACGAAATATACTCTATTTTCACTTAGATTCTGCTTGCGTTCCTCATAACCTATTAGAAAAATGATTGAACCTTAGGTTGGTCAGAACAACGAATTGTAGGCTGCCTGTCAATTTGTGAACAAACCTCCACTTTTGGATTACTTGGTTCGTGTCAAATTAAGTTTCAACTAGTGACTGTAGATGTCATGCATAACTTCCTGTTATATTCTGTCTTGCCTCACGGTATTAATTCTTGAGTGGATTCGTTTTGATTTCGAGAGCTCCATAAATCCTTTCTGATGAGTGCGTTAGCACGAAACAGCTGTCAAAGGTTAGAACTCTCGGAATTAAAACGAAATATACTCTATTTTCACTTAGATTCTGCTTGCGTTCCTCATAACGTATCAGAAACTTGATTGAACCTTGAGTTGGTCAGAACAACGAATTGTTGGCTGCCTGTCAATTTGTGGACAAACCTCTACTTTTGGATTCCTTGGTTCGTGTCAAATTAAGTTTCAACTAGTGACTGTAGATGTCATGAATAACTTCCTGTTATATTCTGTCTTGCCTCACGGTAATAATTCTTGAGTGGATTCGTTTTGATTTCGAGAGCTCCATAAATCCTTTCTGATGAAAGCGTTAGCACGAAACAGCTGTCAAAGGTTAGAACTCTCGGAATTAAAACGGAATATACTCTATTTTCACTTAGATTCTGCTTGCGTTCCTCATAACGTATTAGAAACTTGATTGAACCTTGGGTTGGTCAGAACAACGAATTGTTGGCTGCCTGTCAATTTGTAGACAAACCACTACTTTTGAATTCCTTGGTTCGTGTCAAATTAAGTTTCAACTAGTGACTGTAGATGTCATGAATAACTTCCTGTTATATTCTGTCTTGCCTCACGGTATTAATTCTTGAGTGGATTCGTTTTGATTTCGAGAGCTCCATAAATCCTTTCTGATGAGTGCGTTAGCACGAAACAGCTGTCAAAGGTTAGTACTCTCGGAAATAAAACGAAATATACTCTATTTTCACTAAGATGCTGCATGCGTTCCTCATAACGTATTAGAAACTTGATTGAAGCTTGGGTTGGTCAGAACAACGAATTGTTTGCTGCCTGTCAATTTGTGGACAAACCTCTACTTTTGGATTCCTTGGTTCGTGTCAAATTAAGTTTCAACTAGTGACTGTAGATGTCATGAATAACTTCCTGTTATATTCTGTCTTGCCTCACGGTATTAATTCTTGAGTGGATTCGTTTTGATTTCGAGAGCTCCATAAATCCTTTCTGATGAGTGCGTTAGCACGAAACAGCTGTCAAAGGTTAGAACTCTCGGAATTAAAACGAAATATACTCTATTTTCACTTAGACTCTGCTTGCGATCCTCATAACGTATTAGAAAATTGATTGAACCTTGGGTTGGTCAGAACAACGAATTGTTGGCTGCCTGTCAATTTGTGAACAAACCTCTACTTTTGGATTCCTTGGTTCGTGTCAAATTAAGTTTCAACTAGTGACTGTAGATGTCATGAATAACTTCCTGTTATATTCTGTCTTGCCTCACGGTAATAATTCTTGAGTGGATTCGTTTTGATTTCGAGAGCTCCATAAATCCTTTCTGATGAAAGCGTTAGCACGAAACAGCTGTCAAAGGTTAGAACTCTCGGAATTAAAACGAAATATACTCTATTTTCACTTAGATTCTGCTTGCGTTCCTCATAACGTATTAGAAACTTGATTGAACCTTGGGTTGGTCAGAACAACGAAATGTTGGCTGCCTGTCAATTTGTAGACAAACCTCTACTTTTGGATTCCTTGGTTCGTGTCAGATTAAGTTTCAACTAGTGACTGTAGATGTCATGAATAACTTCCTGTTATATTCTGTCTTGCCTCACGGTAATAATTCTTGAGTGGATTCGTTTTGATTTCGAGAGCTCCATAAATCCTTTCTGATGAAAGCGTTAGCACGAAACAGCTGTCAAAGGTTAGAACTCTCGGAATTAAAACGAAATATACTCTATTTTCACTTAGATTCTGCTTGCGTTCCTCATAACGTATTAGAAACTTGATTGAACCTTGGGTTGGTCAGAACAACAAAATGTTGGCTGCCTGTCAATTTGTAGACAAACCTCTACTTTTGGATTCCTTGGTTCGTGTCAGATTAAGTTTCAACTAGTGACTGTAGATGTCATGAATAACTTCCTGTTATATTCTGTCTTGCCTCACGGTATTAATTCTTGAGTGGATTCGTTTTGATTTCGAGAGCTCCATAAATCCTTTCTGATGAGTGCGTTAGCACGAAACAGCTGTCAAAGGTTAGAACTCTCGGAATTAAAACGAAATATACTCTATTTTCACTAAGATGCTGCATGCGTTCCTCATAACGTATTAGAAACTTGATTGAACCTTGGGTTGGTCAGAACAACAAATTGTTGGCTGCCTGTAAATTTGTGGACAAACCTCTACTTTTGGATTCCTTGGTTCGTGTCAAATTAAGTTTCAACTAGTGACTGTAGATGTCATGAATAACTTCCTGTTATATTCTGTCTTGCCTCACGGTATTAATTCTTGAGTGGATTCGTTTTGATTTCGAGAGCTCCATAAATCCTTTCTGATGAGTGCGTTAGCACGAAACAGCTGTCAAAGGGTAGAACTCTCGGAATTAAAACGAAATATACTCTATTTTCACTTAGACTCTGCTTGCGATCCTCATAACGTATTAGAAACTTGATTGAACCTTGGGTTGGTCAGAACAACGAATTGTTGGCTGCCTGTCAATTTGTGGACAAACCTCTACTTTTGGATTCCTTGGTTCGTGTCAAATTAAGTTTCAACTAGTGACTGTAGATGTCATGAATAACTTCCTGTTATATTCTGTCTTGCCTCACGGTAATAATTCTTGAGTGGATTCGTTTTGATTTCGAGAGCTCCATAAATCCTTTCTGATGAAAGCGTTAGCACGAAACAGCTGTCAAAGGTTAGAACTCTCGGAATTAAAACGAAATATACTCTATTTTCACTTAGATTCTGCTTGCGTTCCTCATAACGTATTAGAAACTTGATTGAACCTTGGGTTGGTCAGAACAACGAATTGTTGGCTGCCTGTCAATTTGTAGACAATCCTCTACTTTTGGATTCCTTAGTTCGTGTCAAATTAAGTTTCAACTAGTGACTGTAGATGTCATGAATAACTTCCTGTTATATTCTGTCTTGCCTCACGGTATTAATTCTCGAGTGGATTCGTTTTGATTTCGAGAGCTCCATAAATCCTTTCTGATGAGTGCGTTAGCACGAAACAGCTGTCAAAGGTTAGAACTCTCGGAATTAAAACGAAATATACTCTATTTTCACTTAGACTCTGCTTGCGATCCTCATAACGTATTAGAAACTTGATTGAACCTTGGGTTGGTCAGAACAACGAATTGTTGGCTGCCTGTCAATTTGTGGACAAACCTCTACTTTTGGATTCCTTGGTTCGTGTCAAATTAAGTTTCAACTAGTGACTGTAGATGTCATGAATAACTTCCTGTTATATTCTGTCTTGCCTCACGGTAATAATTCTTGAGTGGATTCGTTTTGATTTCGAGAGCTCCATAAATCCTTTCTGATGAAAGCGTTAGCACGAAACAGCTGTCAAAGGTTAGAACTCTCGGAATTAAAACGAAATATACTCTATTTTCACTTAGATTCTGCTTGCGTTCCTCATAACGTATTAGAAACTTGATTGAACCTTGGGTTGGTCAGAACAACGAAATGTTGGCTGCCTGTCAATTTGTAGACAAACCTCTACTTTTGGATTCCTTGGTTCGTGTCAGATTAAGTTTCAACTAGTGACTGTAGATGTCATGAATAACTTCCTGTTATATTCTGTCTTGCCTCACGGTATTAATTCTTGAGTGGATTCGTTTTGATTTCGAGAGCTCCATAAATCCTTTCTGATGAGTGCGTTAGCACGAAACAGCTGTCAAAGGTTAGAACTCTCGGAATTAAAACGAAATATACTCTATTTTCACTAAGATGCTGCATGCGTTCCTCATAACGTATTAGAAACTTGATTGAACCTTGGGTTGGTCAGAACAACGAATTGTTGGCTGCCTGTCAATTTGTGGACAAACCTCTACTTTTGGATTCCTTGGTTCGTGTCAAATTAAGTTTCAACTAGTGACTGTAGATGTCATGAATAACTTCCTGTTATATTCTGTCTTGCCTCACGGTATTAATTCTTTAGTGGATTCGTTTTGATTTCGAGAGCTCCATAAATCCTTTCTGATGAGTGCGTTAGCACGAAACAGCTGTCAAAGGTTAGAACTCTCGGAATTAAAACGAAATATACTCTATTTTCACTTAGACTCTGCTTGCGATCCTCATAACGTATTAGAAACTTGATTGAACCTTGGGTTGGTCAGAACAACGAATTGTTGGCTGCCTGTCAATTTGTGGACAAACCTCTACTTTTGGATTCCTTGGTTCGTGTCAAATTAAGTTTCAACTAGTGACTGTAGATGTCATGAATAACTTCCTGTTATATTCTGTCTTGCCTCACGGTAATAATTCTTGAGTGGATTCGTTTTGATTTCGAGAGCTCCATAAATCCTTTCTGATGAAAGCGTTAGCACGAAACAGCTGTCAAAGGTTAGAACTCTCGGAATTAAAACGAAATATACTCTATTTTCACTTAGATTCTGCTTGCGTTCCTCATAACGTATTAGAAACTTGATTGAACCTTGGGTTGGTCAGAACAACGAATTGTTGGCTGCCTGTCAATTTGTAGACAAACCTCTACTTTTGGATTCCTTGGTTCGTGTCAAATTAAGTTTCAACTAGTGACTGTAGATGTCATGAATAACTTCCTGTTATATTCTGTCTTGCCTCACGGTATTAATTCTTGAGTGGATTCGTTTTGATTTCGAGAGCTCCATAAATCCTTTCTGATGAGTGCGTTAGCACGAAACAGCTGTCAAAGGTTAGAACTCTCGGAATTAAAACGAAATATACTCTATTTTCACTAAGATGCTGCATGCGTTCCTCATAACGTATTAGAAACTTGATTGAACCTTGGGTTGGTCAGAACAACGAATTGTTGGCTGCCTGTCAATTTGTGGACAAACCTCTACTTTTGGATTCCTTGGTTCGTGTCAAATTAAGTTTCAACTAGTGACTGTAGATGTCATGAATAACTTCCTGTTATATTCTGTCTTGCCTCACAGTATTATTTCTTGAGTGGATTCGTTTTGATTTCGAGAGCTCCATAAATCCTTTCTGATGAGTGCGTTAGCACGAAACAGCTGTCAAAGGTTAGAACTCTCGGAATTAAAACGAAATATACTCTATTTTCACTTAGATTCTGCTTGCGTTCCTCATAACGTATTAGAAACTTGATTGAACCTTGGGTTGGTCAGAACAACGAATTGTTGGCTGCCTGTCAATTTGTGGACAAACCTCTACTTTTGGATTCCTTGGTTCGTGTCAAATTAAGTTCCAACTAGTGACTGTAGATGTCATGAATAACTTCCTGTTATATTCTATCTTGCCTCACGGTAATAATTCTTGAGTGGATTCGTTTTGATTTCGAGATTTTCATAAATCCTTTCTGATGAGTGCGTTAGCACGAAACAGCAGTCAAAGGTTAGAACTCTCGGAATTAAAACGAAATATACTCTATTTTCACTTAGATCCTGCTTGCGTTCCTCATAACGTATTAGGAACTTGATTGAACCTTGGGTTGGTCAGAACAACGAATTGTTGGCTGCCTGTCAATTTGTAGACAAACCTCTACTTTTGGATTCATTGGTTCGTGTCAAATTAAGTTTCAACTAGTAACTGTAGATGTCATGAATAACTTCCTGTTATATTCTGTCTTGCCTCACGGTAATAATTCTTGAGTGGATTCGTTTTGATTTCGAGAGCTCCATAAATCCTTTCTGATGAAAGCGTTAGCACGAAACAGCTGTCAAAGGTTAGAACTCTCGGAATTAAAACGAAATATACTCTATTTTCACTTAGATTCTGCTTGCGTTCCTCATAACGTATTAGAAACTTGATTGAACCTTGGGTTGGTCAGAACAACGAAATGTTGGCTGCCTGTCAATTTGTAGACAAACCTCTACTTTTGGATTCCTTGGTTCGTGTCAGATTAAGTTTCAACTAGTGACTGTAGATGTCATGAATAACTTCCTGTTATATTCTGTCTTGCCTCACGGTATTAATTCTTGAGTGGATTCGTTTTGATTTCGAGAGCTCCATAAATCCTTTCTGATGAGTGCGTTAGCACGAAACAGCTGTCAAAGGTTAGAACTCTCGGAATTAAAACGAAATATACTCTATTTTCACTAAGATGCTGCATGCGTTCCTCATAACGTATTAGAAACTTGATTGAACCTTGGGTTGGTCAGAACAACGAATTGTTGGCTGCCTGTCAATTTGTGGACAAACCTCTACTTTTGGATTCCTTGGTTCGTGTCAAATTAAGTTTCAACTAGTGACTGTAGATGTCATGAATAACTTCCTGTTATATTCTGTCTTGCCTCACGGTATTAATTCTTTAGTGGATTCTTTTTGATTTCGAGAGCTCCATAAATCCTTTCTGATGAGTGCGTTAGCACGAAACAGCTGTCAAAGGTTAGAACTCTCGGAATTAAAACGAAATATACTCTATTTTCACTTAGACTCTGCTTGCGATCCTCATAACGTATTAGAAACTTGATTGAACCTTGGGTTGGTCAGAACAACGAATTGTTGGCTGCCTGTCAATTTGTGGACAAACCTCTACTATTGGATTCCTTGGTTCGTGTCAAATTAAGTTTCAACTAGTGACTGTAGATGTCATGAATAACTTCCTGTTATATTCTGTCTTGCCTCACGGTAATAATTCTTGAGTGGATTCGTTTTGATTTCGAGAGCTCCATAAATCCTTTCTGATGAAAGCGTTAGCACGAAACAGCTGTCAAAGGTTAGAACTCTCGGAATTAAAACGAAATATACTCTATTTTCACTTAGATTCTGCTTGCGTTCCTCATAACGTATTAGAAACTTGATTGAACCTTGGGTTGGTCAGAACAACGAATTGTTGGCTGCCTGTCAATTTGTAGACAAACCTCTACTTTTGGATTCCTTGGTTCGTGTCAAATTAAGTTTCAACTAGTGACTGTAGATGTCATGAATAACTTCCTGTTATATTCTGTCTTGCCTCACGGTATTAATTCTTGAGTGGATTCGTTTTGATTTCGAGAGCTCCATAAATCCTTTCTGATGAGTGCGTTAGCACGAAACAGCTGTCAAAGGTTAGAACTCTCGGAATTAAAACGAAATATACTCTATTTTCACTAAGATGCTGCATGCGTTCCTCATAACGTATTAGAAACTTGATTGAACCTTGGGTTGGTCAGAACAACGAATTGTTGGCTGCCTGTCAATTTGTGGACAAACCTCTACTTTTGGATTCCTTGGTTCGTGTCAAATTAAGTTTCAACTAGTGACTGTAGATGTCATGAATAACTTCCTGTTATATTCTGTCTTGCCTCACAGTATTATTTCTTGAGTGGATTCGTTTTGATTTCGAGAGCTCCATAAATCCTTTCTGATGAGTGCGTTAGCACGAAACAGCTGTCAAAGGTTAGAACTCTCGGAATTAAAACGAAATATACTCTATTTTCACTTAGATTCTGCTTGCGTTCCTCATAACGTATTAGAAACTTGATTGAACCTTGGGTTGGTCAGAACAACGAATTGTTGGCTGCCTGTCAATTTGTGGACAAACCTCTACTTTTGGATTCCTTGGTTCGTGTCAAATTAAGTTCCAACTAGTGACTGTAGATGTCATGAATAACTTCCTGTTATATTCTATCTTGCCTCACGGTAATAATTCTTGAGTGGATTCGTTTTGATTTCGAGATTTTCATAAATCCTTTCTGATGAGTGCGTTAGCACGAAACAGCAGTCAAAGGTTAGAACTCTCGGAATTAAAACGAAATATACTCTATTTTCACTTAGATCCTGCTTGCGTTCCTCATAACGTATTAGGAACTTGATTGAACCTTGGGTTGGTCAGAACAACGAATTGTTGGCTGCCTGTCAATTTGTAGACAAACCTCTACTTTTGGATTCATTGGTTCGTGTCAAATTAAGTTTCAACTAGTAACTGTAGATGTCATGAATAACTTCCTGTTATATTCTGTCTTGCCTCACGGTATTAATTCTTGAGTGGATTCGTTTTGATTTCGAGAGCTCCATAAATCCTTTCTGATGAGTGCGCTAGCACGAAACAGCTGTTAAAGGTTAGAACTCTCGGAATTGAAACGAAATATACTCCATTTCCACTTAGATTCTGCTTGCGTTCCTCATAACGTATTAGAAACTTGATTGAACCATGGGTTGGTCAGAACAACGAATTGTTGGCTGCCTGTCAATTTGTGGACAAACCTCTACTTTTGGATTCCTTGGTTCGTGTCAAATTAAGTTTCAACTAGTGACTGTAGATGTCATGAATAACTTCCTGTTATATTCTGTCTTGCCTCACGGTAATAATTCTTGAGTGGATTCGTTTTGATTTCGAGAGCTTCATAAATCCTTTCTGATGAGTGCGTTAGCACGAAACAGCTGTCAAAGGTTAGAACTCTCGGAATTAAAACGAAATATACTCTATTTTCACTTAGATTCTGCTTGCGTTCCTCATAACGTATTAGGAACTTGATTGAACCTTGGGTTGGTCAGAACAACGAATTGTTGGCTGCCTGTCAATTTGTAGACAAACCTCTACTTTTGGATTCCTTGGTTCGTGTCAAATTAAGTTTCAACTAGTGACTGTAGATGTCATGAATAACTTCCTGTTATATTCTGTCTTGCCTCACGGTATTAATTCTTGAGTGGATTCGTTTTGATTTCGAGAGCTCCATAAATCCTTTCTGATGAGTGCGTTAGCACGAAACAGCTGTTAAAGGTTAGAACTCTCGGAATTAAAACGAAATATACTCCATTTTCACTTAGATTCTGCTTGCGTTCCTCATAACGTATTAGAAACTTGATTGAACCATGGGTTGGTCAGAACAACGAATTGTTGACTGCCTGTCAATTTGTGGACAAACCTCTACTTTTGGATTCCTTGGTTCGTGTCAAATTAAGTTTCAACTAGTGACTGTAGATGTCATGAATAACTTCCTGTTATATTCTGTCTTGCCTCACGGTAATAATTCTTGAATGGATTCGTTTTGATTTCGAGAGCTCCATTAATCCTTTCTGATGAGTGCGTTAGCACGAAACAGCTGTCAAAGGTTAGAACTCTCGGAATTAAAACGAAATATACTCTATTTTACTTAGATTCTGCTTGCGTTCCTCATAACGTATTAGAAACTTGATTGAACCTTGGGTTGGTCAGAACTACGAATTGTTGGCTGCCTGTCAATTTGTAGACAAACCTCTACTTTTGGATTCCTTGGTTCGTGTCAAATTAAGTTTCAACTAGTGACTGTAGATGTCATGAATAACTTCCTGTTATATTCTGTCTTGCCTCACGGTATTAATTCTTGAGTGGATTCGTTTTGATTTCGAGAGCTCCATAAATCCTTTCTGATGAGTGCGTTAGCACGAAACAGCTATCAAAGGTTGGAACTCTCGGAATTAAAACGAAATATACTCTATTTTCACTAAGATGCTGCATGCGTTCCTCATAACGTATTAGAAACTTGATTGAACCTTGTGTTGGTCAGAACAACGAATTGTTGTCTGCCTGTCAATTTGTGGACAAACCTCTACTTTTGGATTCCTTGGTTCGTGTTAAATTAAGTTTCAACTAGTGACTGTAGATGTCATGAATAACTTCCTGTTATATTCTGTCTTGCATCACGGTATTAATTCTTGAGTGGATTCGTTTTGATTTCGAGAGCTCCATAAATCCTTTCTGATGAGTGCGTTAGCACGAAACAGCTGTCAAAAGTTAGAACTCTCGGAATTAAAACGAAATATACTCTATTTTCACTTAGATTCTGCTTGCGTTCCTCATAACGTATTAGAATTTTGATTGAACCTTGGGTTGGTCAGAACAATGAATTGTTGGCTGCCTGTCAATTTGTGGACAAACCTCTACTTTTGGATTCCTTGGTTCGTGTAAAATTAAGTTTCAACTAGTGACTGTAGATGTCATGAATAACTTCCTGTTATATTCTGTCTTGCCTCACGGTAATAATTCTTGAGTGGACTCGTTTTGATTTCGAGAGCTCCATAAATCCTTTCTGATGTGTGCGTTGGCACGAAACAGCTGTCAAAGGTTAGAACTCTCGGAATTAAAACGAAATATACTCTATTTTCACTTAGATTCTGCTTGCGTTCCTCATAACGTATTAGAAACTTGATTGAACCTTGGGTTGGTCAGAACAACGAATTGTTGGCTGCCTGTCAATTTGTAGACAAACCTCTACTTTTGGATTCCTTGGTTCGTGTCATATTAAGTTTCAACTAGTGACTGTAGATGTCATGAATAACTTCCTGTTATATTCTGTCTTGCCTCACGGTATTAATTCTTGAGTGGATTCGTTTTGATTTCGAGAGCTCCATAAATCCTTTTTGATGAGTGCGTTAGCACGAAACAGCTGTCAAAGGTTAGAACTCTCGGAATTAAAACGAAATATACTCTATTTTCACTTAGATTCTGCTTGCGTTCCTCATAACGTATTAGAAACTTGATTGAACCTTGGGTCGGTCAGAACAACAAATTGTTGGCTGCCTGTCAATTTGTGGACAAACCTCTACTTTTGGATTCCTTGGTTCGTGTCAAATTAAGTTTCAACTAGTGACTGTAGATGTCATGAATAACTTCCTGTTATATTCTGGCTTTCCTCACGGTATTAATTCTTGAGTGGATTCGTTTTGATTTCGAGAGCTCCTTAAATCCTTTCTGATGAGTGCGTTAGCACGAAATAGCTGTCAAAGGTTAGAACTCTCGGAATTAAAACGAAATATACTCCATTTTCACTTAGATTCTGCTTGCGTTCCTCATTACGTATTAGAAACTTGATTGAACCTTGGGTTGGTCAGAACAACGAATTGTTGGCTGCCAGTCAATTTGTGGACAAACCTCTACTTTTGGATTCCTTGGTTCGTGTCAAATTAAGTTTCAACTAGTGACTGTAGATGTCATGAATAACTTCCTGTTATATTCTGTCTTGCCTCACGGTATTAATTCTTGAGTGGATTCGTTTTGATTTCGAGAGCTCCATAAATCCTTTCTGATGAGTGCGCTAGCACGAAACAGCTGTTAAAGGTTAGAACTCTCGGAATTAAAACGAAATATACTCTATTTTCACTTAGATTCTGCTTGCGTTCCTCATAACGTATTAGAAACATGATTGAACCTTGGGTTGGTCAGAACAACGAATTGTAGGCTGCCTGTCAATTTGTGGACAAACCTCCACTTTTGGATTCCTTGGTTCGTGTCAAATTAAGTTACAACTAGTGACTGTAGATGTCATGCATAACTTCCTGTTATATTCTGTCTTGCCTCACGGTATTAATTCTTGAGTGGATTCGTTTTGATTTCGAGAGCTCCATTAATCCTTTCTGATGAGTGCGTTAGCACAAAACAGCTGTCAAAGGTTAGAACTCTCGGAATTAAAACGAAATATACTCTATTTTCACTTAGATTCTGCTTGCGTTCCTCATAACGTATTAGAAACTTGATTGAACCCTGGGTTGGTCAGAACAACGAATTGTTGGCTGCCTGTCAATTTGTAGACAAACCTCTACTTTTGGATTCCTTGGTTCGTGTCAAATTAAGTTTCAACTAGTGACTGTAGATGTCATGAATAACTTCCTGTTATATTCTGTCTTGCCTCACGGTATTAATTCTTGAGTGGATTCGTTTTGATTTCGAGAGCTCCATAAATCCTTTCTGATGAGTGCGTTAGCACGAAACAGCTGTCAAAGGTTAGAACTCTCGGAATTAAAACGAAATATACTCTATTTTCACTAAGATGCTGCATGCGTTCCTCATAACGTATTAGAAACTTGATTGAACCTTGTTTTGGTCAGAACAACGAATTGTTGTCTGCCTGTCAATTTGTGGACAAACCTCTACTTTTGGATTCCTTGGTTCGTGTCAAATTAAGTTTCAACTAGTGACTGTAGATGTCATGAATAACTTCCTGTTTTATTCTGTCTTGCCTCACGGTATTAATTCTTGAGTGGATTCGTTTTGATTTCGAGAGCTCCATAAATCCTTTCTGATGAGTGCGTTAGCACGAAACAGCTGTCAAAAGTTAGAGCTCTCGGAATTAAAACGAAATATACTCTATTTTCACTTAGATTCTGCTTGCGTTCCTCATAACGTATTAGAAACTTGATTGAACCTTGGGTTGGTCAGAACAACGAATTGTTGGCTGCCTGTCAATTTGTGGACAAACCTCTACATTTTGATTCCTTGGTTCGTGTAAAATTAAGTTTCAACTAGTGACTGTAGATGTCATGAATAACTTCCTGTTATATTCTGTCTTGCCTCACGGTAATAATTCTTGAGTGGACTCGTTTTGATTTCGAGAGCTCCATAAATCCTTTCTGATGAGTGCGTTAGCACGAAACAGCTGTCAAAGGTTAGAACTCTCGGAATTAAAACGAAATATACTCTATTTTCAGTTAGATTCTGCTTGCGTTCCTCATAACGTATTAGAAACTTGATTGAACCTTGGGTTGGTCAGAACAACGAATTGTTGGCTGCCTGTCAATTTGTAGACAAACCTCTACTTTTGGATTCCTTGGTTCGTGTCGTATTAAGTTTCAACTAGTGACTGTAGATGTCATGAATAACTTCCTGTTATATTCTGTCTTGCCTCACGGTATTAATTCTTGAGTGGATTCGTTTTGATTTCGAGAGCTCCATAAATCCTTTCTGATGAGTGCGTTAGCATGAAACAGCTGTCAAAGGTTAGAACTCTCGGAATTAAAACGAAATATACTCTATTTTCACTTAGATTCTGCTTGCGTTCCTCATAACGTATTAGAAACTTGATTGAACTTTGGGTTGGTCAGAACAACGAATTGTTGGCTGCCTGTCAATTTGTGGACAAACCTCTACTTTTGGATTCCTTGGTTCGTGTCAAATTAAGTTTCAACTAGTGACTGTAGATGTCATGAATAACTTCCTGTTATATTCTGTCTTGCATCACGGTATTAATTCTTGAGTGGATTCGTTTTGATTTCGAGAGCTCCATAAATCCTTTTTGATGAGTGCGTTAGCACGAAACAGCTGTCAAAGGTTAGAACTCTCGGAATTAAAACGAAATATACTCCATTTTCACTTAGATTCTGCTTGCGTTCCTCATTACGTATTAGAAACTTGATTGAACCTTGGGTTGGTCAGAACAACGAATTGTTGGCTGCCGGTGAATTTGTGGACAAACCTCTACTTTTGGATTCCTTGGTTCGTGTCAAATTAAGTTTCAACTAGTGATTGTAGATGTCATGAATAACTTCCTGTTATATTCTGTCTTGCCTCACGGTATTAATTCTTGAGTGGATTCGTTTTGATTTCGAGAGCTCCATAAATCCTTTCTGATGAGTGCGCTAGCACGAAACAGCTGTCAAAGGTTAGAACTCTCGGAATTAAAACGAAATATACTCTATTTTCACTTAGATTCTGCTTGCGTTCCTCATAACGTATTAGAAACATGATTGAACCTTGGGTTGGTCAGAACAACGAATTGTAGGCTGCCTGTCAATTTGTGGACAAACCTCCACTTTTGGATTCCTTGGTTCGTGTCAAATTAAGTTTCAACTAGTGACTGTAGATGTCATGCATAACTTCCTGTTATATTCTGTCTTGCCTCACGGTATTAATTCTTGAGTGGATTCGTTTTGATTTCGAGAGCTCCATAAATCCTTTCTGATGAGTGCGTTAGCACGAAACAGCTGTCAAAGGTTAGAACTCTCGGAATTAAAACGAAATATACTCTATTTTCACTAAGATGCTGCATGCGTTCCTCATAACGTATTAGAAACTTGATTGAACCTTGTTTTGGTCAGAACAACGAATTGTTGTCTGCCTGTCAATTTGTGGACAAACCTCTACTTTTGGATTCCTTGGTTCGTGTCAAATTAAGTTTCAACTAGTGACTGTAGATGTCATGAATAACTTCCTGTTATATTCTGTCTTGCCTCACGGTATTAATTCTTGAGTGGATTCGTTTTGATTTCGAGAGCTCCATACATCCTTTCTGATGAGTGCGTTAGCATGAAACAGCTGTCAAAAGTTAGAACTCTCGGAATTAAAACGAAATATACTCTATTTTCACTTAGATTCTGCTTGCGTTCCTCATAACGTATTAGAATTTTGATTGAACCTTGGGTTGGTCAGAACAATGAATTGTTGGCTGCCTGTCAATTTGTGGACAAACCTCTACTTTTGGATTCCTTGGTTCGTGTAAAATTAAGTTTCAACTAGTGACTGTAGATGTCATGAATAACTTCCTGTTATATTCTGTCTTGCCTCACGGTAATAATTCTTGAGTGGACTCGTTTTGATTTCGAGAGCTCCATAAATCCTTTCTGATGAGTGCGTTGGCACGAAACAGCTGTCAAAGGTTAGAACTCTCGGAATTAAAACGAAATATACTCTATTTTCACTTAGATTCTGCTTGCGTTCCTCATAACGTATTAGAAACTTGATTGAACCTTGGGTTGGTCAGAACAACGAATTGTTGGCTGCCTGTCAATTTGTAGACAAACCTCTACTTTTGGATTCCTTGGTTCGTGTCATATTAAGTTTCAACTAGTGACTGTAGATGTCATGAATAACTTCCTGTTATATTCTGTCTTGCCTCACGGTATTAATTCTTGGGTGGATTCGTTTTGATTTCGAGAGCTCCATAAATCCTTTCTGATGAGTGCGTTAGCATGAAACAGCTGTCAAAGGTTAGAACTCTCGGAATTAAAACGAAATATACTCTATTTTCACTTAGATTCTGCTTGCGTTCCTCATAACGTATTAGAAACTTGATTGAACTTTGGGTTGGTCAGAACAACGAATTGTTGGCTGCCTGTCAATTTGTGGACAAACCTCTACTTTTGGATTCCTTGGTTCGTGTCAAATTAAGTTTCAACTAGTGACTGTAGATGTCATGAATAACTTCCTGTTATATTCTGTCTTGCATCACGGTATTAATTCTTGAGTGGATTCGTTTTGATTTCGAGAGCTCCATAAATCCTTTTTGATGAGTGCGTTAGCACGAAACAGCTGTCAAAGGTTAGAACTCTCGGAATTAAAACGAAATATACTCTATTTTCACTTAGATTCTGCTTGCGTTCCTCATAACGTATTAGAAACTTGATTGAACCTTGGGTCGGTCAGAACAACAAATTGTTGGCTGCCTGTCAATTTGTGGACAAACCTCTACTTTAGGATTCCTTGGTTCGTGTCAAATTAAGTTTCAACTAGTGACTGTAGATGTCATGAATAACTTCCTGTTATATTCTGTCTTGCCTCACGGTATTAATTCTTGAGTGGATTCGTTTTGATTTCGAGAGCTCCTTAAATCCTTTCTGATGAGTGCGTTAGCACGAAATAGCTGTCAAAGGTTAGAACTCTCGGAATTAAAACGAAATATACTCCATTTTCACTTAGATTCTGCTTGCGTTCCTCATTACGTATTAGAAACTTGATTGAACCTTGGGTTGGTCAGAACAACGAATTGTTGGCTGCCAGTCAATTTGTGGACAAACCTCTACTTTTGGATTCCTTGGTTCGTGTCAAATTAAGTTTCAACTAGTGACTGTAGATGTCATGAATAACTTCCTGTTATATTCTGTCTTGCCTCACGGTATTAATTCTTGAGTGGATTCGTTTTGATTTCGAGAGCTCCATAAATCCTTTCTGATGAGTGCGCTAGCACGAAACAGCTGTTAAAGGTTAGAACTCTCGGAATTAAAACGAAATATACTCTATTTTCACTTAGATTCTGCTTGCGTTCCTCATAACGTATTAGAAACATGATTGAACCTTGGGTTGGTCAGAACAACAAAATGTAGGCTGCCTGTCAATTTGTGGATACACCTCCACTTTTGGATTCCTTGGTTCGTGTCAAATTAAGTTTCAACTAGTGACTGTAGATGTCATGCATAACTTCCTGTTATATTCTGTCTTGCCTCACGGTATTAATTCTTGAGTTGTTTCGTTTTGATTTCGAGAGCTCCATAAATCCTTTCTGATGAGTGCGTTAGCACGAAACAGCTGTCAAAGGTTAGAACTCTCGGAATTAAAACGAAATATACTCTATTTTCACTTAGATTCTGCTTGCGTTCCTCATAACGTATTAGAAACTTGATTGAACTTTGGGTTGGTCAGAACAACGAATTGTTGGCTGCCAGTCAATTTGTGGACAAACCTCTACTTTTGGATTCCTTGGTTCGTGTCAAATTAAGTTTCAACTAGTGACTGTAGATGTCATGAATAACTTCCTGTTATATTCTGTCTTGCCTCACGGTAATAATTCTTGAGTGGATTCGTTTTGATTTCGAGAGCTCCATGAATCCTTTCTGATGAGTGCGCTAGCACGAAACAGCTGTTAAAGGTTAGAACTCTCGGAATTAAAACGAAATATACTCTATTTTCACTTAGATTCTGCTTGCGTTCCTCATAACGTATTAGAAACATGATTGAACCTTGGGTTGGTCAGAACAACGAATTGTAGGCTGCCTGTCAATTTGTGGACAAACCTCCACTTTTGGATTCCTTGGTTCGTGTCAAATTAAGATTCAACTAGTGACTGTAGATGTCATGCATAACTTCCTGTTATATTCTGTCTTGCCTCACGGTATTAATTCTTGAGTGGATTCGTTTTGATTTCGAGAGCTCCATAAATCCTTTCTGATGAGTGCGTTAGCACAAAACAGCTGTCAAAGGTTAGAACTCTCGGAATTAAAACGAAATATACTCTATTTACACTTAGATTCTGCTTGCGTTCCTCATAACGTATTAGAAACTTGATTGAACCTTGGGTTGGTCAGAACAACGAATTGTTGGCTGCCTGTCAATTTGTAGACAAACCTCTACTTTTGGATTCCTTGGTTCGTGTCAAATTAAGTTTCAACTAGTGACTGTAGATGTCATGAATAACTTCCTGTTATATTCTGTCTTGCCTCACGGTATTAATTCTTGAGTGGATTCGTTTTGATTTCGAGAGCTCCATAAATCCTTTCTGATGAGTGCGTTAGCACGAAACAGCTGTCAAAGGTTAGAACTCTCGGAATTAAAACGAAATATACTCTATTTTCACTAAGATGCTGCATGCGTTCCTCATAACGTATTAGAAACTTGATTGAACCTTGTTTTGGTCAGAACAACGAATTGTTGTCTGCCTGTCAATTTGTGGACAAACCTCTACTTTTGGATTCCTTGGTTCGTGTCAAATTAAGTTTCAACTAGTGACTGTAGATGTCATGAATAACTTCCTGTTATATTCTGTCTTGCCTCACGGTATCAATTCTTGAGTGGATTCGTTTTGATTTCGAGAGCTCTATAAATCCTTCCTGATGAGTGCGTTAGCACGAAACAGCTGTCAAAGGTTAGAACTCTCGGAATTAAAACGATATATACTCTATTTTCACTTAGATTCTGCTTGCGTTACTCATAACGTATTAGAAACTTGATTGAACCTTGGGATGGTCAGAACAACGAATTGTTGGCTGCCTGTCAATTTGTGGACAAACCTCTACTTTTGGATTCCTTGGTTCGTGTAAAATTAAGTTTCAACTAGTGACTGTAGATGTCATGAATAACTTCCTGTTATATTCTGTCTTGCCTCACGGTAATAATTCTTGAGTGGATTCGTTTTGATTTCGAGAGCTCCATAAATTCTTTCTGATGAGTGCGTTAGCACGAAACAAATGTCAAAGGTTAGAACTCTCGGAATTAAAACGAAATATACTCTATTTTCACTTAGATTCTGCTTGCGTTCCTCATAACGTATTAGAAACTTGATTGAACCTTGGGTTGGTCAGAACAACGAATTGTTGGCTGCCTGTCAATTTGTAGACAAACCTCTACTTTTGGATTCCTTGGTTCGTGTCATATTAAGTTTCAACTAGTGACTGTAGATGTCATGAATAACTTCCTGTTATATTCTGTCTTGCCTCACGGTATTAATTCTTGAGTGGATTCGTTTTGATTTCGAGAGCTATATAAATCCTTTCTGATGAGTGCGTTAGCACGAAACAGCTGTCAAAGGTTAGAACTCTCGGAATTAAAACGAAATATACTCTATTTTCACTTAGATTCTGCTTGCGTTCCTCATAACGTATTAGAAACTTGATTGAACCTTGGGTTGGTCAGAGCAACGAATTGTTGGCTGCCTGTCAATTTGTGGACAAACCTCTACTTTTGGATTCCTTGGTTCGTGTCAAATTAAGTTTCAGCTAGTGACTGTAGATGTCATGAATAACTTCCTGTTATATTCTGTATTGCATCACGGTATTAATTCTTGAGTGGATTCGTTTTGATCTCGAGAGCTCCATAAATCTTTTTCGATGAGTGCGTTAGCACGAAACAGCTGTCAAAGGTTAGAATTCTCGGAATTAAAACGAAATATACTCTATTTTCACTAGATTCTGCTTGCGTTCCTCATAACGTATTAGAAACTTGATTGAACCTTGGGTCGGTCAGAACAACAAATTGTTGGCTTCCTGTCAATTTGTGGACAAACCTCTACTTTTGGATTCCTTGGTTCGTGTCAAATTAAGTTTCAACTAGTGACTGTAGATGTCATGAATAACTTCCTGTTATATTCTGTCTTGCCTCACGGTATTAATTCTTGAGTGAATTCGTATTGATTTCGAGAGCTCCTTAAATCCTTTCTGATGAGTGCGTTAGCACGAAATAGCTGTCAAAGGTTAGAACTCTCGGAATTAAAACGAAATATACTCCATTTTCACTTAGATTCTGCTTGCGTTCCTCATTACGTATTAGAAACTTGATTGAACCTTGGGTTGGTCAGAACAACGAATTGTTGGCTGCCAGTCAATTTGTGGACAAACCTCTACTTTTGGATTCCTTGGTTCGTGTCAAATTAAGTTTCAACTAGTGACTGTAGATGTCATGAATAACTTCCTGTTATATTCTGTCTTGCCTCACGGTATTAATTCTTGAGTGGATTCGTTTTGATTTCGAGAGCTCCATAAATCCTTTCTGATGAGTGCGCTAGCACGAAACAGCTGTTAAAGGTTAGAACTCTCGGAATTAAAACGAAATATACTCTATTTTCACTTAGATTCTGCTTGCGTTCCTCATAACGTCTTAGAAACATGATTGAACCTTGGGTTGGTCAGAACAACGAATTGTAGGCTGCCTGTCAATTTGTGGACAAACCTCCACTTTTGGATTCCTTGGTTCGTGTCAAATTAAGTTTCAACTAGTGACTGTAGATGTCATGCATAACTTCCTGTTATATTCTGTCTTGCCTCACGGTATTAATTCTTGAGTGGATTCGTTTTGATTTCGAGAGCTCCAATAATCCTTTCTGATGAGTGCGTTAGCACAAAACAGCTGTCAAAGGTTAGAACTCTCGGAATTAAAACGAAATATACTCTATTTTCACTTAGATTCTGCTTGCGTTCCTCATAACGTATTAGAAACTTGATTGAACCTTGGGTTGGTCAGAACAACGAATTGTTGGCTGCCTGTCAATTTGTAGACAAACCTCTACTTTTGGATTCCTTGGTTCGTGTCAAATTAAGTTTCAACTAGTGACTGTAGATGTCATGAATAACTTCCTGTTATATTCTGTCTTGCCTCACGGTATTAATTCTTGAGTGGATTCGTTTTGATTTCGAGAGCTCCATAAATCCTTTCTGATGAGTGCGTTAGCACGAAACAGCTGTCAAAGGTTAGAACTCTCGGAATTAAAACGAAATATACTCTATTTTCACTAAGATGCTGCATGCGTTCCTCATAACGTATTAGAAACTTGATTGAACCTTGTTTTGGTCAGAACAACGAATTGTTGTCTGCCTGTCAATTTGTGGACAAACCTCTACTTTTGGATTCCTTGGTTCGTGTCAAATTAAGTTTCAACTAGTGACTGTAGATGTCATGAATAACTTCCTGTTATATTCTGTCTTGCCTCACGGTATTAATTCTTGAGTGGATTCGTTTTGATTTCGAGAGCTCCATAAATCCTTTCTGATGAGTGCGTTAGCACGAAACAGCTGTCAAAAGTTAGAGCTCTCGGAATTAAAACGAAATATACTCTATTTTCACTTAGATTCTGCTTGCGTTCCTCATAACGTATTAGAAACTTGATTGAACCTTGGGTTGGTCAGAACAACGAATTGTTGGCTGCCTGTCAATTTGTGGACAAACCTCTACTTTTTGATTCCTTGGTTCGTGTAAAATTAAGTTTCAACTAGTGACTGTAGATGTCATGAATAACTTCCTGTTATATTCTGTCTTGCCTCACGGTAATAATTCTTCAGTGGACTCGTTTTGATTCCGAGAGCTCCATAAATCCTTTCTGATGAGTGCGTTAGCACGAAACAGCTGTCAAAGGTTAGAACTCTCGGAATTAAAACGAAATATACTCTATTTTCACTTAGATTCTGCTTGCGTTCCTCATAACGTATTAGAAACTTGATTGAACCTTGGGTTGGTCAGAACAACGAATTGTTGGCTGCCTGTCAATTTGTAGACAAACCTCTACTTTTGGATTCCTTGGTTCGTGTCGTATTAAGTTTCAACTAGTGACTGTAGATGTCATGAATAACTTCCTGTTATATTCTGTCTTGCCTCACGGTATTAATTCTTGAGTGGATTCGTTTTGATTTCGAGAGCTCCAATAATCCTTTCTGATGAGTGCGTTAGCACAAAACAGCTGTCAAAGGTTAGAACTCTCGGAATTAAAACGAAATATACTCTATTTTCACTTAGATTCTGCTTGCGTTCCTCATAACGTATTAGAAACTTGATTGAACCTTGGGTTGGTCAGAACAACGAATTGTTGGCTGCCTGTCAATTTGTAGACAAACCTCTACTTTTGGATTCCTTGGTTCGTGTCAAATTAAGTTTCAACTAGTGACTGTAGATGTCATGAATAACTTCCTGTTATATTCTGTCTTGCCTCACGGTATTAATTCTTGAGTGGATTCGTTTTGATTTCGAGAGCTCCATAAATCCTTTCTGATGAGTGCGTTAGCACGAAACAGCTGTCAAAGGTTAGAACTCTCGGAATTAAAACGAAATATACTCTATTTTCACTAAGATGCTGCATGCGTTCCTCATAACGTATTAGAAACTTGATTGAACCTTGTTTTGGTCAGAACAACGAATTGTTGTCTGCCTGTCAATTTGTGGACAAACCTCTACTTTTGGATTCCTTGGTTCGTGTCAAATTAAGTTTCAACTAGTGACTGTAGATGTCATGAATAACTTCCTGTTATATTCTGTCTTGCCTCACGGTATTAATTCTTGAGTGGATTCGTTTTGATTTCGAGAGCTCCATAAATCCTTTCTGATGAGTGCGTTAGCACGAAACAGCTGTCAAAAGTTAGAGCTCTCGGAATTAAAACGAAATATACTCTATTTTCACTTAGATTCTGCTTGCGTTCCTCATAACGTATTAGAAACTTGATTGAACCTTGGGTTGGTCAGAACAACGAATTGTTGGCTGCCTGTCAATTTGTGGACAAACCTCTACTTTTTGATTCCTTGGTTCGTGTAAAATTAAGTTTCAACTAGTGACTGTAGATGTCATGAATAACTTCCTGTTATATTCTGTCTTGCCTCACGGTAATAATTCTTCAGTGGACTCGTTTTGATTCCGAGAGCTCCATAAATCCTTTCTGATGAGTGCGTTAGCACGAAACAGCTGTCAAAGGTTAGAACTCTCGGAATTAAAACGAAATATACTCTATTTTCACTTAGATTCTGCTTGCGTTCCTCATAACGTATTAGAAACTTGATTGAACCTTGGGTTGGTCAGAACAACGAATTGTTGGCTGCCTGTCAATTTGTAGACAAACCTCTACTTTTGGATTCCTTGGTTCGTGTCGTATTAAGTTTCAACTAGTGACTGTAGATGTCATGAATAACTTCCTGTTATATTCTGTCTTGCCTCACGGTATTAATTCTTGAGTGGATTCGTTTTGATTTCGAGAGCTCCATAAATCCTTTCTGATGAGTGCGTTAGCATGAAACAGCTGTCAAAGGTTAGAACTCTCGGAATTAAAACGAAATATACTCTATTTTCACTTAGATTCTGCTTGCGTTCCTCATAACGTATTAGAAACTTGATTGAACTTTGGGTTGGTCAGAACAACGAATTGTTGGCTGCCTGTCAATTTGTGGACAAACCTCTACTTTTGGATTCCTTGGTTCGTGTCAAATTAAGTTTCAACTAGTGACTGTAGATGTCATGAATAACTTCCTGTTATATTCTGTCTTGCATCACGGTATTAATTCTTGAGTGGATTCGTTTTGATTTCGAGAGCTCCATAAATCCTTTTTGATGAGTGCGTTGGCACGAAACAGCTGTCAAAGGTTAGAACTCTCGGAATTAAAACGAAATATACTCCATTTTCACTTAGATTCTGCTTGCGTTCCTCATTACGTATTAGAAACTTGATTGAACCTTGGGTTGGTCAGAACAACGAATTATTGGCTGCCGGTGAATTTGTGGACAAACCTCTACTTTTGGATTCCTTGGTTCGTGTCAAATTAAGTTTCAACTAGTGATTGTAGATGTCATGAATAACTTCCTGTTATATTCTGTCTTGCCTCACGGTATTAATTCTTGAGTGGATTCGTTTTGATTTCGAGAGCTCCATAAATCCTTTCTGATGAGTGCGCTAGCACGAAACAGCTGTCAAAGGTTAGAACTCTCGGAATTAAAACGAAATATACTCTATTTTCACTTAGATTCTGCTTGCGTTCCTCATAACGTATTAGAAACATGATTGAACCTTGGGTTGGTCAGAACAACGAATTGTAGGCTGCCTGTCAATTTGTGGACAAACCTCCACTTTTGGATTCCTTGGTTCGTGTCAAATTAAGTTTCAACTAGTGACTGTAGATGTCATGCATAACTTCCTGTTATATTCTGTCTTGCCTCACGGTATTAATTCTTGAGTGGATTCGTTTTGATTTCGAGAGCTCCATAAATCCTTTCTGATGAGTGCGTTAGCACGAAACAGCTGTCAAAGGTTAGAACTCTCGGAATTAAAACGAAATATACTCTATTTTCACTAAGATGCTGCATGCGTTCCTCATAACGTATTAGAAACTTGATTGAACCTTGTTTTGGTCAGAACAACGAATTGTTGTCTGCCTGTCAATTTGTGGACAAACCTCTACTTTTGGATTCCTTGGTTCGTGTCAAATTAAGTTTCAACTAGTGACTGTAGATGTCATGAATAACTTCCTGTTATATTCTGTCTTGCCTCACGGTATTAATTCTTGAGTGGATTCGTTTTGATTTCGAGAGCTCCATAAATCCTTTCTGATGAGTGCGTTAGCACGAAACAGCTGTCAAAAGTTAGAACTCTCGGAATTAAAACGAAATATACTCTATTTTCACTTAGATTCTGCTTGCGTTCCTCATAACGTATTAGAATTTTGATTGAACCTTGGGTTGGTCAGAACAATGAATTGTTGGCTGCCTGTCAATTTGTGGACAAACCTCTACTTTTGGATTCCTTGGTTCGTGTAAAATTAAGTTTCAACTAGTGACTGTAGATGTCATGAATAACTTCCTGTTATATTCTGTCTTGCCTCACGGTAATAATTCTTGAGTGGACTCGTTTCGATTTCGAGAGCTCCATAAATCCTTTCTGATGAGTGCGTTGGCACGAAACAGCTGTCAAAGGTTAGAACTCTCGGAATTAAAACGAAATATACTCTATTTTCACTTAGATTCTGCTTGCGTTCCTCATAACGTATTAGAAACTTGATTGAACCTTGGGTTGGTCAGAACAACGAATTGTTGGCTGCCTGTCAATTTGTAGACAAACCTCTACTTTTGGATTCCTTGGTTCGTGTCATATTAAGTTTCAACTAGTGACTGTAGATGTCATGAATATCTTCCTGTTATATTCTGTCTTGCCTCACGGTATTAATTCTTGGGTGGATTCGTTTTGATTTCTAGAGCTCCATAAATCCTTTCTGATGAGTGCGTTAGCACGAAACAGCTGTCAAAGGTTAGAACTCTCGGAATTAAAACGAAATATACTCTATTTTCACTTAGATTCTGCTTGCGTTCCTCATAACGTATTAGAAACTTGATTGAACTTTGGGTTGGTCAGAACAACGAATTGTTGGCTGCCTGTCAATTTGTGGACAAACCTCTAGTTTTGGATTCCTTGGTTCGTGTCAAATTAAGTTTCAACTAGTGACTGTAGATGTCATGAATAACTTCCTGTTATATTCTGTCTTGCATCACGGTATTAATTCTTGAGTGGATTCGTTTTGATTTCGAGAGCTCCATAAATCCTTTTTGATGAGTGCGTTAGCACGAAACAGCTGTCAAAGGTTAGAACTCTCGGAATTGAAACGAAATATACTCTATTTTCACTTAGATTCTGCTTGCGTTCCTCATAACGTATTAGAAACTTGATTGAACCTTGGGTCGGTCAGAACAACAAATTGTTGGCTGCCTGTCAATTTGTGGACAAACCTCTACTTTAGGATTCCTTGGTTCGTGTCAAATTAAGTTTTAACTAGTGACTGTAGATGTCATGAATAACTTCCTGTTATATTCTGTCTTGCCTCACGGTATTAATTCTTGAGTGGATTCGTTTTGATTTCGAGAGCTCCTTAAATCCTTTCTGATGAGTGCGTTAGCACGAAATAGCTGTCAAAGGTTAGAACTCTCGGAATTAAAACGAAATATACTCCATTTTCACTTAGATTCTGCTTGCGTTCCTCATTACGTATTAGAAACTTGATTGAACCTTGGGTTGGTCAGAACAACGAATTGTTGGCTGCCAGTCAATTTGTGGACAAACCTCTACTTTTGGATTCCTTGGTTCGTGTCAAATTAAGTTTCAACTAGTGACTGTAGATGTCATGAATAACTTCCTGTTATATTCTGTCTTGCCTCACGGTATTAATTCTTGAGTGGATTCGTTTTGATTTCGAGAGCTCCATAAATCCTTTCTGATGAGTGCGCTAGCACGAAACAGCTGTTAAAGGTTAGAACTCTCGGAATTAAAACGAAATATACTCTATTTTCACTTAGATTCTGCTTGCGTTCCTCATAACGTATTAGAAACATGATTGAACCTTGGGTTGGTCAGAACAACGAATTGTAGGCTGCCTGTCAATTTGTGGACAAACCTCCACTTTTGGATTCCTTGGTTCGTGTCAAATTAAGTTTCAACTAGTGACTGTAGATGTCATGCATAACTTCCTGTTATATTCTGTCTTGCCTCACGGTATTAATTCTTGAGTGGATTCGTTTTGATTTCGAGAGCTCCATTAATCCTTTCTGATGAGTGCGTTAGCACAAAACAGCTGTCAAAGGTTAGAACTCTCGGAATTAAAACGAAATATACTCTATTTTCACTTAGATTCTGCTTGCGTTCCTCATAACGTATTAGAAACTTGATTGAACCTTGGGTTGGTCAGAACAACGAATTGTTGGCTGCCTGTCAATTTGTAGACAAACCTCTACTTTTGGATTCCTTGGTTCGTGTCAAATTAAGTTTCAACTAGTGACTGTAGATGTCATGAATAACTTCCTGTTATATTCTGTCTTGCCTCACGGTATTAATTCTTGAGTGGATTCGTTTTGATTTCGAGAGCTCCATAAATCCTTTCTGATGAGTGCGTTAGCACGAAACAGCTGTCAAAGGTTAGAACTCTCGGAATTAAAACGAAATATACTCTATTTTCACTAAGATGCTGCATGAGTTCCTCATAACGTATTAGAAACTTGATTGAACCTTGTTTTGGTCAGAACAACGATTTGTTGTCTGCCTGTCAATCTGTGGACAAACCTCTACTTTTGGATTCCTTGGTTCGTGTCAAATTAAGTTTCAACTAGTGACTGTAGATGTCATGAATAACTTCCTGTTATATTCTGTCTTGCCTCACGGTATTAATTCTTGAGTGGATTCGTTTTGATTTCGAGAGCTCCATAAATCCTTTCTGATGAGTGCGTTAGCACGAAACAGCTGTCAAAAGTTAGAGCTCTCGGAATTAAAACGAAATATACTCTATTTTCACTTAGATTCTGCTTGCGTTCCTCATAACGTATTAGAAACTTGATTGAACCTTGGGTCGGTCAGAACAACGAATTGTTGGCTGCCTGTCAATTTGTGGACAAACCTCTACTTTTTGATTCCTTGGTTCGTGTAAAATTAAGTTTCAACTAGTGACTGTAGATGTCATGAATAACTTCCTGTTATATTCTGTCTTGCCTCACGGTAATAATTCTTGAGTGGACTCGTTTTGATTTCGAGAGCTCCATAAATCCTTTCTGATGAGTGCGTTAGCACGAAACAGCTGTCAAAGGTTAGAACTCTCGGAATTAAAACGAAATATACTCTATTTTCACTTAGATTCTGCTTGCGTTCCTCATAACGTATTAGAAACTTGATTGAACCTTGGGTTGGTCAGAACAACGAATTGTTGGCTGCCTGTCAATTTGTAGACAAACCTCTACTTTTGGATTCCTTGGTTCGTGTCGTATTAAGTTTCAACTAGTGACTGTAGATGTCATGAATAACTTCCTGTTATATTCTGTCTTGCCTCACGGTATTAATTCTTGAGTGGATTCGTTTTGATTTCGAGAGCTCCATAAATCCTTTCTGATGAGTGCGTTAGCACGAAACAGCTGTCAAAGGTTAGAACTCTCGGAATTAAAACGAAATATACTCTATTTTCACTTAGATTCTGCTTGCGTTCCTCATAACGTATAAGAAACATGATTGAACCTTGGGTTGGTCAGAACAACGAATTGTAGGCTGCCTGTCAATTTGTGGACAAACCTCCACTTTTGGATTCCTTGGTTCGTGTCAAATTAAGTTTCAACTAGTGACTGTAGATGTCATGCATAACTTCCTGTTAGATTCTGTCTTGCCTCACGGTATTAATTCTTGAGTGGATTCGTTTTGATTTCGAGAGCTCCATAAATCCTTTCTGATGAGTGCGCTAGCACGAAACAGCTGTTAAAGGTTAGAACTCTCGGAATTAAAACGAAATATACTCTATTTTCACTTAGATTCTGCTTGCGTTCCTCATAACGTATTAGAAACATGATTGAACCTTGGGTTGGTCAGAACAACGAATTGTAGGCTGCCTGTCAATTTGTGGACAAACCTCCACTTTTGGATTCCTTAGTTCGTGTCAAATTAAGTTTCAACTAGTGACTGTAGATGTCATGCATAACTTCCTGTTATATTCTGTCTTGCCTCACGGTATTAATTCTTGAGTGGATTCGTTTTGATTTCGAGAGCTCCATTAATCCTTTCTGATGAGTGCGTTAGCACAAAACAGCTGTCAAAGGTTAGAACTCTCGGAATTAAAACGAAATATACTCTATTTTCACTTAGATTCTGCTTGCGTTCCTCATAACGTATTAGAAACTTGATTGAACCTTGGGTTGGTCAGAACAACGAATTGTTGGCTGCCTGTCAATTTGTAGACAAACCTCTACTTTTGGATTCCTTGGTTCGTGTCAAATTAAGTTTCAACTAGTGACTGTAGATGTCATGAATAACTTCCTGTTATATTCTGTCTTGCCTCAAGGTATTAATTCTTGAGTGGATTCGTTTTGATTTCGAGAGCTCCATAAATCCTTTCTGATGAGTGCGTTAGCACGAAACAGCTGTCAAAGGTTAGAACTCTCGGAATTAAAACGCAATATACTCTATTTTCACTAAGATGCTGCATGAGTTCCTCATAACGTATTAGAAACTTGATTGAACCTTGTTTTGGTCAGAACAACGAATTGTTGTCTGCCTGTCAATCTGTGGACAAACCTCTACTTTTGGATTCCTTGGTTCGTGTCAAATTAAGTTTCAACTAGTGACTGTAGATGTCATGAATAACTTCCTGTTATATTCTGTCTTGCCTCACGGTATTAATTCTTGAGTGGATTCGTTTTGATTTCGAGAGCTCCATAATTCCTTTCTGATGAGTGCGTTAGCACGAAACAGCTGTCAAAAGTTAGAGCTCTCGGAATTAAAACGAAATATACTCTATTTTCACTTAGATTCTGCTTGCGTTCCTCATAACGTATTAGAAACTTGATTGAACCTTGGGTCGGTCAGAACAACGAATTGTTGGCTGCCTGTCAATTTGTGGACAAACCTCTACTTTTTGATTCCTTGGTTCGTGTAAAATTAAGTTTCAACTAGTGACTGTAGATGTCATGAATAACTTCCTGTTATATTCTGTCTTGCCTCACGGTAATAATTCTTGAGTGGACTCGTTTTGATTTCGAGAGCTCCATAAATCCTTTCTGATGAGTGCGTTAGCACGAAACAGCTGTCAAAGGTTAGAACTCTCGGAATTAAAACGAAATATACTCTATTTTCACTTAGATTCTGCTTGCGTTCCTCATAACGTATTAGAAACTTGATTGAACCTTGGGTTGGTCAGAACAACGAATTGTTGGCTGCCTGTCAATTTGTAGACAAACCTCTACTTTTGGATTCCTTGGTTCGTGTCGTATTAAGTTTCAACTAGTGACTGTAGATGTCATGAATAACTTCCTGTTATATTCTGTCTTGCCTCACGGTATTAATTCTTGAGTGGATTCGTTTTGATTTCGAGAGCTCCATAAATCCTTTCTGATGAGTGCGTTAGCACGAAACAGCTGTCAAAGGTTAGAACTCTCGGAATTAAAACGAAATATACTCTATTTTCACTTAGATTCTGCTTGCGTTCCTCATAACGTATAAGAAACATGATTGAACCTTGGGTTGGTCAGAACAACGAATTGTAGGCTGCCTGTCAATTTGTGGACAAACCTCCACTTTTGGATTCCTTGGTTCGTGTCAAATTAAGTTTCAACTAGTGACTGTAGATGTCATGCATAACTTCCTGTTATATTCTGTCTTGCCTCACGGTATTAATTCTTGAGTGGATTCGTTTTGATTTCGAGAGCTCCATTAATCCTTTCTGATGAGTGCGTTAGCACAAAACAGCTGTCAAAGGTTAGAACTCTCGGAATTAAAACGAAATATACTCTATTTTCACTTAGATTCTGCTTGCGTTCCTCATAACGTATTAGAAACTTGATTGAACCTTGGGTTGGTCAGAACAACGAATTGTTGGCTGCCTGTCAATTTGTAGACAAACCTCTACTTTTGGATTCCTTGGTTCGTGTCGTATTAAGTTTCAACTAGTGACTGTAGATGTCATGAATAACTTCCTGTTATATTCTGTCTTGCCTCACGGTATTAATTCTTGAGTGGATTCGTTTTGATTTCGAGAGCTCCATAAATCCTTTCTGATGAGTGCGTTAGCACGAAACAGCTGTCAAAGGTTAGAACTCTCGGAATTAAAACGAAATATACTCTATTTTCACTTAGATTCTGCTTGCGTTCCTCATAACGTATAAGAAACATGATTGAACCTTGGGTTGGTCAGAACAACGAATTGTAGGCTGCCTGTCAATTTGTGGACAAACCTCCACTTTTGGATTCCTTGGTTCGTGTCAAATTAAGTTTCAACTAGTGACTGTAGATGTCATGCATAACTTCCTGTTATATTCTGTCTTGCCTCACGGTATTAATTCTTGAGTGGATTCGTTTTGATTTCGAGAGCTCCATTAATCCTTTCTGATGAGTGCGTTAGCACAAAACAGCTGTCAAAGGTTAGAACTCTCGGAATTAAAACGAAATATACTCTATTTTCACTTAGATTCTGCTTGCGTTCCTCATAACGTATTAGAAACTTGATTGAACCTTGGGTTGGTCAGAACAACGAATTGTTGGCTGCCTGTCAATTTGTAGACAAACCTCTACTTTTGGATTCCTTGGTTCGTGTCAAATTAAGTTTCAACTAGTGACTGTAGATGTCATGAATAACTTCCTGTTATATTCTGTCTTGCCTCACGGTATTAATTCTTGAGTGGATTCGTTTTGATTTCGAGAGCTCCATAAATCCTTTCTGATGAGTGCGTTAGCACGAAACAGCTGTCAAAGATTAGAACTCTCGGAATTAAAACGAAATATACTCTATTTTCACTTAGATTCTGCTTGCGTTCCTCATAACGTATTAGAAACATGATTGAACCTTGGGTTGGTCAGAACAACAAAATGTAGGCTGCCTGTCAATTTGTGGACACACCTCCACTTTTGGATTCCTTGGTTCGTGTCAAATTAAGTTTCAACTAGTGACTGTAGATGTCATGCATAACTTCCTGTTATATTCTGTCTTGCCTCACGGTATTAATTCTTGAGTTGTTTCGTTTTGATTTCGAGAGCTCCATAAATCCTTTCTGATGAGTGCGTTAGCACGAAACAGCTGTCAAAGGTTAGAACTCTCGGAATTAAAACGAAATATACTCTATTTTCACTTAAATTCTGCTTGCGTTCCTCATAACGTATTAGAAACTTGATTGAACTTTGGGTTGGTCAGAACAACGAATTGTTGGCTGCCAGTCAATTTGTGGACAAACCTCTACTTTTGGATTCCTTGGTTCGTGTCAAATTAAGTTTCAACTAGTGACTGTAGATGTCATGAATAACTTCCTGTTATATTCTGTCTTGCCTCACGGTAATAATTCTTGAGTGGATTCGTTTTGATTTCGAGAGCTCCATAAATCCTTTCTGATGAGTGCGCTAGCACGAAACAGCTGTTAAAGGTTAGAACTCTCGGAATTAAAACGAAATATACTCTATTTTCACTTAGATTCTGCTTGCGTTCCTCATAACGTATTAGAAACATGATTGAACCTTGGGTTGGTCAGAACAACGAATTGTAGGCTGCCTGTCAATTTGTGGACAAACCTCCACTTTTGGATTCCTTGGTTCGTGTCAAATTAAGTTTCAACTAGTGACTGTAGATGTCATGCATAACTTCCTGTTATATTCTGTCTTGCCTCACGGTATTAATTCTTGAGTGGATTCGTTTTGATTTCGAGAGCTCCATAAATCCTTTCTGATGAGTGCGTTAGCACAAAACAGCTGTCAAAGGTTAGAACTCTCGGAATTAAAACGATATATACTCTATTTTCACTTAGATTCTGCTTGCGTTACTCATAACGTATTAGAAACTTGATTGAACCTTGGGATGGTCAGAACAACGAATTGTTGGCTGCCTGTCATTTTGTGGACAAACCTCTACTTTTGGATTCCTTGGTTCGTGTAAAATTAAGTTTCAACTAGTGACTGTAGATGTCATGAATAACTTCCTGTTATATTCTGTCTTGCCTCACGGTAATAATTCTTGAGTGGATTCGTTTTGATTTCGAGAGCTCCATAAATTCTTTCTGATGAGTGCGTTAGCACGAAACAAATGTCAAAGGTTAGAACTCTCGGAATTAAAACGAAATATACTCTATTTTCACTTAGATTCTGCTTGCGTTCCTCATAACGTATTAGAAACTTGATTGAACCTTGGGTTGGTCAGAACAACGAATTGTTGGCTGCCTGTCAATTTGTAGACAAACCTCTACTTTTGGATTCCTTGGTTCGTGTCATATTAAGTTTCAACTAGTGACTGTAGATGTCATGAATAACTTCCTGTTATATTCTGTCTTGCCTCACGGTATTAATTCTTGAGTGGATTCGTTTTGATTTCGAGAGCTATATAAATCCTTTCTGATGAGTGCGTTAGCACGAAACAGCTGTCAAAGGTTAGAACTCTCGGAATTAAAACGAAATATACTCTATTTTCACTTAGATTCTGCTTGCGTTCCTCATAACGTATTAGAAACTTGATTGAACTTTGGGTTGGTCAGAGCAACGAATTGTTGGCTGCCTGTCAATTTGTGGACAAACCTCTACTTTTGGATTCCTTGGTTCGTGTCAAATTAAGTTTCAACTAGTGACTGTAGATGTCATGAATAACTTCCTGTTATATTCTGTCTTGCATCACGGTATTAATTCTTGAGTGGATTCGTTTTGATTTCGAGAGCTCCATAAATCCTTTTTGATGAGTGCGTTAGCACGAAACAGCTGTCAAAGGTTAGAATTCTCGGAATTAAAACGAAATATACTCTATTTTCACTAGATTCTGCTTGCGTTCCTCATAACGTATTAGAAACTTGATTGAACCTTGGGTCGGTCAGAACAACAAATTGTTGGCTTCCTGTCAATTTGTGGACAAACCTCTACTTTTGGATTCCTTGGTTCGTGTCAAATTAAGTTTCAACTAGTGACTGTAGATGTCATGAATAACTTCCTGTTATATTCTGTCTTGCCTCACGGTATTAATTCTTGAGTGGATTCGTTTTGATTTCGAGAGCTCCTTAAATCCTTTCTGATGAGTGCGTTAGCACGAAATAGCTGTCAAAGGTTAGAACTCTCGGAATTAAAACGAAATATACTCCATTTTCACTTAGATTCTGCTTGCGTTCCTCATTACGTATTAGAAACTTGATTGAACCTTGGGTTGGTCAGAACAACGAATTGTTGGCTGCCAGTCAATTTGTGGACAAACCTCTACTTTTGGATTCCTTGGTTCGTGTCAAATTGAGTTTCAACTAGTGACTGTAGATGTCATGAATAACTTCCTGTTATATTCTGTCTTGCCTCACGGTATTAATTCTTGAGTGGATTCGTTTTGATTTCGAGAGCTCCATAAATCCTTTCTGATGAGTGCGCTAGCACGAAACAGCTGTTAAAGGTTAGAACTCTCGGAATTAAAACGAAATATACTCTATTTTCACTTAGATTCTGCTTGCGTTCCTCATAACGTATTAGAAACATGATTGAACCTTGGGTTGGTCAGAACAACGAATTGTAGGCTGCCTGTCAATTTGTGGACAAACCTCCACTTTTGGATTCCTTGGTTCGTGTCAAATTAAGTTTCAACTAGTGACTGTAGATGTCATGCATAACTTCCTGTTATATTCTGTCTTGCCTCACGGTATTAATTCTTGAGTGGATTCGTTTTGATTTCGAGAGCTCCATTAATCCTTTCTGATGAGTGCGTTAGCACAAAACAGCTGTCAAAGGTTAGAACTCTCGGAATTAAAACGAAATATACTCTATTTTCACTTAGATTCTGCTTGCGTTCCTCATAACGTATTAGAAACTTGATTGAACCTTGGGTTGGTCAGAACAACGAATTGTTGGCTGCCTGTCAATTTGTAGACAAACCTCTACTTTTGGATTCCTTGGTTCGTGTCAAATTAAGTTTCAACTAGTGACTGTAGATGTCATGAATAACTTCCTGTTATATTCTGTCTTGCCTCACGGTATTAATTCTTGAGTGGATTCGTTTTGATTTCGAGAGCTCCATAAATCCTTTCTGATGAGTGCGTTAGCACGAAACAGCTGTCAAAGGTTAGAACTCTCGGAATTAAAACGAAATATACTCTATTTTCACTAAGATGCTGCATGCGTTCCTCATAACGTATTAGAAACTTGATTGAACCTTGTTTTGGTCAGAACAACGAATTGTTGTCTGCCTGTCAATTTGTGGACAAACCTCTACTTTTGGATTCCTTGGTTCGTGTCAAATTAAGTTTCAACTAGTGACTGTAGATGTCATGAATAACTTCCTGTTATATTCTGTCTTTCCTCACGGTATTAATTCTTGAGTGGATTCGTTTTGATTTCGAGAGCTCCATAAATCCTTTCTGATGAGTGCGTTAGCACGAAACAGCTGTCAAATGTTAGAGCTCTCGGAATTAAAACGAAATATACTCTATTTTCACTTAGATTCTGCTTGCGTTCCTCATAACGTATTAGAAACTTGATTGAACTTTGGGTTGGTCAGAACAACGAATTGTTGGCTGCCTGTCAATTTGTGGACAAACCTCTACTTTTTGATTCCTTGGTTCGTGTAAAATTAAGTTTCAACTAGTGACTGTAGATGTCATGAATAACTTCCTGTTATATTCTGTCTTGCCTCACGGTAATAATTCTTGAGTGGACTCGTTTTGATTTCGAGAGCTCCATAAATCCTTTCTGATGAGTGCGTTAGCACGAAACAGCTGTCAAAGGTTAGAACTCTCGGAATTAAAACGAAATATACTCTATTTTCACTTAGATTCTGCTTGCGTTCCTCATAACGTATTAGAAACTTGATTGAACCTTGGGTTGGTCAGAACAACGAATTGTTGGCTGCCTGTCAATTTGTAGACAAACCTCTACTTTTGGATTCCTTGGTTCGTGTCGTATTAAGTTTCAACTAGTGACTGTAGATGTCATGAATAACTTCCTGTTATATTCTGTCTTGCCTCACGGTATTATTTCTTGAGTGGATTCGTTTTGATTTCGAGAGCTCCATAAATCCTTTCTAATGAGTGCGTTAGCATGAAACAGCTGTCAAAGGTTAGAACTCTCGGAATTAAAACGAAATATACTCTATTTTCACTTAGATTCTGCTTGCGTTCCTCATAACGTATTAGAAACTTGATTGAACTTTGGGTTGGTCAGAACAACGAATTGTTGGCTGCCTGTCAATTTGTGGACAAACCTCTACTTTTGGATTCCTTGGTTCGTGTCAAATTAAGTTTCAACTAGTGACTGTAGATGTCATGAATAACTTCCTGTTATATTCTGTCTTGCATCACGGTATTAATTCTTGAGTGGATTCGTTTTGATTTCGAGAGCTCCATAAATCCTTTTTGATGAGTGCGTTAGCACGAAACAGCTGTCAAAGGTTAGAACTCTCGGAATTAAAACGAAATATACTCCATTTTCACTTAGATTCTGCTTGCGTTCCTCATTACGTATTAGAAACTTGATTGAACCTTGGGTTGGTCAGAACAACGAATTGTTGGCTGCCGGTGAATTTGTGGACAAACCTCTACTTTTGGATTCCTTGGTTCGTGTCAAATTAAGTTTCAACTAGTGATTGTAGATGTCATGAATAACTTCCTGTTATATTTTGTCTTGCCTCACGGTATTAATTCTTGAGTGGATTCGTTTTGATTTCGAGAGCTCCATAAATCCTTTCTGATGAGTGCGCTAGCACGAAACAGCTGTCAAAGGTTAGAACTCTCGGAATTAAAACGAAATATACTCTATTTTCACTTAGATTCTGCTTGCGTTCCTCATAACGTATTAGAAACATGATTGAACCTTGGGTTGGTCAGAACAACAAAATGTAGGCTGCCTGTCAATTTGTGGACACACCTCCACTTTTGGATTCCTTGGTTCGTGTCAAATTAAGTTTCAACTAGTGACTGTAGATGTCATGCATAACTTCCTGTTATATTCTGTCTTGCCTCACGGTATTAATTCTTGAGTTGTTTCGTTTTGATTTCGAGAGCTCCATAAATCCTTTCTGATGAGTGCGTTAGCACGAAACAAATGTCAAAGGTTAGAACTCTCGGAATTAAAACGAAATATACTCTATTTTCACTTAGATTCTGCTTGCGTTCCTCATAACGTATTAGAAACTTGATTGAACCTTGGGTTGGTCAGAACAACGAATTGTTGGCTGCCTGTCAATTTGTAGACAAACCTCTACTTTTGGATTCCTTGGTTCGTGTCATATTAAGTTTCAACTAGTGACTGTAGATGTCATGAATAACTTCCTGTTATATTCTGTCTTGCCTCACGGTATTAATTCTTGAGTGGATTCGTTTTGATTTCGAGAGCTATATAAATCCTTTCTGATGAGTGCGTTAGCACGAAACAGCTGTCAAAGGTTAGAACTCTCGGAATTAAAACGAAATATACTCTATTTTCACTTAGATTCTGCTTGCGTTCCTCATAACGTATTAGAAACTTGATTGAACTTTGGGTTGGTCAGAGCAACGAATTGTTGGCTGCCTGTCAATTTGTGGACAAACCTCCACTTTTGGATTCCTTGGTTCGTGTCAAATTAAGTTTCAACTAGTGACTGTAGATGTCATGAATAACTTCCTGTTATATTCTGTCTTGCATCACGGTATTAATTCTTGAGTGGATTCGTTTTGATTTCGAGAGCTCCATAAATCCTTTTTGATGAGTGCGTTAGCACGAAACAGCTGTCAAAGGTTAGAATTCTCGGAATTAAAACGAAATATACTCTATTTTCACTAGATTCTGCTTGCGTTCCTCATAACGTATTAGAAACTTGATTGAACCTTGGGTCGGTCAGAACAACAAATTGTTGGCTTCCTGTCAATTTGTGGACAAACCTCTACTTTTGGATTCCTTGGTTCGTGTCAAATTAGGTTTCAACTAGTGACTGTAGATGTCATGAATAACTTCCTGTTATATTCTGTCTTGCCTCACGGTATTAATTCTTGAGTGGATTCGTTTTGATTTCGAGAGCTCCTTAAATCCTTTCTGATGAGTGCGTTAGCACGAAATAGCTGTCAAAGGTTAGAACTCTCGGAATTAAAACGAAATATACTCCATTTTCACTTAGATTCTGCTTGCGTTCCTCATTACGTATTAGAAACTTGATTGAACCTTGGGTTGGTCAGAACAACGAATTGTTGGCTGCCAGTCAATTTGTGGACAAACCTCTACTTTTGGATTCCTTGGTTCGTGTCAAATTAAGTTTCAACTAGTGACTGTAGATGTCATGAATAACTTCCTGTTATATTCTGTCTTGCCTCACGGTATTAATTCTTGAGTGGATTCGTTTTGATTTCGAGAGCTCCATAAATCCTTTCTGATGAGTGCGCTAGCACGAAACAGCTGTTAAAGGTTAGAACTCTCGGAATTAAAACGAAATATACTCTATTTTCACTTAGATTCTGCTTGCGTTCCTCATAACGTATTAGAAACATGATTGAACCTTGGGTTGGTCAGAACAACGAATTGTAGGCTGCCTGTCAATTTGTGGACAAACCTCCACTTTTGGATTCCTTGGTTCGTGTCAAATTAAGTTTCAACTAGTGACTGTAGATGTCATGCATAACTTCCTGTTATATTCTGTCTTGCCTCACGGTATTAATTCTTGAGTGGATTCGTTTTGATTTCGAGAGCTCCATTAATCCTTTCTGATGAGTGCGTTAGCACAAAACAGCTGTCAAAGGTTAGAACTCTCGGAATTAAAACGAAATATACTCTATTTTCACTTAGATTCTGCTTGCGTTCCTCATAACGTATTAGAAACTTGATTGAACCTTGGGTTGGTCAGAACAACGAATTGTTGGCTGCCTGTCAATTTGTAGACAAACCTCTACTTTTGGATTCCTTGGTTCGTGTCAAATTAAGTTTCAACTAGTGACTGTAGATGTCATGAATAACTTCCTGTTATATTCTGTCTTGCCTCACGGTATTAATTCTTGAGTGGATTCGTTTTGATTTCGAGAGCTCCATAAATCCTTTCTGATGAGTGCGTTAGCACGAAACAGCTGTCAAAGGTTAGAATCCTCGGAATTAAAACGAAATATACTCTATTTTCACTAAGATGCTGCATGCGTTCCTCATAACGTATTAGAAACTTGATTGAACCTTGTTTTGGTCAGAACAACGAATTGTTGTCTGCCTGTCAATTTGTGGACAAACCTCTACTTTTGGATTCCTTGGTTCGTGTCAAATTAAGTTTCAACTAGTGACTGTAGATGTCATGAATAACTTCCTGTTATATTCTGTCTTTCCTCACGGTATTAATTCTTGAGTGGATTCGTTTTGATTTCGAGAGCTCCATAAATCCTTTCTGATGAGTGCGTTAGCACGAAACAGCTGTCAAATGTTAGAACTCTCGGAATTAAAACGAAATATACTCTATTTTCACTTAGATTCTGCTTGCGTTCCTCATAACGTATTAGAAACTTGATTGAACCTTGGGTTGGTCAGAACAACGAATTGTTGGCTGCCTGTCAATTTGTGGACAAACCTCTACTTTTTGATTCCTTGGTTCGTGTAAAATTAAGTTTCAACTAGTGACTGTAGATGTCATGCATAACTTCCTGTTATATTCTGTCTTGCCTCACGGTATTAATTCTTGAGTTGTTTCGTTTTGATTTCGAGAGCTCCATAAATCCTTTCTGATGAGTGCGTTAGCACGAAACAAATGTCAAAGGTTAGAACTCTCGGAATTAAAACGAAATATACTCTATTTTCACTTAGATTCTGCTTGCGTTCCTCATAACGTATTAGAAACATGATTGAACCTTGGGTTGGTCAGAACAACAAAATGTAGGCTGCCTGTCAATTTGTGGACACACCTCCACTTTTGGATTCCTTGGTTCGTGTCAAATTAAGTTTCAACTAGTGACTGTAGATGTCATGCATAACTTCCTGTTATATTCTGTCTTGCCTCACGGTATTAATTCTTGAGTTGTTTCGTTTTGATTTCGAGAGCTCCATAAATCCTTTCTGATGAGTGCGTTAGCACGAAACAAATGTCAAAGGTTAGAACTCTCGGAATTAAAACGAAATATACTCTATTTTCACTTAGATTCTGCTTGCGTTCCTCATAACGTATTAGAAACTTGATTGAACCTTGGGTTGGTCAGAACAACGAATTGTTGGCTGCCTGTCAATTTGTAGACAAACCTCTACTTTTGGATTCCTTGGTTCGTGTCATATTAAGTTTCAACTAGTGACTGTAGATGTCATGAATAACTTCCTGTTATATTCTGTCTTGCCTCACGGTATTAATTCTTGAGTGGATTCGTTTTGATTTCGAGAGCTATATAAATCCTTTCTGATGAGTGCGTTAGCACGAAACAGCTGTCAAAGGTTAGAACTCTCGGAATTAAAACGAAATATACTCTATTTTCACTTAGATTCTGCTTGCGTTCCTCATAACGTATTAGAAACTTGATTGAACTTTGGGTTGGTCAGAGCAACGAATTGTTGGCTGCCTGTCAATTTGTGGACAAACCTCTACTTTTGGATTCCTTGGTTCGTGTCAAATTAAGTTTCAACTAGTGACTGTAGATGTCATGAATAACTTCCTGTTATATTCTGTCTTGCCTCACGGTATTAATTCTTGAGTGGATTCGTTTTGATTTCGAGAGCTCCATAAATCCTTTCTGATGAGTGCGCTAGCACGAAACAGCTGTTAAAGGTTAGAACTCTCGGAATTAAAACGAAATATACTCTATTTTCACTTAGATTCTGCTTGCGTTCCTCATAACGTATTAGAAACATGATTGAACCTTGGGTTGGTCAGAACAACGAATTGTAGGCTGCCTGTCAATTTGTGGACAAACCTCCACTTTTGGATTCCTTGGTTCGTGTCAAATTAAGTTTCAACTAGTGACTGTAGATGTCATGCATAACTTCCTGTTATATTCTGTCTTGCCTCACGGTATTAATTCTTGAGTGGATTCGTTTTGATTTCGAGAGCTCCATCAATCCTTTCTGATGAGTGCGTTAGCACAAAACAGCTGTCAAAGGTTAGAACTCTCGGAATTAAAACGAAATATACTCTATTTTCACTTAGATTCTGCTTGCGTTCCTCATAACGTATTAGAAACTTGATTGAACCTTGGGTTGGTCAGAACAACGAATTGTTGGCTGCCTGTCAATTTGTAGACAAACCTCTACTTTTGGATTCCTTGGTTCGTGTCAAATTAAGTTTCAACTAGTGACTGTAGATGTCATGAATAACTTCCTGTTATATTCTGTCTTGCCTCACGGTATTAATTCTTGAGTGGATTCGTTTTGATTTCGAGAGCTCCATAAATCCTTTCTGATGAGTGCGTTAGCACGAAACAGCTGTCAAAGGTTAGAATCCTCGGAATTAAAACGAAATATACTCTATTTTCACTAAGATGCTGCATGCGTTCCTCATAACGTATTAGAAACTTGATTGAACCTTGTTTTGGTCAGAACAACGAATTGTTGTCTGCCTGTCAATTTGTGGACAAACCTCTACTTTTGGATTCCTTGGTTCGTGTCAAATTAAGTTTCAACTAGTGACTGTAGATGTCATGAATAACTTCCTGTTATATTCTGTCTTTCCTCACGGTATTAATTCTTGAGTGGATTCGTTTTGATTTCGAGAGCTCCATAAATCCTTTCTGATGAGTGCGTTAGCACGAAACAGCTGTCAAATGTTAGAGCTCTCGGAATTAAAACGAAATATACTCTATTTTCACTTAGATTCTGCTTGCGTTCCTCATAACGTATTAGAAACTTGATTGAACCTTGGGTTGGTCAGAACAACGAATTGTTGGCTGCCTGTCAATTTGTGGACAAACCTCTACTTTTTGATTCCTTGGTTCGTGTAAAATTAAGTTTCAACTAGTGACTGTAGATGTCATGCATAACTTCCTGTTATATTCTGTCTTGCCTCACGGTATTAATTCTTGAGTTGTTTCGTTTTGATTTCGAGAGCTCCATAAATCCTTTCTGATGAGTGCGTTAGCACGAAACAAATGTCAAAGGTTAGAACTCTCGGAATTAAAACGAAATATACTCTATTTTCACTTAGATTCTGCTTGCGTTCCTCATAACGTATTAGAAACATGATTGAACCTTGGGTTGGTCAGAACAACAAAATGTAGGCTGCCTGTCAATTTGTGGACACACCTCCACTTTTGGATTCCTTGGTTCGTGTCAAATTAAGTTTCAACTAGTGACTGTAGATGTCATGCATAACTTCCTGTTATATTCTGTCTTGCCTCACGGTATTAATTCTTGAGTTGTTTCGTTTTGATTTCGAGAGCTCCATAAATCCTTTCTGATGAGTGCGTTAGCACGAAACAAATGTCAAAGGTTAGAACTCTCGGAATTAAAACGAAATATACTCTATTTTCACTTAGATTCTGCTTGCGTTCCTCATAACGTATTAGAAACTTGATTGAACCTTGGGTTGGTCAGAACAACGAATTGTTGGCTGCCTGTCAATTTGTAGACAAACCTCTACTTTTGGATTCCTTGGTTCGTGTCATATTAAGTTTCAACTAGTGACTGTAGATGTCATGAATAACTTCCTGTTATATTCTGTCTTGCCTCACGGTATTAATTCTTGAGTGGATTCGTTTTGATTTCGAGAGCTATATAAATCCTTTCTGATGAGTGCGTTAGCACGAAACAGCTGTCAAAGGTTAGAACTCTCGGAATTAAAACGAAATATACTCTATTTTCACTTAGATTCTGCTTGCGTTCCTCATAACGTATTAGAAACTTGATTGAACTTTGGGTTGGTCAGAGCAACGAATTGTTGGCTGCCTGTCAATTTGTGGACAAACCTCTACTTTTGGATTCCTTGGTTCGTGTCAAATTAAGTTTCAACTAGTGACTGTAGATGTCATGAATAACTTCCTGTTATATTCTGTCTTGCATCACGGTATTAATTCTTGAGTGGATTCGTTTTGATTTCGAGAGCTCCATAAATCCTTTTTGATGAGTGCGTTAGCACGAAACAGCTGTCAAAGGTTAGAATTCTCGGAATTAAAACGAAATATACTCTATTTTCACTAGATTCTGCTTGCGTTCCTCATAACGTATTAGAAACTTGATTGAACCTTGGGTCGGTCAGAACAACAAATTGTTGGCTTCCTGTCAATTTGTGGACAAACCTCTACTTTTGGATTCCTTGGTTCGTGTCAAATTAAGTTTCAACTAGTGACTGTAGATGTCATGAATAACTTCCTGTTATATTCTGTCTTGCCTCACGGTATTAATTCTTGAGTGGATTCGTTTTGATTTCGAGAGCTCCTTAAATCCTTTCTGATGAGTGCGTTAGCACGAAATAGCTGTCAAAGGTTAGAACTCTCGGAATTAAAACGAAATATACTCCATTTTCACTTAGATTCTGCTTGCGTTCCTCATTACGTATTAGAAACTTGATTGAACCTTGGGTTGGTCAGAACAACGAATTGTTGGCTGCCAGTCAATTTGTGGACAAACCTCTACTTTTGGATTCCTTGGTTCGTGTCAAATTAAGTTTCAACTAGTGACTGTAGATGTCATGAATAACTTCCTGTTATATTCTGTCTTGCCTCACGGTATTAATTCTTGAATGGATTCGTTTTGATTTCGAGAGCTCCATAAATCCTTTCTGATGAGTGCGCTAGCACGAAACAGCTGTTAAAGGTTAGAACTCTCGGAATTAAAACGAAATATACTCTATTTTCACTTAGATTCTGCTTGCGTTCCTCATAACGTATTAGAAACATGATTGAACCTTGGGTTGGTCAGAACAACGAATTGTTGGCTGCCTGTCAATTTGTGGACAAACCTCCACTTTTGGATTCCTTGGTTCGTGTCAAATTAAGTTTCAACTAGTGACTGTAGATGTCATGCATAACTTCCTGTTATATTCTGTCTTGCCTCACGGTATTAATTCTTGAGTGGATTCGTTTTGATTTCGAGAGCTCCATTAATCCTTTCTGATGAGTGCGTTAGCACAAAACAGCAGTCAAAGGTTAGAACTCTCGGAATTAAAACGAAATATACTCTATTTTCACTTAGATTCTGCTTGCGTTCCTCATAACGTATTAGAAACTTGATTGAACCTTGGGTTGGTCAGAACAACGAATTGTTGGCTGCCTGTCAATTTGTAGACAAACCTCTACTTTTGGATTCCTTGGTTCGTGTCAAATTAAGTTTCAACTAGTGACTGTAGATGTCATGAATAACTTCCTGTTATATTCTGTCTTGCCTCACGGTATTAATTCTTGAGTGGATTCGTTTTGATTTCGAGAGCTCCATAAATCCTTTCTGATGAGTGCGTTAGCACGAAACAGCTGTCAAAGGTTAGAACTCTCGGAATTAAAACGAAATATACTCTATTTTCACTAAGATGCTGCATGCGTTCCTCATAACGTATTAGAAACTTGATTGAACCTTGTTTTGGTCAGAACAACGAATTGTTGTCTGCCTGTCAATTTGTGGACAAACCTCTACTTTTGGATTCCTTGGTTCGTGTCAAATTAAGTTTCAACTAGTGACTGTAGATGTCATGAATAACTTCCTGTTATATTCTGTCTTGCATCACGGTATTAATTCTTGAGTCTATTCGTTTTGATTTCGAGAGCTCCATAAATCCTTTTTGATGAGTGCGTTAGCACGAAACAGCTGTCAAAGGTTAGAATTCTCGGAATTAAAACGAAATATACTCTATTTTCACTAGATTCTGCTTGCGTTCCTCATAACGTATTAGAAACTTGATTGAACCTTGGGTCGGTCAGAACAACAAATTGTTGGCTTCCTGTCAATTTGTGGACAAACCTCTACTTTTGGATTCCTTGGTTCGTGTCAAATTAAGTTTCAACTAGTAACTGTAGATGTCATGAATAACTTCCTGTTATATTCTGTCTTGCCTCACGGTATTAATTCTTGAGTGGATTCGTTTTGATTTCGAGAGCTCCTTAAATCCTTTCTGATGAGTGCGTTAGCACGAAATAGCTGTCAAAGGTTAGAACTCTCGGAATTAAAACGAAATATACTCCATTTTCACTCAGATTCTGCTTGCGTTCCTCATTACGTATTAGAAACTTGATTGAACCTTGGGTTGGTCAGAACAACGAATTGTTGGCTGCCAGTCAATTTGTGGACAAACCTCTACTTTTGGATTCCTTGGTTCGTGTCAAATTAAGTTTCAACTAGTGACTGTAGATGTCATGAATAACTTCCTGTTATATTCTGTCTTGCCTCACGGTATTAATTCTTGAGTGGATTCGTTTTGATTTCGAGAGCTCCATAAATCCTTTCTGATGAGTGCGTTAGCACGAAATAGCTGTCAAAGGTTAGAACTCTCGGAATTAAAACGAAATATACTCCATTTTCACTTAGATTCTGCTTGCGTTCCTCATTACGTATTAGAAACTTGATTGAACCTTGGGTTGGTCAGAACAACGAATTGTAGGCTGCCTGTCAATTTGTGGACAAACCTCCACTTTTGGATTCCTTGGTTCGTGTCAAATTAAGTTTCAACTAGTGACTGTAGATGTCATGCATAACTTCCTGTTATATTCTGTCTTGCCTCACGGTATTAATTCTTGAGTGGATTCGTTTTGATTTCGAGAGCTCCATTAATCCTTTCTGATGAGTGCGTTAGCACAAAACAGCTGTCAAAGGTTAGAACTCTCGGAATTAAAACGAAATATACTCTATTTTCACTTAGATTCTGCTTGCGTTCCTCATAACGTATTAGAAACTTGATTGAACCTTGGGTTGGTCAGAACAACGAATTGTTGGCTGCCTGTCAATTTGTAGACAAACCTCTACTTTTGGATTCCTTGGTTCGTGTCAAATTAAGTTTCAACTAGTGACTGTAGATGTCATGAATAACTTCCTGTTATATTCTGTCTTGCCTCACGGTATTAATTCTTGAGTGGATTCGTTTTGATTTCGAGAGCTCCATAAATCCTTTCTGATGAGTGCGTTAGCACGAAACAGCTGTCGAAGGTTAGAACTCTCGGAATTAAAACGAAATATACTCTATTTTCACTAAGATGCTGCATGCGTTCCTCATAACGTATTAGAAACTTGATTGAACCTTGTTTTGGTCAGAACAACGAATTGTTGTCTGCCTGTCAATTTGTGGACAAACCTCTACTTTTGGATTCCTTGGTTCGTGTCAAATTAAGTTTCAACTAGTGACTGTAGATGTCATGAATAACTTCCTGTTATATTCTGTCTTTCCTCACGGTATTAATTCTTGAGTGGATTCGTTTTGATTTCGAGAGCTCCATAAATCCTTTCTGATGAGTGCGTTAGCACGAAACAGCTGTCAAATATTAGAGCTCTCGGAATTAAAACGAAATATACTCTATTTTCACTTAGATTCTGCTTGCGTTCCTCATAACGTATTAGAAACTTGATTGAACCTTGGGTTGGTCAGAACAACGAATTGTTGGCTGCCTGTCAATTTGTAGACAAACCTCTACTTTTGGATTCCTTGGTTCGTGTCGTATTAAGTTTCAACTAGTGACTGTAGATGTCATGAATAACTTCCTGTTATATTCTGTCTTGCCTCACGGTATTAATTCTTGAGTGGATTCGTTTTGATTTCGAGAGCTCCATAAATCCTTTCTGATGAGTGCGTTAGCATGAAACAGCTGTCAAAGGTTAGAACTCTCGGAATTAAAACGAAATATACTCTATTTTCACTTAGATTCTGCTTGCGTTCCTCATAACGTATTAGAAACTTGATTGAACTTTGGGTTGGTCAGGACAACGAATTGTTGGCTGCCTGTCAATTTGTGGACAAACCTCTACTTTTGGATTCCTTGGTTCGTGTCAAATTAAGTTTCAACTAGTGACTGTAGATGTCATGAATAACTTCCTGTTATATTCTGTCTTGCATCACGGTATTAATTCTTGAGTGGATTCGTTTTGATTTCGAGAGCTCCATAAATCCTTTTTGATGAGTGCGTTAGCACGGAACAGCTGTCAAAGGTTAGAACTCTCGGAATTAAAACGAAATATACTCCATTTTCACTTAGATTCTGCTTGCGTTCCTCATTACGTATTAGAAACTTGATTGAACCTTGGGTTGGTCAGAACAACGAATTGTTGGCTGCCGGTGAATTTGTGGACAAACCTCTACATTTGGATTCCTTGGTTCGTGTCAAATTAAGTTTCAACTAGTGATTGTAGATGTCATGAATAACTTCCTGTTATATTCTGTCTTGCCTCACGGTATTAATTCTTGAGTGGATTCGTTTTGATTTCGAGAGCTCTATAAATCCTTTCTGATGAGTGCGCTAGCACGAAACAGCTGTCAAAGGTTAGAACTCTCGGAATTAAAACGAAATATACTCTATTTTCACTTAGATTCTGCTTGCGTTCCTCATAACGTATTAGAAACATGATTGAACCTTGGGTTGGTCAGAACAACAAATTGTAGGCTGCCTGTCAATTTGTGGACACACCTCCACTTTTGGATTCCTTGGTTCGTGTCAAATTAAGTTTCAACTAGTGACTGTAGATGTCATGCATAACTTCCTGTTATATTCTGTCTTGCCTCACGGTATTAATTCTTGAGTTGTTTCGTTTTGATTTCGAGAGCTCCATAAATCCTTTCTGATGAGTGCGTTAGCACGAAACAGCTGTCAAAGGTTAGAACTCTCGGAATTAAAACGAAATATACTCTATTTTCACTTAGATTCTGCTTGCGTTCCTCATAACGTATTAGAAACTTGATTGAACTTTGGGTTGGTCAGAACAACGAATTGTTGGCTGCCAGTCAATTTGTGGACAAACCTCTACTTTTGGATTCCTTGGTTCGTGTCAAATTAAGTTTCAACTAGTGACTGTAGATGTCATGAATAACTTCCTGTTATATTCTGTCTGGCCTCACGGTAATAATTCTTGAGTGGATTCGTTTTGATTTCAAGAGCTCCATAAATCCTTTCTGATGAGTGCGCTAGCACGAAACAGCTGTTAAAGGTTAGAACTCTCGGAATTAAAACGAAATATACTCTATTTTCACTTAGATTCTGCTTGCGTTCCTCATAACGTATTAGAAACATGATTGAACCTTGGGTTGGTCAGAACAACGAATTGTAGGCTGCCTGTCAATTTGTGGACAAACCTCCACTTTTGGATTCCTTGGTTCGTGTCAAATTAAGTTTCAACTAGTGACTGTAGATGTCATGCATAACTTCCTGTTATATTCTGTCTTGCCACACGGTATTAATTCTTGAGTGGATTCGTTTTGATTTCGAGAGCTATATAAATCCTTTCTGATGAGTGCGTTAGCACGAAACAGCTGTCAAAGGTTAGAACTCTCGGAATTAAAACGAAATATACTCTATTTTCACTTAGATTCTGCTTGCGTTCCTCATAACGTATTAGAAACTTGATTGAACTTTGGGTTGGTCAGAGCAACGAATTGTTGGCTGCCTGTCAATTTGTGGACAAACCTCTACTTTTGGATTCCTTGGTTCGTGTCAAATTAAGTTTCAACTAGTGACTGTAGATGTCATGAATAACTTCCTGTTATATTCTGTCTTGCATCACGGTATTAATTCTTGAGTGGATTCGTTTTGATTTCGAGAGCTCCATAAATCCTTTTTGATGAGTGCGTTAGCACGAAACAGCTGTCAAAGGTTAGAATTCTCGGAATTAAAACGAAATTTACTCTATTTTCACTAGATTCTGCTTGCGTTCCTCATAACGTATTAGAAACTTGATTGAACCTTGGGTCGGTCAGAACAACAAATTGTTGGCTTCCTGTCAATTTGTGGACAAACCTCTACTTTTGGATTCCTTGGTTCGTGTCAAATTAAGTTTCAACTAGTGACTGTAGATGTCATGAATAACTTCCTGTTATATTCTGTCTTGCCTCACGGTATTAATTCTTGAGTGGATTCGTTTTGATTTCGAGAGCTCCTTAAATCCTTTCTGATGAGTGCGTTAGCACGAAATAGCTGTCAAAGGTTAGAACTCTCGGAATTAAAACGAAATATACTCCATTTTCACTTAGATTCTGCTTGCGTTCCTCATTACGTATTAGAAACTTGATTGAACCTTGGGTTGGTCAGAACAACGAATTGTTGGCTGCCAGTCAATTTGTGGACAAACCTCTACTTTTGGATTCCTTGGTTCGTGTCAAATTAAGTTTCAACTAGTGACTGTAGATGTCATGAATAACTTCCTGTTATATTCTGTCTTGCCTCACGGTATTAATTCTTGAGTGGATTCGTTTTGATTTCCAGAGCTCCATAAATCCTTTCTGATGAGTGCGCTAGCACGAAACAGCTGTTAAAGGTTAGAACTCTCGGAATTAAAACGAAATATACTCTATTTTCACTTAGATTCTGCTTGCGTTCCTCATAACGTATTAGAAACATGATTGAACCTTGGGTTGGTCAGAACAACGAATTGTAGGCTGCCTGTCAATTTGTGGACAAACCTCCACTTTTGGATTCCTTGGTTCGTGTCAAATTAAGTTTCAACTAGTGACTGTAGATGTCATGCATAACTTCCTGTTATATTCTGTCTTGCCTCACGGTATTAATTCTTGAGTGGATTCGTTTTGATTTCGAGAGCTCCATTAATCCTTCCTGATGAGTGCGTTAGCACAAAACAGCTGTCAAAGGTTAGAACTCTCGGAATTAAAACGAAATATACTCTATTTTCACTTAGATTCTGCTTGCGTTCCTCATAACGTATTAGAAACTTGATTGAACCTTGGGTTGGTCAGAACAACGAATTGTTGGCTGCCTGTCAATTTGTAGACAAACCTCTACTTTTGGATTCCTTGGTTCGTGTCAAATTAAGTTTCAACTAGTGACTGTAGATGTCATGAATAACTTCCTGTTATATTCTGTCTTGCCTCACGGTATTAATTCTTGAGTGGATTCGTTTTGATTTCGAGAGCTCCATAAATCCTTTCTGATGAGTGCGTTAGCACGAAACAGCTGTCAAAGGTTAGAACTCTCGGAATTAAAACGAAATATACTCTATTTTCACTAAGATGCTGCATGCGTTCCTCATAACGTATTAGAAACTTGATTGAACCTTGTTTTGGTCAGAACAACGAATTGTTGTCTGCCTGTCAATTTGTGGACAAACCTCTACTTTTGGATTCTTTGGTTCGTGTCAAATTAAGTTTCAACTAGTGACTGTAGATGTCATGAATAACTTCCTGTTATATTCTGTCTTTCCTCACGGTATTAATTCTTGAGTGGATTCGTTTTGATTTCGAGAGCTCCATAAATCCTTTCTGATGAGTGCGTTAGCACGAAACAGCTGTCAAATGTTAGAGCTCTCGGAATTAAAACGAAATATACTCTATTTTCACTTAGATTCTGCTTGCGTTCCTCATAACGTATTAGAAACTTGATTGAACTTTGGGTTGGTCAGAACAACGAATTGTTGGCTGCCTGTCAATTTGTGGACAAACCTCTACTTTTTGATTCCTTGGTTCGTGTAAAATTAAGTTTCAACTAGTGACTGTAGATGTCATGAATAACTTCCTGTTATATTCTGTCTTGCCTCACGGTAATAATTCTTGAGTGGACTCGTTTTGATTTCGAGAGCTCCATAAATCCTTTCTGATGAGTGCGTTAGCACGAAACAGCTGTCAAAGGTTAGAACTCTCGGAATTAAAACGAAATATACTCTATTTTCACTTAGATTCTGCTTGCGTTCCTCATAACGTATTAGAAACTTGATTGAACCTTGGGTTGGTCAGAACAACGAATTGTTGGCTGCCTGTCAATTTGTAGACAAACCTCTACTTTTGGATTCCTTGGTTCGTGTCGTATTAAGTTTCAACTAGTGACTGTAGATGTCATGAATAACTTCCTGTTATATTCTGTCTTGCCTCACGGTATTATTTCTTGAGTTGATTCGTTTTGATTTCGAGAGCTCCATAAATCCTTTCTGATGAGTGCGTTAGCATGAAACAGCTGTCAAAGGTTAGAACTCTCGGAATTAAAACGAAATATACTCTATTTTCACTTAGATTCTGCTTGCGTTCCTCATAACGTATTAGAAACTTGATTGAACTTTGGGTTGGTCAGAACAACGAATTGTTGGCTGCCTGTCAATTTGTGGACAAACCTCTACTTTTGGATTCCTTGGTTCGTGTCAAATTAAGTTTCAACTAGTGACTGTAGATGTCATGAATAACTTCCTGTTATATTCTGTCTTGCATCACGGTATTAATTCTTGAGTGGATTCGTTTTGATTTCGAGAGCTCCATAAATCCTTTTTGATGAGTGCGTTAGCACGAAACAGCTGTCAAAGGTTAGAACTCTCGGAATTAAAACGAAATATACTCCATTTTCACTTAGATTCTGCTTGCGTTCCTCATTACGTATTAGAAACTTGATTAAACCTTGGGTTGGTCAGAACAACGAATTGTTGGCTGCCGGTGAATTTGTGGACAAACCTCTACTTTTGGATTCCTTGGTTCGTGTCAAATTAAGTTTCAACTAGTGATTGTAGATGTCATGAATAACTTCCTGTTATATTTTGTCTTGCCTCACGGTATTAATTCTTGAGTGGATTCGTTTTGATTTCGAGAGCTCCATAAATCCTTTCTGATGAGTGCGCTAGCACGAAACAGCTGTCAAAGGTTAGAACTCTCGGAATTAAAACGAAATATACTCTATTTTCACTTAGATTCTGCTTGCGTTCCTCATAACGTATTAGAAACATGATTGAACCTTGGGTTGGTCAGAACAACAAAATGTAGGCTGCCTGTCAATTTGTGGACACACCTCCACTTTTGGATTCCTTGGTTCGTGTCATATTAAGTTTCAACTAGTGACTGTAGATGTCATGAATAACTTCCTGTTATATTCTGTCTTGCCTCACGGTATTAATTCTTGAGTGGATTCGTTTTGATTTCGAGAGCTATATAAATCCTTTCTGATGAGTGCGTTAGCACGAAACAGCTGTCAAAGGTTAGAACTCTCGGAATTAAAACGAAATATACTCTATTTTCACTTAGATTCTGCTTGCGTTCCTCATAACGTATTAGAAACTTGATTGAACTTTGGGTTGGTCAGAACAACGAATTGTTGGCTGCCTGTCAATTTGTGGACAAACCTCTACTTTTGGATTCCTTGGTTCGTGTCAAATTAAGTTTCAACTAGTGACTGTAGATGTCATGAATAACTTCCTGTTATATTCTGTCTTGCATCACGGTATTAATTCTTGAGTGGATTCGTTTTGATTTCGAGAGCTCCATAAATCCTTTTTGATGAGTGCGTTAGCACGAAACAGCTGTCAAAGGTTAGAATTCTCGGAATTAAAACGAAATATACTCTATTTTCACTAGATTCTGCTTGCGTTCCTCATAACGTATTAGAAACTTGATTGAACCTTGGGTCGGTCAGAACAACAAATTGTTGGCTTCCTGTCAATTTGTGGACAAACCTCTACTTTTGGATTCCTTGGTTCGTGTCAAATTAGGTTTCAACTAGTGACTGTAGATGTCATGAATAACTTCCTGTTATATTCTGTCTTGCCTCACGGTATTAATTCTTGAGTGGATTCGTTTTGATTTCGAGAGCTCCTTAAATCCTTTCTGATGAGTGCGTTAGCACGAAATAGCTGTCAAAGGTTAGAACTCTCGGAATTAAAACGAAATATACTCCATTTTCACTTAGATTCTGCTTGCGTTCCTCATTACGTATTAGAAACTTGATTGAACCTTGGGTTGGTCAGAACAACGAATTGTTGGCTGCCAGTCAATTTGTGGACAAACCTCTACTTTTGGATTCCTTGGTTCGTGTCAAATTAAGTTTCAACTAGTGACTGTAGATGTCATGAATAACTTCCTGTTATATTCTGTCTTGCCTCACGGTATTAATTCTTGAGTGGATTCGTTTTGATTTCGAGAGCTCCATAAATCCTTTCTGATGAGTGCGCTAGCACGAAACAGCTGTTAAAGGTTAGAACTCTCGGAATTAAAACGAAATATACTCTATTTTCACTTAGATTCTGCTTGCGTTCCTCATAACGTATTAGAAACATGATTGAACCTTGGGTTGGTCAGAACAACGAATTGTAGGCTGCCTGTCAATTTGTGGACAAACCTCCACTTTTGGATTCCTTGGTTCGTGTCAAATTAAGTTTCAACTAGTGACTGTAGATGTCATGCATAACTTCCTGTTATATTCTGTCTTGCCTCACGGTATTAATTCTTGAGTGGATTCGTTTTGATTTCGAGAGCTCCATTAATCCTTTCTGATGAGTGCGTTAGCACAAAACAGCTGTCAAAGGTTAGAACTCTCGGAATTAAAACGAAATATACTCTATTTTCACTTAGATTCTGCTTGCGTTCCTCATAACGTATTGGAAACTTGATTGAACCTTGGGTTGGTCAGAACAACGAATTGTTGGCTGCCTGTCAATTTGTAGACAAACCTCTACTTTTGGATTCCTTGGTTCGTGTCAAATTAAGTTTCAACTAGTGACTGTAGATGTCATGAATAACTTCCTGTTATATTCTGTCTTGCCTCACGGTATTAATTCTTGAGTGGATTCGTTTTGATTTCGAGAGCTCCATAAATCCTTTCTGATGAGTGCGTTAGCACGAAACAGCTGTCAAAGGTTAGAATCCTCGGAATTAAAACGAAATATACTCTATTTTCACTAAGATGCTGCATGCGTTCCTCATAACGTATTAGAAACTTGATTGAACCTTGTTTTGGTCAGAACAACGAATTGTTGTCTGCCTGTCAATTTGTGGACAAACCTCTACTTTTGGATTCCTTGGTTCGTGTCAAATTAAGTTTCAACTAGTGACTGTAGATGTCATGAATAACTTCCTGTTATATTCTGTCTTTCCTCACGGTATTAATTCTTGAGTGGATTCGTTTTGATTTCGAGAGCTCCATAAATCCTTTCTGATGAGTGCGTTAGCACGAAACAGCTGTCAAATGTTAGAGCTCTCGGAATTAAAACGAAATATACTCTATTTTCACTTAGATTCTGCTTGCGTTCCTCATAACGTATTAGAAACTTGATTGAACCTTGGGTTGGTCAGAACAACGAATTGTTGGCTGCCTGTCAATTTGTGGACAAACCTCTACTTTTTGATTCCTTGGTTCGTGTAAAATTAAGTTTCAACTAGTGACTGTAGATGTCATGCATAACTTCCTGTTATATTCTGTCTTGCCTCACGGTATTAATTCTTGAGTTGTTTCGTTTTGATTTCGAGAGCTCCATAAATCCTTTCTGATGAGTGCGTTAGCACGAAACAAATGTCAAAGGTTAGAACTCTCGGAATTAAAACGAAATATACTCTATTTTCACTTAGATTCTGCTTGCGTTCCTCTTAACGTATTAGAAACATGATTGAACCTTGGGTTGGTCAGAACAACAAAATGTAGGCTGCCTGTCAATTTGTGGACACACCTCCACTTTTGGATTCCTTGGTTCGTGTCAAATTAAGTTTCAACTAGTGACTGTAGATGTCATGCATAACTTCCTGTTATATTCTGTCTTGCCTCACGGTATTAATTCTTGAGTTGTTTCGTTTTGATTTCGAGAGCTCCATAAATCCTTTCTGATGAGTGCGTTAGCACGAAACAAATGTCAAAGGTTAGAACTCTCGGAATTAAAACGAAATATACTCTATTTTCACTTAGATTCTGCTTGCGTTCCTCATAACGTATTAGAATTTTGATTGAACCTTGGGTTGGTCAGAACAATGAATTGTTGGCTGCCTGTCAATTTGTGGACAAACCTCTACTTTTGGATTCCTTGGTTCGTGTAAAATTAAGTTTCAACTAGTGACTGTAGATGTCATGAATAACTTCCTGTTATATTCTGTCTTGCCTCACGGTAATAATTCTTGAGTGGACTCGTTTTGATTTCGAGAGCTCCATAAATCCTTTCTGATGTGTGCGTTGGCACGAAACAGCTGTCAAAGGTTAGAACTCTCGGAATTAAAACGAAATATACTCTATTTTCACTTAGATTCTGCTTGCGTTCCTCATAACGTATTAGAAACTTGATTGAACCTTGGGTTGGTCAGAACAACGAATTGTTGGCTGCCTGTCAATTTGTAGACAAACCTCTACTTTTGGATTCCTTGGTTCGTGTCATATTAAGTTTCAACTAGTGACTGTAGATGTCATGAATAACTTCCTGTTATATTCTGTCTTGCCTCACGGTATTAATTCTTGAGTGGATTCGTTTTGATTTCGAGAGCTCCATAAATCCTTTTTGATGAGTGCGTTAGCACGAAACAGCTGTCAAAGGTTAGAACTCTCGGAATTAAAACGAAATATACTCTATTTTCACTTAGATTCTGCTTGCGTTCCTCATAACGTATTAGAAACTTGATTGAACCTTGGGTCGGTCAGAACAACAAATTGTTGGCTGCCTGTCAATTTGTGGACAAACCTCTACTTTTGGATTCCTTGGTTCGTGTCAAATTAAGTTTCAACTAGTGACTGTAGATGTCATGAATAACTTCCTGTTATATTCTGGCTTTCCTCACGGTATTAATTCTTGAGTGGATTCGTTTTGATTTCGAGAGCTCCTTAAATCCTTTCTGATGAGTGCGTTAGCACGAAATAGCTGTCAAAGGTTAGAACTCTCGGAATTAAAACGAAATATACTCCATTTTCACTTAGATTCTGCTTGCGTTCCTCATAACGTATTAGAAACTTGATTGAACCTTGGGTCGGTCAGAACAACAAATTGTTGGCTGCCTGTCAATTTGTGGACAAACCTCTACTTTTGGATTCCTTGGTTCGTGTCAAATTAAGTTTCAACTAGTGACTGTAGATGTCATGAATAACTTCCTGTTATATTCTGTCTTGCCTCACGGTATTAATTCTTGAGTGGATTCGTTTTGATTTCGAGAGCTCCATAAATCCTTTCTGATGAGTGCGCTAGCACGAAACAGCTGTTAAAGGTTAGAACTCTCGGAATTAAAACGAAATATACTCTATTTTCACTTAGATTCTGCTTGCGTTCCTCATAACGTATTAGAAACATGATTGAACCTTGGGTTGGTCAGAACAACGAATTGTAGGCTGCCTGTCAATTTGTGGACAAACCTCCACTTTTGGATTCCTTGGTTCGTGTCAAATTAAGTTACAACTAGTGACTGTAGATGTCATGCATAACTTCCTGTTATATTCTGTCTTGCCTCACGGTATTAATTCTTGAGTGGATTCGTTTTGATTTCGAGAGCTCCATTAATCCTTTCTGATGAGTGCGTTAGCACAAAACAGCTGTCAAAGGTTAGAACTCTCGGAATTAAAACGAAATATACTCTATTTTCACTTAGATTCTGCTTGCGTTCCTCATAACGTATTAGAAACTTGATTGAACCCTGGGTTGGTCAGAACAACGAATTGTTGGCTGCCTGTCAATTTGTAGACAAACCTCTACTTTTGGATTCCTTGGTTCGTGTCAAATTAAGTTTCAACTAGTGACTGTAGATGTCATGAATAACTTCCTGTTATATTCTGTCTTGCCTCACGGTATTAATTCTTGAGTGGATTCGTTTTGATTTCGAGAGCTCCATAAATCCTTTCTGATGAGTGCGTTAGCACGAAACAGCTGTCAAAGGTTAGAACTCTCGGAATTAAAACGAAATATACTCTATTTTCACTAAGATGCTGCATGCGTTCCTCATAACGTATTAGAAACTTGATTGAACCTTGTTTTGGTCAGAACAACGAATTGTTGTCTGCCTGTCAATTTGTGGACAAACCTCTACTTTTGGATTCCTTGGTTCGTGTCAAATTAAGTTTCAACTAGTGACTGTAGATGTCATGAATAACTTCCTGTTTTATTCTGTCTTGCCTCACGGTATTAATTCTTGAGTGGATTCGTTTTGATTTCGAGAGCTCCATAAATCCTTTCTGATGAGTGCGTTAGCACGAAACAGCTGTCAAAAGTTAGAGCTCTCGGAATTAAAACGAAATATACTCTATTTTCACTTAGATTCTGCTTGCGTTCCTCATAACGTATTAGAAACTTGATTGAACCTTGGGTTGGTCAGAACAACGAATTGTTGGCTGCCTGTCAATTTGTGGACAAACCTCTACATTTTGATTCCTTGGTTCGTGTAAAATTAAGTTTCAACTAGTGACTGTAGATGTCATGAATAACTTCCTGTTATATTCTGTCTTGCCTCACGGTAATAATTCTTGAGTGGACTCGTTTTGATTTCGAGAGCTCCATAAATCCTTTCTGATGAGTGCGTTAGCACGAAACAGCTGTCAAAGGTTAGAACTCTCGGAATTAAAACGAAATATACTCTATTTTCAGTTAGATTCTGCTTGCGTTCCTCATAACGTATTAGAAACTTGATTGAACCTTGGGTTGGTCAGAACAACGAATTGTTGGCTGCCTGTCAATTTGTAGACAAACCTCTACTTTTGGATTCCTTGGTTCGTGTCGTATTAAGTTTCAACTAGTGACTGTAGATGTCATGAATAACTTCCTGTTATATTCTGTCTTGCCTCACGGTATTAATTCTTGAGTGGATTCGTTTTGATTTCGAGAGCTCCATAAATCCTTTCTGATGAGTGCGTTAGCATGAAACAGCTGTCAAAGGTTAGAACTCTCGGAATTAAAACGAAATATACTCTATTTTCACTTAGATTCTGCTTGCGTTCCTCATAACGTATTAGAAACTTGATTGAACTTTGGGTTGGTCAGAACAACGAATTGTTGGCTGCCTGTCAATTTGTGGACAAACCTCTACTTTTGGATTCCTTGGTTCGTGTCAAATTAAGTTTCAACTAGTGACTGTAGATGTCATGAATAACTTCCTGTTATATTCTGTCTTGCATCACGGTATTAATTCTTGAGTGGATTCGTTTTGATTTCGAGAGCTCCATAAATCCTTTTTGATGAGTGCGTTAGCACGAAACAGCTGTCAAAGGTTAGAACTCTCGGAATTAAAACGAAATATACTCCATTTTCACTTAGATTCTGCTTGCGTTCCTCATTACGTATTAGAAACTTGATTGAACCTTGGGTTGGTCAGAACAACGAATTGTTGGCTGCCGGTGAATTTGTGGACAAACCTCTACTTTTGGATTCCTTGGTTCGTGTCAAATTAAGTTTCAACTAGTGATTGTAGATGTCATGAATAACTTCCTGTTATATTCTGTCTTGCCTCACGGTATTAATTCTTGAGTGGATTCGTTTTGATTTCGAGAGCTCCATAAATCCTTTCTGATGAGTGCGCTAGCACGAAACAGCTGTCAAAGGTTAGAACTCTCGGAATTAAAACGAAATATACTCTATTTTCACTTAGATTCTGCTTGCGTTCCTCATAACGTATTAGAAACATGATTGAACCTTGGGTTGGTCAGAACAACGAATTGTAGGCTGCCTGTCAATTTGTGGACAAACCTCCACTTTTGGATTCCTTGGTTCGTGTCAAATTAAGTTTCAACTAGTGACTGTAGATGTCATGCATAACTTCCTGTTATATTCTGTCTTGCCTCACGGTATTAATTCTTGAGTGGATTCGTTTTGATTTCGAGAGCTCCATAAATCCTTTCTGATGAGTGCGTTAGCACGAAACAGCTGTCAAAGGTTAGAACTCTCGGAATTAAAACGAAATATACTCTATTTTCACTAAGATGCTGCATGCGTTCCTCATAACGTATTAGAAACTTGATTGAACCTTGTTTTGGTCAGAACAACGAATTGTTGTCTGCCTGTCAATTTGTGGACAAACCTCTACTTTTGGATTCCTTGGTTCGTGTCAAATTAAGTTTCAACTAGTGACTGTAGATGTCATGAATAACTTCCTGTTATATTCTGTCTTGCCTCACGGTATTAATTCTTGAGTGGATTCGTTTTGATTTCGAGAGCTCCATACATCCTTTCTGATGAGTGCGTTAGCATGAAACAGCTGTCAAAAGTTAGAACTCTCGGAATTAAAACGAAATATACTCTATTTTCACTTAGATTCTGCTTGCGTTCCTCATAACGTATTAGAATTTTGATTGAACCTTGGGTTGGTCAGAACAATGAATTGTTGGCTGCCTGTCAATTTGTGGACAAACCTCTACTTTTGGATTCCTTGGTTCGTGTAAAATTAAGTTTCAACTAGTGACTGTAGATGTCATGAATAACTTCCTGTTATATTCTGTCTTGCCTCACGGTAATAATTCTTGAGTGGACTCGTTTTGATTTCGAGAGCTCCATAAATCCTTTCTGATGAGTGCGTTGGCACGAAACAGCTGTCAAAGGTTAGAACTCTCGGAATTAAAACGAAATATACTCTATTTTCACTTAGATTCTGCTTGCGTTCCTCATAACGTATTAGAAACTTGATTGAACCTTGGGTTGGTCAGAACAACGAATTGTTGGCTGCCTGTCAATTTGTAGACAAACCTCTACTTTTGGATTCCTTGGTTCGTGTCATATTAAGTTTCAACTAGTGACTGTAGATGTCATGAATAACTTCCTGTTATATTCTGTCTTGCCTCACGGTATTAATTCTTGGGTGGATTCGTTTTGATTTCGAGAGCTCCATAAATCCTTTCTGATGAGTGCGTTAGCATGAAACAGCTGTCAAAGGTTAGAACTCTCGGAATTAAAACGAAATATACTCTATTTTCACTTAGATTCTGCTTGCGTTCCTCATAACGTATTAGAAACTTGATTGAACTTTGGGTTGGTCAGAACAACGAATTGTTGGCTGCCTGTCAATTTGTGGACAAACCTCTACTTTTGGATTCCTTGGTTCGTGTCAAATTAAGTTTCAACTAGTGACTGTAGATGTCATGAATAACTTCCTGTTATATTCTGTCTTGCATCACGGTATTAATTCTTGAGTGGATTCGTTTTGATTTCGAGAGCTCCATAAATCCTTTTTGATGAGTGCGTTAGCACGAAACAGCTGTCAAAGGTTAGAACTCTCGGAATTAAAACGAAATATACTCTATTTTCACTTAGATTCTGCTTGCGTTCCTCATAACGTATTAGAAACTTGATTGAACCTTGGGTCGGTCAGAACAACAAATTGTTGGCTGCCTGTCAATTTGTGGACAAACCTCTACTTTAGGATTCCTTGGTTCGTGTCAAATTAAGTTTCAACTAGTGACTGTAGATGTCATGAATAACTTCCTGTTATATTCTGTCTTGCCTCACGGTATTAATTCTTGAGTGGATTCGTTTTGATTTCGAGAGCTCCTTAAATCCTTTCTGATGAGTGCGTTAGCACGAAATAGCTGTCAAAGGTTAGAACTCTCGGAATTAAAACGAAATATACTCCATTTTCACTTAGATTCTGCTTGCGTTCCTCATTACGTATTAGAAACTTGATTGAACCTTGGGTTGGTCAGAACAACGAATTGTTGGCTGCCAGTCAATTTGTGGACAAACCTCTACTTTTGGATTCCTTGGTTCGTGTCAAATTAAGTTTCAACTAGTGACTGTAGATGTCATGAATAACTTCCTGTTATATTCTGTCTTGCCTCACGGTATTAATTCTTGAGTGGATTCGTTTTGATTTCGAGAGCTCCATAAATCCTTTCTGATGAGTGCGCTAGCACGAAACAGCTGTTAAAGGTTAGAACTCTCGGAATTAAAACGAAATATACTCTATTTTCACTTAGATTCTGCTTGCGTTCCTCATAACGTATTAGAAACATGATTGAACCTTGGGTTGGTCAGAACAACAAAATGTAGGCTGCCTGTCAATTTGTGGATACACCTCCACTTTTGGATTCCTTGGTTCGTGTCAAATTAAGTTTCAACTAGTGACTGTAGATGTCATGCATAACTTCCTGTTATATTCTGTCTTGCCTCACGGTATTAATTCTTGAGTTGTTTCGTTTTGATTTCGAGAGCTCCATAAATCCTTTCTGATGAGTGCGTTAGCACGAAACAGCTGTCAAAGGTTAGAACTCTCGGAATTAAAACGAAATATACTCTATTTTCACTTAGATTCTGCTTGCGTTCCTCATAACGTATTAGAAACTTGATTGAACTTTGGGTTGGTCAGAACAACGAATTGTTGGCTGCCAGTCAATTTGTGGACAAACCTCTACTTTTGGATTCCTTGGTTCGTGTCAAATTAAGTTTCAACTAGTGACTGTAGATGTCATGAATAACTTCCTGTTATATTCTGTCTTGCCTCACGGTAATAATTCTTGAGTGGATTCGTTTTGATTTCGAGAGCTCCATGAATCCTTTCTGATGAGTGCGCTAGCACGAAACAGCTGTTAAAGGTTAGAACTCTCGGAATTAAAACGAAATATACTCTATTTTCACTTAGATTCTGCTTGCGTTACTCATAACGTATTAGAAACTTGATTGAACCTTGGGATGGTCAGAACAACGAATTGTTGGCTGCCTGTCAATTTGTGGACAAACCTCTACTTTTGGATTCCTTGGTTCGTGTAAAATTAAGTTTCAACTAGTGACTGTAGATGTCATGAATAACTTCCTGTTATATTCTGTCTTGCCTCACGGTATCAATTCTTGAGTGGATTCGTTTTGATTTCGAGAGCTCTATAAATCCTTCCTGATGAGTGCGTTAGCACGAAACAGCTGTCAAAGGTTAGAACTCTCGGAATTAAAACGATATATACTCTATTTTCACTTAGATTCTGCTTGCGTTACTCATAACGTATTAGAAACTTGATTGAACCTTGGGATGGTCAGAACAACGAATTGTTGGCTGCCTGTCAATTTGTGGACAAACCTCTACTTTTGGATTCCTTGGTTCGTGTAAAATTAAGTTTCAACTAGTGACTGTAGATGTCATGAATAACTTCCTGTTATATTCTGTCTTGCCTCACGGTAATAATTCTTGAGTGGATTCGTTTTGATTTCGAGAGCTCCATAAATTCTTTCTGATGAGTGCGTTAGCACGAAACAAATGTCAAAGGTTAGAACTCTCGGAATTAAAACGAAATATACTCTATTTTCACTTAGATTCTGCTTGCGTTCCTCATAACGTATTAGAAACTTGATTGAACCTTGGGTTGGTCAGAACAACGAATTGTTGGCTGCCTGTCAATTTGTAGACAAACCTCTACTTTTGGATTCCTTGGTTCGTGTCATATTAAGTTTCAACTAGTGACTGTAGATGTCATGAATAACTTCCTGTTATATTCTGTCTTGCCTCACGGTATTAATTCTTGAGTGGATTCGTTTTGATTTCGAGAGCTATATAAATCCTTTCTGATGAGTGCGTTAGCACGAAACAGCTGTCAAAGGTTAGAACTCTCGGAATTAAAACGAAATATACTCTATTTTCACTTAGATTCTGCTTGCGTTCCTCATAACGTATTAGAAACTTGATTGAACCTTGGGTTGGTCAGAGCAACGAATTGTTGGCTGCCTGTCAATTTGTGGACAAACCTCTACTTTTGGATTCCTTGGTTCGTGTCAAATTAAGTTTCAGCTAGTGACTGTAGATGTCATGAATAACTTCCTGTTATATTCTGTCTTGCATCACGGTATTAATTCTTGAGTGGATTCGTTTTGATCTCGAGAGCTCCATAAATCTTTTTCGATGAGTGCGTTAGCACGAAACAGCTGTCAAAGGTTAGAATTCTCGGAATTAAAACGAAATATACTCTATTTTCACTAGATTCTGCTTGCGTTCCTCATAACGTATTAGAAACTTGATTGAACCTTGGGTCGGTCAGAACAACAAATTGTTGGCTTCCTGTCAATTTGTGGACAAACCTCTACTTTTGGATTCCTTGGTTCGTGTCAAATTAAGTTTCAACTAGTGACTGTAGATGTCATGAATAACTTCCTGTTATATTCTGTCTTGCCTCACGGTATTAATTCTTGAGTGAATTCGTATTGATTTCGAGAGCTCCTTAAATCCTTTCTGATGAGTGCGTTAGCACGAAATAGCTGTCAAAGGTTAGAACTCTCGGAATTAAAACGAAATATACTCCATTTTCACTTAGATTCTGCTTGCGTTCCTCATTACGTATTAGAAACTTGATTGAACCTTGGGTTGGTCAGAACAACGAATTGTTGGCTGCCAGTCAATTTGTGGACAAACCTCTACTTTTGGATTCCTTGGTTCGTGTCAAATTAAGTTTCAACTAGTGACTGTAGATGTCATGAATAACTTCCTGTTATATTCTGTCTTGCCTCACGGTATTAATTCTTGAGTGGATTCGTTTTGATTTCGAGAGCTCCATAAATCCTTTCTGATGAGTGCGCTAGCACGAAACAGCTGTTAAAGGTTAGAACTCTCGGAATTAAAACGAAATATACTCTATTTTCACTTAGATTCTGCTTGCGTTCCTCATAACGTCTTAGAAACATGATTGAACCTTGGGTTGGTCAGAACAACGAATTGTAGGCTGCCTGTCAATTTGTGGACAAACCTCCACTTTTGGATTCCTTGGTTCGTGTCAAATTAAGTTTCAACTAGTGACTGTAGATGTCATGCATAACTTCCTGTTATATTCTGTCTTGCCTCACGGTATTAATTCTTGAGTGGATTCGTTTTGATTTCGAGAGCTCCAATAATCCTTTCTGATGAGTGCGTTAGCACAAAACAGCTGTCAAAGGTTAGAACTCTCGGAATTAAAACGAAATATACTCTATTTTCACTTAGATTCTGCTTGCGTTCCTCATAACGTATTAGAAACTTGATTGAACCTTGGGTTGGTCAGAACAACGAATTGTTGGCTGCCTGTCAATTTGTAGACAAACCTCTACTTTTGGATTCCTTGGTTCGTGTCAAATTAAGTTTCAACTAGTGACTGTAGATGTCATGAATAACTTCCTGTTATATTCTGTCTTGCCTCACGGTATTAATTCTTGAGTGGATTCGTTTTGATTTCGAGAGCTCCATAAATCCTTTCTGATGAGTGCGTTAGCACGAAACAGCTGTCAAAGGTTAGAACTCTCGGAATTAAAACGAAATATACTCTATTTTCACTAAGATGCTGCATGCGTTCCTCATAACGTATTAGAAACTTGATTGAACCTTGTTTTGGTCAGAACAACGAATTGTTGTCTGCCTGTCAATTTGTGGACAAACCTCTACTTTTGGATTCCTTGGTTCGTGTCAAATTAAGTTTCAACTAGTGACTGTAGATGTCATGAATAACTTCCTGTTATATTCTGTCTTGCCTCACGGTATTAATTCTTGAGTGGATTCGTTTTGATTTCGAGAGCTCCATAAATCCTTTCTGATGAGTGCGTTAGCACGAAACAGCTGTCAAAAGTTAGAGCTCTCGGAATTAAAACGAAATATACTCTATTTTCACTTAGATTCTGCTTGCGTTCCTCATAACGTATTAGAAACTTGATTGAACCTTGGGTTGGTCAGAACAACGAATTGTTGGCTGCCTGTCAATTTGTGGACAAACCTCTACTTTTTGATTCCTTGGTTCGTGTAAAATTAAGTTTCAACTAGTGACTGTAGATGTCATGAATAACTTCCTGTTATATTCTGTCTTGCCTCACGGTAATAATTCTTCAGTGGACTCGTTTTGATTCCGAGAGCTCCATAAATCCTTTCTGATGAGTGCGTTAGCACGAAACAGCTGTCAAAGGTTAGAACTCTCGGAATTAAAACGAAATATACTCTATTTTCAGTTAGATTCTGCTTGCGTTCCTCATAACGTATTAGAAACTTGATTGAACCTTGGGTTGGTCAGAACAACGAATTGTTGGCTGCCTGTCAATTTGTAGACAAACCTCTACTTTTGGATTCCTTGGTTCGTGTCGTATTAAGTTTCAACTAGTGACTGTAGATGTCATGAATAACTTCCTGTTATATTCTGTCTTGCCTCACGGTATTAATTCTTGAGTGGATTCGTTTTGATTTCGAGAGCTCCATAAATCCTTTCTGATGAGTGCGTTAGCATGAAACAGCTGTCAAAGGTTAGAACTCTCGGAATTAAAACGAAATATACTCTATTTTCACTTAGATTCTGCTTGCGTTCCTCATAACGTATTAGAAACTTGATTGAACTTTGGGTTGGTCAGAACAACGAATTGTTGGCTGCCTGTCAATTTGTGGACAAACCTCTACTTTTGGATTCCTTGGTTCGTGTCAAATTAAGTTTCAACTAGTGACTGTAGATGTCATGAATAACTTCCTGTTATATTCTGTCTTGCATCACGGTATTAATTCTTGAGTGGATTCGTTTTGATTTCGAGAGCTCCATAAATCCTTTTTGATGAGTGCGTTAGCACGAAACAGCTGTCAAAGGTTAGAACTCTCGGAATTAAAACGAAATATACTCCATTTTCACTTAGATTCTGCTTGCGTTCCTCATTACGTATTAGAAACTTGATTGAACCTTGGGTTGGTCAGAACAACGAATTGTTGGCTGCCGGTGAATTTGTGGACAAACCTCTACTTTTGGATTCCTTGGTTCGTGTCGTATTAAGTTTCAACTAGTGACTGTAGATGTCATGAATAACTTCCTGTTATATTCTGTCTTGCCTCACGGTATTAATTCTTGAGTGGATTCGTTTTGATTTCGAGAGCTCCATAAATCCTTTCTGATGAGTGCGTTAGCATGAAACAGCTGTCAAAGGTTAGAACTCTCGGAATTAAAACGAAATATACTCTATTTTCACTTAGATTCTGCTTGCGTTCCTCATAACGTATTAGAAACTTGATTGAACTTTGGGTTGGTCAGAACAACGAATTGTTGGCTGCCTGTCAATTTGTGGACAAACCTCTACTTTTGGATTCCTTGGTTCGTGTCAAATTAAGTTTCAACTAGTGACTGTAGATGTCATGAATAACTTCCTGTTATATTCTGTCTTGCATCACGGTATTAATTCTTGAGTGGATTCGTTTTGATTTCGAGAGCTCCATAAATCCTTTTTGATGAGTGCGTTAGCACGAAACAGCTGTCAAAGGTTAGAACTCTCGGAATTAAAACGAAATATACTCCATTTTCACTTAGATTCTGCTTGCGTTCCTCATTACGTATTAGAAACTTGATTGAACCTTGGGTTGGTCAGAACAACGAATTGTTGGCTGCCGGTGAATTTGTGGACAAACCTCTACTTTTGGATTCCTTGGTTCGTGTCAAATTAAGTTTCAACTAGTGATTGTAGATGTCATGAATAACTTCCTGTTATATTCTGTCTTGCCTCACGGTATTAATTCTTGAGTGGATTCGTTTTGATTTCGAGAGCTCCATAAATCCTTTCTGATGAGTGCGCTAGCACGAAACAGCTGTCAAAGGTTAGAACTCTCGGAATTAAAACGAAATATACTCTATTTTCACTTAGATTCTGCTTGCGTTCCTCATAACGTATTAGAAACATGATTGAACCTTGGGTTGGTCAGAACAACGAATTGTAGGCTGCCTGTCAATTTGTGGACAAACCTCCACTTTTGGATTCCTTGGTTCGTGTCAAATTAAGTTTCAACTAGTGACTGTAGATGTCATGCATAACTTCCTGTTATATTCTGTCTTGCCTCACGGTATTAATTCTTGAGTGGATTCGTTTTGATTTCGAGAGCTCCATAAATCCTTTCTGATGAGTGCGTTAGCACGAAACAGCTGTCAAAGGTTAGAACTCTCGGAATTAAAACGAAATATACTCTATTTTCACTAAGATGCTGCATGCGTTCCTCATAACGTATTAGAAACTTGATTGAACCTTGTTTTGGTCAGAACAACGAATTGTTGTCTGCCTGTCAATTTGTGGACAAACCTCTACTTTTGGATTCCTTGGTTCGTGTCAAATTAAGTTTCAACTAGTGACTGTAGATGTCATGAATAACTTCCTGTTATATTCTGTCTTGCCTCACGGTATTAATTCTTGAGTGGATTCGTTTTGATTTCGAGAGCTCCATACATCCTTTCTGATGAGTGCGTTAGCATGAAACAGCTGTCAAAAGTTAGAACTCTCGGAATTAAAACGAAATATACTCTATTTTCACTTAGATTCTGCTTGCGTTCCTCATAACGTATTAGAATTTTGATTGAACCTTGGGTTGGTCAGAACAATGAATTGTTGGCTGCCTGTCAATTTGTGGACAAACCTCTACTTTTGGATTCCTTGGTTCGTGTAAAATTAAGTTTCAACTAGTGACTGTAGATGTCATGAATAACTTCCTGTTATATTCTGTCTTGCCTCACGGTAATAATTCTTGAGTGGACTCGTTTTGATTTCGAGAGCTCCATAAATCCTTTCTGATGAGTGCGTTGGCACGAAACAGCTGTCAAAGGTTAGAACTCTCGGAATTAAAACGAAATATACTCTATTTTCACTTAGATTCTGCTTGCGTTCCTCATAACGTATTAGAAACTTGATTGAACCTTGGGTTGGTCAGAACAACGAATTGTTGGCTGCCTGTCAATTTGTAGACAAACCTCTACTTTTGGATTCCTTGGTTCGTGTCATATTAAGTTTCAACTAGTGACTGTAGATGTCATGAATAACTTCCTGTTATATTCTGTCTTGCCTCACGGTATTAATTCTTGGGTGGATTCGTTTTGATTTCGAGAGCTCCATAAATCCTTTCTGATGAGTGCGTTAGCATGAAACAGCTGTCAAAGGTTAGAACTCTCGGAATTAAAACGAAATATACTCTATTTTCACTTAGATTCTGCTTGCGTTCCTCATAACGTATTAGAAACTTGATTGAACTTTGGGTTGGTCAGAACAACGAATTGTTGGCTGCCTGTCAATTTGTGGACAAACCTCTACTTTTGGATTCCTTGGTTCGTGTCAAATTAAGTTTCAACTAGTGACTGTAGATGTCATGAATAACTTCCTGTTATATTCTGTCTTGCATCACGGTATTAATTCTTGAGTGGATTCGTTTTGATTTCGAGAGCTCCATAAATCCTTTTTGATGAGTGCGTTAGCACGAAACAGCTGTCAAAGGTTAGAACTCTCGGAATTAAAACGAAATATACTCTATTTTCACTTAGATTCTGCTTGCGTTCCTCATAACGTATTAGAAACTTGATTGAACCTTGGGTCGGTCAGAACAACAAATTGTTGGCTGCCTGTCAATTTGTGGACAAACCTCTACTTTAGGATTCCTTGGTTCGTGTCAAATTAAGTTTCAACTAGTGACTGTAGATGTCATGAATAACTTCCTGTTATATTCTGTCTTGCCTCACGGTATTAATTCTTGAGTGGATTCGTTTTGATTTCGAGAGCTCCTTAAATCCTTTCTGATGAGTGCGTTAGCACGAAATAGCTGTCAAAGGTTAGAACTCTCGGAATTAAAACGAAATATACTCCATTTTCACTTAGATTCTGCTTGCGTTCCTCATTACGTATTAGAAACTTGATTGAACCTTGGGTTGGTCAGAACAACGAATTGTTGGCTGCCAGTCAATTTGTGGACAAACCTCTACTTTTGGATTCCTTGGTTCGTGTCAAATTAAGTTTCAACTAGTGACTGTAGATGTCATGAATAACTTCCTGTTATATTCTGTCTTGCCTCACGGTATTAATTCTTGAGTGGATTCGTTTTGATTTCGAGAGCTCCATAAATCCTTTCTGATGAGTGCGCTAGCACGAAACAGCTGTTAAAGGTTAGAACTCTCGGAATTAAAACGAAATATACTCTATTTTCACTTAGATTCTGCTTGCGTTCCTCATAACGTATTAGAAACATGATTGAACCTTGGGTTGGTCAGAACAACAAAATGTAGGCTGCCTGTCAATTTGTGGATACACCTCCACTTTTGGATTCCTTGGTTCGTGTCAAATTAAGTTTCAACTAGTGACTGTAGATGTCATGCATAACTTCCTGTTATATTCTGTCTTGCCTCACGGTATTAATTCTTGAGTTGTTTCGTTTTGATTTCGAGAGCTCCATAAATCCTTTCTGATGAGTGCGTTAGCACGAAACAGCTGTCAAAGGTTAGAACTCTCGGAATTAAAACGAAATATACTCTATTTTCACTTAGATTCTGCTTGCGTTCCTCATAACGTATTAGAAACTTGATTGAACTTTGGGTTGGTCAGAACAACGAATTGTTGGCTGCCAGTCAATTTGTGGACAAACCTCTACTTTTGGATTCCTTGGTTCGTGTCAAATTAAGTTTCAACTAGTGACTGTAGATGTCATGAATAACTTCCTGTTATATTCTGTCTTGCCTCACGGTAATAATTCTTGAGTGGATTCGTTTTGATTTCGAGAGCTCCATGAATCCTTTCTGATGAGTGCGCTAGCACGAAACAGCTGTTAAAGGTTAGAACTCTCGGAATTAAAACGAAATATACTCTATTTTCACTTAGATTCTGCTTGCGTTCCTCATAACGTATTAGAAACATGATTGAACCTTGGGTTGGTCAGAACAACGAATTGTAGGCTGCCTGTCAATTTGTGGACAAACCTCCACTTTTGGATTCCTTGGTTCGTGTCAAATTAAGATTCAACTAGTGACTGTAGATGTCATGCATAACTTCCTGTTATATTCTGTCTTGCCTCACGGTATTAATTCTTGAGTGGATTCGTTTTGATTTCGAGAGCTCCATAAATCCTTTCTGATGAGTGCGTTAGCACAAAACAGCTGTCAAAGGTTAGAACTCTCGGAATTAAAACGAAATATACTCTATTTACACTTAGATTCTGCTTGCGTTCCTCATAACGTATTAGAAACTTGATTGAACCTTGGGTTGGTCAGAACAACGAATTGTTGGCTGCCTGTCAATTTGTAGACAAACCTCTACTTTTGGATTCCTTGGTTCGTGTCAAATTAAGTTTCAACTAGTGACTGTAGATGTCATGAATAACTTCCTGTTATATTCTGTCTTGCCTCACGGTATTAATTCTTGAGTGGATTCGTTTTGATTTCGAGAGCTCCATAAATCCTTTCTGATGAGTGCGTTAGCACGAAACAGCTGTCAAAGGTTAGAACTCTCGGAATTAAAACGAAATATACTCTATTTTCACTAAGATGCTGCATGCGTTCCTCATAACGTATTAGAAACTTGATTGAACCTTGTTTTGGTCAGAACAACGAATTGTTGTCTGCCTGTCAATTTGTGGACAAACCTCTACTTTTGGATTCCTTGGTTCGTGTCAAATTAAGTTTCAACTAGTGACTGTAGATGTCATGAATAACTTCCTGTTATATTCTGTCTTGCCTCACGGTATCAATTCTTGAGTGGATTCGTTTTGATTTCGAGAGCTCTATAAATCCTTCCTGATGAGTGCGTTAGCACGAAACAGCTGTCAAAGGTTAGAACTCTCGGAATTAAAACGATATATACTCTATTTTCACTTAGATTCTGCTTGCGTTACTCATAACGTATTAGAAACTTGATTGAACCTTGGGATGGTCAGAACAACGAATTGTTGGCTGCCTGTCAATTTGTGGACAAACCTCTACTTTTGGATTCCTTGGTTCGTGTAAAATTAAGTTTCAACTAGTGACTGTAGATGTCATGAATAACTTCCTGTTATATTCTGTCTTGCCTCACGGTAATAATTCTTGAGTGGATTCGTTTTGATTTCGAGAGCTCCATAAATTCTTTCTGATGAGTGCGTTAGCACGAAACAAATGTCAAAGGTTAGAACTCTCGGAATTAAAACGAAATATACTCTATTTTCACTTAGATTCTGCTTGCGTTCCTCATAACGTATTAGAAACTTGATTGAACCTTGGGTTGGTCAGAACAACGAATTGTTGGCTGCCTGTCAATTTGTAGACAAACCTCTACTTTTGGATTCCTTGGTTCGTGTCATATTAAGTTTCAACTAGTGACTGTAGATGTCATGAATAACTTCCTGTTATATTCTGTCTTGCCTCACGGTATTAATTCTTGAGTGGATTCGTTTTGATTTCGAGAGCTATATAAATCCTTTCTGATGAGTGCGTTAGCACGAAACAGCTGTCAAAGGTTAGAACTCTCGGAATTAAAACGAAATATACTCTATTTTCACTTAGATTCTGCTTGCGTTCCTCATAACGTATTAGAAACTTGATTGAACCTTGGGTTGGTCAGAGCAACGAATTGTTGGCTGCCTGTCAATTTGTGGACAAACCTCTACTTTTGGATTCCTTGGTTCGTGTCAAATTAAGTTTCAGCTAGTGACTGTAGATGTCATGAATAACTTCCTGTTATATTCTGTCTTGCATCACGGTATTAATTCTTGAGTGGATTCGTTTTGATCTCGAGAGCTCCATAAATCTTTTTCGATGAGTGCGTTAGCACGAAACAGCTGTCAAAGATTAGAATTCTCGGAATTAAAACGAAATATACTCTATTTTCACTAGATTCTGCTTGCGTTCCTCATAACGTATTAGAAACTTGATTGAACCTTGGGTCGGTCAGAACAACAAATTGTTGGCTTCCTGTCAATTTGTGGACAAACCTCTACTTTTGGATTCCTTGGTTCGTGTCAAATTAAGTTTCAACTAGTGACTGTAGATGTCATGAATAACTTCCTGTTATATTCTGTCTTGCCTCACGGTATTAATTCTTGAGTGAATTCGTATTGATTTCGAGAGCTCCTTAAATCCTTTCTGATGAGTGCGTTAGCACGAAATAGCTGTCAAAGGTTAGAACTCTCGGAATTAAAACGAAATATACTCCATTTTCACTTAGATTCTGCTTGCGTTCCTCATTACGTATTAGAAACTTGATTGAACCTTGGGTTGGTCAGAACAACGAATTGTTGGCTGCCAGTCAATTTGTGGACAAACCTCTACTTTTGGATTCCTTGGTTCGTGTCAAATTAAGTTTCAACTAGTGACTGTAGATGTCATGAATAACTTCCTGTTATATTCTGTCTTGCCTCACGGTATTAATTCTTGAGTGGATTCGTTTTGATTTCGAGAGCTCCATAAATCCTTTCTGATGAGTGCGCTAGCACGAAACAGCTGTTAAAGGTTAGAACTCTCGGAATTAAAACGAAATATACTCTATTTTCACTTAGATTCTGCTTGCGTTCCTCATAACGTCTTAGAAACATGATTGAACCTTGGGTTGGTCAGAACAACGAATTGTAGGCTGCCTGTCAATTTGTGGACAAACCTCCACTTTTGGATTCCTTGGTTCGTGTCAAATTAAGTTTCAACTAGTGACTGTAGATGTCATGCATAACTTCCTGTTATATTCTGTCTTGCCTCACGGTATTAATTCTTGAGTGGATTCGTTTTGATTTCGAGAGCTCCAATAATCCTTTCTGATGAGTGCGTTAGCACAAAACAGCTGTCAAAGGTTAGAACTCTCGGAATTAAAACGAAATATACTCTATTTTCACTTAGATTCTGCTTGCGTTCCTCATAACGTATTAGAAACTTGATTGAACCTTGGGTTGGTCAGAACAACGAATTGTTGGCTGCCTGTCAATTTGTAGACAAACCTCTACTTTTGGATTCCTTGGTTCGTGTCAAATTAAGTTTCAACTAGTGACTGTAGATGTCATGAATAACTTCCTGTTATATTCTGTCTTGCCTCACGGTATTAATTCTTGAGTGGATTCGTTTTGATTTCGAGAGCTCCATAAATCCTTTCTGATGAGTGCGTTAGCACGAAACAGCTGTCAAAGGTTAGAACTCTCGGAATTAAAACGAAATATACTCTATTTTCACTAAGATGCTGCATGCGTTCCTCATAACGTATTAGAAACTTGATTGAACCTTGTTTTGGTCAGAACAACGAATTGTTGTCTGCCTGTCAATTTGTGGACAAACCTCTACTTTTGGATTCCTTGGTTCGTGTCAAATTAAGTTTCAACTAGTGACTGTAGATGTCATGAATAACTTCCTGTTATATTCTGTCTTGCCTCACGGTATTAATTCTTGAGTGGATTCGTTTTGATTTCGAGAGCTCCATAAATCCTTTCTGATGAGTGCGTTAGCACGAAACAGCTGTCAAAAGTTAGAGCTCTCGGAATTAAAACGAAATATACTCTATTTTCACTTAGATTCTGCTTGCGTTCCTCATAACGTATTAGAAACTTGATTGAACCTTGGGTTGGTCAGAACAACGAATTGTTGGCTGCCTGTCAATTTGTGGACAAACCTCTACTTTTTGATTCCTTGGTTCGTGTAAAATTAAGTTTCAACTAGTGACTGTAGATGTCATGAATAACTTCCTGTTATATTCTGTCTTGCCTCACGGTAATAATTCTTCAGTGGACTCGTTTTGATTCCGAGAGCTCCATAAATCCTTTCTGATGAGTGCGTTAGCACGAAACAGCTGTCAAAGGTTAGAACTCTCGGAATTAAAACGAAATATACTCTATTTTCACTTAGATTCTGCTTGCGTTCCTCATAACGTATTAGAAACTTGATTGAACCTTGGGTTGGTCAGAACAACGAATTGTTGGCTGCCTGTCAATTTGTAGACAAACCTCTACTTTTGGATTCCTTGGTTCGTGTCGTATTAAGTTTCAACTAGTGACTGTAGATGTCATGAATAACTTCCTGTTATATTCTGTCTTGCCTCACGGTATTAATTCTTGAGTGGATTCGTTTTGATTTCGAGAGCTCCATAAATCCTTTCTGATGAGTGCGTTAGCATGAAACAGCTGTCAAAGGTTAGAACTCTCGGAATTAAAACGAAATATACTCTATTTTCACTTAGATTCTGCTTGCGTTCCTCATAACGTATTAGAAACTTGATTGAACTTTGGGTTGGTCAGAACAACGAATTGTTGGCTGCCTGTCAATTTGTGGACAAACCTCTACTTTTGGATTCCTTGGTTCGTGTCAAATTAAGTTTCAACTAGTGACTGTAGATGTCATGAATAACTTCCTGTTATATTCTGTCTTGCATCACGGTATTAATTCTTGAGTGGATTCGTTTTGATTTCGAGAGCTCCATAAATCCTTTTTGATGAGTGCGTTGGCACGAAACAGCTGTCAAAGGTTAGAACTCTCGGAATTAAAACGAAATATACTCCATTTTCACTTAGATTCTGCTTGCGTTCCTCATTACGTATTAGAAACTTGATTGAACCTTGGGTTGGTCAGAACAACGAATTATTGGCTGCCGGTGAATTTGTGGACAAACCTCTACTTTTGGATTCCTTGGTTCGTGTCAAATTAAGTTTCAACTAGTGATTGTAGATGTCATGAATAACTTCCTGTTATATTCTGTCTTGCCTCACGGTATTAATTCTTGAGTGGATTCGTTTTGATTTCGAGAGCTCCATAAATCCTTTCTGATGAGTGCGCTAGCACGAAACAGCTGTCAAAGGTTAGAACTCTCGGAATTAAAACGAAATATACTCTATTTTCACTTAGATTCTGCTTGCGTTCCTCATAACGTATTAGAAACATGATTGAACCTTGGGTTGGTCAGAACAACGAATTGTAGGCTGCCTGTCAATTTGTGGACAAACCTCCACTTTTGGATTCCTTGGTTCGTGTCAAATTAAGTTTCAACTAGTGACTGTAGATGTCATGCATAACTTCCTGTTATATTCTGTCTTGCCTCACGGTATTAATTCTTGAGTGGATTCGTTTTGATTTCGAGAGCTCCATAAATCCTTTCTGATGAGTGCGTTAGCACGAAACAGCTGTCAAAGGTTAGAACTCTCGGAATTAAAACGAAATATACTCTATTTTCACTAAGATGCTGCATGCGTTCCTCATAACGTATTAGAAACTTGATTGAACCTTGTTTTGGTCAGAACAACGAATTGTTGTCTGCCTGTCAATTTGTGGACAAACCTCTACTTTTGGATTCCTTGGTTCGTGTCAAATTAAGTTTCAACTAGTGACTGTAGATGTCATGAATAACTTCCTGTTATATTCTGTCTTGCCTCACGGTATTAATTCTTGAGTGGATTCGTTTTGATTTCGAGAGCTCCATAAATCCTTTCTGATGAGTGCGTTAGCACGAAACAGCTGTCAAAAGTTAGAACTCTCGGAATTAAAACGAAATATACTCTATTTTCACTTAGATTCTGCTTGCGTTCCTCATAACGTATTAGAATTTTGATTGAACCTTGGGTTGGTCAGAACAATGAATTGTTGGCTGCCTGTCAATTTGTGGACAAACCTCTACTTTTGGATTCCTTGGTTCGTGTAAAATTAAGTTTCAACTAGTGACTGTAGATGTCATGAATAACTTCCTGTTATATTCTGTCTTGCCTCACGGTAATAATTCTTGAGTGGACTCGTTTCGATTTCGAGAGCTCCATAAATCCTTTCTGATGAGTGCGTTGGCACGAAACAGCTGTCAAAGGTTAGAACTCTCGGAATTAAAACGAAATATACTCTATTTTCACTTAGATTCTGCTTGCGTTCCTCATAACGTATTAGAAACTTGATTGAACCTTGGGTTGGTCAGAACAACGAATTGTTGGCTGCCTGTCAATTTGTAGACAAACCTCTACTTTTGGATTCCTTGGTTCGTGTCATATTAAGTTTCAACTAGTGACTGTAGATGTCATGAATATCTTCCTGTTATATTCTGTCTTGCCTCACGGTATTAATTCTTGGGTGGATTCGTTTTGATTTCTAGAGCTCCATAAATCCTTTCTGATGAGTGCGTTAGCACGAAACAGCTGTCAAAGGTTAGAACTCTCGGAATTAAAACGAAATATACTCTATTTTCACTTAGATTCTGCTTGCGTTCCTCATAACGTATTAGAAACTTGATTGAACTTTGGGTTGGTCAGAACAACGAATTGTTGGCTGCCTGTCAATTTGTGGACAAACCTCTAGTTTTGGATTCCTTGGTTCGTGTCAAATTAAGTTTCAACTAGTGACTGTAGATGTCATGAATAACTTCCTGTTATATTCTGTCTTGCATCACGGTATTAATTCTTGAGTGGATTCGTTTTGATTTCGAGAGCTCCATAAATCCTTTTTGATGAGTGCGTTAGCACGAAACAGCTGTCAAAGGTTAGAACTCTCGGAATTGAAACGAAATATACTCTATTTTCACTTAGATTCTGCTTGCGTTCCTCATAACGTATTAGAAACTTGATTGAACCTTGGGTCGGTCAGAACAACAAATTGTTGGCTGCCTGTCAATTTGTGGACAAACCTCTACTTTAGGATTCCTTGGTTCGTGTCAAATTAAGTTTTAACTAGTGACTGTAGATGTCATGAATAACTTCCTGTTATATTCTGTCTTGCCTCACGGTATTAATTCTTGAGTGGATTCGTTTTGATTTCGAGAGCTCCTTAAATCCTTTCTGATGAGTGCGTTAGCACGAAATAGCTGTCAAAGGTTAGAACTCTCGGAATTAAAACGAAATATACTCCATTTTCACTTAGATTCTGCTTGCGTTCCTCATTACGTATTAGAAACTTGATTGAACCTTGGGTTGGTCAGAACAACGAATTGTTGGCTGCCAGTCAATTTGTGGACAAACCTCTACTTTTGGATTCCTTGGTTCGTGTCAAATTAAGTTTCAACTAGTGACTGTAGATGTCATGAATAACTTCCTGTTATATTCTGTCTTGCCTCACGGTATTAATTCTTGAGTGGATTCGTTTTGATTTCGAGAGCTCCATAAATCCTTTCTGATGAGTGCGCTAGCACGAAACAGCTGTTAAAGGTTAGAACTCTCGGAATTAAAACGAAATATACTCTATTTTCACTTAGATTCTGCTTGCGTTCCTCATAACGTATTAGAAACATGATTGAACCTTGGGTTGGTCAGAACAACGAATTGTAGGCTGCCTGTCAATTTGTGGACAAACCTCCACTTTTGGATTCCTTGGTTCGTGTCAAATTAAGTTTCAACTAGTGACTGTAGATGTCATGCATAACTTCCTGTTATATTCTGTCTTGCCTCACGGTATTAATTCTTGAGTGGATTCGTTTTGATTTCGAGAGCTCCATTAATCCTTTCTGATGAGTGCGTTAGCACAAAACAGCTGTCAAAGGTTAGAACTCTCGGAATTAAAACGAAATATACTCTATTTTCACTTAGATTCTGCTTGCGTTCCTCATAACGTATTAGAAACTTGATTGAACCTTGGGTTGGTCAGAACAACGAATTGTTGGCTGCCTGTCAATTTGTAGACAAACCTCTACTTTTGGATTCCTTGGTTCGTGTCAAATTAAGTTTCAACTAGTGACTGTAGATGTCATGAATAACTTCCTGTTATATTCTGTCTTGCCTCACGGTATTAATTCTTGAGTGGATTCGTTTTGATTTCGAGAGCTCCATAAATCCTTTCTGATGAGTGCGTTAGCACGAAACAGCTGTCAAAGGTTAGAACTCTCGGAATTAAAACGAAATATACTCTATTTTCACTAAGATGCTGCATGAGTTCCTCATAACGTATTAGAAACTTGATTGAACCTTGTTTTGGTCAGAACAACGATTTGTTGTCTGCCTGTCAATCTGTGGACAAACCTCTACTTTTGGATTCCTTGGTTCGTGTCAAATTAAGTTTCAACTAGTGACTGTAGATGTCATGAATAACTTCCTGTTATATTCTGTCTTGCCTCACGGTATTAATTCTTGAGTGGATTCGTTTTGATTTCGAGAGCTCCATAAATCCTTTCTGATGAGTGCGTTAGCACGAAACAGCTGTCAAAAGTTAGAGCTCTCGGAATTAAAACGAAATATACTCTATTTTCACTTAGATTCTGCTTGCGTTCCTCATAACGTATTAGAAACTTGATTGAACCTTGGGTCGGTCAGAACAACGAATTGTTGGCTGCCTGTCAATTTGTGGACAAACCTCTACTTTTTGATTCCTTGGTTCGTGTAAAATTAAGTTTCAACTAGTGACTGTAGATGTCATGAATAACTTCCTGTTATATTCTGTCTTGCCTCACGGTAATAATTCTTGAGTGGACTCGTTTTGATTTCGAGAGCTCCATAAATCCTTTCTGATGAGTGCGTTAGCACGAAACAGCTGTCAAAGGTTAGAACTCTCGGAATTAAAACGAAATATACTCTATTTTCACTTAGATTCTGCTTGCGTTCCTCATAACGTATTAGAAACTTGATTGAACCTTGGGTTGGTCAGAACAACGAATTGTTGGCTGCCTGTCAATTTGTAGACAAACCTCTACTTTTGGATTCCTTGGTTCGTGTCGTATTAAGTTTCAACTAGTGACTGTAGATGTCATGAATAACTTCCTGTTATATTCTGTCTTGCCTCACGGTATTAATTCTTGAGTGGATTCGTTTTGATTTCGAGAGCTCCATAAATCCTTTCTGATGAGTGCGTTAGCACGAAACAGCTGTCAAAGGTTAGAACTCTCGGAATTAAAACGAAATATACTCTATTTTCACTTAGATTCTGCTTGCGTTCCTCATAACGTATAAGAAACATGATTGAACCTTGGGTTGGTCAGAACAACGAATTGTAGGCTGCCTGTCAATTTGTGGACAAACCTCCACTTTTGGATTCCTTGGTTCGTGTCAAATTAAGTTTCAACTAGTGACTGTAGATGTCATGCATAACTTCCTGTTAGATTCTGTCTTGCCTCACGGTATTAATTCTTGAGTGGATTCGTTTTGATTTCGAGAGCTCCATAAATCCTTTCTGATGAGTGCGCTAGCACGAAACAGCTGTTAAAGGTTAGAACTCTCGGAATTAAAACGAAATATACTCTATTTTCACTTAGATTCTGCTTGCGTTCCTCATAACGTATTAGAAACATGATTGAACCTTGGGTTGGTCAGAACAACGAATTGTAGGCTGCCTGTCAATTTGTGGACAAACCTCCACTTTTGGATTCCTTAGTTCGTGTCAAATTAAGTTTCAACTAGTGACTGTAGATGTCATGCATAACTTCCTGTTATATTCTGTCTTGCCTCACGGTATTAATTCTTGAGTGGATTCGTTTTGATTTCGAGAGCTCCATTAATCCTTTCTGATGAGTGCGTTAGCACAAAACAGCTGTCAAAGGTTAGAACTCTCGGAATTAAAACGAAATATACTCTATTTTCACTTAGATTCTGCTTGCGTTCCTCATAACGTATTAGAAACTTGATTGAACCTTGGGTTGGTCAGAACAACGAATTGTTGGCTGCCTGTCAATTTGTAGACAAACCTCTACTTTTGGATTCCTTGGTTCGTGTCAAATTAAGTTTCAACTAGTGACTGTAGATGTCATGAATAACTTCCTGTTATATTCTGTCTTGCCTCAAGGTATTAATTCTTGAGTGGATTCGTTTTGATTTCGAGAGCTCCATAAATCCTTTCTGATGAGTGCGTTAGCACGAAACAGCTGTCAAAGGTTAGAACTCTCGGAATTAAAACGCAATATACTCTATTTTCACTAAGATGCTGCATGAGTTCCTCATAACGTATTAGAAACTTGATTGAACCTTGTTTTGGTCAGAACAACGAATTGTTGTCTGCCTGTCAATTTGTGGACAAACCTCTACTTTTGGATTCCTTGGTTCGTGTCAAATTAAGTTTCAACTAGTGACTGTAGATGTCATGAATAACTTCCTGTTATATTCTGTCTTGCCTCACGGTATTAATTCTTGAGTGGATTCGTTTTGATTTCGAGAGCTCCATAATTCCTTTCTGATGAGTGCGTTAGCACGAAACAGCTGTCAAAAGTTAGAGCTCTCGGAATTAAAACGAAATATACTCTATTTTCACTTAGATTCTGCTTGCGTTCCTCATAACGTATTAGAAACTTGATTGAACCTTGGGTCGGTCAGAACAACGAATTGTTGGCTGCCTGTCAATTTGTGGACAAACCTCTACTTTTTGATTCCTTGGTTCGTGTAAAATTAAGTTTCAACTAGTGACTGTAGATGTCATGAATAACTTCCTGTTATATTCTGTCTTGCCTCACGGTAATAATTCTTGAGTGGACTCGTTTTGATTTCGAGAGCTCCATAAATCCTTTCTGATGAGTGCGTTAGCACAAAACAGCTGTCAAAGGTTAGAACTCTCGGAATTAAAACGAAATATACTCTATTTTCACTTAGATTCTGCTTGCGTTCCTCATAACGTATTAGAAACTTGATTGAACCTTGGGTTGGTCAGAACAACGAATTGTTGGCTGCCTGTCAATTTGTAGACAAACCTCTACTTTTGGATTCCTTGGTTCGTGTCGTATTAAGTTTCAACTAGTGACTGTAGATGTCATGAATAACTTCCTGTTATATTCTGTCTTGCCTCACGGTATTAATTCTTGAGTGGATTCGTTTTGATTTCGAGAGCTCCATAAATCCTTTCTGATGAGTGCGTTAGCACGAAACAGCTGTCAAAGGTTAGAACTCTCGGAATTAAAACGAAATATACTCTATTTTCACTTAGATTCTGCTTGCGTTCCTCATAACGTATAAGAAACATGATTGAACCTTGGGTTGGTCAGAACAACGAATTGTAGGCTGCCTGTCAATTTGTGGACAAACCTCCACTTTTGGATTCCTTGGTTCGTGTCAAATTAAGTTTCAACTAGTGACTGTAGATGTCATGCATAACTTCCTGTTATATTCTGTCTTGCCTCACGGTATTAATTCTTGAGTGGATTCGTTTTGATTTCGAGAGCTCCATTAATCCTTTCTGATGAGTGCGTTAGCACAAAACAGCTGTCAAAGGTTAGAACTCTCGGAATTAAAACGAAATATACTCTATTTTCACTTAGATTCTGCTTGCGTTCCTCATAACGTATTAGAAACTTGATTGAACCTTGGGTTGGTCAGAACAACGAATTGTTGGCTGCCTGTCAATTTGTAGACAAACCTCTACTTTTGGATTCCTTGGTTCGTGTCGTATTAAGTTTCAACTAGTGACTGTAGATGTCATGAATAACTTCCTGTTATATTCTGTCTTGCCTCACGGTATTAATTCTTGAGTGGATTCGTTTTGATTTCGAGAGCTCCATAAATCCTTTCTGATGAGTGCGTTAGCACGAAACAGCTGTCAAAGGTTAGAACTCTCGGAATTAAAACGAAATATACTCTATTTTCACTTAGATTCTGCTTGCGTTCCTCATAACGTATAAGAAACATGATTGAACCTTGGGTCGGTCAGAACAACGAATTGTAGGCTGCCTGTCAATTTGTGGACAAACCTCCACTTTTGGATTCCTTGGTTCGTGTCAAATTAAGTTTCAACTAGTGACTGTAGATGTCATGCATAACTTCCTGTTATATTCTGTCTTGCCTCACGGTATTAATTCTTGAGTGGATTCGTTTTGATTTCGAGAGCTCCATTAATCCTTTCTGATGAGTGCGTTAGCACAAAACAGCTGTCAAAGGTTAGAACTCTCGGAATTAAAACGAAATATACTCTATTTTCACTTAGATTCTGCTTGCGTTCCTCATAACGTATTAGAAACTTGATTGAACCTTGGGTTGGTCAGAACAACGAATTGTTGGCTGCCTGTCAATTTGTAGACAAACCTCTACTTTTGGATTCCTTGGTTCGTGTCAAATTAAGTTTCAACTAGTGACTGTAGATGTCATGAATAACTTCCTGTTATATTCTGTCTTGCCTCACGGTATTAATTCTTGAGTGGATTCGTTTTGATTTCGAGAGCTCCATAAATCCTTTCTGATGAGTGCGTTAGCACGAAACAGCTGTCAAAGATTAGAACTCTCGGAATTAAAACGAAATATACTCTATTTTCACTTAGATTCTGCTTGCGTTCCTCATAACGTATTAGAAACATGATTGAACCTTGGGTTGGTCAGAACAACAAAATGTAGGCTGCCTGTCAATTTGTGGACACACCTCCACTTTTGGATTCCTTGGTTCGTGTCAAATTAAGTTTCAACTAGTGACTGTAGATGTCATGCATAACTTCCTGTTATATTCTGTCTTGCCTCACGGTATTAATTCTTGAGTTGTTTCGTTTTGATTTCGAGAGCTCCATAAATCCTTTCTGATGAGTGCGTTAGCACGAAACAGCTGTCAAAGGTTAGAACTCTCGGAATTAAAACGAAATATACTCTATTTTCACTTAAATTCTGCTTGCGTTCCTCATAACGTATTAGAAACTTGATTGAACTTTGGGTTGGTCAGAACAAAGAATTGTTGGCTGCCAGTCAATTTGTGGACAAACCTCTACTTTTGGATTCCTTGGTTCGTGTCAAATTAAGTTTCAACTAGTGACTGTAGATGTCATGAATAACTTCCTGTTATATTCTGTCTTGCCTCACGGTAATAATTCTTGAGTGGATTCGTTTTGATTTCGAGAGCTCCATAAATCCTTTCTGATGAGTGCGCTAGCACGAAACAGCTGTTAAAGGTTAGAACTCTCGGAATTAAAACGAAATATACTCTATTTTCACTTAGATTCTGCTTGCGTTCCTCATAACGTATTAGAAACATGATTGAACCTTGGGTTGGTCAGAACAACGAATTGTAGGCTGCCTGTCAATTTGTGGACAAACCTCCACTTTTGGATTCCTTGGTTCGTGTCAAATTAAGTTTCAACTAGTGACTGTAGATGTCATGCATAACTTCCTGTTATATTCTGTCTTGCCTCACGGTATTAATTCTTGAGTGGATTCGTTTTGATTTCGAGAGCTCCATAAATCCTTTCTGATGAGTGCGTTAGCACAAAACAGCTGTCAAAGGTTAGAACTCTCGGAATTAAAACGATATATACTCTATTTTCACTTAGATTCTGCTTGCGTTACTCATAACGTATTAGAAACTTGATTGAACCTTGGGATGGTCAGAACAACGAATTGTTGGCTGCCTGTCATTTTGTGGACAAACCTCTACTTTTGGATTCCTTGGTTCGTGTAAAATTAAGTTTCAACTAGTGACTGTAGATGTCATGAATAACTTCCTGTTATATTCTGTCTTGCCTCACGGTAATAATTCTTGAGTGGATTCGTTTTGATTTCGAGAGCTCCATAAATTCTTTCTGATGAGTGCGTTAGCACGAAACAAATGTCAAAGGTTAGAACTCTCGGAATTAAAACGAAATATACTCTATTTTCACTTAGATTCTGCTTGCGTTCCTCATAACGTATTAGAAACTTGATTGAACCTTGGGTTGGTCAGAACAACGAATTGTTGGCTGCCTGTCAATTTGTAGACAAACCTCTACTTTTGGATTCCTTGGTTCGTGTCATATTAAGTTTCAACTAGTGACTGTAGATGTCATGAATAACTTCCTGTTATATTCTGTCTTGCCTCACGGTATTAATTCTTGAGTGGATTCGTTTTGATTTCGAGAGCTATATAAATCCTTTCTGATGAGTGCGTTAGCACGAAACAGCTGTCAAAGGTTAGAACTCTCGGAATTAAAACGAAATATACTCTATTTTCACTTAGATTCTGCTTGCGTTCCTCATAACGTATTAGAAACTTGATTGAACTTTGGGTTGGTCAGAGCAACGAATTGTTGGCTGCCTGTCAATTTGTGGACAAACCTCTACTTTTGGATTCCTTGGTTCGTGTCAAATTAAGTTTCAACTAGTGACTGTAGATGTCATGAATAACTTCCTGTTATATTCTGTCTTGCATCACGGTATTAATTCTTGAGTGGATTCGTTTTGATTTCGAGAGCTCCATAAATCCTTTTTGATGAGTGCGTTAGCACGAAACAGCTGTCAAAGGTTAGAATTCTCGGAATTAAAACGAAATATACTCTATTTTCACTAGATTCTGCTTGCGTTCCTCATAACGTATTAGAAACTTGATTGAACCTTGGGTCGGTCAGAACAACAAATTGTTGGCTTCCTGTCAATTTGTGGACAAACCTCTACTTTTGGATTCCTTGGTTCGTGTCAAATTAAGTTTCAACTAGTGACTGTAGATGTCATGAATAACTTCCTGTTATATTCTGTCTTGCCTCACGGTATTAATTCTTGAGTGGATTCGTTTTGATTTCGAGAGCTCCTTAAATCCTTTCTGATGAGTGCGTTAGCACGAAATAGCTGTCAAAGGTTAGAACTCTCGGAATTAAAACGAAATATACTCCATTTTCACTTAGATTCTGCTTGCGTTCCTCATTACGTATTAGAAACTTGATTGAACCTTGGGTTGGTCAGAACAACGAATTGTTGGCTGCCAGTCAATTTGTGGACAAACCTCTACTTTTGGATTCCTTGGTTCGTGTCAAATTGAGTTTCAACTAGTGACTGTAGATGTCATGAATAACTTCCTGTTATATTCTGTCTTGCCTCACGGTATTAATTCTTGAGTGGATTCGTTTTGATTTCGAGAGCTCCATAAATCCTTTCTGATGAGTGCGCTAGCACGAAACAGCTGTTAAAGGTTAGAACTCTCGGAATTAAAACGAAATATACTCTATTTTCACTTAGATTCTGCTTGCGTTCCTCATAACGTATTAGAAACATGATTGAACCTTGGGTTGGTCAGAACAACGAATTGTAGGCTGCCTGTCAATTTGTGGACAAACCTCCACTTTTGGATTCCTTGGTTCGTGTCAAATTAAGTTTCAACTAGTGACTGTAGATGTCATGCATAACTTCCTGTTATATTCTGTCTTGCCTCACGGTATTAATTCTTGAGTGGATTCGTTTTGATTTCGAGAGCTCCATTAATCCTTTCTGATGAGTGCGTTAGCACAAAACAGCTGTCAAAGGTTAGAACTCTCGGAATTAAAACGAAATATACTCTATTTTCACTTAGATTCTGCTTGCGTTCCTCATAACGTATTAGAAACTTGATTGAACCTTGGGTTGGTCAGAACAACGAATTGTTGGCTGCCTGTCAATTTGTAGACAAACCTCTACTTTTGGATTCCTTGGTTCGTGTCAAATTAAGTTTCAACTAGTGACTGTAGATGTCATGAATAACTTCCTGTTATATTCTGTCTTGCCTCACGGTATTAATTCTTGAGTGGATTCGTTTTGATTTCGAGAGCTCCATAAATCCTTTCTGATGAGTGCGTTAGCACGAAACAGCTGTCAAAGGTTAGAACTCTCGGAATTAAAACGAAATATACTCTATTTTCACTAAGATGCTGCATGCGTTCCTCATAACGTATTAGAAACTTGATTGAACCTTGTTTTGGTCAGAACAACGAATTGTTGTCTGCCTGTCAATTTGTGGACAAACCTCTACTTTTGGATTCCTTGGTTCGTGTCAAATTAAGTTTCAACTAGTGACTGTAGATGTCATGAATAACTTCCTGTTATATTCTGTCTTTCCTCACGGTATTAATTCTTGAGTGGATTCGTTTTGATTTCGAGAGCTCCATAAATCCTTTCTGATGAGTGCGTTAGCACGAAACAGCTGTCAAATGTTAGAGCTCTCGGAATTAAAACGAAATATACTCTATTTTCACTTAGATTCTGCTTGCGTTCCTCATAACGTATTAGAAATTCGATTGAACCTTGGGTTGGTCAGAACAACGAATTGTTGGCTGCCTGTCAATTTGTGGACAAACCTCTACTTTTTGATTCCTTGGTTCGTGTAAAATTAAGTTTCAACTAGTGACTGTAGATGTCATGAATAACTTCCTGTTATATTCTGTCTTGCCTTACGGTAATAATTCTTGAGTGGACTCGTTTTGATTTCGAGAGCTCCATAAATCCTTTCTGATGAGTGCGTTAGCACGAAACAGCTGTCAAAGGTTAGAACTCTCGGAATTAAAACGAAATATACTCTATTTTCACTTAGATTCTGCTTGCGTTCCTCATAACGTATTAGAAACTTGATTGAACCTTGGGTTGGTCAGAACAACGAATTGTTGGCTGCCTGTCAATTTGTAGACAAACCTCTACTTTTGGATTCCTTGGTTCGTGTCGTATTAAGTTTCAACTAGTGACTGTAGATGTCATGAATAACTTCCTGTTATATTCTGTCTTGCCTCACGGTATTAATTCTTGAGTGGATTCGTTTTGATTTCGAGAGCTCCATAAATCCTTTCTGATGAGTGCGTTAGCATGAAACAGCTGTCAAAGGTTAGAACTCTCGGAATTAAAACGAAATATACTCTATTTTCACTTAGATTCTGCTTGCGTTCCTCATAACGTATTAGAAACTTGATTGAACTTTGGGTTGGTCAGAACAACGAATTGTTGGCTGCCTGTCAATTTGTGGACAAACCTCTACTTTTGGATTCCTTGGTTCGTGTCAAATTAAGTTTCAACTAGTGACTGTAGATGTCATGAATAACTTCCTGTTATATTCTGTCTTGCATCACGGTATTAATTCTTGAGTGGATTCGTTTTGATTTCGAGAGCTCCATAAATCCTTTTTGATGAGTGCGTTAGCACGAAACAGCTGTCAAAGGTTAGAACTCTCGGAATTAAAACGAAATATACTCTATTTTCACTTAGATTCTGCTTGCGTTCCTCATAACGTATTAGAAACTTGATTGAACCTTGGGTTGGTCAGAACAACGAATTGTTGGCTGCCTGTCAATTTGTAGACAAACCTCTACTTTTGGATTCCTTGGTTCGTGTCGTATTAAGTTTCAACTAGTGACTGTAGATGTCATGAATAACTTCCTGTTATATTCTGTCTTGCCTCACGGTATTAATTCTTGAGTGGATTCGTTTTGATTTCGAGAGCTCCATAAATCCTTTCTGATGAGTGCGTTAGCATGAAACAGCTGTCAAAGGTTAGAACTCTCGGAATTAAAACGAAATATACTCTATTTTCACTTAGATTCTGCTTGCGTTCCTCATAACGTATTAGAAACTTGATTGAACCTTGGGTTGGTCAGAACAACGAATTGTTGGCTGCCGGTGAATTTGTGGACAAACCTCTACTTTTGGATTCCTTGGTTCGTGTCAAATTAAGTTTCAACTAGTGATTGTAGATGTCATGAATAACTTCCTGTTATATTTTGTCTTGCCTCACGGTATTAATTCTTGAGTGGATTCGTTATGATTTCGAGAGCTCCATAAATCCTTTCTGATGAGTGCGCTAGCACGAAACAGCTGTCAAAGGTTAGAACTCTCGGAATTAAAACGAAATATACTCTATTTTCACTTAGATTCTGCTTGCGTTCCTCATAACGTATTAGAAACATGATTGAACCTTGGGTTGGTCAGAACAACAAAATGTAGGCTGCCTGTCAATTTGTGGACACACCTCCACTTTTGGATTCCTTGGTTCGTGTCAAATTAAGTTTCAACTAGTGACTGTAGATGTCATGCATAACTTCCTGTTATATTCTGTCTTGCCTCACGGTATTAATTCTTGAGTTGTTTCGTTTTGATTTCGAGAGCTCCATAAATCCTTTCTGATGAGTGCGTTAGCACGAAACAAATGTCAAAGGTTAGAACTCTCGGAATTAAAACGAAATATACTCTATTTTCACTTAGATTCTGCTTGCGTTCCTCATAACGTATTAGAAACTTGATTGAACCTTGGGTTGGTCAGAACAACGAATTGTTGGCTGCCTGTCAATTTGTAGACAAACCTCTACTTTTGGATTCCTTGGTTCGTGTCATATTAAGTTTCAACTAGTGACTGTAGATGTCATGAATAACTTCCTGTTATATTCTGTCTTGCCTCACGGTATTAATTCTTGAGTGGATTCGTTTTGATTTCGAGAGCTATATAAATCCTTTCTGATGAGTGCGTTAGCACGAAACAGCTGTCAAAGGTTAGAACTCTCGGAATTAAAACGAAATATACTCTATTTTCACTTAGATTCTGCTTGCGTTCCTCATAACGTATTAGAAACTTGATTGAACTTTGGGTTGGTCAGAGCAACGAATTGTTGGCTGCCTGTCAATTTGTAGACAAACCTCCACTTTTGGATTCCTTGGTTCGTGTCAAATTAAGTTTCAACTAGTGACTGTAGATGTCATGAATAACTTCCTGTTATATTCTGTCTTGCATCACGGTATTAATTCTTGAGTGGATTCGTTTTGATTTCGAGAGCTCCATAAATCCTTTTTGATGAGTGCGTTAGCACGAAACAGCTGTCAAAGGTTAGAATTCTCGGAATTAAAACGAAATATACTCTATTTTCACTAGATTCTGCTTGCGTTCCTCATAACGTATTAGAAACTTGATTGAACCTTGGGTTGGTCAGAACAACAAAATGTAGGCTGCCTGTCAATTTGTGGACACACCTCCACTTTTGGATTCCTTGGTTCGTGTCAAATTAAGTTTCAACTAGTGACTGTAGATGTCATGCATAACTTCCTGTTATATTCTGTCTTGCCTCACGGTATTAATTCTTGAGTTGTTTCGTTTTGATTTCGGGAGCTCCATAAATCCTTTCTGATGAGTGCGTTAGCACGAAACAAATGTCAAAGGTTAGAACTCTCGGAATTAAAACGAAATATACTCTATTTTCACTTAGATTCTGCTTGCGTTCCTCATAACGTATTAGAAACTTGATTGAACCTTGGGTTGGTCAGAACAACGAATTGTTGGCTGCCTGTCAATTTGTAGACAAACCTCTACTTTTGGATTCCTTGGTTCGTGTCATATTAAGTTTCAACTAGTGACTGTAGATGTCATGAATAACTTCCTGTTATATTCTGTCTTGCCTCACGGTATTAATTCTTGAGTGGATTCGTTTTGATTTCGAGAGCTATATAAATCCTTTCTGATGAGTGCGTTAGCACGAAACAGCTGTCAAAGGTTAGAACTCTCGGAATTAAAACGAAATATACTCTATTTTCACTTAGATTCTGCTTGCGTTCCTCATAACGTATTAGAAACTTGATTGAACTTTGGGTTCGTCAGAGCAACGAATTGTTGGCTGCCTGTCAATTTGTGGACAAACCTCCACTTTTGGATTCCTTGGTTCGTGTCAAATTAAGTTTCAACTAGTGACTGTAGATGTCATGAATAACTTCCTGTTATATTCTGTCTTGCATCACGGTATTAATTCTTGAGTGGATTCGTTTTGATTTCGAGAGCTCCACAAATCCTTTTTGATGAGTGCGTTAGCACGAAACAGCTGTCAAAGGTTAGAATTCTCGGAATTAAAACGAAATATACTCTATTTTCACTAGATTCTGCTTGCGTTCCTCATAACGTATTAGAAACTTGATTGAACCTTGGGTTGGTCAGAACAACAAATTGTTGGCTTCCTGTCAATTTGTGGACAAACCTCTACTTTTGGATTCCTTGGTTCGTGTCAAATTAAGTTTCAACTAGTGACTGTAGATGTCATGAATAACTTCCTGTTATATTCTGTCTTGCCTCACGGTATTAATTCTTGAGTGGATTCGTTTTGATTTCGAGAGCTCCATAAATCCTTTCTGATGAGTGCGTTAGCACGAAACAGCTGTCAAAGGTTAGAACTCTCGGAATTAAAACGAAATATACTCTATTTTCACTTAGATTCTGCTTGCGTTCCTCATAACGTATAAGAAACATGATTGTACCTTGGGTTGGTCAGAACAACGAATTGTAGGCTGCCTGTCAATTTGTGGACAAACCTCCACTTTTGGATTCCTTGGTTCGTGTCAAATTAAGTTTCAACTAGTGACTGTAGATGTCATGCATAACTTCCTGTTATATTCTGTCTTGCCTCACGGTATTAATTCTTGAGTGGATTCGTTTTGATTTCGAGAGCTCCATAAATCCTTTCTGATGAGTGCGTTAGCACGAAACAGCTGTCAAAGGTTAGAACTCTCGGAATTAAAACGAAATATACTCTATTTTCACTAAGATGCTGCATGCGTTCCTCATAACGTATTAGAAACTTGATTGAACCTTGTTTTGGTCAGAACAACGAATTGTTGTCTGCCTGTCAATTTGTGGACAAACCTCTACTTTTGGATTCCTTGGTTCGTGTCAAATTAAGTTTCAACTAGTGACTGTAGATGTCATGAATAACTTCCTGTTATATTCTGTCTTTCCTCACGGTATTAATTCTTGAGTGGATTCGTTTTGATTTCGAGAGCTCCATAAATCCTTTCTGATGAGTGCGTTAGCACGAAACAGCTGTCAAATGTTAGAGCTCTCGGAATTAAAACGAAATATACTCTATTTTCACTTAGATTCTGCTTGCGTTCCTCATAACGTATTAGAAACTTGATTGAACCTTGGGTTGGTCAGAACAACGAATTGTTGGCTGCCTGTCAATTTGTGGACAAACCTCTACTTTTGGATTCCTTGGTTCGTGTCAAATTAAGTTTCAACTAGTGACTGTAGATGTCATGAATAACTTCCTGTTATATTCTGTCTTGCCTTACGGTAATAATTCTTGAGTGGACTCGTTTTGATTTCGAGAGCTCCATAAATCCTTTCTGATGAGTGCGTTAGCACGAAACAGCTGTCAAAGGTTAGAACTCTCGGAATTAAAACGAAATATACTCTATTTTCACTTAGATTCTGCTTGCGTTCCTCATAACGTATTAGAAACTTGATTGAACCTTGGGTTGGTCAGAACAACGAATTGTTGGCTGCCTGTCAATTTGTGGACAAACCTCTACTTTTGGATTCCTTGGTTCGTGTCAAATTATGTTTCAACTAGTGACTGTAGATGTCATTGAATAACTTCCTGTTATATTCTGTCTTGCCTCACGGTATTAATTCTTGAGTGGATTTGTTTTGATTTCGAGAGTTCCATAAATCCTTTCTGATGAGTGCGTTAGCACGAAACAGCTGTCAAATGTTAGAGCTCTCGGAATTAAAACGAAATATACTCTATTTTCACTTAGATTCTGCTTGCGTTCCTCATAACGTATTAGAAACTTGATTGAACCTTGGGTTGGTCAGAACAACGAATTGTTGTCTGCCTGTCAATTTGTGGACAAACCTCTACTTTTGGATTCCTTGGTTCGTGTCAAATTAAGTTTCAACTAGTGACTGTAGATGTCATGAATAACTTCCTGTTATATTCTGTCTTGCCTCACGGTATTAATTCTTGAGTGGATTCGTTTTGATTTCGAGAGCTCCATAAATCCTTTCTGATGAGTGCGTTAGCACGAAACAGCTGTCAAAGGTTAGAACTCTCGGAATTAAAACGAAATATACTCTATTTTCACTTAGATTCTGCTTGCGTTCCTCATAACGTATAAGAAACATGATTGAACCTTGGGTTGGTCAGAACAACGAATTGTAGGCTGCCTGTCAATTTGTGGACAAACCTCCACTTTTGGATTCCTTGGTTCGTGTCAAATTAAGTTTCAACTAGTGACTGTAGATGTCATGCATAACTTCCTGTTATATTCTGTCTTGCCTCACGGTATTAATTCTTGAGTGGATTCGTCTTGATTTCGAGAGCTCCATAAATCCTTTCTGATGAGTGCGTTAGCACGAAACAGCTGTCAAAGGTTAGAACTCTCGGAATTAAAACGAAATATACTCTATTTTCACTAAGATGCTGCATGCGTTCCTCATAACGTATTAGAAACTTGATTGAACCTTGTTTTGGTCAGAACAACGAATTGTTGTCTGCCTGTCAATTTGTGGACAAACCTCTACTTTTGGATTCCTTGGTTCGTGTCAAATTAAGTTTCAACTAGTGACTGTAGATGTCATGAATAACTTCCTGTTATATTCTGTCTTTCCTCACGGTATTAATTCTTGAGTGGATTCGTTTTGATTTCGAGAGCTCCATAAATCCTTTCTGATGAGTGCGTTAGCACGAAACAGCTGTCAAATGTTAGAGCTCTCGGAATTAAAATGAAATATACTCTATTTTCACTTAGATTCTGCTTGCGTTCCTCATAACGTATTAGAAACTTGATTGAACCTTGGGTTGGTCAGAACAACGAATTGTTGGCTGCCTGTCAATTTGTGGACAAACCTCTACTTTTGGATTCCTTGGTTCGTGTCAAATTAAGTTTCAACTAGTGACTGTAGATGTCATGAATAACTTCCTGTTATATTCTGTCTTGCCTTACGGTAATAATTCTTGAGTGGACTCGTTTTGATTTCGAGAGCTCCATAAATCCTTTCTGATGAGTGCGTTAGCACGAAACAGCTGTCAAAGGTTAGAACTCTCGGAATTAAAACGAAATATACTCTATTTTCACTTAGATTCTGCTTGCGTTCCTCATAACGTATTAGAAACTTGATTGAACCTTGGGTTGGTCAGAACAACGAATTGTTGGCTGCCTGTCAATTTGTAGACAAACCTCTACTTTTGGATTCCTTGGTTCGTGTCGTATTAAGTTTCAACTAGTGACTGTAGATGTCATGAATAACTTCCTGTTATATTCTGTCTTGCCTCACGGTATTAATTCTTGAGTGGATTCGTTTTGATTTCGAGAGCTCCATGAATCCTTTCTGATGAGTGCGTTAGCATGAAACAGCTGTCAAAGGTTAGAACTCTCGGAATTAAAACGAAATATACTCTATTTTCACTTAGATTCTGCTTGCGTTCCTCATAACGTATTAGAAACTTGATTGAACTTTGGGTTGGTCAGAACAACGAATTGTTGGCTGCCTGTCAATTTGTGGACAAACCTCTACTTTTGGATTCCTTGGTTCGTGTCAAATTAAGTTTCAACTAGTGACTGTAGATGTCATGAATAACTTCCTGTTATATTCTGTCTTGCATCACGGTATTAATTCTTGAGTGGATTCGTTTTGATTTCGAGAGCTCCATAAATCCTTTTTGATGAGTGCGTTAGCACGAAACAGCTGTCAAAGGTTAGAACTCTCGGAATTAAAACGAAATATACTCCATTTTCACTTAGATTCTGCTTGCGTTCCTCATTACGTATTAGAAACTTGATTGAACCTTGGGTTGGTCAGAACAACGAATTGTTGGCTGCCGGTGAATTTGTGGACAAACCTCTACTTTTGGATTCCTTGGTTCGTGTCAAATTAAGTTTCAACTAGTGATTGTAGATGTCATGAATAACTTCCTGTTATATTTTGTCTTGCCTCACGGTATTAATTCTTGAGTGGATTCGTTTTGATTTCGAGAGCTCCATAAATCCTTTCTGATGAGTGCGCTAGCACGAAACAGCTGTCAAAGGTTAGAACTCTCGGAATTAAAACGAAATATACTCTATTTTCACTTAGATTCTGCTTGCGTTCCTCATAACGTATTAGAAACATGATTGAACCTTGGGTTGGTCAGAACAACAAAATGTAGGCTGCCTGTCAATTTGTGGACACACCTCCACTTTTGGATTCCTTGGTTCGTGTCAAATTAAGTTTCAACTAGTGACTGTAGATGTCATGCATAACTTCCTGTTATATTCTGTCTTGCCTCACGGTATTAATTCTTGAGTTGTTTCGTTTTGATTTCGAGAGCTCCATAAATCCTTTCTGATGAGTGCGTTAGCACGAAACAAATGTCAAAGGTTAGAACTCTCGGAATTAAAACGAAATATACTCTATTTTCACTTAGATTCTGCTTGCGTTCCTCATAACGTATTAGAAACTTGATTGAACCTTGGGTTGGTCAGAACAACGAATTGTTGGCTGCCTGTCAATTTGTAGACAAACCTCTACTTTTGGATTCCTTGGTTCGTGTCATATTAAGTTTCAACTAGTGACTGTAGATGTCATGAATAACTTCCTGTTATATTCTGTCTTGCCTCACGGTATTAATTCTTGAGTGGATTCGTTTTGATTTCGAGAGCTATATAAATCCTTTCTGATGAGTGCGTTAGCACGAAACAGCTGTCAAAGGTTAGAACTCTCGGAATTAAAACGAAATATACTCTATTTTCACTTAGATTCTGCTTGCGTTCCTCATAACGTATTAGAAACTTGATTGAACTTTGGGTTGGTCAGAGCAACGAATTGTTGGCTGCCTGTCAATTTGTGGACAAACCTCCACTTTTGGATTCCTTGGTTCGTGTCAAATTAAGTTTCAACTAGTGACTGTAGATGTCATGAATAACTTCCTGTTATATTCTGTCTTGCATCACGGTATTAATTCTTGAGTGGATTCGTTTTGATTTCGAGAGCTCCATAAATCCTTTTTGATGAGTGCGTTAGCACGAAACAGCTGTCAAAGGTTAGAATTCTCGGAATTAAAACGAAATATACTCTATTTTCACTAGATTCTGCTTGCGTTCCTCATAACGTATTAGAAACTTGATTGAACCTTGGGTTGGTCAGAACAACAAAATGTAGGCTGCCTGTCAATTTGTGGACACACCTCCACTTTTGGATTCCTTGGTTCGTGTCAAATTAAGTTTCAACTAGTGACTGTAGATGTCATGCATAACTTCCTGTTATATTCTGTCTTGCCTCACGGTATTAATTCTTGAGTTGTTTCGTTTTGATTTCGAGAGCTCCATAAATCCTTTCTGATGAGTGCGTTAGCACGAAACAAATGTCAAAGGTTAGAACTCTCGGAATTAAAACGAAATATACTCTATTTTCACTTAGATTCTGCTTGCGTTCCTCATAACGTATTAGAAACTTGATTGAACCTTGGGTTGGTCAGAACAACGAATTGTTGGCTGCCTGTCAATTTGTAGACAAACCTCTACTTTTGGATTCCTTGGTTCGTGTCATATTAAGTTTCAACTAGTGACTGTAGATGTCATGAATAACTTCCTGTTATATTCTGTCTTGCCTCACGGTATTAATTCTTGAGTGGATTCGTTTTGATTTCGAGAGCTATATAAATCCTTTCTGATGAGTGCGTTAGCACGAAACAGCTGTCAAAGGTTAGAACTCTCGGAATTAAAACGAAATATACTCTATTTTCACTTAGATTCTGCTTGCGTTCCTCATAACGTATTAGAAACTTGATTGAACTTTGGGTTGGTCAGAGCAACGAATTGTTGGCTGCCTGTCAATTTGTGGACAAACCTCCACTTTTGGATTCCTTGGTTCGTGTCAAATTAAGTTTCAACTAGTGACTGTAGATGTCATGAATAACTTCCTGTTATATTCTGTCTTGCATCACGGTATTAATTCTTGAGTGGATTCGTTTTGATTTCGAGAGCTCCATAAATCCTTTTTGATGAGTGCGTTAGCACGAAACAGCTGTCAAAGGTTAGAATTCTCGGAATTAAAACGAAATATACTCTATTTTCACTAGATTCTGCTTGCGTTCCTCATAACGTATTAGAAACTTGATTGAACCTTGGGTCGGTCAGAACAACAAATTGTTGGCTTCCTGTCAATTTGTGGACAAACCTCTACTTTTGGATTCCTTGGTTCGTGTCAAATTAAGTTTCAACTAGTGACTGTAGATGTCATGAATAACTTCCTGTTATATTCTGTCTTGCCTCACGGTATTAATTCTTGAGTGGATTCGTTTTGATTTCGAGAGCTCCTTAAATCCTTTCTGATGAGTGCGTTAGCACGAAATAGCTGTCAAAGGTTAGAACTCTCGGAATTAAAACGAAATATACTCCATTTTCACTTAGATTCTGCTTGCGTTCCTCATTACGTATTAGAAACTTGATTGAACCTTGGGTTGGTCAGAACAACGAATTGTTGGCTGCCTGTCAATTTGTAGACAAACCTCTACTTTTGGATTCCTTGGTTCGTGTCGTATTAAGTTTCAACTAGTGACTGTAGATGTCATGAATAACTTCCTGTTATATTCTGTCTTGCCTCACGGTATTAATTCTTGAGTGGATTCGTTTTGATTTCGAGAGCTATATAAATCCTTTCTGATGAGTGCGTTAGCACGAAACAGCTGTCAAAGGTTAGAACTCTCGGAATTAAAACGAAATATACTCTATTTTCACTTAGATTCTGCTTGCGTTCCTCATAACGTATTAGAAACTTGATTGAACTTTGGGTTGGTCAGAGCAACGAATTGTTGGCTGCCTGTCAATTTGTGGACAAACCTCCACTTTTGGATTCCTTGGTTCGTGTCAAATTAAGTTTCAACTAGTGACTGTAGATGTCATGAATAACTTCCTGTTATATTCTGTCTTGCATCACGGTATTAATTCTTGAGTGGATTCGTTTTGATTTCGAGAGCTCCATAAATCCTTTTTGATGAGTGCGTTAGCACGAAACAGCTGTCAAAGGTTAGAATTCTCGGAACTAAAACGAAATATACTCTATTTTCACTAGATTCTGCTTGCGTTCCTCATAACGTATTAGAAACTTGATTGAACCTTGGGTTGGTCAGAACAACAAAATGTAGGCTGCCTGTCAATTTGTGGACACACCTCCACTTTTGGATTCCTTGGTTCGTGTCAAATTAAGTTTCAACTAGTGACTGTAGATGTCATGCATAACTTCCTGTTATATTCTGTCTTGCCTCACGGTATTAATTCTTGAGTTGTTTCGTTTTGATTTCGAGAGCTCCATAAATCCTTTCTGATGAGTGCGTTAGCACGAAACAAATGTCAAAGGTTAGAACTCTCGGAATTAAAACGAAATATACTCTATTTTCACTTAGATTCTGCTTGCGTTCCTCATAACGTATTAGAAACTTGATTGAACCTTGGGTTGGTCAGAACAACGAATTGTTGGCTGCCTGTCAATTTGTAGACAAACCTCTACTTTTGGATTCCTTGGTTCGTGTCATATTAAGTTTCAACTAGTGACTGTAGATTTCATGAATAACTTCCTGTTATATTCTGTCTTGCCTCACGGTATTAATTCTTGAGTGGATTCGTTTTGATTTCGAGAGCTATATAAATCCTTTCTGATGAGTGCGTTAGCACGAAACAGCTGTCAAAGGTTAGAACTCTCGGAATTAAAACGAAATATACTCTATTTTCACTTAGATTCTGCTTGCGTTCCTCATAACGTATTAGAAACTTGATTGAACTTTGGGTTGGTCAGAGCAACGAATTGTTGGCTGCCTGTCAATTTGTGGACAAACCTCCACTTTTGGATTCCTTGGTTCGTGTCAAATTAAGTTTCAACTAGTGACTGTAGATGTCATGAATAACTTCCTGTTATATTCTGTCTTGCATCACGGTATTAATTCTTGAGTGGATTCGTTTTGATTTCGAGAGCTCCATAAATCCTTTTTGATGAGTGCGTTAGCACGAAACAGCTGTCAAAGGTTAGAATTCTCGGAATTAAAACGAAATATACTCTATTTTCACTAGATTCTGCTTGCGTTCCTCATAACGTATTAGAAACTTGATTGAACCTTGGGTCGGTCAGAACAACAAATTGTTGGCTGCCAGTCAATTTGTGGACAAACCTCTACTTTTGGATTCCTTGGTTCGTGTCAAATTAAGTTTCAACTAGTGACTGTAGATGTCATGAATAACTTCCTGTTATATTCTGTCTTGCCTCACGGTATTAATTCTTGAGTGGATTCGTTTTGATTTCGAGAGCTCCATAAATCCTTTCTGATGAGTGCGCTAGCACGAAACAGCTGTTAAAGGTTAGAACTCTCGGAATTAAAACGAAATATACTCTATTTTCACTTAGATTCTGCTTGCGTTCCTCATAACGTATTAGAAACATGATTGAACCTTGGGTTGGTCAGAACAACGAATTGTAGGCTGCCTGTCAATTTGTGGACAAACCTCCACTTTTGGATTCCTTGGTTCGTGTCAAATTAAGTTTCAACTAGTGACTGTAGATGTCATGCATAACTTCCTGTTATATTCTGTCTTGCCTCACGGTATTAATTCTTGAGTGGATTCGTTTTGATTTCGAGAGCTCCATTAATCCTTTCTGATGAGTGCGTTAGCACAAAACAGCTGTCAAAGGTTAGAACTCTCGGAATTAAAACGAAATATACTCTATTTTCACTTAGATTCTGCTTGCGTTCCTCATAACGTATTAGAAACTTGATTGAACCTTGGGTTGGTCAGAACAACGAATTGTTGGCTGCCTGTCAATTTGTAGACAAACCTCTACTTTTGGATTCCTTGGTTCGTGTCAAATTAAGTTTCAACTAGTGACTGTAGATGTCATGAATAACTTCCTGTTATATTCTGTCTTGCCTCACGGTATTAATTCTTGAGTGGATTCGTTTTGATTTCGAGAGCTCCATAAATCCTTTCTGATGAGTGCGTTAGCACGAAACAGCTGTCAAAGGTTAGAACTCTCGGAATTAAAACGAAATATACTCTATTTTCACTAAGATGCTGCATGCGTTCCTCATAACGTATTAGAAACTTGATTGAACCTTGTTTTGGTCAGAACAACGAATTGTTGTCTGCCTGTCAATTTGTGGACAAACCTCTACTTTTGGATTCCTTGGTTCGTGTCAAATTAAGTTTCAACTAGTGACTGTAGATGTCATGAATAACTTCCTGTTATATTCTGTCTTTCCTCACGGTATTAATTCTTGAGTGGATTCGTTTTGATTTCGAGAGCTCCATAAATCCTTTCTGATGAGTGCGTTAGCACGAAACAGCTGTCAAATGTTAGAGCTCTCGGAATTAAAACGAAATATACTCTATTTTCACTTAGATTCTGCTTGCGTTCCTCATAACGTATTAGAAACTTGATTGAACCTTGGGTTGGTCAGAACAACGAATTGTTGGCTGCCTGTCAATTTGTGGACAAACCTCTACTTTTTGATTCCTTGGTTCGTGTAAAATTAAGTTTCAACTAGTGACTGTAGATGTCATGCATAACTTCCTGTTATATTCTGTCTTGCCTCACGGTATTAATTCTTGAGTTGTTTCGTTTTGATTTCGAGAGCTCCATAAATCCTTTCTGATGAGTGCGTTAGCACGAAACAAATGTCAAAGGTTAGAACTCTCGGAATTAAAACGAAATATACTCTATTTTCACTTAGATTCTGCTTGCGTTCCTCATAACGTATTAGAAACATGATTGAACCTTGGGTTGGTCAGAACAACAAAATGTAGGCTGCCTGTCAATTTGTGGACACACCTCCACTTTTGGATTCCTTGGTTCGTGTCAAATTAAGTTTCAACTAGTGACTGTAGATGTCATGAATAACTTCCTGTTATATTCTGTCTTGCCTCACGGTATCAATTCTTGAGTGGATTCGTTTTGATTTCGAGAGCTCTATAAATCCTTCCTGATGAGTGCGTTAGCACGAAACAGCTGTCAAAGGTAAGAACTCTCGGAATTAAAACGAAATATACTCTATTTTCACTTAGATGCTGCATGCGTTCCTCATAACGTATTAGAAACTTGATTGAACCTTGGGTTGGTCAGAACAACGAATTGTTGGCTGCCAGTCAATTTGTGGACAAACCTCTACTTTTGGATTCCTTGGTTCGTGTCAAATTAAGTTTCAACTAGTGACTGTAGATGTCATGCATAACTTCCTGTTATATTCTGTCTTGCCTCACGGTATTAATTCTTGAGTTGTTTCGTTTTGATTTCGAGAGCTCCATAAATCCTTTCTGATGAGTGCGTTAGCACGAAACAAATGTCAAAGGTTAGAACTCTCGGAATTAAAACGAAATATACTCTATTTTCACTTAGATTCTGCTTGCGTTCCTCATAACGTATTAGAAACTTGATTGAACCTTGGGTTGGTCAGAACAACGAATTGTTGGCTGCCTGTCAATTTGTAGACAAACCTCTACTTTTGGATTCCTTGGTTCGTGTCATATTAAGTTTCAACTAGTGACTGTAGATGTCATGAATAACTTCCTGTTATATTCTGTCTTGCCTCACGGTATTAATTCTTGAGTGGATTCGTTTTGATTTCGAGAGCTATATAAATCCTTTCTGATGAGTGCGTTAGCACGAAACAGCTGTCAAAGGTTAGAACTCTCGGAATTAAAACGAAATATACTCTATTTTCACTTAGATTCTGCTTGCGTTCCTCATAACGTATTAGAAACTTGATTGAACTTTGGGTTGGTCAGAGCAACGAATTGTTGGCTGCCTGTCAATTTGTGGACAAACCTCTACTTTTGGATTCCTTGGTTCGTGTCAAATTAAGTTTCAACTAGTGACTGTAGATGTCATGAATAACTTCCTGTTATATTCTGTCTTGCATCACGGTATTAATTCTTGAGTGGATTCGTTTTGATTTCGAGAGCTCCATAAATCCTTTTTGATGAGTGCGTTAGCACGAAACAGCTGTCAAAGGTTAGAATTCTCGGAATTAAAACGAAATATACTCTATTTTCACTAGATTCTGCTTGCGTTCCTCATAACGTATTAGAAACTTGATTGAACCTTGGGTCGGTCAGAACAACAAATTGTTGGCTTCCTGTCAATTTGTGGACAAACCTCTACTTTTGGATTCCTTGGTTCGTGTCAAATTAATTTCAACTAGTGACTGTAGATGTCATGAATAACTTCCTGTTATATTCTGTCTTGCCTCACGGTATTAATTCTTGAGTGGATTCGTTTTGATTTCGAGAGCTCCTTAAATCCTTTCTGATGAGTGCGTTAGCACGAAATAGCTGTCAAAGGTTAGAACTCTCGGAATTAAAACGAAATATACTCTATTTTCACTTAGATTCTGCTTGCGTTCCTCATTACGTATTAGAAACTTGATTGAACCTTGGGTTGGTCAGAACAACGAATTGTTGGCTGCCAGTCAATTTGTGGACAAACCTCTACTTTTGGATTCCTTGGTTCGTGTCAAATTAAGTTTCAACTAGTGACTGTAGATGTCATGAATAACTTCCTGTTATATTCTGTCTTGCCTCACGGTATTAATTCTTGAGTGGATTCGTTTTGATTTCGAGAGCTCCATAAATCCTTTCTGATGAGTGCGCTAGCACGAAACAGCTGTTAAAGGTTAGAACTCTCGGAATTAAAACGAAATATACTCTATTTTCACTTAGATTCTGCTTGCGTTCCTCATAACGTATTAGAAACATGATTGAACCTTGGGTTGGTCAGAACAACGAATTGTTGGCTGCCTGTCAATTTGTGGACAAACCTCCACTTTTGGATTCCTTGGTTCGTGTCAAATTAAGTTTCAACTAGTGACTGTAGATGTCATGCATAACTTCCTGTTATATTCTGTCTTGCCTCACGGTATTAATTCTTGAGTGGATTCGTTTTGATTTCGAGAGCTCCATTAATCCTTTCTGATGAGTGCGTTAGCACAAAACAGCTGTCAAAGGTTAGAACTCTCGGAATTAAAACGAAATATACTCTATTTTCACTTAGATTCTGCTTGCGTTCCTCATAACGTATTAGAAACTTGATTGAACCTTGGGTTGGTCAGAACAACGAATTGTTGGCTGCCTGTCAATTTGTAGACAAACCTCTACTTTTGGATTCCTTGGTTCGTGTCAAATTAAGTTTCAACTAGTGACTGTAGATGTCATGAATAACTTCCTGTTATATTCTGTCTTGCCTCACGGTATTAATTCTTGAGTGGATTCGTTTTGATTTCGAGAGCTCCATAAATCCTTCCTGATGAGTGCGTTAGCACGAAACAGCTGTCAAAGGTTAGAACTCTCGGAATTAAAACGAAATATACTCTATTTTCACTAAGATGCTGCATGCGTTCCTCATAACGTATTAGAAACTTGATTGAACCTTGTTTTGGTCAGAACAACGAATTGTTGTCTGCCTGTCAATTTGTGGACAAACCTCTACTTTTGGATTCCTTGGTTCGTGTCAAATTAAGTTTCAACTAGTGACTGTAGATGTCATGAATAACTTCCTGTTATATTCTGTCTTGCATCACGGTATTATTTCTTGAGTGGATTCGTTTTGATTTCGAGAGCTCCATAAATCCTTTTTGATGAGTGCGTTAGCACGAAACAGCTGTCAAAGGTTAGAATTCTCGGAATTAAAACGAAATATACTCTATTTTCACTAGATTCTGCTTGCGTTCCTCATTACGTATTAGAAACTTGATTGAACCTTGGGTTGGTCAGAACAACGAATTGTTGGCTGCCAGTCAATTTGTGGACAAACCTCTACTTTTGGATTCCTTGGTTCGTGTCAAATTAAGTTTCAACTAGTGACTGTAGATGTCATGAATAACTTCCTGTTATATTCTGTCTTGCCTCACGGTATTAATTCTTGAGTGGATTCGTTTTGATTTCGAGAGCTCCATAAATCCTTTCTGATGAGTGCGTTAGCACGAAATAGCTGTCAAAGGTTAGAACTCTCGGATTTAAAACGAAATATACTCCATTTTCATTTAGATTCTGCTTGCGTTCCTCATTACGTATTAGAAACTTGATTGAACCTTGGGTTGGTCAGAACAACGAATTGTAGGCTGCCTGTCAATTTGTGGACAAACCTCCACTTTTGGATTCCTTGGTTCGTGTCAAATTAAGTTTCAACTAGTGACTGTAGATGTCATGCATAACTTCCTGTTATATTCTGTCTTGCCTCACGGTATTAATTCTTGAGTGGATTCGTTTTGATTTCGAGAGCTCCATTAATCCTTTCTGATGAGTGCGTTAGCACAAAACAGCTGTCAAAGGTTAGAACTCTCGGAATTAAAACGAAATATACTCTATTTTCACTTAGATTCTGCTTGCGTTCCTCATAACGTATTAGAAACTTGATTGAACCTTGGGTTGGTCAGAACAACGAATTGTTGGCTGCCTGTCAATTTGTAGACAAACCTCTACTTTTGGATTCCTTGGTTCGTGTCAAATTAAGTTTCAACTAGTGACTGTAGATGTCATGAATAACTTCCTGTTATATTCTGTCTTGCCTCACGGTATTAATTCTTGAGTGGATTCGTTTTGATTTCGAGAGCTCCATAAATCCTTTCTGATGAGTGCGTTAGCACGAAACAGCTGTCAAAGGTTAGAACTCTCGGAATTAAAACGAAATATACTCTATTTTCACTAAGATGCTGCATGCGTTCCTCATAACGTATTAGAAACTTGATTGAACCTTGTTTTGGTCAGAACAACGAATTGTTGTCTGCCTGTCAATTTGTGGACAAACCTCTACTTTTGGATTCCTTGGTTCGTGTCAAATTAAGTTTCAACTAGTGACTGTAGATGTCATGAATAACTTCCTGTTATATTCTGTCTTTCCTCACGGTATTAATTCTTGAGTGGATTCGTTTTGATTTCGAGAGCTCCATAAATCCTTTCTGATGAGTGCGTTAGCACGAAACAGCTGTCAAATGTTAGAGCTCTCGGAATTAAAACGAAATATACTCTATTTTCACTTAGATTCTGCTTGCGTTCCTCATAACGTATTAGAAACTTGATTGAACCTTGGGTTGGTCAGAACAACGAATTGTTGGCTGCCTGTCAATTTGTAGACAAACCTCTACTTTTGGATTCCTTGGTTCGTGTCGTATTAAGTTTCAACTAGTGACTGTAGATGTCATGAATAACTTCCTGTTATATTCTGTCTTGCCTCACGGTATTAATTCTTGAGTGGATTCGTTTTGATTTCGAGAGCTCCATAAATCCTTTCTGATGAGTGCGTTAGCATGAAACAGCTGTCAAAGGTTAGAACTCTCGGAATTAAAACGAAATATACTCTATTTTCACTTAGATTCTGCTTGCGTTCCTCATAACGTATTAGAAACTTGATTGAACTTTGGGTTGGTCAGAACAACGAATTGTTGGCTGCCTGTCAATTTGTGGACAAACCTCTACTTTTGGATTCCTTGGTTCGTGTCAAATTAAGTTTCAACTAGTGACTGTAGATGTCATGAATAACTTCCTGTTATATTCTGTCTTGCATCACGGTATTAATTCTTGAGTGGATTCGTTTTGATTTCGAGAGCTCCATAAATCCTTTTTGATGAGTGCGTTAGCACGGAACAGCTGTCAAAGGTTAGAACTCTCGGAATTAAAACGAAATATACTCCATTTTCACTTAGATTCTGCTTGCGTTCCTCATTACGTATTAGAAACTTGATTGAACCTTGGGTTGGTCAGAACAACGAATTGTTGGCTGCCGGTGAATTTGTGGACAAACCTCTACTTTTGGATTCCTTGGTTCGTGTCAAATTAGGTTTCAATTAGTGATTGTAGATGTCATGAATAACTTCCTGTTATATTCTGTCTTGCCTCACGGTATTAATTCTTGAGTGGATTCGTTTTGATTTCGAGAGCTCTATAAATCCTTTCTGATGAGTGCGCTAGCACGAAACAGCTGTCAAAGGTTAGAACTCTCGGAATTAAAACGAAATATACTCTATTTTCACTTAGATTCTGCTTGCGTTCCTCATAACGTATTAGAAACATGATTGAACCTTGGGTTGGTCAGAACAACAAATTGTAGGCTGCCTGTCAATTTGTGGACACACCTCCACTTTTGGATTCCTTGGTTCGTGTCAAATTAAGTTTCAACTAGTGACTGTAGATGTCATGCATAACTTCCTGTTATATTCTGTCTTGCCTCACGGTATTAATTCTTGAGTTGTTTCGTTTTGATTTCGAGAGCTCCATAAATCCTTTCTGATGAGTGCGTTAGCACGAAACAGCTGTCAAAGGTTAGAACTCTCGGAATTAAAACGAAATATACTCTATTTTCACTTAGATTCTGCTTGCGTTCCTCATAACGTATTAGAAACTTGATTGAACTTTGGGTTGGTCAGAACAACGAATTGTTGGCTGCCAGTCAATTTGTGGACAAACCTCTACTTTTGGATTCCTTGGTTCGTGTCAAATTAAGTTTCAACTAGTGACTGTAGATGTCATGAATAACTTCCTGTTATATTCTGTCTTGCCTCACGGTAATAATTCTTGAGTGGATTCGTTTTGATTTCGAGAGCTCCATAAATCCTTTCTGATGAGTGCGCTAGCACGAAACAGCTGTTAAAGGTTAGAACTCTCGGAATTAAAACGAAATATACTCTATTTTCACTTAGATTCTGCTTGCGTTCCTCATAACGTATTAGAAACATGATTGAACCTTGGGTTGGTCAGAACAACGAATTGTAGGCTGCCTGTCAATTTGTGGACAAACCTCCACTTTTGGATTCCTTGGTTCGTGTCAAATTAAGTTTCAACTAGTGACTGTAGATGTCATGCATAACTTCCTGTTATATTCTGTCTTGCCTCACGGTATTAATTCTTGAGTGGATTCGTTTTGATTTCGAGAGCTCCATAAATCCTTTCTGATGAGTGCGTTAGCACAAAACAGCTGTCAAAGGTTAGAACTCTCGGAATTAAAACGAAATATACTCTATTTACACTTAGATTCTGCTTGCGTTCCTCATAACGTATTAGAAACTTGATTGAACCTTGGGTTGGTCAGAACAACGAATTGTTGGCTGCCTGTCAATTTGTAGACAAACCTCTACTTTTGGATTCTTTGGTTCGTGTCAAATTAAGTTTCAACTAGTGACTGTAGATGTCATGAATAACTTCCTGTTATATTCTGTCTTGCCTCACGGTATTAATTCTTGAGTGGATTCGTTTTGATTTCGAGAGCTCCATAAATCCTATCTGATGAGTGCGTTAGCACGAAACAACTGTCAAAGGTTAGAACTCTCGGAATTAAAACGAAATATACTCTATTTTCACTAAGATGCTGCATGCGTTCCTCATAACGTATTAGAAACTTGATTGAACCTTGTTTTGGTCAGAACAACGAATTGTTGTCTGCCTGTCAATTTGTGGACAAACCTCTACTTTTGGATTCCTTGGTTCGTGTCAAATTAAGTTTCAACTAGTGACTGTAGATGTCATGAATAACTTCCTGTTATATTCTGTCTTGCCTCACGGTATCAATTCTTGAGTGGATTCGTTTTGATTTCGAGAGCTCTATAAATCCTTCCTGATGAGTGCGTTAGCACGAAACAGCTGTCAAAGGTAAGAACTCTCGGAATTAAAACGAAATATACTCTATTTTCACTTAGATGCTGCATGCGTTCCTCATAACGTATTAGAAACTTGATTGAACCTTGGGTTGGTCCGAACAACGAATTTTTGGCTGCCTGTTAATTTGTGGACAAACCTCTACTTTTGGATTCCTTGGTGCGTGTCAAATTAAGTTTCAACTAGTGACTGTAGATGTCATGAATAACTTCCTGTTATATTCTGTCTTGCCTCACGGTATTAATTCTTGAGTGGATTCGTTTTGATTTCGAGAGCTCCATAAATCCTTTCTGATGAGTGCGTTAGCACGAGACAGCTGTCAAAGGTTAGAACTCTCGGAATTAAAACGAAATATACTCTATTTTCACTTAGATTCTGCTTGCGTTCCTCATAACGTATTAGAAACTTGATTGAACCTTGGGTTGGTCAGAACAACAAATTGTTGGCTGCCTGTCAATTTGTGGACAAACCTCTACTTTTGGATTCCTTGGTTCGTGTCAAATTAAGTTTCAACTAGTGACTGTAGATGTCATGAATAACTTCCTGTTATATTCTGTCTTGCCTCACGGTATTAATTCTTGAGTGGATTCGTTTTGATTTCGAGAGCTCCATAAATCCTTTCTGATGAGTGCGTTAGCACGAAACAGCTGTCAAAGGTTAGAACTCTCGGAATTACAACGAAATATACTCTATTTTCACTTAGATTCTGCTTGCGTTCCTCATAACGTATTAGAAACTTGTTTGAACCTTGGGTTGGTCAGAACAACGAATTGTTGGCTGCCTGTCAATTCGTAGACAAACCTCTACTTTTGAATTCCTTGGTTCGTGTCAAATTAAGTTTCAAATAGTGACTGTAGATGTCATGAATAAGTTCCTGTTATATTCTGTCTTGCCTCACGGTATTAATTCTTGAGTGGATTCGTTTTGATTTCGAGAGCTCCATAAATCCTTTCTGATGAGTGCGTTAGCACGAAACAGCTGTCAAAGGTTAGAACTCTCGGAATTAAAACGAAATATACTCTATTTTCACTTAGATTCTGCTTGCGTTCCTCATAACGTATAAGAAACTTGATTGAACCGTGGGTTGGTCAGAACAACGAATTGTTGGCTGCCTGTCAATTTGTGGACAAACCTCTACTTTTTGGATTCCTTGGTTCGTGTCAAATTAAGTTTCAACTAGTGACTGTAGATGTCATGAATAACTTCCTGTTATATTCTGTCTTGCCTCACGGTATTAATTCTTGAGTGGATTCGTTTTGATTTCGAGAGCTCCATAAATTCTTTCTGATGAGTGCGATAGCACGAAACAGCTGACAAAGGTGAGAACTCTCGGAATTAAAACGAAATAAACTCTATTTTCACTTAGATGCTGCTTGCGTTCCTCATAACGTATTAGAAACTTGATTGAACCTTGGGTTGGTCAGAACAACGAATTGTTGGCTGCCTGTCAATTCGTAGACAAACCTCTACTTTTGGATTCCTTGGTTCGTGTCAAATTAAGTTTCAAATAGTGACTGTAGATGTCATGAATAAGTTCCTGTTATATTCTGTCTTGCCTCACGGTATTAATTCTTGAGTGGATTCGTTTTGATTTCGAGAGCTCCATAAATCCTTTCTGATGAGTGCGTTAGCACGAAACAGCTGTCAAAGGTTAGAACTCTCGGAATTAAAACGAAATATACTCTATTTTCACTTAGATTCTGCTTGCGTTCCTCATAACGTATAAGAAACTTGATTGAACCTTGGGTTGGTCAGAACAACGAATTGTTGGCTGCCTGTCAATTTGTGGACAAACCTCTACTTTTGGATCCCTTGGTTCGTGTCAAATTAAGTTTCAACTAGTGACTGTAGATGTCATGAATAACTTCCTGTTATATTCTGTCTTGCCTCACGGTATTAATTCTTGAGTGGATTCGTTTTGATTTCGAGAGCTCCATAAATCCTTTCTGATGAGTGCGTTAGCACGAAACAGCTGTCAAAGGTTAGAACTCTATGAATTAAAATGAAATATACTCTATTTTCACTTAGATGCTGCTTGCGTTCCTCATAACGTATTAGAAACTTGATTGAACCTTGGGTTGGTCAGAAAGACGAATTGTTGGCTGCCTGTCAATTTGTGGACAAACCTCTACTTTTGGATTCCTTGGTTCGTGTCAAATTAAGTTTCAACTAGTGACTGTAGATGTCATGAATAACTTCCTGTTATATTCTGTCTTGCCTCACGGTATTAATTCTTGAGTGGATTCGTTTTGATTTCGAGAGCTCCATAAATCCTTTCTGATGAGTGCGTTAGCACGAAACAGCTGTCAAAGGTTAGAACTCTCGGAATTGAAACGAAATATACTCTATTTTCACTTAGATTCTGCTTGCGTTCCTCATAACGTATTAGAAACTTGATTGAACCTTGGGTTGGTCAGAACAACGAATTGTTAGCTGCCTGTCAATTTGTGGACAAACCTCTACTTTTGGATTCCTTGGTTCGTGTCAAATTAAGTTTCAACTAGTGACTGTAGATGTCATGAATAACTTCCTGTTATATTCTGTCTTGCGTCACGGTATTAATTCTTGAGTGGATTCGTTTTGATTTCGAGAGCTCCATAAATCCTTTCTGATGAGTGCGTTAGCACGAAACAGCTGTCAAAGGTTAGAACTCTCGGAATTAAAACGAAATATACTCTATTTTCACTTAGATTCTGCTTGCGTTCCTCATAACGTATTAGAAACTTGATTGAACCTTGGGTTGGTCAGAACAACGAATTGTTGGCTGCCTGTCAATTTGTGGACAAACCTCTACTTTTGGATTCCTTGGTTCGTGTCAAATTAAGTTTCAACTAGTGACTGTAGATGTCATGAATAACCTCCTGTTATATTCTGTCTTGCCTCACGGTATTAATTCTTGAGTGGATTCGTTTTGATTTCGAGAGCTCCATAAATCCTTTCTGATGAGTGCGTTAGCACGAAACAGCTGTCAAAGGTTAGAACTCTCGGAATTACAACGAAATATACTCTATTTTCACTTAGATTCTGCTTGCGTTCCTCATAACGTATTAGAAACTCGATTGAACCTGGGGTTGGTCAGAACAACGTATTGTTGGCTGCCTGTCAATTTGTGGACAAACCTCTACTTTTTGGATTCCTTGGTTCGTGTCAAATTAAGTTTCAACTAGTGACTGTAGATGTCATGAATAACTTCCTGTTATATTCTGTATTGCCTCACGGTATGATTTCTTGAGTGGATTCGTTTTGATTTCGAGAGCTCCATAAATCCTTTCTGATGAGTGCGTTAGCGCGAAACAGCTGACAAAGGTGAGAACTCTCGGAATTATAACGAAATATACTCTATTTTCACTTAGATGCTGCTTGCGTTCCTCATAACGTATTAGAAACTTGATTGAACCTTGGGTTGGTCAGAACAACGAATTGTTGGCTGTCTGTCAATTTGTAGACAAACCTCTACTTTTGGATTCCTTGGTTCGTGTCAAATTAAGTTTCAACTAGTGACTGTAGATGTCATGAATAACTTCCTGTTATATTCTGTCTTGCCTCACGGTAATAATTCTTGAGTGGATTCGTTTTGATTTCGAGAGCTCCATAAATCCTTTCTGATGAGTGCGTTAGCACGAAACAGCTGTCAAAGGTTAGAACTCTCGGAATTAAAACGAAATATACTCTATTTTCACTTAGATTCTGCTTGCGTTCCTCATAACGTATAATAAACTTGATTGAACCTTGGGTTGGTCAGAACAACGAATTGTTGGCTGCGTGTCAATTTGTGGACAAACCTCTACTTTTTGGATTCCTTGGTTCGTGTCAAATTAAGTTTCAACTAGTGACTGTAGATGTCATGAATAACTTCCTGTTATATTCTGTCTTGCCTCACGGTATGATTTCTTGAGTGGATTCGTTTTGATTTCGAGAGCTCCATAAATCCTTTCTGATGAGTGCGTTAGCACGAAACAGCTGACAAAGGTGAGAACTCTCGGAATTATAACGAAATATACTCTATTTTCACTTAGATGCTGCTTGCGTTCCTCATAACGTATTAGAAACTTGATTGAACCTTGGGTTGGTCAGAACAACGAATTGTTGGCTGTCTGTCAATTTGTAGACAAACCTCTACTTTTGGATTCCTTGGTTCGTGTCAAATTAAGTTTCAACTAGTGACTGTAGATGTCATGAATAACTTCCTGTTATATTCTGTCTTGCCTCACGGTATTAATTCTTGAGTGGATTCGTTTTGATTTCGAGAGCTCCATAAATCCTTTCTGATGAGTGCGTTAGCACGAAACAGCTGTCAAAGGTTAGAACTCTCGGAATTAAAACGAAATATACTCTATTTTCACTTAGATGCTGCTTGCGTTCCTCATAACGTATTAGAAACTTGATTGAACCTTGAGTTGGTCAGAACAACGGATTGTTGGCTGCCTGTCAATTTGTGGACAAACCTCTACTTTTGGATTCCTTGGTTCGTTTCAAATTAAGTTTCAACTAGTGACTGTAGATGTCATGAATAACTTCCTGTTATATTCTGTCTTGCCTCACGGTATTAATTCTTGAGTGGATTCGTTTTGATTTCGAGAGCTCCATAAATCCTTTCTGATGAGTGCGTTAGCACGAAACAGCTGTCAAAGGTTAGAACTCTCGGAATTGAAACGAAATATACTCTATTTTCACTTAGATTCTGCTTGCGTTCCTCATAACGTATTAGAAACTTGATTGAACCTTGGGTTGGTCAGAACAACGAATTGTTGGCTGCCTGTCAATTTTTGGACAAACCTCTACTTTTGGATTCCTTGGTTCGTGTCAAATTAAGTTTCAACTAGTGACTGTAGATGTCATGAATAACTTCCTGTTATATTCTGTCTTGCCTCACGGTATTAATTCTTGAGTGGATTCGTTTTGATTTCGAGAGCTCCATAAATCCTTTCTGATGAGTGCGTTAGCAAGAAACAGCTGTCAAAGGTTAGAACTCTCGGAATTAAAACGAAATATACTCTATTTTCACTTAGATTCTGCTTGCGTTCCTCATAACGTATTAGAAACTTGATTGAACCTTGAGTTGGTCAGAACAACGGATTGTTGGCTGCCTGTCAATTTGTGGACAAACCTCTACTTTTGGATTCCTTGGTTCGTGTCAAATTAAGTTTCAACTAGTGACTGTAGATGTCATGAATAACTTCCTGTTATATACTGTCTTGCCTCACGGTATTAATTCTTGAGTGGATTCGTTTTGATTTCGAGAGCTCCATAAATCCTTTCTGATGAGTGCGTTAGCACGAAACAGCTGTTAAAGGTTAGAACTCTCGGAACTAAAACGAAATATACTCTATTTTCACCACGATTCTGCTTGCGTTCCTCATAATGTATTAGAACCTTGATTGAACCTTGGGTTGGTCAGAACAACGAATTGTTGGCTGCCTGGATGGATATAGCGAGGGGCAATATATGAAAATATAAGTAGAAAAGTTATTGGGTATAACCCTCAAAATGTTTTGCAACCGTAGACACGTGTTTTGAGCTTAAGTTCTCATCAGTACAGTAAAATCAAGTGCGAAGATGTACAACACTTGGATGTAAAAATAGAAACAGAGGAAGTCAACAACAGGAAGCCAACCACACATTTGTGGCTTCGGTTAGAAGACCCTGTGCTTACAAGGCAACAACTAACGTAGCCACGGAGGCAGCTATAGCTACCAGCGTGACAATCCTACCCAGGACAATACAAATAAGGATGGATATAGCTAGGGGCAATATATGAAAATATAAGTAGAAAAGTTATTGGGTATAACCCTCAAAATGTTTTGCAACCGTAGACATGTTTTTCGAGCTTGAGCTCTCATTAGTACGGTAAAATCGAGTGCGAAGATGTACAACACTTGGATATATATATATATATATATATATATATATATATATATATATATATATATATATATATATATATATATATATATATATATATATATATATATATATATATATATATATATATATATATATATATATATATATATATATATATATATATATATATATATATCCAAGTGTTGTACATCTTCGCACTTGATTTTATTCAATGACATCTACAGTCACTAGTTGAAACTTAATTTGACACGAACCAAGGAATCCAAAAGTAGAGGTTTGTCCACAAATTGACAGGCAGCCAACAATTCGTTGTTCTGACCAACCCAAGGTTCAATCAAGTTTCTAATACGTTATGAGGAACGCAAGCAGAATCTAAGTGAATATTCCGAGAGTTCTAACCTTTGACAGCTGTTTCGTGCTAACGCACTCATCAGAAAGGATTTATGGAGCTCTCGAAATCAAAACGAATCCACTCAAGAATTAATACCGTGAGGCAAGACAGAATATAACAGGAAGTTATTCAATGACATCTACAGTCACTAGTTGAAACTTAATTTGACACGAACCAAGGAATCCAAAAGTAGAGGTTTGTCCACAAATTGACAGGCAGCCAACAATTCGTTGTTCTGACCAACCCAAGGTACAATCAAGTTTCTAATACGTTATGAGGAACGCAAGCAGAATCTAAGTGAAAATAGAGTATATTTCGTTTTAATTCCGAGAGTTCTAACCTTTGACAGCTGTTTCGTGCTAACGCACTCATCAGAAAGGATTTATGGAGCTCTCGAAATCAAAACGAATCCACTCAAGAATTAATACCGTGAGGCAAGACAGAATATAACAGGAAGTTATTCAATGACATCTACAGTCACTAGTTGAAACTTAATTTGACACGAACCAAGGAATCCAAAAGTAGAGGTTTGTCCACAAATTGACAGGCAGCCAACAATTCGTTGTTCTGACCAACCCAAGGTTCAATCAAGTTTCTAATACGTTATGAGGAACGCAAGCAGAATCTAAGTGAAAATAGAGTACATTTCGTTTTAATTCCGAGAGTTCTAACCTTTGACAGCTGTTTCGTGCTAACGCACTCATCAGAAAGGATTTATGGAGCTCTCGAAATCAAAACGAATCCACTCAAGAATTAATACCGTGAGGCAAGACAGAATATAACAGGAAGTTATTCAATGACATCTACAGTCACTAGTTGAAACTTAATTTGACACGAACCAAGGAATCCAAAAGTAGAGGTTTGTCCACAAATTGACAGGCAGCCAACAATTCGTTGTTCTGACCAACCCAAGGTTCAATCAAGTTTCTAATACGTTATGAGGAACGCAAGCAGAATCTAAGTGAAAATAGAGTATATTTCGTTTTAATTCCGAGAGTTCTAACCTTTGACAGCTGTTTCGTGCTAACGCACTCATCAGAAAGGATTTATGGAGCTCTCGAAATCAAAACGAATCCACTCAAGAATTAATACCGTGAGGCAAGACAGAATATAACAGGAAGTTATTCAATGACATCTACAGTCACTAGTTGAAACTTAATTTGACACGAACCAAGGAATCCAAAAGTAGAGGTTTGTCCACAAATTGACAGGCAGCCAACAATTCGTTGTTCTGACCAACCCAAGGTTCAATCAAGTTTCTAATACGTTATGAGGAACGCAAGCAGAATCTAAGTGAAAATAGAGAGTATATTTCGTTTTAATTCCGAGAGTTCTAACCTTTGACAGCTGTTTCGTGCTAACGCACTCATCAGAAAGGATTTATGGAGCTCTCGAAATCAAAACGAATCCACTCAAGAATTAATACCGTGAGGCAAGACAGAATATAACAGGAAGTTATTCAATGACATCTACAGTCACTAGTTGAAACTTAATTTGACACGAACCAAGGAATCCAAAAGTAGAGGTTTGTCCACAAATTGACAGGCAGCCAACAATTCGTTGTTCTGACCAACCCAAGGTACAATCAAGTTTCTAATACGTTATGAGGAACGCAAGCAGAATCTAAGTGAAAATAGAGTATATTTCGTTTTAATTCCGAGAGTTCTAACCTTTGACAGCTGTTTCGTGCTAACGCACTCATCAGAAAGGATTTATGGAGCTCTCGAAATCAAAACGAATCCACTCAAGAATTAATACCGTGAGGCAAGACAGAATATAACAGGAAGTTATTCAATGACATCTACAGTCACTAGTTGAAACTTAATTTGACACGAACCAAGGAATCCAAAAGTAGAGGTTTGTCCACAAATTGACAGGCAGCCAACAATTCGTTGTTCTGACCAACCCAAGGTTCAATCAAGTTTCTAATACGTTATGAGGAACGCAAGCAGAATCTAAGTGAAAATAGAGTACATTTCGTTTTAATTCCGAGAGTTCTAACCTTTGACAGCTGTTTCGTGCTAACGCACTCATCAGAAAGGATTTATGGAGCTCTCGAAATCAAAACGAATCCACTCAAGAATTAATACCGTGAGGCAAGACAGAATATAACAGGAAGTTATTCAATGACATCTACAGTCACTAGTTGAAACTTAATTTGACACGAACCAAGGAATCCAAAAGTAGAGGTTTGTCCACAAATTGACAGGCAGCCAACAATTCGTTGTTCTGACCAACCCAAGGTTCAATCAAGTTTCTAATACGTTATGAGGAACGCAAGCAGAATCTAAGTGAAAATAGAGTATATTTCGTTTTAATTCCGAGAGTTCTAACCTTTGACAGCTGTTTCGTGCTAACGCACTCATCAGAAAGGATTTATGGAGCTCTCGAAATCAAAACGAATCCACTCAAGAATTAATACCGTGAGGCAAGACAGAATATAACAGGAAGTTATTCAATGACATCTACAGTCACTAGTTGAAACTTAATTTGACACGAACCAAGGAATCCAAAAGTAGAGGTTTGTCCACAAATTGACAGGCAGCCAACAATTCGTTGTTCTGACCAACCCAAGGTTCAATCAAGTTTCTAATACGTTATGAGGAACGCAAGCAGAATCTAAGTGAAAATAGAGAGTATATTTCGTTTTAATTCCGAGAGTTCTAACCTTTGACAGCTGTTTCGTGCTAACGCACTCATCAGAAAGGATTTATGGAGCTCTCGAAATCAAAACGAATCCACTCAAGAATTAATACCGTGAGGCAAGACAGAATATAACAGGAAGTTATTCAATGACATCTACAGTCACTAGTTGAAACTTAATTTGATATGAACCAAGGAATCCAAAAGTAGAGGTTTGTCCACAAATTGACAGGCAGCCAACAATTCGTTGTTCTGACCAACCCAAGGTTCAATCAAGCTTCTAATACGTTATGAGGAACGCAAGCAGAATCTAAGTGAAAATAGAGTATATTTCGTTTTAATTCCGAGAGTTCTAACCTTTGACAGCTGTTTCGTGCTAACGCACTCATCAGAAAGGATTTATGGAGCTCTCGAAATCAAAACGAATCCACTCAAGAATTAATACCGTGAGGCAAGACAGAATATAACAGGAAGTTATTCAATGACATCTACAGTCACTAGTTGAAACTTAATTTGACACGAACCAAGGAATCCAAAAGTAGAGGTTTGTCCACAAATTGACAGGCAGCCATAAATTCGTTGTTCTGACCAACCCAAGGTTCAATCAAGTTTCTAATACGTTATGAGGAACGCAAGCAGAATCTAAGTGAAAATAGAGTATATTTCGTTTTAATTCCGAGAGTTCTAACCTTTGACAGCTGTTTCGTGCTAACGCACTCATCAGAAAAGATTTATGGAGCTCTCGAAATCAAAACGAATCCACTCAAGAATTATTACCGTGAGGCAAGACAGAATATAACAGGAAGTTATTCAATGACATCTACAGTCACTAGTTGAAACTTAATTTGACACGAACCAAGGAATCCAAAAGTAGAGGTTTGTCCACAAATTGACAGGCAGCCAACAATTCGTTGTTCTGACCAACCCAAGGTTCAATCAAGTTTCTAATACGTTATGAGGAACGCAAGCAGAATCTAAGTGAAAATAGAGTATATTTCGTTTTAATTCCGAGAGTTCTAACCTTTGACAGCTGTTTCGTGCTAACGCACTCATCAGAAAGGATTTATGGAACTCTCGAAATCAAAACAAATCCACTCAAGAATTAATACCGTGAGGCAAGACAGAATATAACAGGAAGTTATTCAATGACATCTACAGTCACTAGTTGAAACATAATTTGACACGAACCAAGGAATCCAAAAGTAGAGGTTTGTCCACAAATTGACAGGCAGCCAACAATTCGTTGTTCTGACCAACCCAAGGTTCAATCAAGTTTCTAATACGTTATGAGGAACGCAAGCAGAATCTAAGTGAAAATAGAGTATATTTCGTTTTAATTCCGAGAGTTCTAACCTTTGACAGCTGTTTCGTGCTAACGCACTCATCAGAAAGGATTTATGGAGCTCTCGAAATCAAAACGAATCCACTCAAGAATTAATACCGTGAGGCAAGACAGAATATAACAGGATGTTATTCAATGACATCTACAGTCACTAGTTGAAACTTAATTTGACACGAACCAAGGAATCCAAAAGTAGAGGTTTGTCCACAAATTGACAGGCAGCCAACAATTCGTTGTTCTGGCCAACCCAAGGTTCAATCAAGTTTCTAATACGTTATGAGGAACTCAAGCAGAATCTAAGTGAAAATAGAGTATATTTCGTTTTAATTCCGAGAGTTCTTACCTTTGACAGCTGTTTCGTGCTAACGCACTCATCAGAAAGGATTTATGGAGCTCTCGAAATCAAAACGAATCCACTCAAGAATTAATACCGTGAGGCAAGACAGAATATATCAGGAAGTTATTCAATGACATCTACAGTCACTAGTTGAAACTTAATTTGACACGAACCAAGGAATCCAAAAGTAGAGGTTTGTCCACAAACTGACAGGCAGCCAACAATTCGTTGTTCTGACCAACCCAAGGTTCAATCAAGCTTCTAATACGTTATGAGGAACGCAAGCAGAATCTAAGTGAAAATAGAGTATATTTCGTTTTAATTCCGAGAGTTCTAACCTTTGACAGCTGTTTCGTGCTAACGCACTCATCAGAAAGGATTTATGGAGCTCTCGAAATCAAAACGAATCCACTCAAGAATTAATACCGTGAGGCAAGACAGAATATAACAGGAAGTTATTCAATGACATCTACAGTCACTAGTTGAAACTTAATTTGACACGAACCAAGGAATCCAAAAGTAGAGGTTTGTCCACAAATTGACAGGCAGCCATAAATTCGTTGTTCTGACCAACCCAAGGTTCAATCAAGTTTCTAATACGTTATGAGGAACGCAAGCAGAATCTAAGTGAAAATAGAGTATATTTCGTTTTAATTCCAAGAGTTCTAACCTTTGACAGCTGTTTCGTGCTAACGCACTCATCAGAAAAGATTTATGGAGCTCTCGAAATCAAAACGAATCCACTCAAGAATTAATACCGTGAGGCAAGACAGAATATAACAGGAAGTTATTCAATGACATCTACAGTCACTAGTTGAAACTTAATTTGACACGAACCAAGGAATCCAAAAGTAGAGGTTTGTCCACAAATTGACAGGCAGCCAACAATTCGTTGTTCTGACCAACCCAAGGTTCAATCAAGTTTCTAATACGTTATGAGGAACGCAAGCAGAATCTAAGTGAAAATAGAGTATATTTCGTTTTAATTCCGAGAGTTCTAACCTTTGACAGCTGTTTCGTGCTAACGCACTCATCAGAAAGGATTTATGGAGCTCTCGAAATCAAAACGAATCCACTCAAGAATTATTACCGTGAGGCAAGACAGAATATAACAGGAAGTTATTCAATGACATCTACAGTCACTAGTTGAAACATAATTTGACACGAACCAAGGAATCCAAAAGTAGAGGTTTGTCCACAAATTGACAGGCAGCCAACAATTCGTTGTTCTGACCAACCCAAGGTTCAATCAAGTTTCTAATACGTTATGAGGAACGCAAGCAGAATCTAAGTGAAAATAGAGTATATTTCGTTTTAATTCCGAGAGTTCTAACCTTTGACAGCTGTTTCGTGCTAACGCACTCATCAGAAAGGATTTATGGAGCTCTCGAAATCAAAACGAATCCACTCAAGAATTAATACCGTGAGGCAAGACAGAATATAACAGGATGTTATTCAATGACATCTACAGTCACTAGTTGAAACTTAATTTGACACGAACCAAGGAATCCAAAAGTAGAGGTTTGTCCACAAATTGACAGGCAGCCAACAATTCGTTGTTCTGGCCAACCCAAGGTTCATTCAAGTTTCTAATACGTTATGAGGAACTCAAGCAGAATCTAAGTGAAAATAGAGTATATTTCGTTTTAATTCCGAGAGTTCTTACCTTTGACAGCTGTTTCGTGCTAACGCACTCATCAGAAAGGATTTATGGAGCTCTCGAAATCAAAACGAATCCACTCAAGAATTAATACCGTGAGGCAAGACAGAATATATCAGGAAGTTATTCAATGACATCTACAGTCACTAGTTGAAACTTAATTTGACACGAACCAAGGAATCCAAAAGTAGAGGTTTGTCCACAAACTGACAGGCAGCCAACAATTCGTTGTTCTGACCAACCCAAGGTTCAATCAAGCTTCTAATACGTTATGAGGAACGCAAGCAGAATCTAAGTGAAAATAGAGTATATTTCGTTTTAATTCCGAGAGTTCTAACCTTTGACAGCTGTTTCGTGCTAACGCACTCATCAGAAAGGATTTATGGAGCTCTCGAAATCAAAACGAATCCACTCAAGAATTAATACCGTGAGGCAAGACAGAATATAACAGGAAGTTATTCAATGACATCTACAGTCACTAGTTGAAACTCAATTTGACACGAACCAAGGAATCCAAAAGTAGAGGTTTGTCCACAAATTGACAGGCAGCCATAAATTCGTTGTTCTGACCAACCCAAGGTTCAATCAAGTTTCTAATACGTTATGAGGAACGCAAGCAGAATCTAAGTGAAAATAGAGTATATTTCGTTTTAATTCCAAGAGTTCTAACCTTTGACAGCTGTTTCGTGCTAACGCACTCATCAGAAAAGATTTATGGAGCTCTCGAAATCAAAACGAATCCACTCAAGAATTAATACCGTGAGGCAAGACAGAATATAACAGGAAGTTATTCAATGACATCTACAGTCACTAGTTGAAACTTAATTTGACACGAACCAAGGAATCCAAAAGTAGAGGTTTGTCCACAAATTGACAGGCAGCCAACAATTCGTTGTTCTGACCAACCCAAGGTTCAATCAAGTTTCTAATACGTTATGAGGAACGCAAGCAGAATCTAAGTGAAAATAGAGTATATTTCGTTTTAATTCCGAGAGTTCTAACCTTTGACAGCTGTTTCGTGCTAACGCACTCATCAGAAAGGATTTATGGAGCTCTCGAAATCAAAACGAATCCACTCAAGAATTAATACCGTGAGGCAAGACAGAATATAACAGGAAATTATTCAATGACATCTACAGTCACTAGTTGAAACTTAATTTGACACGAACCAAGGAATCCAAAAGTAGAGGATTGTCCACAAATTGACAGGCAGCCAACAATTCGTTGTTCTGGCCAACCCAAGGTTCAATCAAGTTTCTAATACGTTATGAGGAACTCAAGCAGAATCTAAGTGAAAATAGAGTATATTTCGTTTTAATTCCGAGAGTTCTAACCTTTGACAGCTGTTTCGTGCTAAAGCACTCATCAGAAAGGATTTATGGAGCTCTCGAAATCAAAACGAATCCACTCAAGAATTAATACCGTGAGGCAAGACAGAATATATCAGGAAGTTATTCAATGACATCTACAGTCACTAGTTGAAACTTAATTTGACACGAACCAAGGAATCCAAAAGTAGAGGTTTGTCCACAAATTGACAGGCAGCCAACAATTCGTTGTTCTGACCAACCCAAGGTTCAATCAAGTTTCTAATACGTTATGAGGAACGCAAGCAGAATCTAAGTGAAAATAGAGTATATTTCGTTTTAATTCCGAGAGTTCTAACCTTTGACAGCTGTTTCGTGCTAACGCACTCATCAGAAAGGATTTATGGAGCTCTCGAAATCAAAACGAATCCACTCAAGAATTAATACCGTGAGGCAAGACAGAATATAACAGGAAGTTATTCAATGAAATCTACAGTCACTAGTTGAAACTTAATTTGACACGAACCAAGGAATCCAAAAGTAGAGGTTTGTCCACAAATTGACAGGCAGCCAACAATTCGTTGTTCTGACCAACCCAAGGTTCAATCAAGTTTCTAATACGTTATGAGGAACGCAAGCAGAATCTAAGTGAAAATAGAGTATATTTCGTTTTAATTCCGAGAGTTCTAACCTTTGACAGCTGTTTCGTGCTAACGCACTCATCAGAAAGGATTTATGGAGCTCTCGAAATCAAAACGAATCCACTCAAGAATTAATACCGTGAGGCAAGACAGAATATAACAGGAAGTTATTCAATGACATCTACAGTCACTAGTTGAAACTTAATTTGACACGAACCAAGGAATCCAAAAGTAGAGGTTTGTCCACAAATTGACAGGCAGCCAACAATTCGTTGTTCTGACCAACCCAAGGTTCAATCAAGTTTCTAATACGTTATGAGGAACGCAAGCAGAATCTAAGTGAAAATAGAGTATATTTCGTTTTAATTTCGAGAGTTCTAACCTTTGACAGCTGTTTCGTGCTAACGCACTCATCAGAAAGGATTTATGGAGCTCTCGAAATCAAAACGAATCCACTCAAGAATTAATACCGTGAGGCAAGACAGAATATAACAGGAAGTTATTCAATGACATCTACAGTCACTAGTTGAAACTTAATTTGACACGAACCAAGGAATCCAAAAGTAGAGGTTTGTCCACAAATTGACAGGCAGCCAACAATTCGTTGTTCTGACCAACCCAAGGTTCAATCAAGTTTCTAATACGTTATGAGGAACGCAAGCAGAATCTAAGTGAAAATAGAGTATATTTCGTTTTAATTCCGAGAGTTCTAACCTTTGACAGCTGTTTCGTGCTAACGCACTCATCAGAAAGGATTTATGGAGCTCTCGAAATCAAAACGAATCCACTCAAGAATTAATACCGTGAGGCAAGACAGAATATAACAGGAAGTTATTCAATGACATCTACAGTCACTAGTTGAAACTTAATTTGACACGAACCAAGGAATCCAAAAGTAGAGGTTTGTCCACAAATTGACAGGCAGCCAACAATTCGTTGTTCTGACCAACCCAAGGTTCAATCAAGTTTCTAATACGTTATGAGGAACGCAAGCAGAATCTAAGTGAAAATAGAGTATATTTCGTTTCAATTCCGAGAGTTCTAACCTTTGACAGCTGTTTCGTGCTAACGCACTCATCAGAAAGGATTTATGGAGCTCTCGAAATCAAAACGAATCCACTCAAGAATTAATACCGTGAGGCAAGACAGAATATAACAGGAAGTAATTCAATGACATCTACAGTCACTAGTTGAAACTTAATTTGAAACGAACCAAGGAATCCAAAAGTAGAGGTTTGTCCACAAATTGACAGGCAGCCAACAATTCGTTGTTCTGACCAACCCAAGGTTCAATCAAGTTTCTAATACGTTATGAGGAACGCAAGCAGAATCTAAGTGAAAATAGAGTATATTTCGTTTTAATTCCGAGAGTTCTAACCTTTGACAGCTGTTTCGTGCTAACGCACTCATCAGAAAGGATTTATGGAGCTCTCGAAATCAAAACGAATCCACTCAAGAATTAATACCGTGAGGCAAGACAGAATATAACAGGAAGTTATTCAATGACATCTACAGTCACTAGTTGAAACTTAATTTGACACGAACCAAGGAATCCAAAAGTAGAGGTTTGTCCACAAATTGACAGGCAGCCAACAATTCGTTGTTCTGACCAACCCAAGGTTCAATCAAGTTTCTAATACGTTATGAGGAACGCAAGCAGAATCTAAGTGAAAATAGAGTATATTTCGTTTTAATTCCGAGAGTTCTAACCTTTGACAGCTGTTTCGTGCTAACGCACTCATCAGAAAGGATTTATGGAGCTCTCGAAATCAAAACGAATCCACTCAAGAATTAATACCGTGAGGCAAGACAGAATATAACAGGAAGTTATTCAATGACATCTACAGTCACTAGTTGAAACTTAATTTGACACGAACCAAGGAATCCAAAAGTAGAGGTTTGTCCACAAATTGACAGGCAGCCAACAATTCGTTGTTCTGACCAACCCAAGGTTCAATCAAGTTTCTAATACGTTATGAGGAACGCAAGCAGAATCTAAGTGAAAATAGAGTATATTTCGTTTTAATTCCGAGAGTTCTAACCTTTGACAGCTGTTTCGTGCTAACGCACTCATCAGAAAGGATTTATGGAGCTCTCGAAATCAAAACGAATCCACTCAAGAATTAATACCGTGAGGCAAGACAGAATATAACAGGAAGTTATTCAATGACATCTACAGTCACTAGTTGAAACTTAATTTGACACGAACCAAGGAATCCAAAAGAAGAGGTTTGTCCACAAATTGACATGCAGCCAACAATTCGTTGTTCTGACCAACCCAAGGTTCAATCAAGTTTCTAATACGTTATGAGGAACGCAAGCAGAATCTAAGTGAAAATAGAGTATATTTCGTTTTAATTCCGAGAGTTCTAACCTTTGACAGCTGTTTCGTGCTAACGCACTCATCAGAAAGGATTTATGGAGCTCTCGAAATCAAAACGAATCCACTCAAGAATTAATACCGTGAGGCAAGACAGAATATAACAGGAAGTTATTCAATGACATCTACAGTCACTAGTTGAAACTTAATTTGACACGAACCAAGGAATCCAAAAGTAGAGGTTTGTCCACAAATTGACAGGCAGCCAACAATTCGTTGTTCTGACCAACCCAAGGTACAATCAAGTTTCTAATACGTTATGAGGAACGCAAGCAGAATCTAAGTGAAAATAGAGTATATTTCGTTTTAATTCCGAGAGTTCTAACCTTTGACAGCTGTTTCGTGCTAACGCACTCATCAGAAAGGATTTATGGAGCTCTCGAAATCAAAACGAATCCACTCAAGAATTAATACCGTGAGACAAGACAGAATATAACAGGAAGTTATTCAATGACATCTACAGTCACTAGTTGAAACTTAATTTGACACGAACCAAGGAATCCAAAAGTAGAGGTTTGTCCACAAATTGACAGGCAGCCAACAATTCGTTGTTCTGACCAACCCAAGGTTCAATCAAGTTTCTAATACGTTATGAGGAACGCAAGCAGAATCTAAGTGAAAATAGAGTATATTTCGTTTTAATTCCGAGAGTTCTAACCTTTGACAGCTGTTTCGTGCTAACGCACTCATCAGTGACTAACCTAAAAATCGTTCTAAGTTAGACAGATATAGTGTTTCGTTCCTTTTTGTGCATTCACTACTGTTAGTTAAAATATCGCGTGAAATATGTGGTCCTCACTTTGGTAGAAATATAGAAAAAATCGTATATTGTAGTTTGGGGATTTGTCACTTGAAGGCGCTGCTGAGAATGTATATTTTCTGTACGTGCGTATTCCGTTCCTTGTGGGATTATATGGTCAGCACTGAGTGAGGTCCGAAAACGTGGCAACATATCGTGTTACGCTGAACACATTGATGTTTATTAGGTAATGGGTATCACTATATTTCACCTCATTTTCTTTACTTTTGCAAGTTTTAATTCAAATTGCCCTGTTTTTTAAGGATGTAAATGAGTGATTCTGAACCTGCTGAATTCGTTCAACAGGGTTAAATAATCTGTGAATCGAAAACTACCCCTCAACAACCCTCCGAAGTAGAAAAATCTTGAAACAATAGAAATGCCGAATTCTCTAGGTTTTTTGACAAAACAAATTTTTTTCACATCTGCTGAATACATTCAATAGAGTGGAATAATTTTTGAACCAAAAACTACCCCTTAACAATCTTCCGAAGTAGAAAAAACTTAAAACAGTTGAAATACCTGTTGCTCGAGGTTTTTCTGACAGAAATGACTTATTCTTCTCCTGCTGAATACTTTTCGTAGGGTGAAATATTTGTGAATCGAAAACTACCCCTCAACAACCCTCCGAAATGGAAAATATCTTGAAATAGTTTAAATGCCCGTTGCTAGAGGTTTTTTCACAGAAATTAATTAATCTACAACTGCTGAATATGGTCTATTGGATGAAATAATTTCTGAAGCAAAAACTACCCCTCAACAACCCTCCTATGTAGAAAAATCTGGAAATAGTTGAAATACTCGTAGCTCGAGATTTTTTTGCAGAAATGAGTTATTCTGTACCTGCTGAATACGTTTCACAGGGTGGGATGATATGTCAAATAAAAATTACCCCGCAACAACCCTCCGAAGTAGAAACTTTTTGAAATACTTGAAAAACCTGTTTCTAGACTTTTTTTGACAGAGATAAAATAGTCTACACCTGCTGAATACATTCTATAAAGTGAAATAATTTGTAAACCAAAAACTACCCCTCAACAACCCTCCGAAGTAGAAAAATCGTGAAACAGTTAAAATACCCGTTGTTTGTTTTTTTTTGAGAAATGATTTATTCTACACCTGCTGAATACGTTCGATGTAGTGAAATAATTCGTGAACCAAAAACTACCCCTCAAAAACCCTCCGGAAGTAGAAAAATCTTGAAACAGTTGAAGTACCCGTGGGTTGAGGTTTTTTGGAAGAAATAAGTTATTCCACTCCTGTCGCATACGTTATATAGGATGAAATAATTTGTGAATGAAAAACTACCCCTCAACAACCCTCCAAAGTGGAAAAATCTTGAAACATTCAGAATTACCGTTGCTCGATATTATTTTACAAAAATAAATTATTTTTAACCTGCAGAATATTTTCTACATGGTAACAAATTTGTGGATCAAAAACTACCCCTCAACAACCCTTCAAAGTAGAAAACTCTTGAACTAGTTGAAATGCCCGTTGCTTGAGGTTTTTTGACAGAAATGAATTATTCTATAGCTGCTGCATATGTTGCACAGGGTGAAATGAGGATTAACCCAAAAACTACCCCTCAACAACCCTTTGAACTGGAAAAGTTTTGAAACATTCGAAATATCCTTTGCTCGATATTTTTGAAAGATACTGATTATTTTTCAACTGCTGAATATGTTCTATAGTGTGTCAAATTTTGTGGATCAAAAACTACCCCTGAACAACACTCCGAAGTAAAAAAATCTTGAAACAGTTGAAGTGCCCGTTGCTCGAGTTTTTTTGACGGAAATGAATTATTCTTCACCTGCTGAATACGGTCTATAGAATAAAATAGTTTGTGAACCAAAAGCTACCCCTCAACAACCCTCCTAAGTTGAAAATTCTTGAAACATTTGAAATTTCTGTTGCACGAGATTTTTTGACAAAAATTAATTATTCTATACCTGTTGAATACGTTATATAGGGTGAAATTATTTGTGAAATGAAAACTACCCTTCAACAATCCTCCAAAGTTGATAAATCTCGAAAGAGTTGAAATTCTCGTTGCTCGAGGTTTTTTGATGAAAATAAATTATTCTACACCTGTTGAATACGTTTTATAAGGAAAACTGATTTGTAAATCAAATACGACCCTTCAACTACCCTCTGCAGTAAAAAAAATTAAAGCAGTTGAGATACCCATTGCTCGAAGTTTTTTTGACGGAAATTTACTATTGTTTACCGGCTCAGTACGTACTATGAGGTGATATATTTTGTGAACCAAAAACTACCCCTCAACAACCATCTGAAGTAGAAAATTTTTGAAACAGTTGAAATACCCGTTTCTCGAGGTTTTTTGATAAAAATTAAATATTCCGCACCCGCTGAATATGTTTCATGGTGTGAAATAATTTGTGAACCTAAAAATACCACTCAACAGCCCACCGAAGTAGAAAATTTTTGAAACAGTTGAAATCCCAATTGCCCGAGATTTTTTTAGGAAATGAATTAATCGACACCAACTGAATACGTTCTCTAGCGTAAAATGATTTGTGTATTGAAAATTACCCCTCAACAACCCTCCGAAGTAGAAAAATCGTGAAACAGTTAAAATACCCGTTGTTTGTTTTTTTTTCAGAAATCAATTTTTCTATACCTGCTGAATACGTTCAATGGAGTGAAATAATTCGTGAACCAAAAACTACCCCTCAAAAATCCTCCGGAAGTAGAAAAATCTTGAATCAGTTGAAGTACCCGTGACTCGAGGTTTTTTGAACAAAATTAATTAATCCACTCCTGTTGCATACGTTTTATAGGATGAAATAATTTGAGAACGAATAACTACCCCCCAACAACCCTTACGGAAATGAATTATTCGACACCTACTGATTACGTTCTATGGCGTAAAATAATTTGTGTATCGAAAACTATCCCTCAACAACCCTCTGAAGTAGAAAAATCGTGAAATAGTTAAAATACCCGTTGTTTGTTTTTTTTTACGGAAATGAATTATTCTATGTCTGTTGAATATGTTTTATAGGGCAAAATAATTCGTGATTCAACAGCTACCCCTCAACAACATTATAAAGAACGTTATCAGCAAGTTTAGAATAATACATTCCCGTGGAAAAACCTCGAGCAACGGATATTTGTGAATAACATAAGCAAAAATAAAAACCGTTTGCTGGGAAAACCGTTGCTGCTTTTACACTCGTCCGCTTGTCTGTTTATGTGTTAATTCACTCATCTGTACTATCTGGTGAAATTTATAGTCCGTCAGCCCGCTGCTAAAATGTATAATGATTTCATAACGTATGCCATGTAGGGTTTTGGTAGTTATAAATATAATGATCAATGAACTAGCAAACTTAGCGCTTGCCCGTGGAACATAACGATAATAATAATAACTACTTTTTTTTCTCAAATACATGCATAAATCCGTATAGAATTTGTCAGAAACTAGTTGATTATTGTGGATTGCATAGAGAAATCACGTATTTTGATGATATTTTAGCGTATGCTAAGCATGATACAAAACGATATTTCATCGAATGAAAATCAGACGGAAACCGATCGGCATACATGTCGCGTTGTTCCGAAGGACACCATATGCCCACAATTATGTAGAGAAATAGGGCTCTTCGAATCTATACGTGTTTTTGCATGTCTTTGGGAAAATGAAGTATAATGAAATTTATAATTATAATACGATTATCGTTATATAATTATAATATAATTTAATTAAAACAATAATTATTGTTATTGTTATGTTCCACGTGCATGCGCAAATTTTGCTTGTGCATTGATCATTATATTTACAACTACCAAAACCCTGAAGGGAATACCTTATAAAATCATTAGACAGTATGGCAGAGGGCTGACGGGCCAATAAATAGTGAATTTTGACCCGCTTCCAGTGGACCGATCAAATAAAAATTTGGAATGTGTTCCTCTTTCCTGTGACAATGCGGGTTTAAACTTCTTTTAGAAAAACTGGTCGGAGATAATGGATTTAATATCAAATTAATGAATTCAAGATGGCGAATTGCGAATTCTGTTCTTATGGTCTGATTCTATACAAAATTGGAATACTGAGTATTTCGGAATATGAGATCAAGATGGAGAACGAGCTTTGAGATTCTATTCATAATCGGCCCTTGGGGGATATTTCAGATTATGAATTTTAGGTCCAAATTGGTAAATTCAAGACGGCGGACAAGCTTGGTGTTATTGGTCAGTTTCATTGAATTTTAGTATGAAAAGATGTTTGGGGTCGGAGTTTAGGATTTTTTTTATTTATGAATTCAAGATGACGAACGGGTTATGTGATTATGACACCATTCTGATCAAAATTGGTGAGTGGAGTTTTCGAGAAAAGAGATTATGAAATTTTTTTAATTTGAATTGGCAGCTACAATTTGGCCAACGAGTTTTGCAATTATCGTCTGATCCAAAAATACTATGTGGGAGTTTTCGAGGTTTCAGGATTGCGAAGTTTCTGTGATCATTGCTCGTTTTCTATCAAAGTTGATGTGTAGGTTTTTAAGGTCAGAGATCTTGAATTTTGACAAAACGATTCATGATTCAATCGATCATTAGATGCTCATCGGATCGAAGAGATATAATACACAATATTGAGTATCAAGAAGCCATGGTATACTGAAGCTCTTATGGAAATGAACAGAACGAGGAGTATCTGATTACTTATGACTAAAAATACGAAAAAAAAAAACATTTAAAGACAAGCTTTTATTCAAATTCACTGAAAAGGAATTAATAACATTGGGAGAGAGAAAATTGTAAAACTGCTATTGAATACACTAAAGAAAAAGTCTGCTTCAGATGTGTTACGTCGGTTATTCTGTAAGTAACACATTCAAAAGCTAGGGATTGTTATTTCAGCTACATTACACATATAATTAAATTATTTTCACCTCTTTGTGCATTTGAATGATTACCAAAAACATTTTGAATAATTTTTTTTCTTTTTAGCGTCTACAAATGAAAGTTTTTTTTGTTATTCCGCTGTGTATCACTAACTATTATATATTCATTTGTTTATTCTATTTTCTTCTGGTTTCAAAGAGAAACAAACACCTGTAAAATTTCGAGAACAAGATGAAGTAACTAGGAATTCGGGTTCCCCTTAAACATTTGGAGTATGTAGACCGAACATTTCCGTAGTCAATGATCTTCAAATCTTCGCCGTTCTTTGAAAGAATGAGGTGACAACAATAGGTGTGATGACTGAACTTGTTGATGGGACTGGTAAAGGTGAAACGGCCAAAGATAGTTCAGAAGAGATTGGGTTATCAAAACATCTCAAGAAGGAAGACAGTTCACCAACCCTTTTGCGGTGTTCCAGATAAGTAAGGGAATCAGTGCCTTTTTCAAAATATTTCATTTCTATTTATGATTCAATGAATAGTCATGTTAGGTATGTTTATTCCTATCGTATAGGATTAAGACAATGAGCACCGTCCTGGTATGGCTGGACACCTTGTTTCTTTGTTGACAATCGTTCATTGTGAACAATGCAGATTTTTTTATTTGTTTGTCACTTGTTATTTCTCTTTCTTATTTAATATTTTGTCGAATACATTTATTCTTTGTTTCACCTATTCTCCTATCTTTTTACGAATCCTTCAATCTATTCCTCCATCTTTCTTTCAGATGGACTAATTTAATCGATTCTGATTCGATTGTCTAGCAGATATTAGTATAATGTAAATCAAAGGGAAGTCCATATGATTCATCATCCAACCCTGTATTTGCCAGTAAAGCACTTGTCTTTTGTCAGAGGGTTGCCTTATATTCCTCACTTATTCGATTATCAGACAGAGAGAATTTTTTACGTCAAAATTTTCACTTAGTTGAGACAGTTTCCATATGAGGAGTGCAGCCCCCAAACACACACTGACAATTTTAGATTCTGTCTAAAGAAACGACAATCGTTCAGTGGCTCAGAAACTCGCTAACTTCTATGGATCACAAAAATATTGAAAAATCCGCGAAGTATTGGCTGGGAAAGTAATTGTTTTCTGTCAGATATTTGCAGAAATATTTTTGGAAAGAGGGGTGATTTGACTTTGTCAGATTTCACAAATGACACTATAAAGATACTGAATATAAATTTATTTATGAATTACTCGATACAGTCTAATTACAACAGTTTTTTATATTCTGCAAATACATCGTTGTATTCGTTTTATGATCCATCCTAACAAAATTCAAAAACATACCATGCCTTTAATTACTGAATTTTATTGGATGAAATGAAATCGAAATACCTATCTTTCAACACATTCCCACAAAGTGGAAAATATCTGGCAGAAAAGATTTTCTTTCCCTGACAGATATTGAATTACATCTGGCATCTATTTCTGCAACGTTCCTCAAAGCGGTCACAACTTCAAGTGCTAATTGTGATCAAGTAGTGGATATTATGCCTCATACTTCAACTACCAAGCAATTGAATTCTATATTTCCGTTTTTGTCAGTCACATTCAATTATCTTGATATGAAAAAAGAAATTGAAAGCCAAATTTCGTAAATACCCTAACTCTTTTACTCAAAGTTATATGTTTTGATGAAGCACTACTGCTTTGCAATGGTTTTATTTTGTTTTGCTCGACCCCATGAATGACTTTACTACCTATATTTCATCTCTCATTTGTACTACTTAGGTTAAGTGTAAGAGAGACCTAAACTAAACTTCGCCTTTTTCGTACCGAAGAATATAAAGACGATTTATTATTGTTTTTATCATTTGATTTAAAATGACCATCTGCAGACATGTTTCCAGATTTTTGCATATCTTCAGTGCTAGGGTTCGTCGAACAACATAAGAATCCTACTATCCCACCAAACAAATGGTGCCCTCCAAGCATCAATTACCCCTCATCCAGGAATGCAGTCGCGATTTACAAATATGTCAATTTCTGCGACTCACGATATGTCAATATTTTTATTTAATTCATATAATTTTCATCATACGCTCCGTATCGAACTTTGTCCGAAATAATACTGAATATTGCTTTCGTTGACGAATAAACCGCCAGAATTGTTTCCATATACAATGCAGTACTGACTTACAATCATAATTTTCGGAAGAAAATATTTGATAACACTACTTGGCAGAAGCTCATCAAACTAATAATAAAAATGAATTAGGCAATCCAGACTTCTGCAGTCAACCTATACAATAGGTATAATCGACGGCAACAGAAAATAACTAGATACACTGATGATCGGCAAAACCATGTGGGTTGAGACATGTTTTGGCGTTGAGATTGGGATAACATTGCAAAGTAGTTCTTGTAGAATACTTTGCCAAGAATCTATCAGTTTTAATTCAATTGTCGTAGGGGACAGTAGTTGTTTTCTGTTAGATACTTGTCGACGATTATACCTATTGTATAGGTTGAATGCAGAAGTCTGGATTGCCTAATCCATTTCTATCAATAATTATAATTTTGGCTTGTCTGTACTGTCACATGTACCGTAAAAGTGCCGATCGTATGTGAAGAGAAATTTGTGAAACTTGGCAACGTTCAGTGGTCCTCACTTTATACACCTCATACTAATAATTAGGTTATACGGACCTCAGTTTGGTAGGATTCTGCAGACAAATAAACGGACCTCTCAATGATATCACGGAAATATGGTCCTCACTTGGTTCCGATATACTCGTAAAACTCAAATTTGAACTGTTCAGTAATTCAAGCTGAACAAGAACAGAAAAGGGTATGACGAGTGTCTAGCACCTTTCCTTCCAGTGGTCCTCGCAACGTTGATTTTACGGTGTGTCCTCAGTTTGATAGTTGGCGCTATATATATATATATATATATATATATATATATATATATATATATATATATTTATAGGAAGTTATTCATGACATCTACAGTCACTAGTTGAAACTTAATTTGACACGAACCAAGGAATCCAAAAGTAGAGGTTTGTCCACAAATTGACAGGTAGCCAACAATTCGTTGTTCTGACCAACCCAAGGTTCAATCAAGTTTCTAATACGTTATGAGGAACGCAAGCAGAATCTAAGTGAAAATAGAGTATATTTCGTTTTAATTCCGAGAGCTCTAACCTTTGACAGCTGTTTCGTGCTAACGCACTCATCAGAAAGGATTTATGGGTTGGTCAGAACAACGAATTGTTGGCTACCTATCAATTTGTGGACAAACCTCTACTTTTGGATTCCTTGGTTCGTGTCAAATTAAGTTTCAACTAGTGACTGTAGATGTCATGAATAACTTCCTGTTATATTCTGTCTTGCCTCACGGTAATAATTCTTGAGTGGATTCGTTTTGATTTCGAGAGCTCCATAAATCCTTTCTGATGAGTGCGTCAGCACGAAACAGCTGTCAAAGGTTAGAGCTCTCGGAATTAAAACGAAATATACTCTATTTTCACTTATATATATATATATATATATATATATATATATATATATATATAGAGGTGAAAATTCGTGACTGGCTGTATATTAGTTTGTAGTATTTGTGGGGTTGCAGTCAGGGTTGCAGGACATGTTATCTCTAGAGACCACAGGATGGATTATAATAATACCGAAATTTTGAATAGTGAAACTAATCTGTCTAAAAGAATTTTCATGGAAATGGTTCAAATTAATAATGAAGAACAGTCGATGAACAAAAGAACTGACCTGAGTAATCTCAGGAAAATTTATACGTATCTACTTAATTTTGAGAAACATAGGATAAAATCACCCTCTAATCAGAATCTTCCAACTTGATTACTGAAATAAATTAAGTCACTGTCATTCTTACATCAGTCATTTCATTTCACTTCATGTATATTTTATTTTCGTTTTTTGCCAATTTCATTATTCATTCTCACGTTAGTAAGTACTCCATTTATTATTTCCTACATTTATTGTACAATGCGTATTTTCAGTTGTCCTGAGGAAGGTATCGAATTATACCGAAAGCTTGACAGTATCAAAGAGTTTTCTTTGAAATAGCCCGCAACCCTGACTGCAACCCCACAAATACTACAAACTATATATATATATACATATATATATATATATATATATATATATATATATATATATATATATATATATATATATATATATCCAAACAAGAGAATATATATATATATATATATATATATATATATATATATTCTCTTGTTTGGAGTCAAGAATGTGATAAGGCTTTTTCAGAAATGAAAAAAGAAATTACTTCTGATGAAAAAGGGTAATATCAGCTGTACTAAACTACTCTCTCACGTTCGTAGAAAACTTTAATGGTAAATAATAAAGTACAAAATGAATTAATGCAAGGAGTAATTAGTTAATCAAACTTGACAATACTTTTATGTTACATAATTTCAGTCATGATAGTCCAGGCCATAGTCCATAGGCAAAATGGAATTCGTAATAGTCTGATGATTTCCATGGGATATAACAGTTGGATGGGACGTCGTAATGTATTTCCATCGCCAGTCTTGACTTCACAGGATCTGACTTTCCCATCTCTACCAATGAATGTGTTAGTAATTCTGACTAATTTCCATAATAATCTGGGAAGATTTTGGTTATGTAGAAGTGCAACATTACCAATTTTGAAGTTGATAGTCTTGACTCCGACGTTATTATGTACAGATCGCAACTGTTGCAAATAGTCGACACTCCATCTTTTCCAAATCGTGCCATGAGATGATTCCTGGATTTCCACGATAATTGTAATATATCGCTTCGTGCTATTGAATTTTTGTTTGCATTCAAGCCAATAGCACATTGTTCATTATTGAGAAGAAACTGTGATGGTGATAATATCAACAGGTCTCTGGATCATCGTCGATATGAGTTGATGGTCGTGAAGTGATCGTTGCTTCGACTTCTATTAGGATTATTTGAAGTTCGTCAAAATCCAAACACGCCTTTCCTATGGTTAGCTTCAAAGCTTCTTTAAGAGTACGTACTGATCTTTCCCAGAAGCCACCCCACCATGAAGCCCTTTAAACAACGAATATCCATTCAATTCGTTTATCTCTAAGCATAGACTGAATTCTTTCATTTGTGAAAATGGTTGACAGTTCCCTGAGTTCCAGAGAACAATTCTTGAAGGTTTTCACATTATCGGAATAAATAATATCAGGAACACCTCTCCTATCCATAAATCTGCGCAACCCACACATGCAGCTTTCAGTTGACATATCGTAAATAAGTTCCAAATGAACCGCTCGAATTACTGCACCAGTTATCAGCAAACTTTGAATGGATTTTCCATGGTTATGCGACTCCTAGGCAAGGGTGCGAATGGTTCAGTAGCTGACTTTGCCCTGAACCTTCTGTATCGTACGCACCGGTTAACAACGGTCTTCACACAGAAAATTGTTTTGCTTTAATTATCCAAAAACGTTTCCTTATATTTGTCATCGTGGCGTTTACTCCTCCATAGCAACTGACAATATGAGAAGACCTTACAATCATTTTCGTCAGCGCATGACTTTAAGACAATATTACAGGATGCTTGATGTTATAAGGTAATAGAGATTCATGTAATCGCCCTCCTAATTGTAAAATTTGATGGTTGTCCAAAAACGGACTCAAAGTTAAAATTTTTGAGTCAGAATTAACACAATTCTTTCTAGATACATTTTCAATTTCTTCGGAAAAAGCTTGTTTTGAACAATTTTAATCCAATAATTTTCTTAATTTCGCAATTCGTGAAGTTTCACTTTACCAATTATTTTATTATGATTATTGTTCAAATTATAGATGAATCTTTGAACATATGTGGTTACACGCAGAACGTTGTTGTAATTGCTTTTTTCTTCAATTTCAAATATAGGTGTCAATTTCAGTTCATCCGATTCAGTTTGGAAAGAGGAAATTATATCAACGTTAATGTCAATATTGTCAAAAATATATGGAACATCCTGTAAATTAAAATATTTTAGTGTCATTCAATACGTGGGAAACCTTTTTACCTCTTACAATTCAGTACGTGAGCGAAGATATTTTATTTTGAAACACAACTTGTCCTCAACAGAACATAAACAAGAGTTTTCAAAAAGGCCACTGATAGATCGATCTGGTAGTCGAGTTCAGAGTTCTGCCGTGCCCGCAGCTAGTGAGGGCTATGGGGGGAGTTTGGAAAATTCGATATAAGATAGATGGAAGATGTTCCTTAAATGTAAATGCCAATATGTATTGTAAGTAGATCTTTTTAAAATAATTTATTCAATCAATAACTAATTCAGGAGAGATTCATCAATTTTTTAATTCATTCATTCCTTATTGATTATTTCCTTCATTAATTTCAATCGTCTCAATCTCATATTTGTACATAGTAAAATTAATGTTTTTGTATTTTTCTAACGTGTTTTGAATCTATGAATGATCAGTATCTAACTAGTTAGTCGTGAACAAACGCCAATTCACGACAAGTGGTGGAGGCTGCCGTGGTTTAGTTTGTGGGTTCATTCTTCATAATGAACCAATTTTTATTTTGTTATTAATTTGAATAGTGGTACAATCAACTCAATATAGTTGTTTAGCTTGAAGTTCATAGACTTTGAACTTGACCTAGATCCGGTACAACTGGGTAGAAATTGCTGATCCATATGTTTTGTTTCTGAATGAATCTCTCCTAAGTATTGTGCAACAAGAGCATTTTTGAATAAAAACATTATTTGACGAAAGTACGCTATTTCTTACGCAATAAACTCCAGAGAATTTTATGAAGATTAAATGAAAATGCTATTGATGTTGAGTTCTAACGATTTATTTTCAGTATAATTATTTGAATTTTGTTGTTTTCCCTATTGATTTTTACAAGAATAATTTGTGTAATATTATTATATTTTGGGTATACGGTTAATGAGAGTAACTACGAGTATTTTCAAATTCAATACTACTTTACACTGAAACTTCAGCTCCCCCCTAGCCCCTAGCAGAGATCAGTACGATGGCAGAAGCAAGAAAGAAAGGTACGGCCGCTGCCTTTCCAGAAGTCGTGGCACCATATGGATTTTTTTTTAAAGAATCACAAGAGATGAGCTTAGAGAATGCATGGAGATGCACTATTATTTTGGAGTTTACCTACCCAATAGGTGCAGTAGGTATACGAGTTGCCAGAATAATGAGAGAGGAATTTGTTGAATCCTTCCTTTATATGCTAAATACACGGTTTTGTCAGAGAATTTGACTATTGGAAGTCGTATTGAGTAAGCTCATGAGAAAGGAATTCGTTGAATCCTTGTTGTATTGTAAATACTCAGTTTTGTCAGAAAATTTGACAATGAAATCGCGATTGAAAGTCATATTGATACTATGATGATTTGTTTTATGTTGTAGGAATACCAAATACCTATAATGAGAGAAGTTTAGGATCATAAGAGATGAGCTTCAGAGAAAGCATGGACAGGGGATTTGAGAAAATATTATTTTGGAGTTTACCCAATAGATGCGGAATACCATTGGTCAGAATCATGAGAAAGGAATTTGTTGAAACCTTTTTTACAGAAACTCGTTCACAAAGGTCTGGCAGGCGACTTTTCACAAGTACCAAACGTAGCCATAGAAATTTTATGAACACCAATAACAGTTAAGTTCAACTGCCGCGAAACACATTTTTCAATGAAAGTCATTTGGCTACCACCGTCAAGTACAATACGAGCTGAAGGTGAAACGCCACTGTTTGTTTTGATAAATGAGCAAGCAGTCTTAATATAAATACTAGGAATCTGGTCATTAGCAATCAAACTTGTTGCAGGAGCATTTGTTACGGAAGGTATATCCATGTTCCCTTCATTATGAATACCTTGTATATTATGTGAAGTCCTTTGGTATTCTGGATCGCAGATAACTGTGTGTGTGTGTGTCTTCCTTTACTGATAGAGCAACTAATTTTACTTTTACAAAATCTTGAATTATGGCCTTTCTTCAAACAACGAAAACACCGGTGATTGGATTTCAAGACGTGTTTTTCATCTTGCAGACTCATTGGTCCATTGCAACTGGTAGTTACATGATTTTTCGATTAACAAAATAAACAGTTATCTGTGACCGTCGTTGATAACACTGCTGCTGTACAATTTTTATAGAATTCTATAATTTTATTACTGTAAGTTTGTTTATCTTTCGTTTGCCCCCACACAGCTTGAGCCTTTTGGATTGAATCAATTTCAACTTTAATGAAACGCAACAAAATCTGAATGTCTTTATCACAAGATGTTTCTTCGCTATTGATTCGAACATTTGAAGCTACATCTGACATCTGACAATTCTGACGTATGTTCATCAGAAAGCTTTTTATTGAATTCAATTCGCTTGGAATACGGTAAAACTTTCAATAGAACTGATTTTACCATCATGCCATATTGATTTGTTGATACACCCAAAGCTTATAAAGAATGTATAATTGTTGAAATTGTATAGTACAATTTCCGGAGAGAAAATAAATCATTTCTAGTCTTTACTAATGGCAATGACAACAATTGCTGAATGTAGCTGTCAATGATGATTTCGCTCATATGGTGGATTTATAAACTCAACTAAACTAAGAATTTATAATTATCAATTAAGAATTAAAAATGAGCAATTAAGAAGCTGTTTATAAACGTCAACTAAGAAAACAAGAATTATGTCATGTGGGGATGATGGTTACAACTATAAGAAAAGCCATCATGGTCAACATTATTTCACGATTCATTGTATTGTTATTACTAGAAAATCTATAAACAAATCACTGCAAAATATAAACCAATTTATATTCAAACATTCATTCGACGATTTTGCGCATGCCCGCTTCCATTTTCAACTAAGACAATTAATTCTTAGTTGAAAAGATAAAAGATTCGTAGTTGCTAATTCTTAATTTAATTGACAGCTGAAAGGAAGTTTATAAAACACTGATGAGGTTTCCTTGTATTTATCTTTCTTAATTCTTAGTTGTTAATGTAATTCTTAGTTTAGTTGAGTTTATAAATCTACCATTACCAAATTCCTCTTTCAACATATCAATTGCGCTTTGAAAACTGCTTTGACTTGATGTCAAACCATTTATAGTGATCGCTGCTTGGCCTGTCAGCAATGACTTCAGATAACTAAATTTTGCCGTTACATCCAACTCGTCGTTTGTGTACTAAATTGCTTCCAAAATGCTGGCCGAGCATGCACATCACCGTTAGATAGAATCCAATTTGGGTAATCTTACCGATCTTTCAGATGATCCTTCATTATGGATTGTTGATAAATGCTCTCCATTATCCCTTACCGTTAACCTGTGATCATTACGCTCCTCCTCTGATGACACCGCCTGCAGAAAAAATCTATTCTGTACTTGACAAGGAGACTTTGGCTATATATTGGAGTGTTGAAAAGTTTTATCATTATATTATGGGTCATGAGTTCATTATACTCAGTGATCATCGACCATTAATTTCAATATTTGCCGAACATAATGGGATTCCACACATGGCTGCAAGTAGACTACAAAAATGGGCATTGTTTTTGAGTGGTTTTTCAATCAGTATACAGTATACTCGTATTAGGAGATCTGAAAATTTGGTGGCTGATATGTTATCTCGACATGCCATTGATGTTCGTTATATATCGGAGGATTATAATGTAAAATCAACATATTTGAATTCAGCTATATCTGAGAATTCACCTCCAAAATATAATTTAGTGTGTAGGTATTTGTTATATTATCGTAATGCTACTCACTGTACAACTAACAAATCACCATATTCCCTTCTGTTTGGTAGGACTCTAAGAACACCATTTGATCTGATTAAACTATGGTCATCAAAACTTGTGTTGAATTATTACGTTTAGACGTAAATTATTAAAGTGAAACTCACAGGTGCTTTTAATACTTTTTATTTTAATTTCCAAGGCAACACGCCATACCTTCTACTACATTCTAGATTCATGTCTGTCGCCATGTGCACACTGACATCCGCCAGTGTTGCCAACACAACACAATATCCTAAAGCTACATACACATGTCACAGAATAGCGTAAAAAAACAATCAAATTCCACTCGTAACAAAAAACGTGAACAATTCAAGTTGGGGAAAAAAGTAATGGTAGAAGATTATAGAATATCTAACAGTGAAGACTGGGTTGAAGCAGAAATAATGAAAGTGTTCTTGTAATAGAAAAAATTAATAAATCTGACTTTGAAATAATTTCAAGAGTTTCTGTGCTAGTTTTGCCTGTTTCTACTGCTGGTACATCAGGTACGACCAGTAAAAGCATTGAATATACAGAAGAAATTGAAAAATTGTCTGACTCCTCTAATACCGATAATGACCAAAATACAGATGGTTTTAGTTCAATAATTACTGAATCTGTATCTACTTCAAGACCTAAATGTAATGTTATTAATCCTGTTCGGTTTAGGGATTCATTTGTATGTATGTTCAATCCGATGGGGGAGAAAATGAAATATATTGGGACTATGATTCACTCTGTATTATAATATTGATAGAAGCATTGTACATCAAAGTAGTGATTGTCACAAAAATGTTACGTTAAAAAAATTGATTTTATTTACTTTTGAATGTCAATCAACATATTGAAATTAGATTGCTTTTGTACTTCAAATAAAGTTATTACCACTGGCTTTCTGGTTATTACACATACACTAACTGAAAAATTGTGGTCTGAAATATATGAACTTGTATCGAAATGCAAAACATTTGGTTACTTTTTATTTTGTTTATTTCATGTTGGTATCACATGTTATTGAGATGGTCCAATTTATTCAATTGTTCAGTGATTGGTAACACTGAACATAGACAGAGTGAGAGGGAGATCAACTTCCTTCTTTGAGAGGACTTCTTCCTTCTTCGGCCCTTTCTGAATTGAGCACTCGAAGAGATAAAAGGTCGTATATATGTTTACATTATGAACATAATCAATTTCTGATCGATTCACCTATCGAATCGATATACATATCGGCATTCTTTTGGCATATTGTTCTAAACTTCTAAAATGTACTTTTGATCTTCACGCTTCACGAAAACAAGATGGCCTCATTGCGTCACTAAATTATCTGTACCCATATCTTCAAACTTTTAAATAAATATAATCTTTATAATTTAATTTTATTTGAATAACATTTCGTACCCTCTTTCGACGAGTCGGTCCTGAAATGTCATAAATGAATTGTTTCTAACCTCTGAAATTGATAACTCACATGTGTCAATAATTTCTGTAAATTCTATCTTTCGAACGTTAAAATATGAATCAAACATGTTTATGTTCGTGCTAAATGGTTTTCAGTGATACCAAGTGCCTCCACAAGTTTTCCTGAGTGTCAGAAAATATCAATCTGCTTAGAAGGCAAGCCTAGGTGCGAGCAGCAACCTAGAAGCTAAATGTACTCCTGATTTTGGATAGTACTCTGCAGGAAAGACTGGTCTTGTAGCTAGGAGGACAGGATTCATGGGTGAGTTCAAAGCTTTAAATTTATCTTTTTATTATATCTGTTGAAGCTGAATTCGCTCATAATTCTTTGAACTCTTGGTTCGATCTCTTCCACATCACATCATAAGAGATTAGTTTCTCGTCTCATTCATTTATCAGGCCGCATTCATAGGGCTCAAACTAGTGACGAATCAGAGGAATCCAAAAAGGAAAAATGGAAATTGGAACTTCTCACTATAGAGGGTGATCTCGATGAGAAAATCTTCCATGCAACTTTCACCCCAATCCCTTTCACTTCAAATGTGACACAATTTCCATTCAATAAACCAGTCCCTGCCTATAAATGGAATATTCATTACTGGAACAGCTCATAAAGAGTCTGTCATTTCTTTTCTTGAATTTTCATAATAGTATTATTATAAAAATCAAATTGTATTTTTGGGTACTGAGCAATTGAAGTTTAGTTGTTATTCAGCGTTGTCTCAATTGAATAGCACTCGCAACCAATGGCGCAACTGAAAGGGGCCATCTGTTACAAATATAATAATTCTTAATCATCCACAATACCAGTAATCACTTGTTGTGTGTCATAATCAAGTTTCAGGTTATCGGATATGCACATTCCATCACCAAATTTGTTTCAAATACTCTAATAACAAACATATCTCCATATGATGCATACTTTATGGCCTACATTGTATATATACAGGGCGTCTACTCAAGTGGAATACATGTTCATTCTTTGTTGTAGGACAAAATGTCATTATTGATGTCATTCTTCATTGAAGTTACTAGAACCATATTTTGTACAATGAATCTTGTCAGTCGTATATGAGAAGTGTAAAAAAAGTATTAATTTAGTACAGTATTAAAATACTTTCATTTGTGAATATATCAATAATTGTCATCGAGAAAAGTCGCTCAGAATTGGAAATCACGTTCAAATATGCTACGTATAGAGACAACGAGTTTCTATGGATTACCTTTTTTATACTTTACTAATATGACCCTGTAGCATTATGATGCTTTGCAATTTCCACTTTCGATATTATGATATGATACAATATGATGGTTTGGATGGACCCCGAAATGATAGGTCAGTTAAAGCTCGAAGAGAAAGCAGCGAGCTCAGCTAGTTTTCATTAGAAATTTCTCTCGAAATGGGTTTGACTGAAGGGAAAATTATATATATTCTTCATTTTCAAGTATTCATTATATGTATTTGAACATTCTGAACCACTTTTCATGATAACGAATGAAAGTAGATAAATGAATATTTTGGAACCTTTGATGTGAATACAATTCAAGAAAAAGAAACTAATTAAACACCAAAACTACGTCACAATCACACTCGACGCGCGTTTCGCCAACATAGTTAGCATCTTCAAGAGCTAGAAGCTTACTGAACTACTAATCCAACCCTACTTCTATTTATACCACCATTTCTCAATGGACGTCAAATTATCTAACATTCCTAGGTAGATTCAAAATCATAGATAATATGACGTCCTTTAAGAAATTATGGTATAAATAGAAGTAAGGTAGAATAAGTGGTTCAGTAAGCTTTCAGCTCCTGAAGATGCTAGTTTCGTTGGCGAAACGCGCGTCGAGTGTGATTGTCACGTAGTTTTGGTGTTTGGGTAGTTTCTTTTTCTTGAACGAATAAAAGTAGTTTATTCGTGTACAAATTTCATATTATTGGACACTACTCGTATACGACTAACAAATTCCAAGATGTCGTTTTCAGAACATGCAGAACTTCTTATTGAAATTACTTCATTACCCAAATCGGGAAATATAAAAGTTTTCCATATGTCACCAACTTGGGTATATTTTTGGTATATTTCGAGTTGTAATTCGAAATAAAAGGAAGTAATGCATGTCCCTTCTATGACTTTGTATTAGGGGAAATTGACAAAATCAAACCAAACATATTTTATGCTTCTTTATTGAACATTATGAACAAGTAGTTAGATTTTAACACATATATCACATTTTGACAGCTAGTAGACAATTTGTGTATTTTGTTGGTTTCACACATTATCCTGATCAAATCAGGATAATTTGCGAAAACTGAATATACAGAATTAGGAAACACTGAACATATATTATATGGGTTCATTTCGAAGATATTGAGAAAAACATTTTTATAAGTCCATCAAACTGGTGATGAATATCTGGAACTTTGGTATTTTGAATTGTGTCCACATTTTGCCGTATGTCCAATTTTCTCATCATGAAGCTAGGGCTCGAACATCACCACGCTTCCACTGCTCGCATTTCTGCCCAAGATACACATACTCACACACATCTTCAGCCAATAGGACACGCACCAACTCCTCATTTTTTCCGTGAAGCACAAGCTCTTATTTGTTGACACGTAGGACGTTGTTTTTGAAATTGAATTCAAACCTGCTGGAATTCATTTTATCCATCCCAATGTGTTTGATATTAGCTATTTATGCCCAATATTCCACTTCAGTGCTGCGCTGTATCAGTGTAGTCGGTAGCTCACTGTATACCATAACTTGTTCCCCTTTTGCTGTGCGGAGATTCAGAATGACGGTTCCATTTTTGCTGGTGTTTCAGTGAAAGAAGACCGAAGTATTATACTAGTCGTACCAGTATCTAGCAGCGTAGTGCTCCTTCTCATCGACCTTCACCAGTTTCTTTGAAGATTGGACATGCCCAATTTTGTTACAATTCCAGCATCTTATCTGTCTTTTCTTGGGCAACACTTTCTTCATCACTTTTCTCATGGCAGCTTTAGAGAAAGCAGTATTTTGTCAGTCTTCCTCAGTAATTCGGACTCCACTATGGCTTGTGAAATATGGTTTTGCTTTCTCAAATTCCAAAGTGCGTGCCAGTGCGTCCACAATGTGTGTTGGACGAGCTGATGTTGATCCTAGTTCCTTGGTTACGGCTTCGTCCAAGGATGCCTTAACTGCCAATTGCTCTAATATTTATTTTGTCGTTGCTGAATATGCAAGACGATCCAAGCGTACAATGACAGCTTCGACTTCTTGTGATGATTCTCCCGATTTCTGGAAGCGGGTTTTCTGTTGTGGGTGCCATACGTGTTCTAGATGGGCTTGATTGACCATACTGTAGTTCTAGGTGTTCGATCAGCTGTTTATATTTCTCCTGTTTTCGGGCCGTGAGGGTTTTAAAATATTCATTGCTCCTTCACGAAATGCCAGTTTCATCTCTTTTCTCTGCATAGCATCAATTTGCTTCAGCCGCAACTTTCAATTGTTTGCTTCATGGAAAGTTTCCATATTTCAGAACTTGCCCCAACTTGTTTTACACACTTTACAACTTCATCAGAATTCAAACTTAGGTCCAGCATTGAGTTCATGTTAAATGTTCGTGTAATGTGCATTTGTTTTCTTCATTTCATGCATATCTGCTTCGATTCAATCTTTTTTAACCATCTTTGTCACAAAGTTTTCAATTATTTCTTCTAATCGATTCGCCACGCCACAAAGTTCTCTTTAAGAGTTTTTCGAAGTTCTTTTACCAAGCTATTCGAATTTTCTAGAAGCTCTTCTCTTGGGCTATTCGAATTTTTAGAAATTCTTCCCTCAAACTTTTTGAGTTTTCGTGAAGTTCTTCTTTCAAACACACCGATTTTTGGAACCATTCCTCTAGGATCCTTGTGGTTTCTATTTCAAACTGTTCAAATTTCCTATGAGTTTTTCTTGAATTTCTTTTTTCACGATATTTGCATTTTCTTAAAGTTCGTCTTCTAGAAACTGAAGTTTTTTGCTGTTCTTCTTCAAAACCATTTGAATATTTGTCGCGTTTATTCATCATCGAACTCAAGTAATTTCCAGAAACTCAGAATGAAATGGTTTCGGTGTCTTCATATTCTTCTATTAGTCCGCCTGAACGTCTTCTCTGCAGAGCGGCCTGCTTACGACTTGCCCCAGCGTCAAGATGGTATCCAATACAAATTTGAAAAATTTGCATTCCAAAAAACCTCGAATACTACACGGGCTCAAAGAAATACCCAAATTCCAGCCATAAATCACAAGCTAGACGCTAGTTTTAGAGCTAGTTCAATGAACAATAACCATAATTTTCTCACTATGCATTCACCAATAGTATCAGCTTTTTTTGAAATAATGCTAAATCGTCTTTCTTCGAATGAACAAATTTGCTAAAAATAACAATAAAAGAATCAAATGTATCTGAAATGACCAAAAAATGCAACTCTCTAACAAACTATTTAGACCAAGCTATAGAGGTTTCTTCCCCCACAAAATAAAAGACGCAAATGTCCTGTACTAATTTCTATGAGATGGTTCCCCCCAGTTTGCGCCCCAGCAATATCGCTTTGTAGAATTTTTCAAACAAGTGGAATTGAAAAAAATATCACGAAGATTATTCAAGGAATCGTTTTATAGTCAATAGGACATTTGTAGAGATTTATAAAACATACGAAATTGATTTTTATACGACCGGTGCATTTTCCACTGAGAAGATCCGGGAAAACCTCAAAAAAGTGACTATTTTTCACAAATTCATATATATTTATAATAAAATATAATATAATGAATCAGAAGCTGGATAAACAAAATTGCGGAAAAGGATAGATAATAATATGTGGTTCAACTGTGCGCGAGATGGTCTCTGTCCGATGCACAGTTAAAAGTGGAAAAGTACATGCCAAAATGTAATATATACATAATACTGCTAGTATTATAACTTGATTGCACAGGTAATTTAAAATTTCAATGTAAAATTAGGTAAATGTCCTCCATTTCTCCCGTGTTTTACAGTGAGCATGTAATTCAATGCTTTATTAGATGTAATTTCCGCTGGTTCACATGATGACTGTAAATGAATGTGATAATCAGTAAAATAACGATTGTCACAGCGAAATGACGCCAATTTACAGAATATCACAGGTAAAGTGTGAATTCTCCATAACGCTATCGCCATGCACACCTACCGGCATTCGGTCCAATCCTTATTCACAGTTCATATTGGTAGGATGAACATCGTTGGCCATTTGGCGAAGGAAGGTTTTAAAAACAAACAAGCCGTCTTTTGTGTTTTATGTAACTGAGTATGTGGGTGCCAAAATGCCATCGGATTATATATCAGGTGAGTGAATAGGTAATGAGAAAAAAATATGAAACATTCATCATGAAATTATAGTCATTTGTTCATTTAGTCATTGTTCGCTCCATATTATTATGAATAATACCAGTATTTTTATAGGAAATTTATTCGAAACTTCCGTTGTCGCAGACCCAACTGAGATAGTTTTGATAATTTATTCGACTTTCAAATCTCAAGTGGATAGATATAATCTCAATTCGAACATGAAATCGAAGAGAGAGAAATCTTATTAGGTCAGCTGAACTATTTAGTTAATTTCCAAATTGAAGTATAGAGTAAGATATTTTAAATAATTTGTTCAACAACATTCAAATGATTTGAGAGTTTGAGTTATTTACCTTCAATATATGACAAAATATTATAATGTTATGATGAATAAAGTATCATTAATACTGATTTTATGTCTTTTTTGCAGATTTTCCTCCCTCTTCATTACTAAGGAATTACAAGCCTATATATGTAAAATTAACTGACACTACTTGAAAACAATGGTGAAGACACTTGAACAGACATGTAACAATTCTCGTTAAATCTTTAATTAGGAAAAAAATCACATGAAAATACATGTGATTATCGGGGAATATAGGGAAAAGCACATTTGATGTATTTAAAAATTTATGTTGATCCAAGTTTAATTTACAACAAAAATTGTATTTTTCTGCACAAATACTTGAATATATATCTAATAATACATACTTAAGCATTTATATCAATTGTCACTACTTGAGTATAATGCTAAAAACACCTTATCGAACATGTAGAAATCGCCATTCAATCTGGAATAATGGAGAAAATTACATAAGTATACAAGTGATAATCCATGAAATAAAATGGAATATCACATTTAAAGTCAAGTTATGACTCCACATTATATTGCATGAGGTATGTAACTTTACATGTATATGCATGGTAACGCATTACCCACATGGGATCATGTACAGTGTGTGTGGTTTTTGCACAATCGCGTTATAAACAATTTAAGAGTACATCTTGCAAGATTTAAGGGAAATCGTCGTATTCAAATTCTGTAAACGGCATCTGGAAGTAGAGATAAATATCTACAATTTGTTTATTTTGGATTCTCACCTAAGAGGTGAAAAATGTGTTGAAAATGTCCCTGAAAGTTGATCGAAACGCTTCAAAGTGAGACCAAGGTCGCCCGAAGTCGCACTGAAGTTAACTCGGGTTGAGTTCGGGCGACCTCGGGTGCACTTTGAAGCATTTAAAGAAACTTCCAGTGACGTTTTCAACACATTTTCCACCTCTCAGATGAAAATCCAAAATGAATAAATTGTAGATATTGATCTCTGCTTTCAAACGCCATTTACAGAATTTGAATAGGATGATTTGCCGTTGAATTATTTATAACGCGATTGTGCAAAACCGGACAGAAACCATCTTCCGCATAGTTGAACTTTATGTTATTATCTATCAGTTTCCCCAATATCGTTTGTTCAGCTTCAAGTGGTCTCTCTATTGAGGTTTTCTAAGATTTTTTCAGTGTTAACCATTTCATGGGTTTTTAAATATCAACAAAACTTCCATGAAATGTAAAACGATTCCACCAATAATTTTTGAGATATTTGCAAGAATACAAAATAGTTGTAATATTTTCCACTATTTCTTGTTTAAAAAATCTCACAAAGCGAGTTTGCTGGGGCAAAAACCGGTGTTTTCATTAACAAACTATCTCAAAAAAAGAAGTATACGCCGTTTGCCTCTTTTATTTTGTTTGAAGAGAGCCTCATATTTTCTTCTATAACTTGACCTAACTACTTCACATTACACTACAGTTACTTCTGATTCCTTCAATCACAAATATTTCCAAATTCGGTGAATGATATGCGTTTTGAAATTCAATAATGGATTTATTTATGTTATTCTAGTTAAATATTATTTTTTAATTCTGATAATTTTCAATATAAAATATAGCTTTCAACCTTAATTTAGTTTCAATGATTTCTATCAGTACGTCTTCATCAATATGAGACAATCAGTTATTCAACATCACTTCCTAAAAAGAATCGTCTAACGACAATACACTGTATTCGTTGACTTGACTGCACTTGTAATCATTTATTCAGACGGTATTGTTATTTCCAACAGCTATTGTACCTCATACATGTACATAGTAAACCACATCAAATAGGGGTTACATTCAGACGGTATTATAATTTTCCAACAGCTTTTGTACCTCTCACATGTATTTAGTAAACCAAATCAAAAATGGTTACATTCAGACGGTATTGTAATTTTCCAAAAGCTATTGTACCTCATACATCTAAATAGTTATCCACATCAAATAGGGGTTAGTTACATTGACACGGTTTTGTGATTTTCCATTAGTTATTGTACCCCATACATGTACATTGTGAATCACATCAATGAGGGTTTTTCCAAAACATCTCGATATAGTTACATTGGGTAATAGTATATTGAAAAATGCACAATGGATATGTTGCAAAGTATTCAATTTAGAGGAGTTACACAGTCAGAGGCACATCTGTCTCATTTAAAAATATTTTAGTACGACATCAATACGTCTAGAGAACCAACTAATCCATTGAAAAAAATAATTTTCATACAGCTACCAAACATAATATACTGCCGTTTGTTTTATCATGTGGTTCTGAACTGTAAGAGAAACGAAGACGATTAAATGGACAGAAGGTGATGAAGAGCATTACATTTGTAGAAGAACCATCTGAAGGGACTCTAGTCCATCTCAAGTTATTCATCAAAAACTGAAAATGCTGTTTTTGTATTTTCACTCATAACATTTTCAATTTATTTGATATCAAAAAAGAAAAATTTATTGTTTTATTCATAATTTGCTACAAAATCGTCCAGGACTTCTTCTCAATATATTGCATTCCTTTTTAAGTCATTGGATTTCAATTTCCCGAGTCATTCCAAAAGTGCGAGCGTAGATTTCATTTTTAATTCTCTTTTCGACATTGAGAAAAGAAACCGTTTTGTCGCGAAATTGATATCAATCTCGTGAGCCCTAATTTTAAAATACCAGAATAGAGAAAGAATTCTGAAAATAACAGGGACGCAAAGTGGAATACTCCATGCATAGGGTAAGTCAACAGTATTCACTTGGTCAATTGCTCCATTCTTCATTGTAAATCGCTATTTCAATTCCTCATATTTGTTTCCGAAATAGTTTTTATCTATACAGGGTGCAGCATTGGAGAGTGGATAACTAGTTCAATTCTCGAATGAAATTCCTAGGACATTAGATATTCAAGTAGGGATTATTATTAAGAATTCAGCAATACCAGATTCTAAGGATCAACGTCAAATCGGTAGAAAAATATGACCATATAACTTTTTCATATGTCCAATAAGTGGGGCAAAGATTATTCAATAGTGGTAAAATCCCGAGTCTCAGTTACACACATTGCTCATACAGTAAGGCATTTTATAGCCTTCCACTCCCTTGTGTACTTTGGAACGGTTCGGCATAAAAACAAGAGAAAAGAAACAGTTTCATTAAAAGTGCCAAGTAAACAATACAAATATATTTTCGAGTAAGAAAGCTCTCAAAATTACAATAAGACATTCGAGTGGAAGTGTAGCCTCTTAGGGTATTGTGAACTTATTATCCACTTGTGAGTCAACAAATTCCCCAATCTTTACGCATGTTTACACCCAGTAGACCAATAAAAGCTAATAATATTTGCTAGTTGACCTTGATACGATAGGCCAGATTCCTATTTCACCCACGGTTGGTCGCTCACTTAGGCAATGAACGAATCCCACCAACTGTCCAACATCTATACTCAAAGTTTTTGAGTGCCATAAACAGAGGGAATGAGAAAACTAAGAGCGAAATAATAGATCACATAGGAGCTGAAAACGAAAAATTGCTGAACGCCATTAAATTACAAAATCGCAGAAATTCAAAAGTTTAGAACAGAAAGATAGGAGAACGAATATTATTATTCTAGGTCTTGATGTGGAAGTCGATGAAAACTTGGCATCTGCAACTGCACACAAATTGAACTCGCTATTGGGATTGGAGATATGTATATCCAATAAACATAAACGGGAAAAAAGCTATAAAAATTGAATTTTTGTTGCTACTGACAAAAAACTTACTTTTCCAGAAAGTGCACAAACTGAATGGCACAAAAATATCAAAATTTCAAGATATGTGCTATGAAGACCGTTTGGGAATCAAAATATTGGTTAAACATCTGGAGGAAGCCACAGCTGAGAATTCATCTGCAAAAATAAAAAACAACAAACTCATTATCAATGGTGACATCTATACAGCTGAAAAACTGAATACAAAATAAGCTGAATTAGAAGAACTCTCTTATTCAACAAGCGTTTCAACTACCCCATTCACGAGGACCAATGTTCCTCTTTACCCATCCGATCTAGCCGTAGAACACGCTGTCAGTGACTCTCTGGACCAGTCCGTGAAACCGCACACCAAGAAGACAAAAAAGCATATACCGTGCATCTTCGTCCCACAAAAACCCGTAAGCCGTCATTATTTGGTTTTACATTTTTTTATTTCAAATAATTGTTTTTGTTTCTGCCTAAATTATGTCTGAACGTCTCACATACCTTCTTTTGAACGTTAGGTCTTTATCAACTGGCTGATGTATTCAATGATTTCATAAAAAATTACAGTTACGACATACTTGGATTGTCCGAAACTTGGCTATATAAGCATATATTTTCAGATTCGATTGCTATCGAGCCATATAATAGCATTCTGGCAGATAGAGATGGAAGAGGTGCCTTTTATGTTCACGAAGCGATAAATTGTAAATCAGCTTTCTCGCGGATGAGTTCATTACTAGAATAAAATTGGATATCCGTAACAATTGAATGTCAAAGTACCTTATTCGGTATTTTATATCATCCTTCCTTAGCTAGCAGTTCAGGATGTCTCGATAATTTGAAGGAAACGATTACTAACCTGTTACCTGAATTCAATCATATCATATTTGGAGGAGACTGAATATAAATCTATTAGTCAATGATATTCGCTGCAATCTTCTCCTCAATTTTATCGAGGTATTCAACTTCACTCAATTGGTAGATGAACCCATTTCGAATTTTGGAATCCTTGAAACACATGGAATTTCGCATTTGGCAGTTACTTGTGACGTTGAGTGCTTTTCGAACTTTGATCTGAACCTTTCCAATAAAGATCTGATATCACCTAACTGGAAAACTGTATTCGAATTAGAAACTGTAGATGTCATGCTGGTATTCCTCTATCAAGGGCTCCTTGACCTCTGTAATCTACATGCACCTTTCTGAACTATCAGAGTGACCAAACCGCCTGCTCCTTGGCGCACCTATAATATCAAACAAATGATTGAACACAGGAACAGAGCATTCAGCAGATACAGAATACTAAGAACCATAGCATCTTGGAGAAGTTATACGGACTTAAGAAACTATACTGCTGCAGCAATCTGCAGTAAATAAAAGAGCGTATTTCGAACATGTCTTGCACAAAAACGAAAGAAATCCACAACACACTCAGGTCGCTCGATATCCTTTTACAAAAATCTACTCCAGATATCCCTGAGCGATTGAAATATATTAATCAAATAAATTAGCACTTCAACTCTATCTCATATCCTTCTTCGATGAATATAAAAATCAAGGAAATACAAGCAACTTTTCCTTTACCAATATATCTCTTGAAACTGCTGAGAAATATCAGAACAAAATAAAAAGCAATGCAATTGGATCAAACGGGACATCTATGAGGATGATTCAATTGGTACAATCCCACCTAACCAATCAAACCACTTTTATCTCCAACACTGCAATTAACTTGGGTACATTTCCCACAGAATGGAACCATGCATTGATTACCCCACTAACTAAATGTAATCCACGCATATAGTTATCCGATTTGAGGCCTATAGGTATCCTGCCCTCTCTTGCCAAACCACTTGAAATGATTTTGAAAAATCAAATGGCGGATTACTCATACACCCAAGAGATAATAACTTCTGTGCAGTCTGGTTTTCGGACAGAACATAGCACTACAATTGCTCTTATATCAATCACTGATGATCTTTTCAAGGCCACGGATAAGGGTGCAGTCACCTGTTTGGTTTTATTGGACTACAGTTAGGCATTTGATACCCTAGATCATGCCAAACTCTGTCTGAAACTCAGTAACTTTGGTTTCTCAATCGCAGCTATACAACTCATATGCAACAATCTCTCCAATCGCTCCCAGCAGGTCGTATTGGATGGAAGTAAGATTCTCTACTAGTTAATTATGTTGTCACTCAGGGATCTATCTTGGGACCTCTTTTTTTCCACTATATATCTCGGACTTTCATGAGACCATAAAATATGCTGAAATTTATCACTACGCTGATGATACTCAGCTCTACATTCCTTTCAATTGTCTCTACCTTAATGCAGCTATAAAAAATATCAACAGAGACTTGAACAATCTTTACGAGTTTTTGACTGCTCGTAATTTACGACTTAATTCAAAAAAGTCCCTGTTAAGTTACTCGGTTCGAATAAAAACGTGATAATATACAAGATGGGAAGAGGTTTGTGGTTTGATTCTGAGCTTAGATTCACCAAACACGTAAATAATCTTTGTCAAACACCCTTTGATGTTCTCAGAATTTTATTTAAACAATTTTTAAACTTCTTTCTACTAGACACATGATGTCTAAGCATCTGATGCTGACTTTATGTAAAACATTGATAACATCCAAGCTGTCTCACTGCTACGTCATTTATGGCCCTGCTCTACTGAAAACTGACCAGAGAATACGAAACTCCTCCTGCATTTATTTCTCTTATGGCATCCGAAAATTCGATCACTTGACTGCGGAATTTGAAGTCTCTGGTTGGCTGAGGTTAAACAATCTACAGATTTATCATCTATTATCCATGACTCACAAAGTTCTGAAAACGACTACACCGAAATATCTCTCTGAAAAATTGAAGATATTCTCCACTCTGAAAAATCTTAGAACACGCATCAGACTCGTCCTTGTTATTCCACCTCATTCCTCTGCAATTTTTACAAGGAGCTTCTCATACAATGCTGCCAAATAATAATACCAGGTACCCAATGAGTTCAGGCATTAAACTCTGAGCAATCAAAAAAAAGACTGAAACTATTGATAAAGATACCCAATCCAGGTTTGGCATGTTGATAATTGAAAGTTCCCCGTTTGAAAACTTTATATACATTTATACTTCTCTTAGTTACAATTATTGATTATATTATCATTACATTTATTCCTTTTGTCCTTTGTGTATGTAACTTATTAGGATCTCTTCATTAAAATTTTTAATTCATTGTTATTTTACACCTTTCTTTTAATTCATGGTCAAGTTGAAAAACAGCTATTTTTTCTTTTGCTTCAGCATTTAGTATGTACTATATTTTCTTTGATCTGTGAAGATATTGATGATGGATAAAGCCGCTTTATTATTATTATTATGTGTCACCCATGCCCTTTGTCGGGCAATCATCATGTCCTTAATCTCAAGACGATGTATAGGTGATACCGTTCAAAAGTAAACAGGGGTAGGAGGCTTTACATTGCCGAACTGAAAATGAAACCAATAAATTTAATTTTCTCAGAAAAATTATTTATTTTTTTTATTTGTGATATACCTGGACGCTTTTGTAATTTGTCATAACAGTTCACTAATGAATCTTCAATGCGAGGTTTCGTTCCTTCACGGTCAAAATCAAGTTTTTTCATGTTCATATATGGACCCCTCCTTTGATTACAAATATTGATGAAGCTTTGATATCCAAATTCAGTTATCCGAACTTGAGGTTTTTCAAATTCAGTTTCATTTGGAACAACTAACATCTTCACCGACAACAGTTTCAAGATAACATAAAGGAGAGGTCCGATTTGAGAGAGATATCTGATGGCCCACTCACAATATAAAATTCCAAGCAAAAACCAAAAATAGTATTTTTGGTTTTCCCTATATAATTGGAGGAGGGGCGAGAGTACCAGTAGATTTTCTGATCCCATGTAATGCTCGTTTAATATTTGCATTTAATCTCTTGGAATATGAGAACATTCCCACATGATGAAACCTCACGTATACTTCGTTTGTTCTTTGTATTAGCGTACCTATCTTCTTTCTGGTACTATACCGTCCACTTGTATATTCAATTTCGTTTAGGTTTCAAAATGCTGTCGGTAGAATATTTTGTGAAAGAATTAGAAATATACCTATTTGATAGTACATTGTCATACATTTCGTGTAAATATAATTGAAATGCAGGAAAATACGTAGTTTTCCACGAAGTTTTTTCTGGGCATCAACAGCTGAAGAAATTGTATACCAAAATTTACAATCCTCAACACAGAATGAATCCAAATACTTGGAAAATACTCTGGATGCAATCATGGATGGATCACACGATTATACGATTATTGTTCTCATTCGGATCTGAAATATTAACTGATTTTTAAATTTTCATGGAAAGAAATTTTTTTTATTCGAAAACAACCAGAATGCTTGACGCAAGAAATTTGGTTGCGCCCCGATACATTGAGCATTACATTGAGAATCACATTTAGGATTACATCTAGTTGGAAGACATACATGAATTTAGTTAGTTACTTAGAATTACATTTTTTGTGCGTCTGAGACAGCAGGCTACGAATTGCTCCTTTGGCAACAACGCTCAATTCAATTTCATTAAATGTATATTAATTGAGGCTACAGATAAAAATATATTGGAGTCTACAGGGTGGCTCAAAAAAGTGTGACATATCAAAGTTGTGTTTTTTTCAAATGGAACACCCTGTATTTCGTCACACTTTTTAATCGGTCGGGAAGAAATAATATAATTTCTATGTACCTACCATGTCCCTAACTATAACCATTCTCGAGTTATTGATTTTTTGTATGAAAATGCTAGATACAGTTGTATATTGTAAACTAAATAACATTGAAATGTATAGGAATCGTCCCTTCGAATTCTGACCATGCATGGAAGAGGTTTTCGGCTATTAATTTCGATAAAACCCGTTTCTCAATATTATACAGAATGTTCAAAAATTATTGTAACTTTTTTATAATTTCGGACAAAGATAACTTTCTTATTTCAAACGGAACCACCTTGTAGTTTTTTGTTCTGAGGAATAGAAAAATCTATCATCTATCATTTCATAATGTGGTTCCCTATACTCATCCTAAAAAGTTTTTCAGGTATTGGCTTTTTCAAATAGTAGTTCTTATTTCAATGCATTTTTTTAATCTAGATAGCTTTGGAACGACATCTATTCAACTTGTTGAGAGCATTCTTATTGACAGTTGTTGTTCTTTACGTTATTCCATTCACTAGATATTACTGACGACAATGAAAACTTATTCCAGTCAAGAGAAGATAGATATGATTTTAACAATTGGTGACTGTGAAAAAAAATGCCTTTTGGCGTCAAGGGTGTATGCTCAAAAATATCCAGACCGGTTTTTAAATGATTGCTATATGAATTTCGTAGGACTGGAATTGTAGCTTATGAAAAGGCAAATAGAACAAAACCTATTATTGAAAATGAGGAGAATGAATTTCTTATTATGGGATCTATCATAAAAAACCCTCATACGAGTCAACGTAAGATCGAGAAAGATATAGGGATAAGCAGACGAAGCATTTCTAGGTTGATGAAAAAAAAATGCAAATTCCACCCGTACCGTATTCAGATGCACCAGGAATAATATGAAATAGACTTCCATCTACGAATCGCGTTTTGCCTATCGGTTCTGGACAGGTTTGGTGAGGATGAATATTTTTTTGATTTCATTTTATTTTCTGATGAATCTACTTTCCATGACAACTGCTTAGTGAACAGACAACTTCCAATATTATAGTGATGTGAATCCCCATTTTTTCCGCACTCTAGATCACCAGAATAGATGGTCTGTAAATGTGTGGGGAGGAATTATAGGTACACAAGTTATAGGACCATACTTTTTTGATGGACACTTGAATGGTCAACTTTTTTTTTAATTTTCACGAGATGATCTGCCTGAGCTTCTGGAGTGAGCAGTAACTATTTTTGATGTAGTGAAGTATAGCAACTGTCAATAAGAATTCTGTGAGCAAATCAAATAAATGTCATTTCAAAGCTATCTTGATCCAAAAAATGCATTAAATTGAGAACTACTATTTGAAAAAGCTAATATCTGAAAAACTATTGAGGTTAGGTATAGGAATCTACGAAATAAAATGAAAGGTAATCAAATTTTTTATTTCTCAGAGCAAAAAACTACAGGGGGTTTCATCTGCAATAACAAAGTTAACTTTGTCCGAAATTATAAAAAAGTGACAATGATATTTGAACATTCTGTACAATATTGAGAAACGGGTTTTATCGAAATCAATAGAACAAAACCTCTTCCATGCATTGTCAGAATTCGAATGGATCATTTCTATACATTTCAATGTTATCAAGTTTCCAATTGTGTCTAGCATTTTCATAAAAAAATCAATAACTTGAGAACGGTTTCAGTTAGGTACATAGTACTTCATATAAAATCATATTATTTTTCCTGATCTATTCACAAGTGTAATAAACTACAGGGTGTTTCATTAAAAAAAAAACACAACTTTGAAATATCACACTTTTTGGAGCCACCTTGTAGACTCCAAAATAATTTCCTTATGTAACCTCAATCAATATACACATAAAGAAATAGGGAAATTCTCGAAAAAAATAATGGTTCGGTTCACAGGGATCGTGTCGTACGAAGTGCCCCACACTGTATATCAAAACAAAATCGTCAATGATTGGATCCTATCGTAGCTCAAAACAAAACCATTCCTAATACTAGAACATCAATGAACACAATATTGACCAAAACGTGGTCAAAATTCACCAACATGTTTTTGCTGTTGAGCAAATAGACACCGAGTAAAGATCGAGTAAAGACGGCAAATAGTCGAAGGTAACGTCATCGTAAGTAAATTATTCAGATCAGCAAACAATAGGTACATTCAGGCGATCCCAGCCGCTATGATTGCTTGGTTAGAAGCCTAGCTGAATGAAGCGCTGCTTAAAAGCTGTTTGACAGCAGCTGAGTATTTTGCTCAGCATAGAAAATCGCTGCTTTTCAAGAACGAATGAAGGAATTTTTTCACTACTGCTTACCAAAGTAGCCTTTGACAAATTTCAGATCCCAACGCAAAGTTTACGTTTTCCGAGGAATGTTATTTTGTGACAGCTTTTACGCTCTAGAGCGAGAATATTGAATAAAAGCTCGATCTCCCTAGCTTTTGTTGAAAACGAACAAACTCTTGCATGGTGGAAAGTGAATACAAGAAATTCAAAGCACTCTAAGGAACTGCGGTGGTTCTAAGGTTAGAGATGCTTTCTACTAAACTGGGTATTCGATCTTGACGAGAGTTCGATCTCGGGATTTCGGTAATTTTTTTTATGTTAGTTTTTCACTTTTTTCCCATTGTTACAGATGTAAATCATTGGAGATTTGGATAGCTTATACATTTGGGATCACTATTGAAAGTAAATTTTCTCATAGATAATATTATGTGCCTATGTTGAATCGTTTTTATTTCTGAGAGCTGCGATTGCAGAAAACATCTTGTGCATAGTTCGAGCTCCAAGTGTCATTACCGCTTTCCAAAGATTACCGCGCCTTAGTTCGCGTCGTGCAGTAACTCTTTTTGTCGAGCAACAATCAATCACTTTGCGCTCTAAATACTCAATTAGTTTCAAATTGGTTCAAGTGGTGGTCTACGCAGTTTTTAACGAACTTCAATATTGAACATTCAAAAATAAGATAGATGCTCACAACAACAAGTATAGCTGATGCACCTGAAAATCAGATTATGACTCTGAAGTTCTTCAGTTCATTTGCGACTGATCACCTCATGGGAGTACTGAACTATAACAACGTATCAAGTTAGAAGAATACCACTAGTAGTTGCGGTTCAGGAGTTTGGTCACTAATACACCTTATCAAAAGAGAGAGCGGTGAACGGATTGGTCAAAAGGACCTCGCACATTTTCAATGTGAAATAGTTTTCTGTTAATTTTTCTGAAATTTCTGTATAGATCCTGGCATCATTATTATACATAGTGATTTACCACCACTTTCATCAAATTAAATGGGGTGCTAGTCTATGTGCGAAAGCATCTATAAAATTTGAGAGCTATCCGTGATGATTGAAAAAATTTTTTTGTACGTCTATTGCAATGGATACGCCACTGTTTCATGTAATTTTAGGAACCATGAACTCATAACCGTGCTTCTGTGAAACATCTCATGAGAACCGAAGCATTGCAGTGTTGCAATGTTACTATCTACGATTGCAAAATCGCTGATGGTCTTTGTCTACTTGTTTACGATTTGTCTTGGTCGTACACTTATCAAAGAACGAATACCCACGGCGTATGTGGAAACCTCCAAATCATCTCTCGACATAGTCAGTTTTCTTCAAATAATGGAATTATGAACCGCAACAGAAATTTGAGAAAACTTGACTTTGGTGCATGACTGCACGTATGTATATTATCTTTCAGAAGTCAAAATATCGTCAGTTTATCAGCAATAGTGATCGTATTTTGACGTATTTCGTGAATTGGTACCCACTGTTTAATATGTCAGCGTTTATCGTGATATTATTGTAACACATGTTTCAGTGAATAAAAATGCCAGTGCTTGTGTTCGAAAATTAGCGAGAGAATTTCCAAATGGGCGCCTCCAAACTCCATTCCTCGCATGGATTTGCGACTTGACGGTAACTAAGCAACAATCAAACATTCGCTTCAACATAATAAAAAATTATTATGTATATTCTATAAGCCTGCACGGTTCCACGTGGGCAGTTTATATTCAGTGGCGGCGCGTTCCTAAAATTTAAACAGTTATTTTTTTTTTCACAATCAGAAGGAAGTGCCACAATACCTAACCTGCTATCCATACCACCACAGAGTACTTTCCAGTAAGGCAGTGAAGCCACATGCATTATATGGGACATCAGAGGACCCTCTGGATTGCAACGCCATGGAGGGAGACACCAGAAAAGCCAACACCAGTTTGTAAACACCAAAAAGCAGCATGTTTGCAAAGACGAAACCTGAAATAGCTGTGCCCCAGTACCATCGTAAAACTCTGCCAACAATAGAGACAGACCGGTTCGATTACAAAACTCACAGTGAAACCGCACAAGACACATCAAGTTTTCATTCCACTTGTGAGAAACTGGTGAGAAGCATACAATGTTTCAGCACACTGTCCATGAAGGAACCACACTTCCCAAAATATTCAACACACTTCCCAATCAGACGAAAATCACAACACTATCGAACTGGCAGGACAAGTACATGCCAAGTACGTTTCAGGACATTTTCAAAAGTCCAATACTTTTCTATCGGATGCGTTGAGAAGACAGTTTCCAATTGGACAGCCAGCAGACGCTTCGTAACACTTTTCAGAGGGTTCACGAGCTCTCCGTCTAAAGTGTGGTGTGACAAGGTCAGAGCTAACAGCAACCGCTATTCAGATTCACAAGTGGTGCAATTAGAGCTAGGGAATATCAAGTATTTGTCAAAATAACTGACCCCTGGACACCGACCGTATCTTTATCTATTCCTACCCATTTACAAGGAGCACACCATCTGAAGCTGGCAATCGGGAGTCGGTGAGAGACATACAAGTCTGCCTCAGTCTAAGGCCAATGGTACCGTACCTTCCTTAAGTTGTTGAATTGGGTATTCTGCTAAAGGAGACCCCAAATACACAACCCAATAAAAAAGGCGTAACAATGGCAGACCAAAAAGGGATTTGTTAATTTTGAATGTGAACTACTGTTCGTACCAAAAAGATTATGATTTCGGAGAACGATATATAGCAATTAATCCAGATTCTGAAATCTCCTCAGGGAAATGCCCAATACCCGCTAGTGAAACTGAGTGGTACCGATCTGCTACCACTTTTTCCACACTGAAATACTACTGAGTGGGATTATTTCTGTGAATACTGATTCAACCGATGAGTATATAAAATGACTCACCTACTGTTTTGAGTTTTTTTTTTCATTGCCAATCTCTACAGTTACCATATTTTGGTGAATTTAGATTGAACTGTTGCTGATTCAATTCTGATAGAACGGCTTAGTATATTAGTAGCGAGAGGTTTAAATAAAGCGATGAATGATTTTCGATATTTGGCTGAATTTTGAAGTCAATACAACAATCTGGATTCCATATGGACCAAGTGATCATAATATGTAGTGTAATGTAAATTTTATTCAGGTAAGCCTAATCTACAATATGAATTCACTAGAAAAACTAGAAAAACTTAAAACTAGAAATTGTGAGTCCAGGCTGAGCTTCCTAAGCAATGCTTGTGTTGTAGTCATCAACCTGGATTGCATAGATTATTTCGATACTGAATGGTGAATAGATATGATAAATTCAGTACAAAAAAAAAATAAAAAAACAAAGTAGAATTCGTTGTAATGAGGAAGAGAGAGAGAGAATAGGGTTATTTATTGTATATTTTTTTGCTTATTATTATTCGAGTTCACGTACGGTTTTGAGTTTGTTATAATTTTGGTTCACATATTCTTTCAGTTTTGATTTCATTTTACGTTTATTAGGAATGACTCTGATTTCTATAGGGACTAGGTTTAACAATTTTGGACCAAAGTATGATATAAATCTCTGTGTGTGTGTGTGTTAGTCTACAGAGGGGAACATTTGTGTTCTGTTCATGTTTAGCACGTGTGTTGTGATTATGACTTATATAAGAGATGGAGGTATTTTGCATCCATATTAGGCAATGATAGGTATATAGTTTTCGTACACCAAATAAGCCAGTTTCTTTGTAAAGGTCTTCAGTTGAATATCTTCTATTTTTCTTAAAAATTATTTTTAAAATGATATTTTGCATGACCTCTAGAACGTGTAATAATGTTTTACTGAGACCACCCCATATAATAATACAGTACCTCAATACAGATTCAGCGAGTGAGTTGTAAATCATAAGTAGAAGCTTTTTATTATTTAGATTTCTGATTTGATAGAATTTATAAACTAACTTTTTGAGTCTCTTAACTGTGTTTTCAATGTGTTCTTCCCATCGCAAGTATTGGTCCACATATACACCCATATACTTCATGTTGTCAACTTTTTTAATTATTGGACATGAACACTGCGTTGGAGTTCGGCAGAGATACTTATGAACAGTGAGTGTGTTATTCAAGGGTTGATCTTTTTTTGTTGTGGTGAATGCAATGAACTTAGTTTTTTCAAGTCAACCAGTCTATTTTTCAAGCACTCTTCGAAAATCTTGGCAAAGTTATTGATAATGGTTATTGGTCTGTAATTTGTTGCAAGTTTTTTTTCACCAGATTTGAAAACTGGAGTTGTTATCGATTCTTTGAAAGCAATTGGTATGTTTCCTTTCATCATGAAGCATAAATTAATAATATGACAGAGAGGACTCAATAAAAATAAATTATGTCTTTTTATAAACTGGACCGTTAGGCTATCAGTACCTGAAGAGCTGTTGTTTTTCAATGTAGATATTATCTTAATGACTTCATTTTTTGACACTGGACTTAGAAAAAGGGACTTTGCAATATTAAATTCAATTTTCGGAATAGTGTCATGTTTATCAATTCTATTTGCCATCTCTTGTCCTATATTTGCCAAGAAAGTATTAAAGAAGTTTGATTTTTCCTTATCATTAACAATTTTTGTCCATTTTCATTTGTAATGTTATACTTATCTTTTCATATCGAACCTTTGTTCATCATATACATAATTTTGTTCATCATATACAACCGTGGTTAGGCTAATGGGCGTATCTACAAAAATGCAGTTCTGAGAAAATTGAGCTTTTAGAGCTCCTTCTCAATAGGTGCAGCGTTTGCATTCGAACAGGGGACAATCAAATTAATTTCGAAATCTAGCCTATCTCTTTCCAGTTTTCGCATATTATCATTTTTAAGTCATCGGTATAGCACCCAAACGTTCTATTTGAAGGCCTTCACAATGTGTGGTGTGTATGAGGTCGAACACGTGCTGTTGAATTTAATTCTCAAATTCAGCCTACCTTGCTTCAGAGCAGAAATATTTTCAATTTTCCGTCATTACGTGCTGCGCCTCATTCAACAAACTTTTCTCTCATACAAAAAAGTCCCGCTTTGCGAACTTGTATCATGAATAGCTATTATGCTAATCATGATATGTTGTAAAGAAACTCGCCGATGAATGAATGAACAAAAAACTAGTATACAACTGAGACGTAACTAAAATAGTCATCTCCTTTTGGAAAATATCAATAATAGAAATTGACAAGCTCGGGTAAAGTTGACTTTCCTTATTTCATGGCTGATGCAAGACCGAGAAGCTTTCCACCCAGAACAGTTCACCTGCGTGCTTGCAATAATCACATAACTTCTGATCATAACGATTTTTTTCACAACCCTTCCACTTGGTGTGATCGAATAAATGTAGATCAATCATATATTTGATAAACGCTTCGAATGATTTATCTTCAAAAATGATTATGAATGAATAGTATTTATCTTCATGAAATTGACTACTTAATTCCACAAATTAATAAACTGAGTTCATGTATAAGAAGTCTTGAAATGAACTAGAATGTGTGGTGAGGAGTTGAGACTGCTGAGAGATCATAAAATCAACTTTGAATTCTTCGAAATCTTCTTGGAATATATAGAAGACGAGAATGATGGAACCATCCTTGATTCACTCCATAAACAATTTCCACGCGTGGTTCTGAGGACACAAAGAACATCTTATCTTCTTAGCCAATCATACAGCGCTATTGTGATAGTTAGAGGGCAGGGATCTAAACAAATAACTGTAAAAGCTGATACACGATTGAAGTTTCATGTTTTTTGCAATTCATTTCAATTTAATTCAGACATTTTTATTTTCGTTAACTGTGATTCACAATGCATTTGCCTTAGCTTATATACTTATACAATTTCTCTCTATCCTTCGCGGTGAGAAGGATGAGGATAAGGACAGCCAGTTGCTTGCCGAGCCATGAACTGTCGTCAGTCCACCACTCGGCTTCAACGCCTAGCCGAACCCTGATATCACTGAGGGAGACACTTCGTACGGCCCCTGCACGTTCCAACTGGGTGGGTCCGTATATACTTCGAGACAGGTAATGAGCAGAATACACGCCACCTGCAATGCTTATGCGTGGGTCGGGTGATGTTCTAAACAGAGACTAAACAAACTAAATTGGTGTGGCCAGTAGGATGTATGAAATCCTGGAAATGCGAGTGAGATTTTTCGCCAGAGGGCTCTTTGGCAGGAAATATTTATAGAAGTATGATAACGTTCTAATATATGTCGAACAGTGGTGGCGATAAGGATTTGGGGCCCCCCGCCAAATTTTGTTAAGATATTCATACATGTGGAAATAAAGTCTGGAAATAGCAAAAAGGTCGATGGGGCCCATTCTAGAGCTGCTCCTCCGCACAGCGGGCTCTGTGGCCCCCTATCGCCGCCACTGATGTTCAATGAATTTGAATATTTTGTGCATCGACCACGCTGGAGAATAAATGCTAGAGTATAGTGCAGTGTCATCCGCATATATCGCCGCATTCACTCTTTCGGATCGTGGAAAATCGTGGGTATATTGCGAGTGTAAGTGAGGAGAGGTGTTCGAACCCTGCGGAACACCTGCTTCGACTGGGTATCTCCCGGAGAGATTGCTGTTTACTCTCACCGCAAAGGATCGACCTGTGCGGTATGAGTCGATCAATCTCACCGAGTTCAAAGACATGCCTGCCCTTAGCATCTTGATGACCAGACCTTCGAAGGCCTTTTCCATATCCAGCAGGGTAATGACTGTGTTGAGATCTCGGTTGAAGGCATTCTTCACCTCGTGTACAATCCGGACTACCTGTGAGGTCATGTTATGACCTCTGCGGAATCCGAGTTGCACGTCCGGGATGAGTTTCAGCCTTCCCTCAAGCTTCAGAAGTCTTTTGAGAATGATTTTGTCTACCACTTTGGCAATCTACCTGAGCAGCGAAATTGTACGGTAGATCGTAAGCTGATGCTTTTTATTTCCGGGTTTCAATGTTGGTATTATCACAGCTCGCTTTGGACAATCTGGACAATAAATTAAATGATTCAAGATTTCATTTTAACACGTCCTATTTTAGGTATCCGGGTTATTTTCAGATGTATTCAAATACTATTCTGAATTTTTTTTGTTGCACATATTTTCTCAGGCAATATGCCTCCATATCATTTTGATACTTCAATTAGAATTCGTGTACCTACGCTTTGGCCACCTTGTACTTGGTGTAGCAATACTGTTACCCTAGGCGTATTCACTACTTCATATTTTCATTTATAGCCCTCCTCCTCCTGTTAACTTTCATAAGGTTTGACGTACAAACATGGAACGAATACCATTATGGGAAGGGGGTTATAAAATAAGCGCACTGTATAAAGATAATCTCACGATAAACGGAAACGGTAACAGAATAAATGAGGTCAAATAAATAATGCCCATCTCCTGTCTAATGAATAACTACAAGTGTTTTCGAATATTTTGCTCCTTGACCTGAATCATCAACAATCATCTCTGGAAGATCCCTTGGATATTGCCAAATTACGAATAACAACAAATAAAGACTCCTTTTGGGAGATCGTTTAGTAACGAAAAGTCGTTGCTGGTCGTTGCTGACCAGTGTTTCACCATTTGCTCCCATATACACCTACAACGTAGGTTTATCATGGCAAGTACCCGTCAGAAAACAACTACTCCCTTGGCTAAGACCATGACGGGTATTGAATTATATCTAACAGTTACTTATGCTAATAATGTTTGAAACTACTCCAGGTCGCAATCCTTACACTTTCCAACTATCTGCTAATTTTGCAAATGGGGCAGATTACACCGAAAACTATCATTTTGGCTCATCTCCGGATAATTATCAATTGGTCTCATATTCTTATTCTTTCTATATGCCAAGCGCTGTGCGAACTACTGTGGATTTTCCTTTATAGCTGGAGATTTTCTCGTACGAAAACAAAAGCAAAAAGGTTTTATCAAATTAAATTGACAACAAAAGTGTGTAATAACATCACGACAATAAATATACAGTGTATTGCAAAAACTAGTACAAATATTTGAAATGTGTATTCCTAGAGTGAAAATTACTTTTCTCCATGAACATAGGTTATGAAATTAAATCCCTACGGGCAAAGGACATCACCAATTGCACAAAAACTTGTAAGTCAATCGTTTATCAAATAAGGTGAAACTCACATATAAATCAAATTTCCGTTTTAGAATTTGAAAGTTAATAGCTTCAAAAGGCGAAACGAAGTAAAATGTCAAGTATTTTTCTTCGTTACTGTAACAGCCAATCGAATACAGGATTTCCGTTTCATGACCAGGATTGGTCCATGCGGAGATGAGCATTGAATGGATATCCATTGGATGTCCATTTTCTACCAGTACAGTGAATATCACTTTGTGAACTTCCAGAAAAAATCCATTGCAAATCCAAACTGACTGAAAATCTGGTTGAAAAAAGAAGATCGTTCATTCATCAACCAATTACTGAACTTCTGAACAGTGTTTCGTCACAATATATTGGTAACGAACATAATATATTCTGACGACTATTATCAGTATTTTAATACCTGCTGATGGCAGAGAAACACGTCAATTTCGAAGAAGAGAACCAAATCAAGGAATTATCATATTGAACCTACTGATTACTGTATTTATATGAACCATACAATTGAAAAATATTTTGATTAAACATTACCATTAAAAGTTACCGTTCGATTCTAGTTCTACCATCATAAGCAGCGTCACAGCTTAAACGGATTGAAGCTTTCATTTTGTTCGCATGTTGGTATGCCGGTATGTTGGTATGCTGCGATGACTTATGACGCCAGTTGCACTATACAATAAAATGCACGGTATAAGCGCCCCCACCAATGATGAGTTGAACAATTCTGTATGAATCGTCATTTAATTGCCAACAACTTTGTATAGTTATTCTGTCTACGTAAGGTAAGTCAGGTTAGGTTATGTTGGATAGTTATTCGCGCATTTTCAATTCAGTTTGCATTCTTCTTGTCGGTCATTTAAACTTACCGCCATAACAGTGACCAATCATAGAGGGTGCCGTGCAGTGCACTTTATTGTCGTCTGCCAGATGCAAGTCGTAAAGAGAAAGATATATGGTATTTTAAAAATTTTCGGGATTACATTTATTTCGTCTAGTTATCGAAGGTGCTTTATTAATTCTAGTGTTCGCGTTTACTTGGTTAACTATTCAATATTGAGTTCGATTCACAGTTTTTACCAGGTTAGTCTCGCTAAAATATCAATCACTTTGCGTGCAAATTACTGGTAAAGATTAATAGGTTGCAAAACTGATTGTTGTTTGTATCCAAGGTGAAGGCGTTTGAGTATGATAAGGTGCAAAAACACTTATGAATGAAATTTACAAGAAATGTTACTGAAGAACAAGAAGAGAATTTAATGCATCCACATCTGTTCACCACTATTTGCATTTGTAAACAGACTCTCCATCAGAACCTCCTCTAGTTCAGCTTTGATTTCAAACACGTTCAGCATGATGTAATATTCGTCAGATCAACAACTGTCTGTTGCACAAAATTGGATGTTCAACTCATAAAATTCTGATGAAATATTTTTTGTATTTTTTTCATACACACAAATCATCATTGATTGCTTTTTTCTGGTGATGCAACATATCCTGTTCAGGAAATTCTTGATGAAATTTCGAAACTTGATAAACAATATGATGAGGGAATCAATATTTGTATCTTTCCACTTCTCCATATACACACCTAAATCAATATTTTCATTAAAATAGATGGAAAGAAAAAATCACGTATTTCTGGTTCTCAGGATAATGCATTTTTTGAGCCAAGTGGGATACTATATAATTTCATTTCTGAATGGGACAATATCAAATTTCTTGTCCTCACTATTCTGTTAGCATGGAGATCGAGAAAATAGAGTATTAAATTTGTAATTTTGAAGTTGTCCAAATTGTTGATAAAATCAATTTTCTCGTCTGTACCTCTATACTTCAAAAAACAAATTGATTGAATATTATCACTTTGTGGATATTACAAATCAGTTCAATATTTTTTCCTGAAAATATGCCAAAAATAATATTCGAATATACATAAAGAAAACATGAATAATCCATGCTGATCTTTCATTGTAATTTTCATGAAAATATTCCTATGCTATTTTTGAAATATAGGTGATATTCATTTCAGGTGCATCTGACTAGACGAACCTTTCGAAAAGTTGAAGAGTAATGGAAAAAACAGCATCAGCTGACACTTCGCCCTTTCAGCTAAGTAACACAGCATAATTATGTATGAATTCATATTTGTTGCAAAACAAATCAAGACGATTTATTACTATTATTACTATCATTACTATCATTACTATCATTACTATCATTACTATCATTACTTTTATTGGATGCAAAGAAGAGTCAAAGAATAACGCAGCAACTATGAAAATCAATAACTTCTTTGAGTAAAAGATTTTCTTAGAGAATTACTTTTTCCTTTAATTTATTAATGTCCAGAACATATCCATAACATACATTTTCTGTCCATAACATATCTGGTTCAGATATCCCCACATATCCAGTTCATATCCATAACATATCAAGTAAACATGGGTCCAACGTGAGTCTATGAGAGGTACATGGTATACTTATTTGTAATGGTAATTTTCGTGCAATGTATGTCAATTCTTAGTGAAATCTGAACATCCTTCGGACGTCCAATTCCGTGGAAAATGGAAATATCATGGATGTCCATAGGATATCCCTCTGATCATGAACGGAAATTCACAGGATATTCGTTATATCATTTGTGGACATCCTTTGGATTTCCATTGCAAGTTCGTATGTGATATGGGATACCCCTTTCAATTACCAGCTATTTTCCCTAAAACGGTTAGCTAATTCAGATAAATTAAATGAGCAAATTTTTTTTCATTACCAACTTAATTGTGATATTTGAATTTTTTTTTTCGGTAAAATTAGAAGATGTTGGACATAATAACTAACCCCATTTTTTATTCAAGGAATTATTAGAGCGTCAAAAAAAACGAAGGCCTGGTTATTTTCCAAATATTTGATAAGTTATTGTGCCAACAATTCAAATTTCTAACTTGTTTGATTGATGATCTATTCATTTTGTAGAAATTCATGATGAAATAAGAAAAGGAAGAAAAAATATAACTTTTGTCCAGTTTCTACTAACACTTTACTACTTTATTACGACCGGTTTCGGCTTTTACACCATTTTCAAGTAACTACAGATTTCATCAAGTTTGTGAATATTTATACATAAGAATGTAATTAAAGAAAGGTTGGGTTTAAATTACCTAACTGATGTTTTAAAACAAGTTGGGAAAATACCTGGAATCTACCTGATGAGTCAATCTAATTTATCTAATAGGGGTTCGTACAATCGGTGGGTCCAACTTTGTTACCAAAAGTCACAAATTCAGAAGTGGAGAGCTACATAATTCTAACTGGTCATTGAGGGTATCAAAATTGGGTTTTTTATTCAATTTGTTTATTTCCAAGGCTTCCAACAAGTTCATTTCTCTTCCTTTATTGCACGTATGAGGGATTTTCATGTTATTTTTTATTATCGTATGATTTGTTTCTTGCAAATGTCTATATATAGCTGATTTTTTATCTGATAACACATGTTCACGGTACCTTATTTCAAAATTTCTTCCCGTTTGTCCTGAATAAGCTGCTGTACAATCACCACATTCCAGTCTATATATACCTGATTTTTTCCATTTATCCTTTTTGGGTTTTGTATTGAATAGTATATTTCCTAAATCACTTCTACTAGTGAATGAAGTTATTATATTAAATTTTGAAAAATACTTTTTAATATTTTCTGAGAGTTTTTCCGAGTAGCTTATACTAGCATATTTTTTATCTCCTTTGGGTCCTATTTGATTTGGAAAACTCTCAGAAAATATTAAAAATTATTTTTCAAAATTTAATATAATAACTTCATTCACTAGTAGGAGTAATTTAGGGAATATACTATTCAATGCAAAACCCAAAAAGGATAAATGGAAAAAATCAGGTATATATAGACTGGAATGTGGTGATTGTACAGCAGCTTATTCAGGACAAACGGGAAGAAATTTTGAAATAAGGTACCGTGAACATGTGTTATCAGATAAAAAATCAGCTATATATAGACATTTGCAAGAAACGAATCATACAATAAATAAAAATAACATGAAAATCCTTCATACTTGCAATAAAGGAAGAGAAAGGAACTTGTTGGAAGCCTTGGAAATAAATGAATTGAATGAAAACCCCAATTTTGTTACCCTCAATGACCAGTTAGAATTATGTAGCTCTCCACTTCTGAATTTTTGACTTTTGATAACAAAGTTGGACCCACCGATTGTATGAACCCCTATTAGATAAATTCGATTGACTCATCAGGTAGATTCCAGGTATTTTCCCAACTTGTTTTGAAACATCAGTTAGGTAATTTAATCCCAACCTTTCTTTAATTACTTTCTTATGTATAAATATTCACGAACTTGATGAAATCTGTAGTTACTTGAAAATGGTGTAAAAGCCGAAACCGGTCGTAATAAAGTAGTAAAGTGTTAGTGGAAACTGGACAAAAGTTATATTTTTTCTTCCTTTTCTTAATTCAAACTTTACGATTTGTTTCTCGCAACTTGCTATGTCTACAGCTTAGAGGGATGCGCACTTGTTATATTTGTATTGAATTTAGAATTCAGTGAAACTATAACTCTGCCAGTGGGTGAAAACGAGGGTACTTTTCATACTGCGTTTTGAAGTGAAGGATTATTCTTGCCTTGCTAAGGCATTCATCCCTCACCTTCATAAGGGACTACGTTGTTATTTAGGTTTTTCTTCACTGTACAATAGTTATCACAGCGCACAAAACATAGAAATAATGGAAATATTATAGTTAGTGAGGTGGCGAGCATTTCGGTATATGATAAGCAGATATCGAGGTGGATTTCAGTTCAGATCACTACGAATTGATTTGGTTCAGTCAATTAGGGTCCTATGTCGCTGCGTTTTTGCGTTACAGCAGGTTGAAGTTGCTTGAAAAAGGAGGGGTATTAAATCATTTGCACATGTCTGCCTGTGTGGTTCATGGTCACAATCATCCTGGAAACGACGAAAATCGAAGGGGCAGACATTCAGGTCTCTACATTATTAAGGAACGGAGTCATAAACATGCAAATAAAAGCTCTATCAAGTAATTCGCACAAGGTTCCAATGACACTCATTCGATTCATTATGACTCCCTAGACAAAAAAAAAATTGGCAGACACTTTGCCCACTGATTTGTAGCTGTACAATTGTTTGAATTCCATGTGATCAAGGGAAATCGTGTATTTCATTGGATTATTGGATTCTCTATATAACAGTCATCATTTTGTTTGATATTATTTGCTGAACTCAAGGTAACGATTCAACTTCTTGAGCTGAGCTGAAAATCATTCCTACAAATTATATTACTTATTTTCACTTGTAATGCTACTAGAGCTTCTATCATTACTGGAAAAATATTTTCGAGAACACGCATATTTAAAAAATCCAGTCCCAGAGGCAGACATGTGCGCATAGTTAGTATAGCACCCTTTTTTTAACATTTTTAAAAAGCCGTCAATTGACAACGCAGCGATACCATGTTGTCAGAAGCGGTAATTGATGTTTCTAAAGGTATAATTATCGCTATCAATAAAGTCTACCACGTGTGCCAATTATATCGAAATTTTGCTAGCCACCTCTCTAACTATTAGAGCAATTGATAATAATTGTACGGCGATGAGCCAAAAATAGTCTCAGTGTTGTCTACTTCTTCCGCGATAAAAGCTTTGTGGAAAGTGTGGGGATTACAAAATGGAATAATTTTGGAATTTACTGTTGTTACTCGTGATACGGCAATATACTAGGTTTGCTTCATCAACAATCGTTAATGATTCACGCAATGGGGCAAAATATTATTGGATCTTGCTTCTAGTTATTCTTCAGGCAGGGGCTAAGCAATAGTTGATTAACCCCATTTATTGCCTTCTGTATTCCGTTCATTGTGAGATTATCTTATTGATGAAGATATCGGGAAGACGTTTTTGTAGAGCTGGCGGATGTGAATGTCGATAGCGACGAGTATTCAGACAGTGCTGCCAGAAATATTCTTACGAATGGATCCGAGAACAAAATGTATTATATAAAGATTACGTTTCTGCGCATGCGCATTAACTCTCGTTTTCTACATCCCCCTGACCTCATACAACATGCACTACAGTGAGGCTTGAGACAAGCGCATGATCAGCCATTTGACAAGCTTCGAGAAAAGCGTCACTTGGGAGGTCGTTGAATGTTCTCTTGGAAAGCTGAATTGCTCCGCAAGCTCTTTTTCGTGATCACTGAATCTCTTGAGGAGGATTCTGTCCACCACCTTGGTTACACCACTAAGAAACGATATTGGTTGGTTGCTCTCGACCCTTGCATCCGGTTTTTCTGGCTCTAGGATAGGGATAATATCCGCCTGCTTAAGGAACAACGGACAGTGTTTCCATCTTAAGATGGCATTGACAATGTGCAACAGCTACACGAGAGATTGCCTTGGAAGATTCCTTAGTGGGACCAAATCCACCCTTACTACGCTAGGCGCTTTGCTTCTAGGAAGCCTTTTTATATTGTCCTGAAATTCCCCAAAGCTGGTCATCAGCTTTGAGGAGGATTAACCATCTATTGCCTCCTTTGCGGCTGCTCTGAACTTTCTAGCTTTCCTAGAAACTGACTCATGCTCCTGCATTGAGTCAGCGCCTGCCCGGAAGGTGCTCTAGTAGTTCTTCCCGAGCATTTCCGCCCTTTCCGGATCAGTCATTACTTGTCTTCGTCCATTCTTCATAGCTGGGATATCCTTCCGCCTTCTTTCAAAGCTTCGGTTCATCCGCCATAGGGAATTATCTTCGACATTCAAATTTTTCATTCTAATCTTCCAGACCCCATTCCTATGATCCTGAATGAGTGAACGTATCTCTTGACCGAGTGTTCTCATATGTTACTTGTAAATTAGATTTCGAGAACTGCTTTCATTCTCTATTGTTCATCTTAATCAAGTCCAGCCTGGAAGAGAATCTGGGTTATCTTTAACTTTCCTTTGTCTGGTGGTAACATCCCTAGCTTTCTGGATGTTTTCGATCAGAGTCTCTTTTTCTAAGTTTTCTCCTTCTATGTGTGGTGTGATTAGTGTTGTTTCGTTCATCACTTTCCAGTCAGATGTTGAGTAATCGTATGAGATTATTAACCCTTCAGGGTTTAGACCTCCCTTTACTGAAATGAGCACAGGATCGTAATCTGAAATCAACTCAGAGACTGCTTGCAGCTCGGTAATGTCCAATAAATTCTTGTTCACCACCAGATCCAGGACGTTAGGCATGGTGCTGATCCAGGTATGATATGTCGGTACGTCTGTATGATCGATGGCTATGTTGTTGTTCATGGAGTACTCCCAGAGCGTATTTCCATTTGCATTTCGGCGACTAAAGTTCTCGTCGCATTGAAATCTCCCGCCAGCTGCCCTTTTACAATTTGAGGGAGTTTATTTTTATCAAAATTTTGAATAGCTGCGACAGCAGTGAAAAGTATGATGTATCCATGCACTGATTGACACTGTTCTTTTACACCAACAAGTGTGAGGTATATCTCTGGATATCCTTTACATCTTCCTCCCTTCTTTTCTTTATACCTTTATATATGTACTTAATACTAGTAAGTTTTAAAATTCAAAAATTTATTAAATTATTTTATGGTGGATATATGTATGTGGTATGTTAATATTTTTATCATCTGACAATTATTATTTCCAGTTGTTTTGATTAACCAACTGATATAGAACATATTTGTCAAAATTTCAATATCTATTCTACGCAATTTACTCTGCTTTTATATTTTATAGTACTATGACTGTTTACATATATTTGTAGGTTTTATTTTATTATCCGACAATCCTTATTGGTTGCATCATTTTAATTTTATTTTTATTTGATTTCCATTATCACCTGCCTATTGTAAGCAGTCAGGATAAATTTACTTACTATATTTAGAGGCTTTATCAATAAGAATTCTATTCTTTAGATAATAAAGCATGCTTTGACTTTGACTTTGACGCCTGACTATTCAGTTCGTATTGTTCTCACGCAGAAGAGAATGTCTATCCTAATAACAGCCAATTGTGGACATTTTCCTCCAAAATTGGGAATGCATTTTTCTAGGGTTGCGTCGTGACACAGAAGAAAATGATATTACGCAGGCAGGTATTGTGATAATTATTATGATATTTTCGAATGATTGATGAATAATTAGTGAACTTTTCCACTACCTACAGTTTTTCACAAAAATATGACAAATACTATATCAATCATTGGGTAATTCTCATATTCTAGTGTCCACCCTAAATTTGTCCGTTCAATCTTTCAGTAGGTAGGTAGTATAAATTGTAAGCCGAGTGGTAAGAGCGCCGATCTTTTCTGGCTACCAGTCGAAGGTTCAAACCCTAGCGACTGCAGACAGTTTTTCAGGTGTACCCAGAAACTGCTAGTAATCGCACGTGATGAGATGAGGCCTTGTTGATCTTTGGCTCGCACAAGTTTCGACTTCTGAAGAATTCTATAAGAAACTTCAGAAAATGTGTTATTGAAAACTATATTAGAACATGGAATGCGACTAGATAATGACAAGGTCAAAGCGATTAAGAATTTAAAAATACCTCAAAATGAAAAAAACGATTGCAAAGCTTACTAGGTATGATTAATTATTTCAGGAGTTTCAAACCCAATTTGTCCAGTCTCACTAGTCCTTTGAGATAATTACTCAAATCAAATAGGTACAGTTTGAGTTTGAACTGATCATCAGACTACAGTTGAATACAATCAAAAAAGCCAATTTTGATGAAACGCAGAAAACTGTCATTCAAACAGATTCTTCAAAGGATGGAATTGGTTGTTGTCTTTTGCAAAATAATGGACCTATTGCATTTGCATCTAGAGCTCCTACTGAGGCAGAACAGAACTATGCCAAAATAGAAAAAAGAATATTTGACAATTGATGCATGCCATAAATTTTACTAATACATTAACGAAGCGAAAAGAAAAATTCAGATAGATTTAGACCACAAACCGATTCTTGGTATAATACAAAAAGTTATATCCCAAGTTCATTCAGCAAGATTGCAAAGAATGGAAATGAAATTGTTCAAATATAATATTCATCTTATGTTTGAGCCCGGAAAATATCTTTATAATGCGGATTCTGTTCCACGTAATTTACTGCTAGATACAGTTGAAGACGATAAAGATCTATCAGAAATCGTACACATCAGAGAAGAATATAAATGTTACAGATACTAAAAAAGAGGATTTCATACTTAAAACTCCTGAAGATTCTGTTCTTCACAAAATTATATTGTTCTGTCAGAATGGTTGGTCAAATAATATCAACAAAGTTTGTTAAAATTTGAAAGCATTTTGGGCTGTTTGCTATGATATTCATTATGCTTATGGTATTCTATTTCATAATGACAGAATGATGGTCCTTTTCACTTCGAAACTTGGATTGTTTGATCAGCTTCATGCTAATCACTATGGCATAACTAAAACTCAACAAAGAGCACGAGATATTCTCTTCAGGCCAAAAACGAATTGTGACTTCTGAAGATTAATTTAGAACTGTCGAGAATTTGAATTTTTCAAAAATTCAAATCAAAAACAAGAGCTGATATCTGAAATACCGTTCAATAAAGTTGCAAAAGATATTTTTGAATTTGGAGGATATGCATATTCAACGAAAAGTAGTTGCCGAAACGTAGGCTTATTATGGCAACTACCTGTCAGAAAACAACTACTCCCCTGGCTAAGACCACGACGGGTATTGAATTATATTTAACAGATACTTGTGTAACCTTCCTCAGAGTAGAGGACACAATTACATGTGCTCCCCTGTCACCAACCAGCCTAATTATGTTCTGATTTGGACAGGGTGACCACCTGCAAACTAGTTTCTTAGTTTTGCCTGTCACCAGTTCAAGAGTAGGTGAACACAGACAGCACTGAAGCCATCTGTTCCCCGTCCAAATCATTCCACATTCTGCTGTTTGGTCACCGCTGGTTAACGCAATGAAGCAGTTTCTAGGACGCTCCTCCTAGCGAGCAGAAGAAGAATTCTTCGATTGGCCGAATTGAGAGATTTAGGCGAAAACAGAGTTCTTTTGGGAGTTTTACACATTGATCCCATATACACCTACGACGTAGGCTTATTATGGCAAGTACCTGTCAAAAACAACGACTCCCCTCGACACGTATTGAATTACATCTAACAGACACATGTGCAACCTTCCTTAGACTAAAAGACACAATTTCAAGTGCCCTTGCACTGGTGAAAGGTAAAACCCCGAAACAAGTCTGCAGGTGTTCAACCCGTCCAAATCAAAACAATTCTCCTAGTTGGTTACACCAGTATCAGGTTCAGATAAATCCCCATTTCAATTGTTGTAAAATAGGAGGATGAAAACGCCCCTGCCAATTTCTAATCTTATTTTTAATAATTTTCTGAAACCGCAGTTGGTAAATTATCAAAATGAGAGAGAAAATTCACTAAAGAAGCGTGAAAGTGAATAATGCTATTTTGGAAGGCATGCTAGAAAGAAAGAAGATACATTAAGTGAAAATGTATGCTTATGGGAGAGTCATGTGTGGAAGCCAGCTAAAATGATTCAAGAAGTTATAACTTCTAGATCGTACTGTGTTGGAAAAGAAAATGGAGATATAGTCAGGAGAAACAGTTGGCATTCGAGAAAATCTAATAATAGTTATTTCGTAAGTACCTACTCAGAGTGACAGTGAAGAAGAGGAAAAAATCATAGACCAGTTGAATGAGAATGCAGATAAAGAAATGAATAACACTGAGGGTAGAAGTAGAATTGGTGAATACGAAAATAGTGAAGGTTCTCGTATAATAGGTAGAACGTACGTAAGACGAGAGAGGTGTCTTCCTAGAAAATTGAAATATTTTGTTATATACGGAATGTGTTGAATAAGGGATCATTGTTGAAAGGAGAGATGTTGTATATCATGTTGTAACAAGTGAAACACCTAAATTATTGCAACGTTGAACGAGAAACAGCCGTTGGAATACGAATGCTCGCAGGCGGCGTAGATCAAACGATCTTAATATAGTTTACTGGGTTATCGGTGGAAGTCGAGAGCCGTTGGAAGTTAGTTGAAGGAGTCGAATGTTGAAGGACAGTACATGAAATATTATTCTTTTCACCTGTTGTAGTTAAGCTTTGCTTTAATTAAACGTTCGATCCACGTTAAATATATTTGATTACATATAACCTCGTTATATAAATCTGGCGCCCTACTTGTAGCCGTTTGAAATAAAACAAAGTTAGTGAGTTTTCGGTGTTTTCCCACGTTTTTTCGCGCTGAAGTGCCTACGTGACCACCGACAGGAACTACATTCGGGAAAAGTGACAGTTTCTCGTTAAAGAAAACAATTTCGAGTTTCAACCGCGATCGATCTGAATAAGATACAGTACGTAAACAATTCGTGAAGGTTATTTTTTCACTTCGTTTGCCCCCACTACGATTGTTTCGTGTACTTTGGTAAACAGTGTCTCGCTTGAAATTATTTCGTGTCTAGTGAAATTATTGCAATTCTCTGCAACTGCAAAGTTTCGTGTGAATCGTTTTGTGGCTTTTTTGGATTACCAGTGCTTCTCAACATGGAGAACCAGAACAGGATAGTAAACAGAGCTCTCGCAAAACAGCAAGCTTTACAGTCACGTAAAATGCCGAACACGGAGAAAACAGGTAATGCAAACCCAATTATAAGCATGACTCAGGATCAATTTACTGCGCTTTTACAAACTATGCAAAACACGATTGTTCAACAAATACAAGCAAATGTATCAACCCCCGCGTCAGCGGCGGCGAATGTTATGACGCCTCCCAGTGGCCCACCGCCGGGAAACTTCGGGAAGTGCTCACATCGGTTTGACGGGAGTAGAGGTGCGGACGTAAACGCTTTCATAGACGCCGTGGAAACCTACAAAGACTGCATGAACATTTCTAACGAAAACGCGTTGAAAGGACTTTCAATGTTATTAACGTGGTGGCAAGGTGTAAAAAGTACGATTAAGGAATGGAAAGAGGCCATCGATCTTCTTAAACATACTTATGGTCCGCGAAAACCAAATTATCGCGTATTCAAAGAACTCTTTGCTTTAGAACAAGATGATAACTCCGACAGACATTTTTTTGTGCAACGCTCGTGCAATTCTATCAAATTTGCCACCAAACACTCTCACAGAAGAAGTTCAAATCGACATGGTATACGGTTTGTTATCACACAAAATACGGAAAGATGTCCCTAGAGACAAAGTAGCGTCTTTTTCAGGACTCTTAGACTTGGCGCGAAAAGTCGAAGAGCTGTATTTCGAAAAAGACAGTGCCGTACCAAATAAAAATGCCAATGACGATTAACAAAAGAAAAGGCCGCGATTTAACTTTTGCAAAAACTTCGGCCATTCAATCGAAAGTTGTCGTAAATTGACGAATAATAAAGAAGTGACTACACCTTCTGCAGAGGAAAATCATACAGAGGCAACAAATTCCCATACCAACGGTCCTGTTATTTCTTGCTTCGTATGCGGTAATCCAGGTTATTTCAGAAAAGACTGCCCAAAATGCACTTCTAAGCGAGAAGCGCAAAACCCTGTAAACAAGTCTGAATTCTGCTCACTGGATACGATTCTCGAGATACCGAGAAACAGACCGATAGTGAACGTTGAGATTTGTGGTGCAAATGGGACAGGCTTCATAGATACTGGGGCAAGACAAAGTGTTGCTGGCTACTCACTTTATCAAATATTTTCACTGAATAAACTGCCATTGCAATCACTAGAGCTGCAAATTTCTCTAGGCGATGGTCAGAAGAGTACCAGGCGGGAACTTTCCACAGAAACAACTGTAAAACTGAAAGATAAATTCATTCCCACCAAGTTTTTGAGTTTCGAAGACGCGAAGGATAATTTCACGTTGTTTGGGATGAACTTCATCGAAGACACAAAACCAGTCCTCAATATCCCGCAACGCACTTGGGGTTTCGCAGATGAAACTTCTCGTTATGATATGACCTTCGAAGAAAATGAGAATAATACTTGCAATAGTTTAGAACTCAACCTTCTGAATACGCTTTCTCTTCGAAATGATGAAGGTTCGGTGTTAAACAATCAGCAGAAAAATGAGTTGGAAAACTGCGATATTTTCAGTCTAGGGGGAGGATCACCTCGTTCGCAGAACATACAATAGAAACTCATGATGGAGTTACCCCTGTAGGTGTACCTCCTTACAAGTTATCGCCGAATAAAACGGAAATGCTTCGAGCAGAAATCGACAAGATGCTGAACGACGACATTATAGAACAATGTGAGTCTCCGTGGGCTGCACCGGTCGTTCAAGTGCCCAAAAAGGATGGAAGTATACTGGTATGTATGGACTATCGTCGCATAAATTCCGTCACGGTTACCGATAGCTATCCCATGCCGCGTATCGACGAGCTTCTGCATTTGGTTAAAACGGCACTTTTCATGTCCACGATCGATCTACGGTCTAGATACTGGCAAGTACCTGTGCGCGAGTGCGATCGTGACAAAACGGCATTCACATCACCGTTCGGACTATTTCGCTTCAAGCGCATGCCGTTCGGGTTGAAGAACTCTGGAGCTACATTCCAGAGAATGATGGACAGATTCCGGAGTGGTTCACGTGACATAACCGTGCTATGTTATTTGGACGATCTTATTATAAAATCCAGCGATTTCATGGACCATTTACGCGACTTAGAGACAGTGTTTCAAAGACTTCGAAAATTCGAACCACGCGCCAAACGCGAAAAGTGTTCGTTTGTGCGCGAAAACATAAATTTTTTGGGACATTTAATAACTGCTGAGGGGATCCAGGCGGATCCCGACAAAATATCTGCCATACGAGATTTGCAACCGCCGCGTAACAATAAACATCTCCTATCGATTATACAAACTTGTTCTTGGTTCTGGAGATTTGTAAAAAACTTCGCGGAAATTGCGCGACCGTTAACAAATTTGACGAAGAAGAGTGCGAAGTGGGAATGTACCGAACGAGAGCAAGCTGTTTTTGAAAGGCTGAAGAAAGCTTTAATCTCGGCCCCCATTTTACGTCAGGCTAACGAAACACTTCCAATCATCATATGAACCGACGCCAGTAGCTATGCTATAGGCACAGCCATTCTTCAAGGCGAAGGTCCCGATGAAAGACCTATACAATACGCTTTACGAGAAGCCGCAGCTGAAGCCTGTGCCGGATCGATGACGATGACGTCATACTGCAATATGGATGCCCTAGGAGGGTCATCTCTGATAACGGTCCTCAGTTCATAGGGGCTGTCATGCGATGAACGACTTTGTGTTTAGGTTTCAACCAAATTTTGAGACCTGTGTATAGACCAGAAGCAAATCCTTGCGAGAGGAAAAATCGTAATATGAAAACACAGATACCTATCCTAGTTGGAAACGATCACCAGAATTGGGTTGATAAATTACCGTCAATTCGATACGCCATGAACACTAGTTTGAATCAGGGAACTGGTTATACCTCCGCTTTCCTAATGTTTGCCAGAGAAATGCGCACAGTGGATGATGTGCAACATGACTTGAGAGCCATCTCTACGGAGGCAAACTTCGTAGCTGAAATCAATCCATATCTCCAGAAGATGTCAGAAACCATAAAGGAGGTCAGAGAGAATGTGGTGAAAGCCCAAGACATAATAAATTGTATGCGGATGAGAAAAGAAATCCTGGACCAACCTCCGAAGTGGGTGACCTTGTATTAGTCACGACACACGTCCTGAGTAAAGCTGCGAAAGGCATCACTTCGAAATTCGTTCCGAAGAGGGACGGTCCTTACAAAATTTTCAGTAAGATAAGCGAGACATCTTACGAGATTGCAAATACTGATGGTGTTGTCCTCATTGGAAAGTACCATGTTAGCGACCTAACTGAATAGAGAAATCCTGGAAAAGTGTCTGGAAGACCCGAAGTCCCGATAAAGAAGAGGGGAAGGCCCAAGAAGGATCCCAAAGATGCTGGCCCGTCTACGAGGACGTTAAGACGATCCAGAGGGGGAGTCTGTAACAAGTGAAACACCTAAATAATTGCAACGTACCCGCCTATGGCGAGAAACAGCCGTTGGAATACGAATGCTCGCAGGAGGCGGAGATAAACAATCTAAATATAGTTTACTGGGTTATTGGTGAAAGTCAAGAGCCGTTGGTCGAAGGAGTCGAATGTTGAAGGTCAGACGTCCAACTGCCATCGCGAGAGACAGCACATGAAATATTATTCTTTTCACCTGTTGTAGTTAAGCTTTGTTTTAATTAAACGTTCGATCCACGTTAAATATATTTGATTACATATAACCTCGTTATAATGTTATGGTTCACATTCAGTACTGCTCCTCCCTATAGTATACTATTTTATATTATCGGAAAAGTGATGGAGACGACACTCATAATATAATAATAATAATAAAATCAAAGAGTTTGAACGATACCGCCTTGAAATACTTAGTAAATTCACTACTCAAATAACTGAGATATGACAGGTAACTATAAAATCAATGCGGGCCATGCGGGTCTACTTCTTTTGGTTGGCGCCAGCTAGTTGGGTGTTTAATGACGTCATGATGTTCGTTTGAAATGTGAGTTTTTTCAGGTATATTTGTGTTTGTGATACAGTGGCCTCTTCGGATTTTTTTAAGGGTAACATTTTTTGGGATATATAAATAGGACATGAACAATTTTTTTCATAAAATGCGGGATGTGTCAAAGATAAATTTTCTACGACGTAGGCTTATCACGGCAAGTTTCTGTCAGAAAACAACTACTCCCCTGGCGGAGACCCCGACGGGTATTGAATTATATCTAACAGATACTCGTGCAACGTTCCTCTCTGAAGAGGAAGTAATTGCAAGCGCTCCCTAGTATGAGTTTCTCGACAAACACCAACTTTCCTAACGAATAGTTTTTTCGCGAAATCTTCAATCAAAAAGTTTTCCTTTTGTTGCATATTTTTTCAAATACCCTGTATTACTTTTCGGAATACAAAATAGAAATCAGAAATATTTTAAAATCAGCCTATATATATCCGAAATGAATGAAGACCAAAACATTCTGAGTGGGACATTACACAAAGCTCGAAAAAAGGTCAAGACACGTTCATATAATATAATATAATATAATATAATATAATATAATATAATATAATATAATATAATATAATATAATATAATATAATATAATATAATATAATATAATATAATATAATATAATATAATATAATATAATATAATATAATATAATATAATATAATATAATATAATATAATATAATATAATATAATATAATATAATATAATATAATATAATATAATATAATATAATATAATATAATATAATATAATATAATATAATATAATATAATATAATATAATATAATATAATATAATATAATATAATATAATATAATATAATATAATATAATACAATATAATATAATATAATATAATATAATATAATATAATATAGAACGAATATCGTGTTTTTATGTTTGGAATATACCAGCAAAGAGATTCTCATCTTTCGATTCGACACGTGTCGACTAGCTGTCACCTTTCGACAGTCTTCTCGACATAGAGTGAGGAATGATTCTCATCACATGTCGAAAAATTAGTCGACAGGTTACGTATGTCTCAGCGTACGCCGTCGTCTTAATTTGAATAATGAGACATTTTAAATTCCATTCTAACCTATTTTATGTGTCGGTCTTAGTTGTATTTAACGAGATGTATCCTGGAAATTATACACAAAAATATAAAATAAATATTAGGGATATTGCCAATCGTTAACAAAATAATTTGTCGGCACAAAAATCTACTATTTGGAAGGCGTCGACGACGGATTTGAAGAGAATTCAATGTCCTTGAAATTCCAGAAGCCCGTTTTCAAATAGTTATTTATGTACCAAGGGTATAAATAGATGTTTATGCCCTACGGGCAACGTTTTACGAACCCGAGGGCCTCTGTCATGAGGGTTTGTAAGTCGCCCGATGGTATACACATCTGTTTATGCCCGCGGTACATACATAATTTTATGTCACAGTAGTTCGTTATTGCAATCCAATCTCAATACAAATCAGTATTTAAAAAATGCGGTTTGAAATAATAACATTGCTATTTCATCATAGTAGACACTATCGTTGCTAGGTGAATGTTGACAAACGTAAATGTCATAAAATCACAATAATTTTTATATGTGTCAAAGTTAGAACTCAAAATGAACGAAGATTTTGGAATTCCTGACGAAATTATTTCTCTTTATGCCCGCGCGGGGCATAAAGTGAACTTTATGCCCGCACGGGCATAAGGTATGACATTAGATAGTTGGTAACTGAGCAATAAAAACACAATAATGAACTAGTATGACATAAAATTATTTTGGATAAAGCAATATTTTTTGGCAATATGTGCAATCTCTTGACGCCGTATCATCTCTCTTCAATGTGACTGGTTTGGTTTGCTGAAGATTTTGACCTGGAAGTAAGCAAGACGAGTATACATAGAAAGAGCTATTAAGATTTACAACTATTTATGTTATTATTCGACTTCCGTGATCAAAATTTGGTGCTCTCCCTTCAAAGGTCAAAAAGGGGCATATTCTACCTCCTTTTTTGTTCCAAATTGCAATACTGACACTATTACTTCGTTTAGATAACAAAACTTTCAACCTTTGAAAACAAGCTAAAAAGGTCAAAAACCAAAGTGCTGAACGTTGACCTTGAATGCAACATTTCTTTTATTCCCGTGACTTAGTATTAACATAGGTACATTGTTCAAAGCTTTATCAATATTATTTCTTTCATAATGTACAATAAAGCATATTTTGAAGTGAATCAAATAAAAACTACTTCTTTCATTCTGCTTTATATTTTAGCAATGGTGAAATCTACGAATATATAGTGAACGTAGAGGAACATTGCCGAGAACTAAATTCTTACCAAATTGAACAGATGCTTGGTAAAATTAACAATTTACACCGCTTCAATTATGCTACTTTATATTTTGAGTCTTTTATAAGGACTTTGAAATACTAGACGACAACATTTCAACCCATGAACTCCTTAATTTATAATCTGATAACTAATCACACATCAGTATCTGACAAAGTCTCTTTAATTGTAAATATATTCGAATACTATCAAACTAAAAAATACTTCTCAAGAAACATTCTCTAATTTGCTTCTCTTATCGATAACATTCTTGTCCCATTCAATTTATCACTTAGCTCTTGTCATACTCACTATATTTGCCATTTGCACCTGTGGCAAAATCTTGATTGTCCATATATTCAATTAGCGTATGCATATGATCTTCTATTGGTCGAAATGACAATATTTGTGCAAATCGAAAACTTTTTCTCACCTCATAACCTCACATAATTGATTTCTCGACACCTCTTTAGATGTCGAATAAAAATGACATGTGTAGTCGATACTCACTTCTCGATATGAAACATGAGAATCGCAAATTTTGTATATTCGACACGACAGCTGTCGAGTCGAAAGATGAGAATCCCGCTGCAGATCTCCGAGTATTCATCAAAATTTTGGTGACTTTTAATGTCTTCTATTCAACAAAAAACAACATGCTGCAGATTCATCAGTAATAGACCGTTGTAATAACACTAAGGGGGTCGATTATCTACGAAGGTATGCCCTTCAAGGGATATGAAAATTGGGTTGGATTATCTGGAAAACAGAGGTTTGTTGCATCGCTGACGCTGACCCTGACGCCTCACCTTTTCTTCAAATATGGCTGAATTCGCCCACCCAAATTGTGTGCAAATGTTAAAACATTGAATGAGGGGTCAAAATGAAGGGTTAAACCATCTACACTTTTTGTGTCATGGACCAACGGTCAGTAAATGTATATAGAAATTCAAGGAAAATCTAATCATAAATAGAGTTTCTCTTCGGTGAGATTGAAAGAGTCAGCATATGAACCAAAATATGTGCTGTATGCTTCCAGATTGTTTTAAAAAATACGGCAATAAATATAGCAGTGAAACTACTATAACTCAAGTTGTAAACTAAAACTTGAAACAAAAAAAGCACTGAAAAATCACAGCAAATTTAGCAGAGAAAACTAATATAATTCAAAATAATATTGAATTGAAAATGCAGTATTTTCAAGAAGTGGAATGAAAACATAGCAAATATTAACTTCATACCAAAATCGTTGCGGTAAATTCACAAGTCTCTTTCAAATTGGTCGAGTATCCCAGGGATATTTTGGACCGAATCCTTGAATCAGTTTTGAAACCACAGTTGAAATAAAAGTATATTTTTGAGGATCCGTTACTAGGGTACTGCCCCGATCACAGATTCATTTTCATGATAATCAACACCGTCCAAATCCACCTAGTACATTGTTTTATCAAGATTCTACTTCCGAAGGCATCTCGATGAGATTTCACCACCAAAATGCTTCCGTACTCTTCTGACTACTCGCTTTGAATCCAGATTATGTATGGATGTCCGCCAGTAGGGTTTCGGGGAATACTAAAATTGTTGAATAATGCAACTATTGCCTTTGTTGGTTATAGTCTATGAGCCAGTGAAAATCAGAAACAACATATTTCAGTAAAACCTCAATCTTTTCCAAAGATGTTTTTATACTCACTGTTCATGAGTAGGGGACTAGCTGAGCCCGGTTGAAGTAGGTTGAGCGGTGCTCAGGTGTAACAGGAACAAAAATTAGATGACTTTCGAAAGAATTTCAGTAAAGCTGTTGTTTATGTATTTTAAACTATATCATTATTGTAACTGGAAAATCACAAAAGCATACATGTAATGGCGGTTGTATATAACGTCACTCCATACGCTTTTCAGAATTGAAAAAAAAAAAATCAAGTTCAAACATATTTCAATAAATTTGAAATTTTAATATGTTATTCTCAACAGTAATACTATCTTATATTCAGCAAAGCAGACATTTTCTCTGGTTGTAACAATCTTGCAGACAGAGAGAAAAAAATTTGCAATGTTTTAGGCAATGAAAGAATATATATTGTCAGTTATATTGATTATAATGGGGCCTGGTCAGCAACATCAGGATCATCTTTCTCGTCGTTAGAAACGTGTTCGTCATCCTCCGTGTTCATATTAGTATTCGTATCCGTATCCGTATATCATTTATATTTGTGAATCGAAGTATTTTCAGAATGGAATCCATTGTAATTTAATTGCCTGGAGTATCTTTTACCAAATCGCTGACAAGATCTGGAAGTTGATCTCTCATAAACCATTTAAAAACGAAAGCCTTCTTCCTCTATCCAACCATGTTCCAGAGGGCTCAATGTGGTGGGCTCTTCTTTGAAAGCATTTTTCCATACACCGAGAGAAATCCAGTTATACAAGTTTTTTTTCAAAAAAATCTTATAGCTGCTAAATAAACTGTTTTATCAACTAAATGTTATCTGATCAATGTAAAATGTAAAGGTTTTAAACGTTAAACGGGTCTTTCTTTTCAAAACACTCATTTTGTTTTGAAAAGGTTACCTTTCAGATTAAATAAAGGGCACGATTGTGGTTAAAAGATGGAATTGAAAAAACAAACTGTTTAGCTACTATAATTCACATTTTAACTGTTAAAAGATACCTTTTAACCAGTAAATGGGTGTCGTTTAGTTCTGGAAATGTAACGGATTTTTCCACCACCTCTGATCATGCACCTTCTTCGTCACACACGTGTTTCCTATGATGTTTTATTTCACTCACCCATAACAGGCCGTTTCATCATCGGGTCATCTGCGTCATTTCAGTTCTTATTGTCGATCAGTTCACGTGTAGATTTGGTAGTGTTGTGCAAGTGCAGAAGTAAAGGTTAAATACACTTTGTATAGAGTTTGTTTCTACAATAAGTAAATTTCGGGTAAGTGCCTACATGCGTGTGTGTGTTTTCAACAGTTGTTTAAAATGATTTTATCCATTGTTATTACTTGTGGGAGGTTAAAATCAAACAAGTAAGTATTGGGCGAGCTTGAGGGATGCTGCATTCTTATTTTAGAAAATATTCATTTGTACGAAAAAATTTGACAGTTTGGCTGGAATTGAATGAAAATACAATTTTTTTAGGGACCGATCGGGTTCAGTAGTACCTAATTACGGTTCGAACAGAAACGACACAAATTAAATATTTTTCAAAAGGAACATCCTATTCCTATTTATAAAAATACTTTTATCTTATGACATGATGATTATTGTTAGATGATTTTTTCCTATGGGTACCTGAGATTCTAGTTCCTAAAATTTGCAAATTGAATGAAATCAACATTTTTAATATCTGTCGATTTCTTGTAGGGTAGGGTTGCTACAAATTTTGCCACAATCAAAACCTTGGCTGGTGCAAAAGTATTGTAATAATAGGTATTTATTGTGTGAGTATGTTATTTGCTAATAAGATAAAATGTAATAAAACATTTTATCCACAGCTGGAATGTTATAAACACAAATAATTTTCCTTAATTGAATACTCATTTTTTGATGTTCATGAAAGCAGAAAATTTATAAAATATATTGTTCGAGAAGGATACTTTTGACAAATCACTATGTATTGTTTTATTGTATATTGAAAATCAGGCAGTGTTAAATGTCTTATAGACTGGTGGCAATAATTTTTGTGAAAATTAAAAAAGTAACAGGCAAGGACCGATGTGAAAATGTTGTTGAGGTTTCAACTTTGAGAAAAAAAATATTTAAACACGAAAACACTCAAAATGGTGAAATGGTGATACAGTTTAGGGGTTGAAAACGGTTTTATGCGATTTGCGGAAAAACGTGACCACTTAGCGGAAAATGTTCAATGGAAATGTTAGATAATAAAAAAATCAAAAACTTTTGTATTCAACACTTTCCGTCATAACCTCAAATTAACCGTCAGAATGGCAAAAAACCAATTTTGCCATTCATTTTGGCACCAGCCTTTTGAAGCACTGATCGTAACAGACCAGTGTATTTTTTTTCCTCATGAGACGATTGTACACAGAAACATGATGTGTTTACAACAAAGTGGCTGTATAAAAAAGTGTTGATTTCATTTCCATGGATATAACTTGGAATCGGGAAAGAACGTTACTCATAGGAAAATCATATAGGTATAACAAAGAATATATTAAATACAAAGTAATAATAAAAGCCCCAATTTAGCTTTTCATTTTTGAAACTTCATACTGTTCTACATAATTTCAGCCATGTGGGTACTCATTTTGTTTTGTAAGAAAAATAGTGAACCTACTACTAACACGGACTTCTATGAAGTATATGTTTTCAAACCTCTGGAATTTTACATTTTATTGCAACGAAACACTTTTGTTGTTGTTGTTTTGTTGTTTTCTCCGTTAACCAGCTGTCGTCCCCTTATGAACGGCAGCCCTCAGAAGTCGAAACTTCTGCGAGCTAAGGATTACCGAGGTCTTACATTTTTACGTGCGATTCCTAGCACTTTCTCAGGCCATCAGAAGAAGTTCTGCAGTCACCAGGGTTTGAACTGGCAGCTGAAAGTGATTAAAACAATGTCGCTTTAACCACTCGGCTTCATTTGATTTTTATTAATTATTCTTGAGCATCAAATAAAATATTATTTGAAAAGTGAGTAATGATATTTTTTGTTTCAGATGACTAATTTATTGTATGATTTGGAGATTCTTCCCTCTTGTCAACTCTATACGTGGTTACCAGAAATAGTGTATTTTCAATATTCCCTGATTTAAGAAACACTATATTTTATTGTTGATATGTAAGTTTTACGACCTTTGTTATGATGACTGATTTTTTCTTTTGTGGGGGATTTGAGGTCATGAATTGAAGAAAAATCTATTTCTTTAATGCCGTTTCGTTAATTTATTTCGACATCTTCAGGGTACTGTATGAAACTAAAATGGGATTTTTTTATTAATAAAATAGTTGAAAAAAAAACAAATAATAATATACATATCAATTTGCCATTAATACTTTTCTAGAAACAATCACTGAACTATGTTCTGGTAACAGATAAATCTTCAGAGTAGATCAAAATGAATTGATAATAATTTAATCTAAATTTTTATACGTCAGCAAAACAAAGTTCAGTGATTGTTTCTGGAAAAGTAGTAGTAGCAAGTAATAGTATATTATTATTTGTTTTTTTCTATTGTATTAAAATTTAAAAGAAACATCCCTTATTTGTATCTTCCAGTGCTCTGAAGATGTCAAAATAAATCGACGAAAAGTTGAGTTTGAACAAATAGAGTTTTCTTTAACTTAAGGCCTCAAATCCCCAAAAAAATAAAAAATCAGTAACTATATTTTAATTTCCTTAATAAATGTTGTTCAATTTTTCAATGAGTTTCATTCAATGCTGAACTGTCCACCGATAAGTATAGACAACTAATGTGTCACTATTTCAGGAAATAATTTAAATCAAATAGGACGAATCTCTATAACAAAAGTAGCTTTTTCATGATATTCATAGGATTGAAATTTTTAAAAGAGTGCTTGTTGAATTCTTATTCTGAAGATATGACACTGGCACTCACCGTGTAGTAACTTCTGTTTAACCTATTTTTCGTAGAAATTCAGAATTGATGATACCTACTCATCAAATGGCAAACATTTTCTCTTCCAAACACTTTGTTTCTGACCAAAACGTTTTTGAATAGCATACGCATGAAAATAACCTTCCTCTAGAGCTCTGATAACATCATTAACGCCAAAACACCTCATCAACTCCTTTAATTTGAAAAATGTCGAATAGCACATGTGGTGATATTGAAGAGTTTTTGAGGATTAACAGTTGGGCAAAATTTTGAAATTTCAATAATTCAATTTTGATAGCCTTTACTTTCATGTGTATTAATTATCCGAATTTTATGATGTACTTCGTGCAATATTAAAACTGTTTAAGTTTGTAAAATGATGTTCAACAACTGTAAATCCTCAGAAACTCTTCAAAATCATCTAAATCGCCACATGTGTTATTTAAAATTTTGTGGCAGTATTTAGACGTCAATGAATGCTATTTTCAGAACTGTACAGTAAGAAATTATTTTCATGCAGGTTATTCAAAAACCATTTAGCTGGTAAAGGAAAGTTTTTGGATGCAAAAATGTTTACCATTAGATTGTTATACTTTTTTTTTAACCACTATAAGATATAGTATAATAATGAAATACCAATAATGTAAATATTACATCAAAAACAAGTCATCTTGAAATGAGTATCTCTTCAATTTTATACAGTCGTCATTTAATATCGAAATGTCAAACATTTAAACAGTATATTGAGGACAAGTAAGCTTTATATAAGCATCTTTTAATTTTTATAATAACTTCATATGATATTGAAACGCCAGTCATTCAACCATTATATTGGATCATTCTGAAAATGTAACTATGTTGGCGCCTATTCAATTCAGAAATCTTTTAAAGGTTATACAATTTTGTATAACAGGTAATAGATATTTCTCTCGGTGTATACTAGAAATTTGTTGAGATTTCAAGAACTTCTGGTATAGCTCGATTCTGCTAGGTGGAATAGAACTCTCGTTGAAATTCCTAACGTTTTTGCTGAAGCCTTTCATTAACATCAGTAACTTTGTAGCTACTGATGAATAACTGAAATTTGCCATCATCAACGTCCACAGATTTTTTAGCGCCATACATTTGACAAGTAAATATTTGTACTGTATTGAATAATTTCTGTAATTCATACTCCATCAAAAAATCAACGTCACCAAGAGCTGCAGAGGCTTGTTGAAATGAAATATTTGTTTTCAACAAGGTTATTGTTTTTTTCCCCTTGTTGAAAAAAAGCAGGAATAAAATCACATTCAGTGAACGCATGGAAACCAACTGAGCTTTTGCTTGGTTGTTTATGAATTTTGGTGACGTCTAGATATAATATAATAATAATAATAATAATAATAATAATAATAATAATAATAATAATAATAATAATAATAATAATAATAATAATAATAATAATAATAATAATAATAATAATAATAATAATAATAATAATAATAATAATAATAATAATAATAATAATAATAATAATAATAATAATAATAATAATAATAATAATAAGGCAGGGAGGTCAACCAACACCTAAGGCCCTGGTGAGTTGCGACACCACCTACCCGAGCAAAGGATGCAAAATCGGACCGGCAGCTCATGCGCATCCGGGAGGGAAAAGGCATCTTTCCCTCCGGTGTCGGCCGTGGGTTTACTGGGTTAACCCCCCAGTAAACCCTAATACTCGGTTCCAAACAATCGGGGAAGAGGCCCCCACAACCGACCCCCTCGGATTAGGGGTCAAAGGCAAGGTGGTGGGGCCAACAACGATGATTTGCCAAATGACAACCGCAATGACAACGGACGCTTTGAGTGGACGGACGAATTGAGAGACGGACTTCTGTATATCTACGAGAGCAGTGAGCCCGCCCGGAGAGGATACATGGCAAGAATGCATGCTCTCTGGTGTGAAAGACACCCAGAGCATGCCGCCGTTTCCGCCCAAAATCTCAGGGATTATGTTTCCTATCTCCGGGCTCGAGGCTATGTTAGAGCTCCTCCTCAGCCGATTAACGAAGTGGCAGATATGCCACGTGTCGGTCTGGCTGTAGAGGAGGCTCGCATCATACCACCAATGGAGGACATCAGAACCCGCAGGGCGCTTCACAATATGAAGCCCCTGAAGTCGCAAGAACTGGCACGAGTGGATGCAGAGATTGGCGATGTTCTTTCAGAAGAGGCTACCATCTGGCAGATCAATTCTGTCGTGTACGACGCCGCTCGTGCTCTATCCCAGACGGAGAGGAGGGAAACCACCGCTCTTGTTGGGAGGCATGAGCGACGCGTTCACAAGATGGAAGCTAAGATCAAGTCGGCGAGACAACACGCGTCTCGTATCCAGTGTGTGGTGGACTACATGTCGGCCAATAGGCCTTTTACGCCGGCAGTGCGGCGAATTGCTGCAAAGCTAAGACGAGCTCACCACACATTGAATCAAGGCGTGCTGTTTACCATAAAACAGCACTGTCTTGATAGGATACGAATGCTAGTGGCTGCAAAGAAGTCACTAGTGAGGCGGGCGAGAAGTATCGCGGAAAACATGAAGTTCCGCGATAAACCTTCTCGCTTATTCCAAGAGCCTCCACGTGTTGTCGATAACCCGCCGGCTGCTGATCGGGTAGAAACCTTCTGGAAGAACATCTATGAGTTTCCGCAACCACTCAATGTAGACACTCCAGCCCTAGCGCAGTTCGAAGCTTACTGCAGGACGCTTCGGCAGCATGAGCACAATGATCTGCGCAATCCGATAACCACGGAAGAAGTTCGAAGGGCCCTAAAAGGTTCTAAGAATTTCGCTGCTCCAGGCCCTGATGGGTTGAATAACTATTGGTGGAAAAAGTTTCCAACAACCCACCGCCATCTGGCTAGAGTTTTTAACTCATGGCTAGATGGGGAGCAGCAGATTCCGGAGTGGTTTGTCGAGGGGCGAACCGTGCTCATCCCCAAAAACGGAGATTTGTCTGATCCAAAGAATTACAGGCCGATAACATGCTTGAATGCGTGTTATAAGTTGTTTACACGCATCTTATACACGCGCATTCTCTCCGCAGTTGGTCCGGTGTATGAACGGATATATGAGCAAAGAGGGTCAAAGAAAGGGGTCGCCGGCTGCAAGGAGAACCTGCTCATCGATAGATGTATCACGCAGGACTCCGTGCAGTATAAGCGTAACCTTTCGATGGCCTGGATCGATTACCGCAAGGCATTTGATACAACATCGCATGAGTTAATCATGCATTTGCTCAGATGTCTTGAGGTACCCGATCAAATAGTGGGATATATTGGACAACTGATGCCACTCTGGAGGACTCGCTTCACCATAAGATCTGGTAGAGACACAGTCCAAACAGAGCAGGTCATCATTAGAAGAGGTGTGTTTCAAGGAGACTCCCTCAGCCCTCTTCTCTTCTGCATCTCACTATTGCCATTGTCCGTTGTACTCAGGAATACCCGTGGGTACAACTGCGGCACCCCCAGCAACCGGAGGCATAAAGTCACCCATTTGTTCTACATGGATGACCTAAAATTATATGCCTCTGGAGAAAGGGACCTACATCAGTCTCTTAGGGTGGTGGAAGAGTACACGCATGCTATCGGAATGGAATTTGGGATCGACAAATGTGCCACGGTTCATCTTAAAAGAGGACGATGCGAGGAATACGGAGAGGATGTCCAGCTCGTAGACGGAAGCATCCTACATCATCTGGATGCCGGAGAGACGTATACTTACCTAGGGGTGGAGCAACGCCACTCCCAAGAGGTATTCACAGTTAAGAACTCTCTCCGCGGCAAGTATCAGCATAAACTCCGACAGATCTGGTCATCAGAACTGTCGGGGAAGAACAAAGTTGCTGCAACCAATATGCTTGCCGTTCCGATCCTTCTTTACTCTTTCGGAGTAATGAAGTGGACTAAGGAAGAGCTGCGACAACTCGACGTTAAAACTCGCAAAATGATGCATCTCAATAGGTGCTTGCATCCTAAATCGTCCGTTCCACGGTTATACTTTTCCAGACAACGGGGAGGCCGTGGACTTTTGAGTTTGGAGTGTCTGCATAACAGGATGGTTCTGGATGGGGCCTGTAAAGTCATCCGGAGTTCAGATCCCCTTCTCTGCATGGTCCGCGACCATGAAAAAGCAGGGATTGGAGCATTTCTTTTTAAGGCAGCAACCCGTGCGGCCGATGAACTCGGTCTCGTATTCGACACTGAACGGGCTAACCCAAACTCTGTCACCGAGTTGGGACCCGTTCAGCGAAAAGCTCACATCAAAGCTGCGGAGACAGAGGTCCTGCTACAGCTACATATGGATAAGCCAATGCATGGTGTCTTCTTTCACAACATCGAAGACCTTGGCTTATCCAAAAGCATGACCTTTGCCTTCCTCAGGTCAAGTGAGCTAAAGTCGGAGACCGAGGGATTCATAATGGCCTGCCAGGATGGTGTCTTCAACACCCTTGTCTACCGTAGTCGCGTTATGGGTATAGACGTCCCTGACACCCGATGCAGGGCATGTCGTGGGGCACCTGAGACCGTAATGCATTTGCTATCAGCATGCCCATCTTATGCGGTCTCAGCCTATATGCACAGGCATAACGCGGCAATACGAGTGTTGTACTACCACCTACGACACTCGTACGGCATAGACGAGACACCGGTGTTGCCTTATGCTCCGTGGGATATTGAGTCCGTGGTGGAGAATGAGAGATGCCGAATCTATTGGAACTACTCATTCCCCACCCTCAGGCAAATACAAGCCAATAAGCCTGATGTTGTCCTCCTCGACCACCAAAGTAAAACGATATTCGTCGTGGAGTTTTCCGCTCCAGGCGAAATGAATATCGTTCGAAAAGAGGAGGAAAAACGGACTAAATATCGAGATCTTCTCTTTGAACTCCGCAGGTTGTATCCGGACCATTCTGTCAAAATGGTGGTTCTGATCATAGGAGTCCTTGGTGGAATGATGGATACACTGCTCTCCAATTTGAAAATAATACCTGCTTGCCGTAATATGGCAGAAATCTTAGCAGCACGAATGCAGAAGGCCGTTATTCTTGGTTCGCTCCGTCTACTCAGGGCACATGATTCTCGGACCCAATAATCACTCACCCTACGGACGTAGGGAGTGGTTGTTGGGGTTAACGACACCAGCGCGCCCTCCGGATGGGTCGGAGCACCGGAGACAGGGCCTGACTGGTACACTCCTAAGAAGAGAATAATAATAATAATAATAATAATAATAATAATAATAATAATAATAATAATAATAATAATAATAATAATAATAATAATAATAATAATAATAATAATAATAATAATAATAATAATAATAATAATAATAATAATAATAATAATAATAATAATAATAATAATAATAATAATAATAATAATAATAATAATAATAATAATAATAATAAGAATAATAATAATAATAATAATAATAATAATAATAATAATAATAATAATAATAATAATAATAATAATAATAATAATAACGTTTATTATTTGATCATACATATCGTCCCCCTTATCACGTAGGGGCGTAAGTAACAAAAAAGTGCAAAATTAAGTTACGCTTTATTTAGGCTTTCTTGCACTATACTTTTCATCTCACGAAGTGGCGTACCTGTATCTCTTATAATGCCGTCACAAATAGAACTTATGTTCATGGCGTATCTACAGGGTGATTAAATTGTCATCAATTTTCGTTTTTCCTCTCTCCTGTAAAATATTCAAAAATCAGATACGCCCCTACGTGATGAGGGGGACGATATATGAGAAGGACTTTTCAATCGGGCCATGTCACCGAGCATTAATATCATTATGTCGGTGTCAGAGCCTCTTATTAAAATATTTGATGGATCTGCGATAATACAACCATGGTATATGATCTCACTATCTGCTTCTTCATGCAAATCACAACACATATTAATCCACAATGTTTGATTCTTTTTTCTCATTTTTAACTTCAGAAGAATGACAATTCCGAAAATTGAAATGAATTTATTTTTAATAGACGGTACCATTTAATCACTTGCCCAAGAGATAAATCAAAGCTTCTTTCATATTTAATTTTTTTATCCGTGTAACAAAATCTGCATAAAGTACAAAAGTTATTCAATATAAGTAATAGAAATATTTATCTGTAAAAAATCTATGGAAATTGATGATGGCAGATTTTAGCTATTTATCAGTAGCCACAAACTTACTGATGTTAATGAAAGCTTCAGCAAAAAAGTTAGAAATTTCGACGCTAGCTCTATTCCACATTGCAAAATCAAGCTATACCAGAAGTTCTTGAGAGGTCATTTCATTTCCAGTACATGAAAAAATTCTTTCAATGAAGAGCCCACCACATTGAGCCCACTGGAACATGGTTGGATAGAGGAAGGAGGTTCTTTTGATTTTAAATGGTTTGATGGAGATCAATTTCCAGATGTTGTCAGCGATTTGTTGAAATATTCTCAAGGTTATCACAATACAATGAATTCTTTTTTAAAAATACTTCGATTCACAAACATAAATTTCATGATTACTTTTACTGACTGAACACGGAGGATGATGAACACCTTTCTAACGACGAGGAAAATGATCCTGATGATGCTAATGAGGCTCTACTATAATCAATATGAGTGACAATAGGTAATTTCTCAATGCATAAACATTGCAAATTTTGAGTAAGGTTATTCTGGACTCTCATTGTCTAAAAAGGAACAAAGAAAAATTCAATTATCTGCAATTTTTAATCACGACGTTTCAACTGTTGGAATCTACAGTCGTTAACAAGTGTATAATGCGACAATCTCAAGGACACTTCTTATATATGCTATGGATAATTTTGTGTCATTAACCTAGGGGTAATTTGTCGGTGTTTAGGTAAGCTTGTTAATTACAGTACCGGTCCCTCCAGTACAGCATTGTTAATTCTTATCGCAATTTCAATTGATTCATGCCACTAATTGAGCGTTTCCGCACATTACGGATTTCTATGCTAGTTTGACTAAAGACTTTGTAGTTCATAATATATGCACTCTCTTTGAACTTCCTTCTATATCAGCCTTCTTCTTTATGGATGACTTCGGCTTCAGTCCATTTTATGTTGTGTTGGGTCGTCCAGACATGATCCGCTATCCCTGACTTTGATGTTTCTCCTAGTTGAGTGTTTCTCTTGTGTTCAGCGAGTCTAACGCTAAGTGGCCTCTCAGTTTCTCCAAGATGAGCTTCACCGCATTCACAAGGAATGCGGTAGATGCATTTTTTGAGTCAATGTCAGCGTTGCGTGGTCTCGTCTTTGTGAGATGGCTGCGAATAGTGGTTCCTGACTTGAAACATGTCCGTATCCTGTATTTCAACCCAATTCGCCTTATTCTTCTCGATAGACCTCTAACATACGGAACGCACAGGGTGGCTTGTGTCGGCTCGTCTGGTTTCTTCTTCTTATCCCTTCTGCAGGCTAGAACCTCTTCTATATGTTTTTTGGGGTACCCATTTCGTCGCAGATCTTTCTTGATATTGTCTAATTCGATGGTAATACTTTTATCTGTGTTACACAGGTTGTAGGCACGGTCCACCAGCGATCGAACAACCCCTCTCTTTGTAGCACCATGATGATTCGATTCGAAGTTCAGGTATTGTCCAGTGTGAGTCGGCTTTCTGTATACTGATATTTGGTAGTCCGTCTTCCTTGGAGAAAAAGCGGCCTTTTTCTTGAAAGTAGCAATTTCGCAGGCAGCATTCTAGCAGGTCCATAATGCCTAGTACTGGTAGGTTCGTCCTGTTATTTAGCTCTGTGTCTTCTTGCAGATTTTTACCAATAATTTGTAAGGCCTCTTCTACCGGGACGTTAGTGTAGAGACTTTCCACGTCAAAACTGACTAATTGGTCTCCTGGTACTACTCCGACCCCTGAGCAACGAGACAGAAGGTTCCATAACAACCTTGAAGAAACCAGATGGGACATGGATAACTTCCACCGAAGATTCGCTGGAAGTACACTTCCCGGGTGGTGTCGGGGACGACCAACGGGCTCTGCCAACACAGCAGGTCCCCCACGGGGACTGGCAACTGGCAGAGAGGGTCGTTACGTCTGATGCCATTGCCTGGGCAGTGAACGAGTTCAACCCATATAAGGCAGCAGGACCCGACGGAATTTTACCAGCAATGCTACAGAGGGGCATGGAACTCCTTCTCCCAATCTTGGGAAGGATATTCCGGTCCAGTATAGCGCTAGGGTATGTACCACAGGTCTGGAAGTCAGCAAGAGTAGTCTTTATCCCCAAGGCGGGAAAAAGAGACTACACAACAGCAAAGTCCTTTAGACCCATCAGCCTAACACTGCTCCCGCTTAAAACGCTGTAGAAGGTGGTTGACAGATTCCTGGTGGAGGGGCCCCTAAGGGTGAGCCCTTTCCACAGAAATCAGCACGCATACAGGAAGGAAAGATTGACTAAATCGGCCCTCCACGCTGTAGTGCGAAGGATCGGAAGGACAATAAGGTTCAAAGAGGTAACATTAGGAGTATTTTTCGATGTGGAAGGCGCATTTGACAAGGCAAAAACAGCGACAATAGAGGCAGCACTAAGGGCCAGAGGAACGCCTCACTCAATAGTCAGCTGGGTTGTATCGTCGCTTACGAAGAGAGGTCGAGGTATCCCGAGGAGACATCAGACTGGAATCCGAGGTGGGAAGGGGCTGCCCTCAGGAGAGCTGCCTCTCGCCCTATCTGTGGTGCCTAGTAATGGATGAACTCCTGGGTAAACTCACAGATGAAGGTTTCGAGGCGCAGGCATACGCGGACGATGGAGTTGTCCTAATCAGCGGACGATTCATCGGAGTCGTCTGCGACCGTATGCAGGCTGCCTGCAGAATAATTGAGAGATGGTGCGGTGATGCAGGACTCTCAGTGAACCCGACAAAAACAGAGACGATCCTGTTCACTAAACGGAGGAAAAAAGATGGATTCAGGCCACCTATCATGTTTGGGCAAGAGCTGGAGCTAGTTCAGCAGGTCGAGTACCTGGGAATGGTCCTGGACTCCAAACTTTCATGGAGGCCGCACGTAGATAGGGTTATTCAAAAGTCGGTGGCAATCCTATGGCAACTGCGGAGAATTGTAGGAAGTAATTGGGGCACCAATCCAGAGATCATGTGCTGACTGTACACGGCAGTCGTAAGACCAAAGATGCATTATGGGTCAGCCGTGTGGTGGCCAGGCGCACATGGTAGCATAATAGGCTGAAAACTCACCAAGGTTCAGAGGTTGGCCTGTTTGGTAATAACGGGCGCAATGAGAACGACTCCAACCGCAGTGTTGGAGGTACTGCTGAGGCTGCCACCGCTTCCAGTCTGGATCAAGAAGGAGGCAATGGCAGCCCATTTGAGGATGCGGGACTCGTGAGTCTGGGTAAACGAAGGAGCGATGATAGGTCATGCGGAAATCGCGAAGTGGGCAGAACAGGAGATCCCTATCTCTGCCCTCAGAGTGAAAAGCGCACAAGACAGACTGCGATGGAATAGGGACTTTACTCTTACTATTCCGAGCAGAGAACAATGGAAAGGAAACACGGTGAAGTTTAGCACAGGACGCCTAATATGTTATACGGACGGTTCGCGTCTAACTGACAAACAGGCTTCGGGTGCCGGAATCTACCTGGAGGGAAGATAAGTACGAGATAGCTACGCTTTGGGTAGATATACAACAGTTTTTCAAGCTGAATTGTTCGCCCGCCAATCCGTAGCTACGAGAGAAGAGGTGAAAGATGGATCTGAACAGAGAATTTATATCTGTTCGGATAGTCAGGCAGCGCTCAGAGCCGTCTGCTATCCTAAACCAAGCTCAGCGCTTGTATAGGAATGTGAAGATGCGCTCGAGAAGCTAGCTGAAATGTAGGAAGTTCAGCTAGTATGGGTTCCGGGACACAGAGGGGTGCGCGGAAACGAAGTGGCAGACGGACTTGCCAGATCCGGATCCGCAACGCCGTTCTGTGGACCGGGGCCTGTACTAGGCATCGCAAGAAGCCAAACTTCTTCAGCCCTCGACGAGTGGGCAGAAGAAGAGCTGAATAAACTTTGGAGGGATAAGACTTCGTGGCCGGCTCCAATAAGTCAAGGACGACATGGCTCTTAGGCAGAAATTGCCAAGCACTACGCCTCCTTATAGGAATACTAACAGGACATAACAAGTTAGGCAGACACCTATCACTCATAGGTATAGAAGACAGTCCCACTTGCCGAAAATGCGAAGAAGACGAAGGAACTTCATCTCACTTCCTCGGCGAGAGTAAGGCATACGGGAGGCTAAGATTTGGAACCTTCGGAGTTGACAAAGTCCACCAAGAGGAACTAATTGACTTGGAGTGGTGGGACATACTGATCTTCAATATGAGGTCACAAAGGTTCAAAATGGAAAACTAAGAAGATGAATGTGGATAAGTGGAGAACAGGGGATGGCAAAGAGGGTCCATGAGGGCCTACTTGCCTGGCTGCTGTCGCGGCCGCCCCAAAGAACTACTACTACTACTACTACTACTCCGACCCCTTCTAAGATCTCTACGAAGTTCCTGGAGTTCTTCACAAACGTCGAGGTTATGCCTTGCAGTGATGGGATAATTGGCAGTAGGAACTTGGCCAGATTGTAGGTACCTGAGTCTCTAGAGCTGGTTATCGGTCTCAAAGGAACTTCTGCCTTGTGAATTTTTGGTAGTCCATGAAGGTGCGGTGGCTTACTAAAAAAGTACGAACAATTTATCTCAGATAGAGAAAAATCAATGCTGACACCACACCACAGCTAGCCACCACAAAAAGGCAGAAGTTCCTTTGAGACCGATAACCAGCTCTAGAGACTCAGGTACCTACAATCTAGCCAAGTTCCTACTGCCGATTATCCAACCACTGCAAGGCAATACCTCGACGTTTGTGAAGAACTCCAGGCACTTCGTAGAGATCCTGAAAGAGGTCAGAGTAGTACCAGGAGACTAATTCGTCAGTTTTGACGTGGAAAGTCTCTACACTATCGTCCTGGTAGAAGAGGCCTTACAAATTATTCGAAAAAATCTGCAAGAAGACACAAAGAAGAATAGGACGAACCTACCAGTACTGGGCGTTATGGACCTGCTAGAATGCTGCCTGCGAAATTGCTACTTTCAAGAAAAAGACCGCTTCTATTCCAAGGAAGACGGTCTACCGATGGGATCCCCATTATCGCCCTTGGTAGCAAACATCTATATGGAATGGTTTGAAACTTTTTTCACAGAGACAGCCTATAAGAAACCTCAGATGTGGTTGAGATATGTTGTCGACACGTTTGTCATATGGAACCACGGAGACGAGGAACTGGACGTCTTTTTGGAACATCTGAATAACATCAGAAAGTCCATAAACTTCACGATGGAAAGGGAGACCCATACCTGAACTTCGAATCGAACCATCATGGAGCTACAAAGAGAGGGGATGTTTGATCGCTACCTACAACCTGTGTAACATAGATAAAAGTTTTACCATCGAAATGGACAATATCAAGAAAGATCTGCAACGAAATGGGTACCCCAAAATTCATATAGAAGAGGTTCTAGCCCACAGGGGGGATAAGAACAAGAAGCAAAACGAGCCGAAACAAGCCACCCTGTGCGTTCCGTACGTTAGAGGTCTATCAGAAAAAATAAGGCGAATTGGATCGAAATACAAAATACGGACATCAGGTTACAATATTCGCAGCCATCTCACGAAGACAAGACCACGTAACGCTGACGTTGACTCCAAAAACTGCATCTACCGTATCCCTTGTGAATGCGATGAAGCTTATCTTGGAGAAACTGAGAGACCACTTATCGTTGGACTCGCTGAACACAAAAGAAACACTCTACGAGGAGAAATATCAGAGTCAGGGATAGCGGATCATGTCTGGACGACCCAACACATCATAAAATTGACTGAAGCCGAAGTCATCCATAAAAAAGAGGGCTGGTATAGAAAGAAGTTCAAAGAGAGTGCATATATTATGAACAACAAAGTCTTCAGTTAAGCTAGCATAGATATCCGTAATTTGTGAAAACCCTTAATTAGTGGCATGGATCAATTGAAATTGCGAATTAACAATGCTGTACCGGAGGGCCCAGCACTGTAATTAACAAGCTTACCTGAACACCGGTAAATTACCCCTAGGCTAATAACACAAAATTATCCATAGCATATATAAGAAGTATCCTTGAGAATGTAGCATTATACACTTAATAACGACTTTAGATTTTAACAGTTGAAACGTCGTGATTAAACATTGGAGAGAATTGAATTTTTCTCTGTTATTTTTCAGACAATGAAAGTCCAGAATAACCTCACTCAAAGTGAAACATTGTCAACCACTTTCAAACATTGCAAATTTTGTTTTCTCTGTCTGCCAAATTATTTTAACAGGAGAAAATATATGCCTTGCTGAATATAAGGTAGTAATACTGATGAGAATAACATATTTGAATTTCAGGTTTACTGAAATAAGTTTAAACATGATTTTTTTTTTCAATTTTGAAAAGCGTTTGCCGTGACGTTACAACTGCCATAACTGCCTGCCTTTGTGATTTTCTAGTAACAACAATGATATAAAGGATGTTCCTAAAGTACGTGTAGAAAATTTAGAAACGTATAGCTGACATCAAAATAAGAAGAAAAGTTCCCGTAAACATATGTCCACAAGGTATTCGTTTCTGAGATACAGAGTGTCAAAGTTGAATTCCTATTTTGATTTTTTGTGAATAATTTTAGTTTGTGTAGAAAATATATTCTTGATAGAGGTCACTGCGAGAAACTGTTTTCGAGTTATTGATATTTGAAAAATCGATGAAAGTGATTTTGAATGACAAGATTTTTTAATTCAAAATAAATTCAATTAGAAATTAGTTTTTTCACAATTAACACAAAATTTGATTTTTCTCATTGAAAAATCATTCCAGATACCAAACTTTACTCGGATATCACAAATATTTTGGCATTTATTCACAAAAAAAAAACAAATATAATAATTAAACTTTGACACTCTGTATCTTAGAAACGAATAACTTGCGGAGATGTGTTTATGGAAACTGTTTTTCTTATTTTGACGTCAACAACATGCTCTTGAAGTTTCTACACGTACTTAAGAAACACCCTGTATATGTGAACGGCAGCATTACTGAAATACTTTCGAAAGTCGTCTAATTTTTGTACCTGTTACACCTGAGCGCCGCTCAACCTACCTCCGGGCCCAGCTAGTCCCCTACTCATGAACAGCGAGTGTGAGAGAATCTTCGGACAAAATTGAGGGGTTTACCCAAGTATGGTGTTTCTGCTTTTCAGTGGCTCTTAGACTATTAGTGACAATTGAGATAAATACTTCATAACCCAATACCATTTTTAGAGCACTTTGGACTACGTTTCACAGATTGTGAGATAATAGGCAACATCATAGCAAATTACGAGAAATCTGAATCTGCAGGAAAATTTTAGTTTTTTAGTGACGGAAACCATTACAAAATTAAAGGAAGGAACCCAACCTTGGACTGTATACTGGAAAAAATCAAAATTGGTTTCAACAAACTCACTTGGTACTAGCGAGCTCTTTATGGTACGGCAAACACGACCCTAGTTCTAAATGCCTTCATGGCCGATTGAACATAGAAGGAATGAACCTCAGTTTACCCTGAGAAAATATGCATGAGTTGTACAATGGTGGTTTATTGTTCAAAACTGAGTGCATTTCCACCATAGACCTTGTTACCTTCAGTAACACTGGTCCTTCAGTTGTTTCAGGTAGGTTTCCTTCAATTTTGAAAACCAACTGGTGGTTTACTGATTTTGAAATGTTCGTAGATGTGATTGGTAGCGAAACTTGGTTACTTTGTCGAGGATAGTTTTCAGTGATTTCAAGTTATATTTCTTCTCTGAATTCTGTGAATACTAACTCGTTGTTTCTTGTTTTCATATTGAGGAGAAAGTGCTCATTCACCATGGATGTACCACAGAAAATTTCAAAAATTTTTTGGAAATGAAAACAAAAAAATACAATATGTTTTTAATGTAATTTCCTTCAATTGAACTTCAAATTTGAAGGGAAACCAACGTTTACTGTATTTCTAAAAAATACTACAGGCATACACTTCATCTGTCTTTATATTAAGAGGCCATGTGTATCCTAAAGGCACACACACAAAAACGATGGACTTCAAGAAAAAAAATATTTTCAAGCACAACTGAGCTACTAAATATATTTTCAAAAAAAATAAAATACACGGAAAAAATGTTACACCTGAGTTTTACCAATAGCCTCAATTTGCAACACCCTGTGTATCCTCGAAAAAAGAAGTGGTAGTCAACATGTTAAGCTTCGACTGAACGCCTGTTTGTACACTCGGCCCTAATACAAGTGCAATTGGGTATAAGGAGTGCAGCTCCACGTTTTCTTGTTAGAAAGTATACAGAATGGGAACTTTAGTAAGCACGTAGTGACTGACATTCTGATAGTTTACCGGAAGTCGATTCGAGAATTTAGAGAAGACCAAACTGTGTCGCAGTAAATTGTAAGTTGCCTTCTTTAAGGCCCCCACAGACGATAAAATCGGTTTTGATCCATATTACATGATACGTAGTAGCGATACAAATTGCATCGTGTGTGTGTGGTTGTATCAATATCATGGTATCAGCTATCACTTGGTATCATCGTCTGTATCACTGTAGAGAAATGGTGAGTTTTTTTTTTCTCAAAAGATCATGCCACAACCACGGGTTTGGGTAATGACATCGTCGAAACGTTCTTTACATTCACGTTTGCAATCTACTGATGTTCAACGAATAAATCTCATCGTGTATAGAGACGTTGATACTTGATACATATCTCATATATTTGTATCGCGCCTTGTATCGCGACAAGTAGCTATACCGATCTCATCGTCTGTGGGGGCCTTTAGTGAAGTTGCATAAAACTTGTATCAAACTTGCATCACTACCTGCTGTAAAGGCCCCTACAGACGATGAGATCGGTATCGCAACATGTCGCGATACAAGTCGCGATACAAATATATGAGATTTGTATCAAATATGATCGTCTCCATACACGATAAGATGAATTCGTGAAACATCAGTAGATTTCAAACGTGAATGGAAGGAACGTTTTGACGATGTTGTTATACAAACCTGTGGTTGTGACGATTGCGGTGGTGCTGGCATAATCTTCTGAAAGAAAAACAATAGATGTTTCTCGACAGCGATACAGACGATGATACGAAGTGATACTGATATCGTCATACTGAAACAACCATACACAAGATGCAATTTGTATCGCTACTACGGATCATGCAACATGCAGCAAAACCGATCTATTTGTCTGTGGGGGCCTACAGAGTCAAATAATAATACTATGATGTTACATTCTGACATAACTTCCTAATTTCTATTTGAACACTATATCATTATTGGTGTAACTTATATGGCACCCTAGTCTCAAAGGCTACTGAAAATTGTAAAGATCCAAAACCACAAAGAAATGAAATGGTTCAGTTTATTTGTAGCTCGAGTGAGCAAGACATAGCTGATGTGCTTGAGACGAATGAAATCAGGGACAAATTTTGATCACGACGGCAATGATCATGTTAATACAGAACTTCCGGAAAATAGAAGTGAATCAGACGATGATTTGGTGGATGAATCAGGTAGGCTACTGTATAATTCGACCGGCAGACAGATGCAAGCTACTGCTCAATTGGATCTACATTGGCAATGAAGAATTAAACTGAAGAAGACGTTATCATACCACTTGCAGAATTAAAAAATTAACGTAATAATGTATTGGATGATTTTGACTAGAAAGATTTGATTCCCTTAAGCAACTTGCGAAAGCTTTGGCTTGCCCATCAATTTCACGAAAAATATTGACTTGTCTGACGTGATAATACAGGAAATAATTCCACAGGCAGATTTTTCAAAAGATCGAATAATGTAACCAGTAGAAAAAAGGAAATTTTTCAGAACCAGGACGTAATACATTTACTAGTGGAAGAAAGCAATCGATATGCACAATATATAGAGTGTTCAGATCCAAAAATTGCATGCGAGGAGATAAAATGCTTTATAGCTATCCTAATTTTTGTGGATATGACGAAAAATCTTTAAAAAATGTTATTGGGATTCTGGGGACTATCTTCGCAATGCAGCAGTTGACAATGCCATGCGCCATGATGGATTCACTCAAACAATGAGGTTCGTGCATTGTGCGGAAAACAGTAATCTTGCACCACAAGATAAAATGGCCAAGCTTTGCCCCTTTATGAATGCAAAGGATAAATCGTGTGAGAATTATGAACTGATCAGGAAATTGCACATGATGGAAGTATGATTGAATATTTTGGTCATCACCTATCCGTTTCCGCTACAAAATCTGGTGTATGAATTCAAAAAGCAATGTTCTCTTCAACTTTTCCCTTGAGCAACTTAAAAAAGGGACGATTTGTTTCAATTCACCTCAGCTAAGCTTTCAAACAGTGGAGAAAGGGCTGGGTTGAGTGGTATGGTTTGAAAAGGAAATACTAGAGTATTAATTGTTTAATTTTTTTTTTATTGTTTGAATTGTTTAAAATGGCTAATGATTTCAGTGGCCGTAGCCACACGGAAATGAAAATAATGATAAGAAAAAGAAGAAGAAAAGGTTCACAGATAATAAGAAGAAACGAAACAACAGCAGTAACCACACGACTAAGAAAGAATGAAAGGAAGAAGAAGTAAATGTTAACAGAGAAGGATAAAAAGAAATTATTACTTGACAGATCGTATGTTTACGTTTACACTTGGAAAATATCATACAATGATAATTATCTTTAACACTGTACCTTTTTGGAAACACCCAAATTAATAGTAGCAGCTATGGATATTTCACCTAGAATTACCTTCAGTATGCATACCACCAATATACAGGCTAGGACTATATTTTTAAATGAAGGTGAGAAGATATATACTATGAATGAAATCTGACTCAGCTGAGTTATTATAGATACAGGTTAATGTCCGTGAAGGTTAGATCCTATGATGATAAACCGTGCGGAGCCAGTGGTTCTACGTCCAAATTAATTATTTTAAGGTAACCTTTTATATCCAAGTGGAAGTTGATAGAGGTAGGACTTCTGTGTCTCAAGTTCTACCTTGCGTTTCTTTCCAAACGTAAAGTCCACTTTCCAGTGGGATTGAGAGGTACCACAACTCTATTTTATCAATCATAGACTAAAGCAGGTGTGATAGGAAGCACAAGCGTAGTTGTTATAGTGTACTGGTACGCTACAGATTCAATCCCATCGGAGCTAAGAGATAGAGAGGGATTGGGGAACTGTCACAAGGAGCAGAGAGTGAAGATGAATTCGAAAAGGAAGAACTATCTATAAAAAAAGACTGAAAGCAATACATATTTCAGAAAAGCAATAAATAAAACCAGTTAGGATAGGTTTTGAATGCTAAGCAGAATTATACTTGAACGTACCTCCGATGGAGTGTGGCTTTCTAGAGGGTTTTGTTGTCCTACAACAAGCGATACTTCAGAGATTGAGATTTATATTTGTTTAATAATTAAATCCAATCAATAGTAATAATTGATTATCTCTCCTAAGACAAAGTCATTTTTGAATTTGAAATCTAAAATCATCAGGAAAATCCGAAAAATGCTATGCTCTACATGCTCTGGTCCAAACCAAAAGTAAGAGAAATCTTCCTTTTTTTAGTTTCTTTGAAGTCCCTAATATCCCGTTTTTCTAGAATTTCTGCCTCCTTCTCTAGTAACTATTGAGAGCTGTCAGTGAGTGACAGGGGGTGAATGGTGAACATTTTCGATGGTAAGATATCCATTTGGAAAATTAATAAGAATATGACAGGTCCACTCCAGCAATCAACAACAAATATATCTTAGAGGAGAAAAGAAGATTATTTGGAACGATGATATTGCGATGTTATCGTTTGTTATTTAACGTTCAGTTTACTCTAGTAGCAATGTAAAAATTTTAAATCGGACCTAAAAAATTGAAATAACTGAAAAAACTATCTAAAGGGAGTATGAATGAAGATCTCAATAAGATGAGAGAGTATCTGGAGGCCAAAACCTTACTGAGGTGATGGAAGTTAATTGGCACCACAAAAGGTAGATTGTCATCTTTTTTTTGTTTACCTCCATTGATGTGATTTTCATTTCAGAACGCTGATATTGAAGTGAAGATGCTACTGAAGCTTACTGAACTCGTAATTCTAACCCAGATCATCAGGAAGAATTTCCCACTGGAATATACATATTTGCCATTCCGATATTATTTTGACAACCTATTTACATCGATCAAAATTCTTGGAGTGGAAGGGATATGAAGGAACATAAAAATTTAGTTGTTGAACGTTGGATGATTAATTCTGTGTTGACAGTAGTATCTTCAGTGTATGGAGTATTTTCAATAGCAAATTTTAGTAGTTATTTCGCTACACTGCATTGCAAAATTTAATGAATTCATGGGGAGGGGGGAGGGGCAATCAAATGGACTTGAATATCACAGTTCAAAAAATTGGAATCAGGGGTAAAAAATGGTGGTCCAATTTTCAATTATCAATTATTTCAGAGATCATCACCATCAGAGTGAACTGTTTTCTTGTATGTGTTTCTAGATAAAAAAAACAATTTCAGATACTGTGCTGATATATCGATTAGAGTACTAGCATGCCATAAATGGTATGTCTGATATTTTTTTATCGGAATGTAGCAAGATGAAAATTATGTATTGTTACAATGAGTGAACACCCAAAAACATGAAAAATTCCGAATTTTCCGAAATTCAAAAAAAATTATATAGTTTCTATTGAGAGAACTTTCCAATTTCTGCACGATTTCTTACTTGATCAGCAACCGTAACAAATTCCTGACAAATTTCTTTCCAAATTCCTTCTAGAACACCAACTGATATAAATGTGAGCTTTTCAATTTGAAGAAGATCATCCAGCATTGATGTCCAGTTATTACAATTCTTGATTCATTCCAGTTCAAGTCATCTAGTAATTTATTTACTCACCGATATCAGTTGGAAAGTGTTCAGTTGGTACTGATCTGTATCTGATGAAACTTCTGTTTCAGATTTGTAGCAGTCAGTATCAGTACCAGTGTTTATTTTTTCCTAGTCGCCGTATATTATTCAAAATTTCAAGTATTCAAGTGAAATTTGTGTTTGATGTTATCAGGTAACCTAAAACGTATCATTTGAATCCCATCGTTCTTAGATATCCAACTAGGTACCGTGTGATTATTCATTGATGATATATTTGTTCTCTTCCGTTTATATTGCTCATTTCAGTTACAATCCACAAATCGTTGCCCTCCGTATGAGATGTCATTACGTATGAGTGTGCAGTTTTATAAATTCATCGACAATTCCGAAATACAACTTTTTGGTTACAGCACTTCAGGAGGCGTAACTTTAGCATTTGTGGATACATTCTGTCAAAAGTCAATACCTGTCAAATATATTGTCATATATTTGAACAATTTTGAGTTATGTACGTGATTTATGACTCGTAATGTTCCGTTGTTGAAATATATATAAAAAATAAAGTGTCATGTATGTCAGTTGATAATAGAAATTATCCAAAATGTTTCATTCAGTAACTGAAATAATTAAAAGAAGTATTAATTCGAATACACCAAAACAAATATGAAAATAACAGGTTATGGGACCAGTCTACACCCTGTGGAAGATAGATTGAAAATACAGATACTCTTAATGAAGTTGTCTTTCCGTCCAAAACGCAAATTGTGCAATAATTCTCCAACAAATTGTCTTCATCAACACAAACGCTTGAATCAGTTTCCAAATTGAGTGTTCCTGCTCCTAGAGCTGGAAAGTATTATTCTCGATGCTCACCAATCGAGCTGTCCACACGCTGTTTTTCCAGAAACCGGGAATTAGTTAAAACATTAGACTGGAAAACATTGAGCCAATTAGTATAAGTGTAAACGTTTTTGCAGTGAACACTTTATTTTGGAAGATTCCACACCAAGTAAGAAAATTTCTGATCATAATTGGCGTGAATCTGATGATTTTCTAGACATAAGAGGCAAGGCAATGAAATGATTTGTCAAGGGAACGAAATGAACATTGTATACAAAGTTTAAAAATTCGTTGCTCATTATTCTCTACCTCACATAATAAAACATGATCACTGCCTCCCCTTCGTCTACTTTTTCAGCTCGGATGCTGAAAAAAATAACAACCAAACAATTCTTCACAACAGGCATTTCTGATGCACTCAAAAGTTGAGAGTTAGAAGAATGAGTTCAATAATTGGAATCATTTCAAAAAGACCATGTCAACAACTTGCACATGTTTTTCAAAAGCGACATAATTCAAAAACTTAGATTTTGAGTTAATCTAATGAAACTGTCTGATGAACACTCTTCCACCCATGCCTCAATTACCTTCAAAAAGAACTTTTTACAATTTCAAATTATCGTCAATACTCTAAAATCTATAAAATCATTATCATTAGAGACAACAGTTCTCTGCGGTTTGTGAAAAATGAACTAATTCAAGTTGTGTCACATTTGAAGTACATGTGCGAACTGTTAACTCATATACATGTGACGTTTGCTTTGTTTCCTCGGTGTTGGTACGCCACCTGGTGCCAATGGTAATCGCGAACTCCGTGTCTATGCTGCCTGTCAATTCATGTGAGGTTGAAAATTCATCATGTGTAAAAATGGGAACTGTCAAATCTTCGAAGTATAATCAGTAAATCATTTACTGAAGTGAAATACCTCGAATCTATCGCCATTGGATGTATGAATAATTGTGTGGTTTATTTTTCGACCATTATTCCCAACATTCCTAACATTTCAGGAAGTGTCATAGTGTGTGTGAAAATGTCAAAGCTGACAGTGAAATTATAGCAACCAGTACCCAGATTCATAAGTGGTGCAAACAAAGCCTGCATTCACTTGGGATATCAAGTTTTGGTCAGATAACTGACCCCTGGATACCGACCGTATCTCCACATGATGCTACCCTGGTACATACATGGAGCAAACCATATGAAGCTGATCTTCGAGAGACCGTTACAGACATACAAGTGTGATCAAATAAATGAATATTTTGGAACATTTGGTGTGAATATAATTCAAGAATAAATACAAGTCTGTTGCAGTATCAGGTCCTATTCTAAGCGCTTGACCTCACCTGCAGGAGACTGTTGAATTGGGTATTCTGGTGAAGGATACTCCAAATTCATCATACAGAAATTGTTCCACAAAGCCCACTGTGAATCTACTCTTATATTGGTTGGAAATATCTATAATTATTGCAAACCAAAAATTAATTTTTTTACAAATTTACTCAATGTACGGAATTGATTCGAGTTTACCGGCAACTAGCAAAGAAGAAACACTGGTATTATTACATTGATGGAAATTGAGGCAGGTTATGGCTTATTAGGTTGGGGCGGTACAGCAGAACTCACCTGAACTCTCTAGAAATAGTGCAGAGAAGGCTTCTAAGAATCATCTTCTCAAAAGATCCAACATATTCAAGTGATGACCTTTACTCGGAAACCAAAATATTCGATATTCGACAGTTGTATTATTTTGCGGCTAACTTGAAATATCATCAAAACAAACACATAGCACAAGTTCCATCACATGATTATAACACACGACAACGACATCACTTCCTTGTGCCACAAATGTCCAAAACACTTTGTCAACGAGCATACTCATATATTGCTCCAAAGATATATAACTCTGCATACAAGAAAAATATCATTTCCGTGGCAAATTTCAAATATCAACTAAAAACGTTCATAACCAGCAATCCTAGAAAGATGGTGACATCTCAAATACAATAAGGGATGGTCTTGCAATCGCCAGTTTCTTAGTACATGACCATCCACATTATTTTCATCTTAATGAAGGAAACATATATATATTCCCAAATTTCCCAATATCGACGTATTTGTACCTTTTTATTCCATCGTTACTGTCTACGAACTTTAAATTTTAATGTACGCTACCATTGAAATCAGTTTATGGATGTTACTCCAAATTTTATGTAATTTCATACTTGTTATGTTATGCATTTGTGTTTTTATTTATATTTATTATCACTTCAACGAGACTATCTCTAAATTTTATCATCCACTATATTTATTTATTATGTTAATGTTTACCATTTTTTCCTCAAAACAAGTGTTGAATCACTTATTGAGTAAACACACTTATTCATTGATATTTATATTTTTATCCAATGTACCTATGTTGATTCATTTCTTGAATAAATGTTATTTGATTGATTGATTGATTACACTCAGTAAAGTAGGCGATTATCTATTTTATGAAATAGAACATGAAGTTGTTCATACATGAAGTAGTTAGTTTTTTGTCACTTCTCTGTCAAATAAAATTTTTATTAAAAAAAGATCCTGATTCGAAAGAAGTTCTACAACAGGTTATGGGTCCAGATCATTGTTGAACGCGTCTTCATATGTAATACGTATCAGTATTAACATTCATCGTAAGTATTGATCCATCTTTGGCTGTTATTAAACCGCTATATGATGTTAGTTACAGTGCATGGAAATTTAAAATGGAAACGTATTTGATGCCTGAAGGTGTATAGAAAGCTGTAGCAGGATATCCTGAAAGTGATGAAATTGACAGTAACAAGACAATTGAAAACTTTGATAGCTTTCACTAAGATTTCTTCAACTCTGTAAGGTCCTAGCCAGAAGGTGTGAGTATGCTGAAGACTCTTTAGGTATGTTTGCTAAGGCACATGAAGATAAAGGACATGGTAGATGTTTTAATTTTCAAAGAAAGCTATTTCCATTACGTTTGGCAGATTTCCGCACCATGGAAGAATATCTCGTGGAAATCACCGAGTCAGCACATCAGTTAACGGATATTAGAAAGGAAATCGATGATGAGTCCATATGATCCTTTCGTCGTCGCAATAGAAAATTCAAATGTCCAAATAACTTCTGAAATAGTAAAGTCAAAACTGTTTAACGAGATGACATTCAGTTCTCTAGCAGAATCAGCGATGGCAGTAACAGGAAAGAAGTTTTGGAAGGAACAAGAAGGAAAAAAGAAGCTCTATGATCAATAAGGAGAGAAATAATTTGATTTGACTGCGAAACCAGGACAAATCAATTCTAAATGGCCGAAGCTGAAGAATCCTGATGAAGACAAACTTTCAAAAGTTTTTTTCAGCTAATGTCGATTCTGATAGTTCGTATGTTGATTCAGGTGCCTCAGCACATATGACTTCATAAGGTATATTACAAATTATTTTGAGGCACTAGCAGATTCGGAAGTGACTATTGCAAATAATGGGAAACTTCACAGTGAAAGTTCAGGGACTATTGATTTTTTTAACTCTTCTTCTCAGATACAAATAATTACAAATATCGTTAATTTGCTAAATTTGAATGCGAATCCCATTTCTGTTTCAAAAGTAGTAGAAAATGGGCTGTTTTTTTCATAGACAGGATCAGTGTGAAATAGATGGTGAATTATGTTATCTGTTGTTTACAAAATATTATAGATAAATTGGATTCATCGTCTGCTTCGAATGATCATGTATTCATAGTCTATTGAAAGGACAATGCAGATAAGTTGCATTCATGACAAGGACCCTTGTGCCAATACGCTACGAAATGCCTCAAAATAAAAATGGCACATGGTGTAGATTTTACGAAGGTAAATAATACAATTTGCTAAGTCTGCGTCGGTGGAAAGCAACACCAATTAACATTTAGAAAGTTGAAAAATTTCTTGATATTGTACATTCTGATGTCTGTGGTCCTTTCAGTGCGGAATATGTATATGGAAATGAACATATGTTGATATTTGTTAATGATTTTACAAAAAAAAATGTTTTTATCAGCTCTAAGAGCGTGGTTAAGTCAAAGTTTGTAGAGTTTCAAGCTCGAGTAGGTGATGAAACTGGTAATTGAATCACCTCTTCGAGGACCGGCAATGGCACTGAATTTATTAATGAGGAATTTTGTGAACATCTGAAAATACGAGGAAGCATGAATCATAAATTCCTTATACTCCTGAGCTTAATGGTGGTTGAAAAAAACTAGGTGTATATTACTAGAAGCTGGTTCACTGGTTACTGGGAAAAAACTGTGAAAAATAGCTGTCTGTTTTGAAAATAGACCTCACAGGTCTATACGTGAAATGGCCCCAGGAGAAAAAAAATGGTCAAGCTATAAACCAAATTCAAGTCATGTTGAAATGTTTGGATGAAAGTCTTATCTCTATATTTCCTAACACGAAAGGAATAAGTTGGATGCTCAATCTAAGATTTATATTTTTGTGGGGTGTAGTGAAAATTCTTAATCATACCAATTGAGGAAGGTTTCAAATTGTAGAGCTAGGAAATGCAAGACAATCATTATCAGAGAAAGAATCTGAAAAATTGAAAGAAGTGATAGAAGAAGAGTATTATTCCCTAATAGCCAACAAAACCTAGATTTTCGTTAACAGACCTGATGATTACAAGGTCATTCCTTGCAAATGGGCTTTCAAGAAGAAAATTAATGAACAAGGTATGAGATATAAACCTAGGTTAGTCGGTGGAAGGCATGGTCAAACCAAAGGAATTGAATATGAGGGAATTTCCTCACCCGTTATGAGATACTCTATAATGAGAAATCTGATAGCTCTTACTGCTGATATAGATAAAATCAATCATCTAAATTTCAAAACAGCATTCCTCAATGGAATTTCACAAGGACCGTTGTTTATCAAACAACCAGAAGGGTATGAAATCCGAAGCAAAGGAAGGAATGCAGGCAAATTGAAAGAGGTATGTATGGGTTGAAACATGCATCTTGAGCCTGGAATCAAACTGTTCATGGAACGTTTCTAGATATTGGTTACAAGCAATCTAGTCATGAAAACTGTGTTCACCGTAAAATCAATCAATAAAGACAAAATGATTTTCATGGCTATGGGACGATGATGTCTTTGTTTTCACCTACTGGAATAAAGAAATAATAAATTTGAAATTAAAGCTTTCAAACCATTCCAAATAGAAGGATCTAGGAGAAACCCAACATTGTCTTCGTCTTTTGTTCATAAGAGGCAGAAATAACGGTGTCACGGAAATCACTAAAACCACTTACCACTTACTATATAGACTCACGAAAAAGCAAACACAGTTTCAATGTTCAGAAAAATTCCAATATTCGTTCAGGAATCTGAAAAAAGCGTTGATCAACTGTTCTAAGCTAGCCCCCATTGAATTGATAAATCATTTTGGACACTGATGCTACCAATGCTGTCATATCTCAAATCGAGGAGGAAGTAATTGATAACTTCATTAAGACCTTGTGCGAACCAGAGCGCAATTACTTTGTCAACTGATGCAAACTGCTTTTGTCTGTAGTCAAAGGAGTAGAGCACGTCTACAAGTACGTGTATGGGATGAAATTCCTGTTGAGATCTGACACACAGCCCTCAAATTGCTTCTAGAGTCCAGGCGAGTGGGTTGTGAGCCAGCGACCGTGAAAGCCTTCACGAAATCAAGTGAGTCAGGTCTATGGCAAATGAAGGCTGAGTAAGCCATGATAGCTGGGGTATTCCGAAATAGACTATATTCCGATACATTGTATAACCCTGTCAATGAACATTGTGATCAACAGTCACGTAGGCTAGATAATCCGGCGTTGAATATTATTTCTGCCCCAGACTGGGCCCCTGTCAATGAGAGAGTGCGAAAAAGTCATCTCTGATTTACAGGCGCTGTCAATAAGTGACTGTGAGAAAATCGTCTTCGATTAACAAGCGCATAGGGTGAATCTTCCAGTGATGAATATTCTTTCCGATACACACTGGACCCCTGTCAATGAGAAAGTGTGACAAAAGTCTTCTATAACAAATAAACGCAGAGGTCAACTATTCAACCATAACCGTTACTGCACATTCAACAACACCGTTTCGAAATGTATAATTTCTTAGAGTATTGCTTCAGTTTCAGAGCGGGACGGAAATAGCTCTTCGTTTGTACATGAATATTGATGAGCTGAGATCTAGATTCAAGTATTGTAGAACTGTTGAGATATATTTGATGTTTTGATTTGAATTAATTATAACTACCATTTTAATCGAAATCAATTGCTTTGTCAGTTATACAACAACTACCTGCCTGCATTTCTGGTCACCTGAGCTCTGGTCAAAACCACAACTGAACCTTGGAGTATTATATTCATTAATGAAGTTGCCCAGAGCAATTGATTTTTGTCATTACTGAAAAATACTCAATTTTTCCTGCAGATTTGAATTCTTCGAGATGTGTTGACACTGCCTGTAATTTTATAATATGGAAAACGTGGTTCTGAGGGCCCTGAAGTAGTATTTGAGTTAAAAAATATTTCTCCCAATCGTAAATAACTCACAAAGGCAATAGTTGCATTATTCAACAAAGGACCCTGCACGGAATACATGGGACTTTGATTGATTGTGGAATTTAATGACACTCTGATAAATTGTGAATCATGATCTGTTGGTTTTACTTCAAATAGAACATAATCAAATCGTGTGATCAGTTTAAAAAAGATAGGGTGATTTAGAAAGTTTTTACAAAAACAGAAAATTGAAGCAATTTATCATTAATTTTACTTTATTTCCATAATTTGGTTTGAATATATCATGCCTTTGAAAAATCAACATAATTATAATCCAAAACAGTATTCAGGTTACCAGGGTCATCACAAACGTACTCAAAATATACTATTTTGGCGTTGTTTACTTCACCTATCAGAATTGAGATAATTTCTAGTCTGATTTCGAGATTTTTCGTCTCAGTAATGTTGACCGTTCGAAGCATTTACTTTATTCATAAAGCGGTTGTTCTTACCAGATACAAAGGGGGGTTGACATATCACTAGATTATTGAATATTAAAAAAATTTAATTAAGTAATCATTTATTGACTACAAACAAATGAAGATACGTCCTTACAGCTATGTAAAATCAAAATACCTACTGACTTAACAAAACCCAAAACTAACCTAACAATACCTATTTCTTTTTTCCCATGGTGTACTACCTTTCACTTATCAGAATTTCTACTGTCCAGAAAGTCTTTATACCTAAGAATTTTCAGTTCTATTCTGGATTAAAAGAATAGTCCGCGCGCACAACTGTGTTTATAGTCAAGGTAGTGGAGACGAAATAATGTTCAATAAGACGATAATTAGAGACTGGAATGTACGTATGGAGTATGTGATACAATCGACAGTATATGTCACTCCTGGAACTCAGAATTTTCCCTGCAGCATCCTCGTGATCAAAGTGCACTTAGAATTAATAACACCCCACATACGACGAATATCACCCACTTTTATTTTAGATTAAAAACACTCTCTGCTGAATTTATCTTTCGACTACCAAATAGCTCTCGTCCTGTGGTATTCACCGTCCTCGTTCTTCTCCCCGATACCCGCAAAAAGGTTCACCGTACGTAACACACAGAGTCCCGGCGTCCCTAGCTACAACAGTCACATCGCAGATCAGTATATACCATATGAATAAATATAACTTGAAACTAATATTAATTAATATACAGGGTGGGCGTGCCACACGTTTAGGAAAGCAATACTATTTTAATACAAGCACAGTATGTCACCATACAGGGGTAATAAAAAAGTGCTCAAATATATCGCATTCCAAAGTTATTCACTCCATTCTTTCAATATCAACCTTGATTTACAACATTTGCGCACATAGCGAAATGAATAGGCATAGAAATAAAGTAACTATATGTGTTGGGCAGATCGCGAAACAACATTAAAGTGAAAAAATATGTAATTTTATTATAATTTAGGCAGATTGTTCGAATTTACCAAATTTCCTCTGAAATTTTTTCAAATTTTTTTCCTGAAAACTTTTCCAGGTTCACAACGAACAAAACAAAATGATTATTATGCACATCTATGTTTCGAAACGTGATTTATGGTTATGGTTCAGTTTTTCCAGAATTTTCCAATTTTCCGAGCAACTTTTCCAATTTTACTATATTTCGACAATAATAAAAAATCGGGCATCAGATTGATTTACACAGACTTGAATTGAAAGCTCTCAAAAATATAACTTCTGGAGTTTTTCAGTTGCGGCTGTCTCCATCCTAATATATACAGGCAATATAGACCAGGATGGCAGACAATGCATTGATATAGATACGGAACTCAATGAAAATGGTTTTATGATAGAGTATTTTCCTGTCACAGAAACAATAGTAAATATCAGTTGTTCGTGAGATTTAATATGGATGCAAACGAAATAATATGACAGTACTGCACATGTCGGTCAAGTACTAAGGTGGTCAGGATGTACTGCCATGTGGCAAGTAACATTTGGTACGTCAGCTACAATCGGCATATTGTGGAGAATATAAAATTTCCATCCACCAATACTTCGGATTGTGTTCAAGATTTCGCTGTTCGTGAGGTTGCGGAAGAAGAAAATGAGCTTTCAGAATTGATGCAGAGTATTTTAACATGTACATTGAGTAGTGAGATACATACAGTGACCGCCAAAAAGTATCTACCACATGGAAAAAAAATTATTGTTAGAGTTTGGGAAAAAATTTCTAGGAAAAAGTTTGTGCATGTCCGATAACCTTAAAAATGATTTTGAAACATGTCACGTGAACACTAGTATTGCTGCAAATTGGAGAAAAATAAAATGAAGACGTCAAAAGTGAGATAAGAGGGCAAGATATCGAAAATGGTTATTTAAAAACGTTGCTTGAAATTCAATTTTACACTCACATACATAGTTTGAAGTGGATAATTGAAATTGAAATTTTTTATGATATTTTCCGATCTCTTTACAAAAATCAAAGTTTTTTTTTCTGAATGGTTTGACTGTAGTAGAATATTCATATTTTGATGAAGATTACAAAACTGTCATTTTCTCCGCACCAGATGGCACTACATTTAAAAAATTGGTTTCTACCAGAACCCTCGCTGTTACAATGGTTCTTATTTAACAGTTATATCATAATTCCAAGACTGTTGTGATGATATAAAATACTGTGATTGTGTTTTAATAGTACTGCTTTTCCAAATGGTCAACTTACTTAGCCAAAAATTCTCGAAATCAGACTGGATATAATCTCAATTCTAAACAACGCCGTAATAGTTTATAAACTGAACTAAGTAATGGTTTGGATCATAATATTAATATTGTGAACTTACATTTTTCATGAAGTATATTTCTTCCTTTTAAGGTATATTCCTCTACTTCCACTTCAAAAACCTCTCGTTATGACCCCAGGTCACTAATAGATGAAAGGAGAAGGATACAGGACATCCAGTTGAAGAAATTGAATGGAAATGTTGCAAATCAAAAATCTTATAGACAAGTTGACTGGCAGAGAAAATTTCTCAACATGAAAGTTTGCTTTGAGAGCTTATTTGGAGCATGAGGATTTGTGGGGATGTGTAGAAGGAAAGTATAAATACACAAGAGATCAGAAAAAGGATACAAAAGCAAGATTAGAAATAATCCTTGATCATGAAAAAATTTTTGTTCTCCAGGGCACCAATACTTCTGAAAACTCTTCACTACAAACATTTCATATTCATGAGTATTCAGTATGCAGGAATATTAGGGAACCTGACAACATCGCATTGTAGGTACTCTTATAAAGTTATCAAGACTCATTATTGTTGTTGATTCGATAAAAAACATTGATACTGGTTACCTTGTTATGAAATGAGCCATTCCGTTTTGAGATAACTGGATTGGAAAAAAATCTTGATATCAATATTTTAAATGCACTAAACATATTTTTAAATAGACGGAGCATATAAGGGGCATTTTTTGCAAACAAATAATGGCTTAAATAAACGTTTCGGATCACAAACATTTATTTTTGGTATGTGCGCAGATAAAGACGCAACCTAACCTATTGAATAGTTGGGTAAGCTCGGTTAGGTTTGCATAAGATCGGGTCTGTTGGGATGAGTTATAGTCATTGAAGTGAGTTATTTTATGTGAAAAGTGCTCTTTATTTTTTTGTGCGCATGTGTATTCATATTATGTTTTCGCACATTTCCGTGATCTGTCTCGTCCTTCAAATTCTGCTAGTCATTAAGAAACATTATGAGTACCATTGTTTAAAATGTGCAGTTAAAGTGTTGATGGGAAAATGTAGTGGTTATATCAACTCATTTTTCATACTCATTCACTGAAACATTCCATGTGATACATGAATCACTTGGTATTAGGATATTTGGGAGCGAGTCAACTGTGCGCGGCCAACTGGGAGCAGGGACAACTGGGCGCAAGGACAACTGGGCGCAAGGACAACTGGGCGCAGGGACAACTGGGCGCAAGGACTACCGGGCGGGCGTAGGGACGACTGGGCGCAAAAAACAAAATTAATAATTATTCTTTTATTACTCTCATCTGCTAATCATAGAATAGGATGATCCGACCAAAGTACCCCTGCGGAGTTCACAAAATGAATTTTTCTTCCAGTTCCAAGCTTCCAACTTGCGAGCCAGGTTGGTTCGGTCAGATTAGATCAGACTAATATAATACTACACTTGGAATGAATTTTTTTTCAACTTCCAAGCTCCCAACTTGCAAGATAGGTTAGTTCGGTCAGGTTAGATCAGACTAATAAAATACTACACTCAAAATGAATTTATGATAATAATTATGATTAGTAGATATTTTTTTGGCGCCCAGTCGTCCCTGCGCCCGGTAGTCCTTGCGCCCAGTTGTCCCTGCACCCAGTTGTCCTTGCGCCCAGTTGTCCTTGCGCCCAGTTGGCCGCGCCCAGTTGATTCGCGCCCAGTTGACTCGCGCCCAATTGGCTGCACCCAAATGTCCTAGACCCGAATCACATTGGCAATATCGAGAAATTAGCTTGGCCCTTCCGTTATTTCCAATATCACCAACCTGACACCTGACAACCTGACATGACAGATATTCACTAAACAAAATAGAATGAATTTGTTGGTGTTGTTAACGCTAAAGGAAGCTAACATTTGTTGATAAAAAACTATTTTTAATAAAAAAAAGAAGTGTAAAACTGGTGCACTAGGGTGTGTATATTGTGCTGGTGTAAATAAGGAGGAATTTGAGTGCAATTTTCGAAGAAGAAACGTGTGCTAGAAAATGCCAGTAATCATTCAAAAAAATGCCCGTATCTCCGAAATTACTTGAGACCGCCAATTATTTCAATTTGGATTTTTTGTTCAGGATGTCAAACTACGTAAGTCCAAGAAATTTGTTTGATAGCTTGTAGCGCCCGGTAAACAGAATTTTATCGATAATCGTAATCCAATAGAATGATTTTGGCTGTCTAGTCGACAAATTTTTTGTACTATCAGATGATGAAAACCACATGATGGAAATCAAAAATGAATTGAAAAAATCGTTTCAAATAAAGGATGTAGGGAAAGCTTCACAATAATTGGCATGAAAATTACAAGAAATGTCCAAGAAGGAAAACTTTGGTTAGATCAGTCTCCATATATCCGAAAGTTCATTATGGTAAAATGTAAACCGGTTTCAACTTCCTTGAATCCCAACCAAAAATTGGATAAGGATATGTCTCCTGAAACTGATTCTAAACGGAATAAAATGGGAACTTTTCCATATAGAGAATTAGTGGGAAGTTTATTACATGCCTATGAAAGAACCAGACCATCAAATATCGCTTTTGCCACAGGAGTTATTTTTATTTTCTCTAATGACCGTAAAAAAATTCATTGAATAGCTTTGATTTCGTTATTTGGGTGGAACAATTAACATGAAGATAGAATTCGACACAAATGGTGGTAGTTAGCAAGGATACAGTAATGCCGACTGGGCTAATGATACAAATGACCGACATTCGGTAACTAGAACTATATTCACTTACCAAGGAGGATCGATATCTTGGTTCAGTAAGAAACAACAACGGAAGCTGAATATATGGCTTTATCAGCCATTTGTCAGGAGGCATTGTGGTTAAGACAGTTATGTCGTGAGCTCGATCCAGTTGTAGTATCTGAAGTTACAATTATACAATGTGACAATGAAGAAACTATCGAACTAGCGCAAACTGCAGCTTACAGACAAAGAACCAAACACATAAACGTTCGACACCATTTTTTGATAGAAAATATAGAAAGAGGTCAAATTTCCTTATGTTATACTCCTACAGAAGAAACGATAGCTGATTTATTAACTGTTGAAGATTCATGTTTTGACATTCATCTTTTCTGAAGAATATGGGATTAGTGTAATGATAGGAATGATTATATCATTGGGGTTGTTAATATTGTGAACTTATATTTGAAGTTACTGTATATGTTGTAAAAAGTTGAATTGTATATGTCTTCAATAAAAACAAGGAGTCACAAGTTTTTCAAAAAGTAGATTTCTTCCTTTAATGGTATATTTCTCTACTTCCACTTTAAAAACCTAACACATAATAGTGTTGCGTTTACAAAGGCATGTAATATTTAAGCTTCGTCACGAGAATAAACTAGAGATTGTCTCAATTTGTGATAAATTACATTAATTTTCTGTTTTTGTACCTACTCTCAATATCGCCTTGTTTTTCCGAAATTATTCATACTATTTGATTATTGTCCATTTGAAGGGTTACCGACAGATCATGATCTGCAACATACCAGTTTCATTAAATTCCGCAATCAACCAAAATCCCATGATTTCTGTGCGGGGTCCTTTGGTGATTCCTGAAAACTTACTTGCGAAAATCTATACATCATCCTCAAAAAGTAGTCAGAAGCGTAAGGGAGCATGCTTCGATAAAATCTCATCGAAGAACCTCCAGAGAAGGTGAGTCTTCATGAAACAATGTACTGGGTGAAAATGAATGCGGTAATCATCATGAAAATGAACTAGTCAGAACACCACGTGCTGAAGTAACGGAGACCCAAAAATATGCTTCGTTGAAGCTTGTATTGTTACATTAGTTTCGATACAGATTCAGGGATTTGGTCCATACAATGCCTGTAATAATCGTTTTGGGTTGAAATTGCGGATATCCTAGCTGTCTTTCAATATCACCTGTGAATTAATAAATGAAAATTATAAAATTTATTTTTGCGAAACTCCTAGGTTTTCAAAGAAATTTTCTCATAAGCAGGTGCGAGCGAGGGAGACCTACATTTCTACATTTCTTTAAGGGGCTATGTCCTATAACAATTTAGCCAGCTAACTCGTTTTGGAAATGTTCTAGTCTTGCTCATAGCAATTGAACATATCTATCTTCCTAACTATTGTTCGATTGACTAAAAGTTTCTCCAATATTTCATTCTTCTTTCTTCCGTAAGGGCTTACATGTTAGTAAGGATTGACAACACAACAGAGGAAAAAAACTTTTCTCTCTTGGGGGCAGCCACCAAGCTAACACAAACAGAAATGCTAACGACGTTTGAATAAAACTGGAATTCGAACTACTTTAGCTCAGTGACACGCCACCAAGGATCGAACTTGGACCGCCTAGGTGGAAGCCAAACGATCAACCCCACGACCACATCGTTCATTTCTGAATTCGATATTACTGTAGTTTTGTCGAAATCGAATATTTTTCTAAGGGAAAAACACAAAATGGCAGCTCCATAGTGGTTGACATGATTGGCAATTATGGTCTGATTCCATTCAAAATTGAAATGTGGTGATATTGAGGGTTGGAAATAAGGATTTGTTTGTCAATGCAAAAAACCAAGATGGTGGCTCCAAGATGACGGACGAAATTTGTATTATGGTGCGATTCGATTCAAAATTTGTATGTGGGGATTTTCAGGGTTGGAAAGTATGATTTTTTTGTTGGTGCGAATAATAAAATTTGTAATCATGGTTCGATTTGACCAGGCATCAAAAATGAATTCTTCGAAACATACGTGTTGTGAAAAAAAAATGCAAAAACACGTCGATTTTAAATATAAGCGTGAAATCAACTGTCATACCACTCTCCCACCCCTTGGTCACTCATACAATTTGAATAGGGAAAGTTCTAAGTGTGACACAGCATTGAAAAGGTTATTCCATAAGGAATTTAGACATGTGAATATTCGCTACCTAACTTTTCATTTTGACGCCCTCTTGCGGGAAAAAATAGCTATTTCGTATTCCAACTTTGATTGATTGAAATTTGATTTGAAAGCTAAAGTTAACAATTACTGAAAACAGCAGATATTGAAAAAATTTACATTCTATGAACTTACAAATTGGAAAAATCTGCTTTAATTGCCCAAAAACGTCAGACAGCGTTTCGGGAGTAACTCATACTCATGTATGTGAGTAAATGTAGTTTGAGATGATTGGATTCGAAATTATGCAAGGTTTTCCAGTTTTTGAGTTTATGCAATGTCCAAATTTTTTATTCTTCGAAAGCTTTTATTCGACTTGCCCTGTTAGTTAGTATGTATGTATGTGTAGGACAAATCTTGTAGCTGAATTTTGACCCACTTCTCGTTGTCCGATCAACATAAACTTTGGTAGGTGTTCCTAACAATGTAATTTTGTTGGAAAAAAAACAACAAAATGGCAGCTTCATGATGGCGGATAAGGTTTGTAATTATGGTCCGATTCGATTCAAAATTGAATTGGGAGGTTTTGGGTACAGATTTTGTCTGAAAACAAATGAATGAAATTGATGAAAAACTTTCATACAGATGCGATAAAGTCGTGCGACGTAAGTTATTCTGTTCGTAACAGATCCATGAGGTGGCCGCGAGTGCAAAATAGGTATTTTCGCGCGGTAAAATTCGGATTCTGTTACGCACAGAATAACTTACATCAAACATCTGAAAAAAATATTATTTCCTTTTTAGCGCATTCGTATAGAAGCTTTTTATTATCATTTCAATTAATTCCTTTTAATCATACTGGAAACTTGTAAAAACCCCATATACTATCGAATCGAACCACAATTGCAAATTTCGTTCGTCATCTTGGTTTTTTGCACTGTCAAAAAAACATAATTTCCTATCCTGAAAATCCCCAGATACTAATATATATTCGAATAAGATCATGATTATAAATTTCGTCCGCCATCTTGGAGCAACCATTTTGTTTCTTAGCATTGACAAACAAATCCTTATTTCCGACCCTGAAAACCACCACACATCAATTTTGAATCGAATCGGACCATAATTGCAAATCACGTTTGCTATTTTGGAGCCGCCATTTTGTTTTTTCCTTTGGAAAAATTCCATTTCTATTTCCATTTCCCGCAAGAGCGCGCCAAAATAAAAAGATAGGTAGCGAAAATTGGCATGGCTGAATTCCTTACGAAATTACCTCTTCAATGATTTGTCACACTCACTAATACTTTCCCTATTCAATTTGTTTGGGTGATAATGACCAATAGGTGGGGGGATAGGTAAGACAATTGAAGTTGAGATAGGAAAGTGTCCCCTTTGGATTAAAAATCGACGAGTTTTTGCATTTTTACCAAAACACATGCGTTTTGAAAATATTCGATCTGTTTCGTTTTCGGTGCCCCACCCTGTATATATAGATTCATTCAACATATTACTACACAATTTTATAGTCTGCAAAACGAAAAATATCAATTCAGTTAACAAAAAAGGAAATAAAATTTGTGAAAACTCATATAATAGGGAGGTATGGATTGAAATTTTTATGAAATATAAGTAGTTCCTAAAAATCATGACTGAGAATTTCCATATCACTTCCAGCACTTATTTTTTTATTTTATGTAGTTAACAAAAAATTTTAAATTTTATTTATTATTATTATGTTATTTCAAGTGCTTTTTGCATTTTGATTCTCGCTACTATAATTGCCGTATTTTTCAAAACAATCTGAGAATATACAGCACATATTTTGGTTCAATTTACGGTTTCATAAGCTGACTTATTCAACCAAAACAAAAAATAATTGTATTTATGCTTCGATTTTTGATTCATTCCTATGTACACTCACTGTTGAATCTGCAGTACGTATTTGATTGTGGTTTTACAGTAGACATTCAAGTCACCAAAATTTTCATGAATATTCTGAGATCTGGGATATTCCAAACGAAACAACACATTTTTTGCACGCGCAAGAAGTTTCCATTACTAGTGGTAGTGCGCTTAAAAGAGTTATATACATGACTTTTTCCAATACTTTGGTTTCTCAATATAGAAATGGAAATACCAGTTATTATCAACATTTAAAACGCAAACGTCTGAGTTTTCATCGTTTTGGCAGTGACAGTTACATAATGGCGAAATTATTTCAGTCAGTCGTAGTACAAACCCACCAGAAAAAATCAGAACAAATAGTTGGTTGTCAGGGTGCATATTAAAATTTTAAATCGCTATTACTTTCAAACCGGAATCAGATAAATTTCGAATTTTATGAAAAGTCACTTCAATTATAGATGAATGAATAGATTTCAGTGATAAATCTATTTTATCTGCCGATGTGATGGAGTCAGCTGAAGCAGTTGGCTTAGAACTCCTTCCAGTAGAGTCTAGACTACTATAAGAAAAGGAAATGGTGCACTTGATAGTTTGTGATCACAAAATATCTGAGTTTACAGGACCCGTCATTTTTGCGAATTTCGGAAAAATTATAAGTTCGTCAACTCTGTGCTCAGAGTTTTCTTGTAATGAAAAACGATTGAAATGAGAATAATGGGTATTTAAACCAGGTAGGTGTGTACATTTCTGCACGCCAGACAGAAACTTGTTTTGGCACTCTGGTAAAAATAGCCTAGTTTGACACATTTAAACACACAATTCCGACGTTGACATTGAAAAAATACATCAATTACATTTACTTGATCGTAACAGGTTTGTAGTGAAGAGGAGATGTAAGTTCAACATGCTTGCACTCAAAATAAATAATAAGGGCTCAACAATTTGTTCACTTTGTGAGCTGCATGTTAAATACTTTCGTTAATTATAGATATTTAGAAAATCGATACACCGATACTTCTAAAATTACGAAATTTTCGTCAAGAAAATTGGTCTTAATCTTAATTTTAAAGCTATATAGGATCATTACCATATTTCAGTATTGATTAACATCAAAATAGAAGATGCAAATTTATTTGCATTTATTACTAAGTAACATCTATAGTCTTACACAGGGTACTTCATAAAGAAGACATTGAATTTTATTCACACGAACACCATTTGGGTTTTATTGCTTTATATAAAATTTTACGTATGGTACCTACAATATTGTATACCTGAATTTTCCATTAAGATCATTAGGCTGCATTGAAGTCTCAGCTGATATATCGTAAATTAAACAGTATTACACTACCAACGGGTTACTTTCTTTCGTTAATTTTCCTATGGTTCAGGCATAATAAATATAGATATGGAAAATCTTAAATGTGTAGACGTTTCTTCACCTTTTCTGGGATTTGTTCAATATCCCACTCAGAATTATTCAGACATCATTCATTTAGGATTTTATAGGCTGATTTTGAAAAACCACCGATATCTGATTCATATTACAAAGAGTTGTATATAACATATAACTATAAACGATCTGCATTTTTTTGTGTCTATCACGACGTTGCGGTAAAGGGACTTTTGGTCTGATTCCGTTCAAAATTGAAATGAGGTTATTTTCAGGGTCGGAAATTAAGATTTGTTTGTCAATGCAAAAAACCAAGATGGTGGCTTCAAGATGACGGACGAAATTTGGATTATGGTGCGATTCGAATCAAAATTTGTATGTAGGGATTTTCAGGGTCAGAAAGTATGATTTTTTTGTTGGTGCAAAAAACAAAATTTGTAGTAATGGTTCTATTTGACCCGGCATCAAAAATTAATTCTTCAAATCATACGTGTTTTGAAAAAAAATTCAAAAACACGTCGATTTTAAATATTAGCGGGACATCAACTGTCATACCACTCTCCCTCCCCTTGGTCACTCATATAATTTGAATAGGGATAGTTGTAATTGTGACACAGCATTGAAAAAGTAATTCCATAAGGAAGTTAGATATTTGAATATTCGCTATCTAACTTTTCATTTTGACGCCCTCTTGCGGGAAAAAATAACTATTTCGTATTCCAACTTTGATTGATTGAAATTTGATTTGAAAGCTATAGTGAACAATTACTGAAAACAGCAGATAATGAAAAAAGTAAAATTCCATGAACTCTCAAATTGGAAAATTCTGCTTAAATTGCCCAAAAACGCCAGACAACGTTTCGGGACTAACTCATACTCATGTATGTGAGTCAATGTAGTTTGGGATGATTGGATTCGAAATTATGCAAGGTTTTCCAATTTTCGAGTTTATGCAATGTCCAAATTTTTTATTCTTCAAAAGCTTTTATTCGACTTGCCCTGGTTAGTTAGTATGTATGTATGTGTAGGACAAATCTTGTAGCTGAATTTTGACCCACTTCTAGTTGTCCGAACAACATGAACTTTGGTAGGTGTTCATAATTGGGATAACAATGCATTATGTAATTTAGTTGGGAAAGAAAACAACAAGATGGCAGCTTCATGATGGCGGATAAGTTTTGTAATTATGGTCCGAATCGATTCAAAATTGAATTGGCAGGTTTTGGGTACAGATTTTGTCTGAAAACAAATGAATGAAATTGATGAAAAGCTTTCATACAAATGCGATAAAGAGGAAAAAAAAATTTCAGACGTGCGACGTAGGTTATTCTGTTTGCAACAGATCCATGAGATAGCCGCGAGTGCAAAATAGGTATTTTTGCGCGGTAAAATTCGGATTCTGTTACGCACAGAATAACCTACATCAAACATCTGAAAAAAATATTATTTCCTTTTTAGCGCATTTGTATAGAAGCTTTTCATTATCAATTCAATTAATTCCTTTTAGTCATACTGGAAACTTGTAAAAACGCCAAATACCAATTTTGAATCGAATCGAACCACAATTGCAAATTTCGTTCATCATCTTGGTTTTTTGCATTGACAAAAAAACATAATTTCTTATCCTGAAACTCCCCAAATACTAATATATATTCGAATCAGATCATGATTACAAATTTCGTCTGCCATCTTGGAGCAACCATTTTGTATTTTTGCATTGACAAACAAATCCTAATTTCCGACCATGAAAATCACCACATTTCAATTTTGAATCGAATCGGACCATAATTGCAAATCACGTCTGCTATTTTGGAGCCACAATTTTGTTTTTTCCTTTGGAAAAATTCCATTTCCATTTCCCGCAAGTACGCGCCAAAATAAAAAGTAAGGTAGCGAAAATTGGCATGGCTGAATTCCTTACGCAATTACCTCTTCAATGATTTGTCACACTGACTAATACTTTTTCTATTCAAATTGTTTAGGTGATAATGACCAAGAGGTGGGGGGATAGGTGAGACAATTAAAGTTAAGATAGGAAGATGTCCCCTTTGGATTAGAAATCGACGTGCTTTTGCATTTTTACCACAACACATGCGTTTTGAAAATATTCGATCTGTTTCGTTTTCGGTGCCCCACCCTGTATATTTATATAGATTCATTCAACATCCTACTACACAATATTATAGTCTGCAAAACGAAGAATACCAATTCAGTTACCAAAAAAGGAAATAAAATTTGTAAAAACTCATATAATAGGTTGGTATGGATTAAAATTTTTATGAAATATAAATAGTTCCTAAAAATCATGACTGAGAATTTCCATATCACTTTGAGCACTTATTTTTTTATTTCATGTAGTTACCAAAATTTTTTAAATAGGGGTGGAAATGTTCCTCGAGCTCCTACGAGTAATCCGCTGACTTCAAAATATGGAATGGTAGGTTCATAAATAAGCTTCTTTTCTGCGTCGACCGCTTTATACTGGTTAACGTCCGTTTCAACTCGGATAGTTGGATCTAGTATGAGGAAGTTCTTTTTCTCATTTTGAAATTTCTCAGTTCACTACTGAAACTGCTGTTATTTCAAGTGCTTTTTCCATTTGGATTCTCGCTACTATAATTGCTGTATTTTTCAAAACAATCTGAGAATATACAGCACATATTTTGGTTCAAAAAACATAAAGTTCCGCGATAAACCTTCCTGCTTATTCCAAGAGCCTCCACGTGTTGTCGATAACCCGCCGGCTGCTGATCGGGTAGAAACCTTCTGGAAGAACATCTATGAGTTTCCGCAACCACTCAATGTAGACACTCCAGCCCTAGCGCAGTTCGAAGCTTACTGCAGGACGCTTCGGCAGCCTGAGCACAATGATCTGTGCAATCCGATAACCACGGAAGAAGTTCGAGGGGCCCTCAAAGGCTCAAAGAACTTTGCTGCTCCAGGCCCTGATGGGTTGAATAATTATTGGTGGAAAAAGTTTCCAACAACCCACCGCCATCTGGCTAGAGTTTTTAACTCATGGCTAGATGGGGAGCAGCAGATTCCGGAGTGGTTTGTCGAGGGGCGAACCGTGCTCATCCCCAAGAACGGAGATTTGTCTGATCCAAAGAATTACAGGCCGATAACATGCTTGAATGCGTGCTATAAGTTGTTTACGCGCATCTTATACACGCGCATTCTCTCCGCAGTTGATCCGGTGTATGAACGGATATATGAGCAAAGAGGGTCAAAGAAAGGGGTCGCCGGCTGCAAGGAGAACCTGCTCATCGATAGATGTATCACGCAGGACTCCGTGCAGTATAAGCGTAACCTTTCGATGGCCTGGATTGATTACCGCAAGGCATTTGATACAACATCGCATGAGTTAATCATGCATTTGCTCAGATGTCTTGAGGTACCCAATCAAATAGTGGGATGCATTTGACAACTGATGCCACTCTGGAGGACTCGCTTCACCATAAGATCTGGTAGAGACATAGTCCAAACAGAGCAGGTCATCATTAGAAGAGGCGTGTTTCAGGGAGACTCCCTCAGCCCTCTTCTCTTCTGCATCTCACTATTGCCCTTGTCCGTTGTACTCAGGAATACCCGTGGGTACAACTGCGGCACCCCCAGCAACCGGAGGCATAAAGTCACTCATCTGTTTTACATGGATGACCTCAAATTATATGCCTCTGGAGAAAGGGACCTACATCAGTCCCTTAGGGTGGTGGAAGAGTACACGCATGCTATCGGAATGGAATTTGGGATCGACAAATGTGCCACGGTTCATCTCAAAAGAGGACGATGCGAGGAATACGGAGAGGATGTCCAGCTCGTAGACGGAAGCATCCTACATCATCTGGATGCCGGAGAGACGTATACTTACCTAGGGGTGGAGCAACGCCACTCCCAAGAGGTATTCACAGTTAAGAACTCTCTCCGCGGCAAGTATCAGCATAAACTCCGACAGATCTGGTCATCAGAACAGTCGGGGAAAAACAAAGTTGCTGCAACCAATATGCTTGCCATTCCGATCCTTCTCTACTCTTTCGGAGTAATGAAGTGGACTAAGGAAGAGCTGCGACAACTCGACGTTAAAACTCGCAAAGTGATGCATCTCAATAGGTGCTTGCATCCTAAATAGTCCGTTCCACGGTTATACTTTCCCAGACAACGGGGAGGCCGTGGACTCTTGAGTTTGGAGTGTATGCATAACAGAATGGTTCTGGATGGGGCCTGTAAAGTCATCAGGAGTTCAGATACCCTTCTCTGCATGGTCCGCGACCATGAAAAAGCAGGGATTGGAGCATTTCTTTTTAAGGCAGCAACCCGTGCGGCCGATGAACTCGGTCTCGTATTCGACACTGAACGGGCTAACCCAAACTCTGTCACCGAGTTGGGACCCGTTCAGCAAAAAGCTCACATCAAAGCTGCGGAGACAGAGGTCCTGCTACGGCTTCATATGGATAAGCCAATGCATGGTGTCTTCTTTCACAACATCGAAGACCTTGGCTTATCCAAAAGCTTGACCTTTGCCTTCCTCAGGTCGAGTGAGCTGAAGTCGGAGACCGAGGGATTCATAATGGCCTGCCAGGATGGTGTCTTCAACACCCTCGTCTACCGTAGTCGCGTGATGGGTATAGACGTCCCTGACACCCGATGCAGGGCATGTCGTGGGGCACCTGAGACCGTAATGCATTTGCTATCAGCATGCCCATCTTATGCGGTCTCAGTCTATATCCACAGGCATAACGCGGCGCTACGAGTGTTATACTACCATCTACGACACTCGTACGGTATAGACGAGACACCGGTGTTGCCTTATGTTCCGGGGGATATTGAGTCCGTGGTGGAGAATAAGAGGTGCCGGATCTATTGGAGCTACTCATTCCCCACCCTCAGGCAAATACAAGCCAATAAGCCTGATGTTGTCCTCCTCGACCACCAAAGTAGAACGATATTCGTCATGGAGTTTTCCGCTCCAGGCGAAATGAATATCTTTCGAAAAGAGGAGGAAAAACGGATTAAATATCGAGATCTTCTCTTTGAACTCCGCAGGTTATATCCGGACCATTCTGTCAAAATGGTGGTTCTGATCATAGGAGTCCTTGGTGGAATGATGGACACACTGCTCTCCAACTTGAAGATAATACCTGCTTGCCGTAATATGGCAGAAATCTTAGCAGCGCGAATGCAGAAGGCCGTCATCCTTGGTTCGCTCCGTCTACTCAGGGCACATGATTCTCGGACCCAATAGTCACTCACCCTACGGACGTAGGGAGTGGTTATTGGGGTTAACGACACCAGCGCGCCCTCCGGATGTATCGGAGCACCGGAGACAGGGCCTGACTGGTACATTCCCAACGGAAAATAATAATAATAATAATAATAATAATAATAATAATAATAATAATAATAATAATAATAATAATAATAATAATAATAATAATAATAATAATAATAATAATAATAATAATAATAATAATAATAATAATAATAATAATAATAATAATAATAATAATAATAATAATAATAATAATAATAATAATAATAATAATAATAATAATAATAATAATAATAATTAGGCAGGGAGAACAACCAACACCTGAGGCCCTGGTGAGTTGCGACACCACCTACCCGAGCAAAGGATGCAAAATCGGACCGGCAGCTCATGCGCATCCGGGAGGGAAAAGGCATCTTTCCCTCCGGTGTCGGCCGTGGGTTTACTGGGTTAACCCCCCAGTAAACCCTTTTACTCGGTTCCAAATAATCGGGGAAGAGGCCCCCACAACCGACCCCCTCGGATTAGGGGTCAAAGGCAAGGTGGTGGGGCCAACAACGATGATTTGCCAAATGACGACAACCGCAATGACAACGGACGCTTTGAGTGGACGGATAGATTAAGGGATGAACTTCTGTATTGCTATGAGAGCAGTGAGCCCGCCCGGAGAGGATACATAGCAAGGATGCATGCTCTTTGGTGTGAGAGACACCCAGAGCATGCCGCCGTTTCCGCACAAAATCTCAGGGATTATGTATCCTATCTCCGGGCTCGAGGCTATGTTAGAGCTCCTCCTCAGCCGGTTAACGAAGTGGCAGATATGCCACGTGTCGGTCTGGCTGCAGAGGAGGCTCGCATCATACCACCAATGGAGGACATCAGAACCCGCAGGGCGCTTCACAATATGAAGCCCTTGAAGCCGCAAGAACTGGCACGGGTGGATGCGGAGATTGGCGATGTTCTTCCAGGAGAGGCCAACATCTGGCAGATCAATTCTGTCGTGTACGACGCCGCTCGTGCAGTATCCCAGACGGAGAGGAGGGACACCACTGCTCTTGTTGAGAGGCATGAGCGACGCGTTCACAAGATGGAAGCTAAGATCAAGTCGGCGAGACAACACGCGTCTCGTATCCAGTGTGTGGTGGACTACATGTCGGCCAATAGGCCTTTCACGCCTGCAGTGCGGCGAATTGCTGCAAGGCTAAGACGAGCCCACCACACATTGAATCAAGGCGTGCTGTTTACCATAAAACAGCACTGTCTTGATAGGATACGAATGCTAGTGGCTGCAAAGAAGTCACTAGTGAGGCGGGCGAGAAGTATCGCGGAAAACATAAAGTTCCGCGATAAACCTTCCTGCTTATTCCAAGAGCCTCCACGTGTTGTCGATAACCCGCCGGCTGCTGATCGGGTAGAAACCTTCTGGAAGAACATCTATGAGTTTCCGCAACCACTCAATGTAGACACTCCAGCCCTAGCGCAGTTCGAAGCTTACTGCAGGACGCTTCGGCAGCCTGAGCACAATGATCTGCGCAATCCGATAACCACGGAAGAAGTTCGAGGGGCCCTCAAAGGCTCAAAGAACTTTGCTGCTCCAGGCCCTGATGGGTTGAATAATTATTGGTGGAAAAAGTTTCCAACAACCCACCGCCATCTGGCTAGAGTTTTTAACTCATGGCTAGATGGGGAGCAGCAGATTCCGGAGTGGTTTGTCGAGGGGCGAACCGTGCTCATCCCCAAGAATGGAGATTTGTCTGATCCAAAGAATTACAGGCCGATAACATGCTTGAATGCGTGCTATAAGTTGTTTACGCGCATCTTATACACGCGCATTCTCTCCGCAGTTGATCCGGTGTATGAACGGATATATGAGCAAAGAGGGTCAAAGAAAGGGGTCGCCGGCTGCAAGGAGAACCTGCTCATCGATAGATGTATCACGCAGGACTCCGTGCAGTATAAGCGTAACCTTTCTATGGCCTGGATTGATTACCGCAAGGCATTTGATACAACATCGCATGAGTTAATCATGCATTTGCTCAGATGTCTTGAGGTACCCAATCAAATAGTGGGATGCATTTGACAACTGATGCCACTCTGGAGGACTCGCTTCACCATAAGATCTGGTAGAGACATAGTCCAAACAGAGCAGGTCATCATTAGAAGAGGCGTGTTTCAGGGGGACTCCCTCAGCCCTCTTCTCTTCTGCATCTCACTATTGCCATTGTCCGTTGTACTCAGGAATACCCGTGGGTACAACTGCGGCACCCCCAGCAACCGGAGGCATAAAGTCACTCATCTGTTTTACATGGATGACCTCAAATTATATGCCTCTGGAGAAAGGGACCTACATCAGTCCCTCAGGGTGGTGGAAGAGTACACGCATGCTATCGGAATGGAATTTGGGATCGACAAATGTGCCACGGTTCATCTCAAAAGAGGACGATGCGAGGAATACGGAGAGGATGTCCAGCTCGTAGACGGAAGCATCCTACATCATCTGGATGCCGGAGAGACGTATACTTACCTAGGGGTGGAGCAACGCCACTCCCAAGAGGTATTCACAGTTAAGAACTCTCTCCGCGGCAAGTATCAGCATAAACTCCGACAGATCTGGTCATCAGAACTGTCGGGGAAAAACAAAGTTGCTGCAACCAATATGCTTGCCGTTCCGATCCTTCTCTACTCTTTCGGAGTAATGAAGTGGACTAAGGAAGAGCTGCGACAACTCGACGTTAAAACTCGCAAAGTGATGCATCTCAATAGGTGCTTGCATCCTAAATCGTCCGTTCCACGGTTATACTTTCCCAGACAACGGGGAGGCCGTGGACTCTTGAGTTTGGAGTGTATGCATAACAGAATGGTTCTGGATGGGGCCTGTAAAGTCATCAGGAATTCAGATACCCTTCTCTGCATGGTCCGCGACCATGAAAAAGCAGGGATTGGAGCATTTCTTTTTAAGGCAGCAACCCGTGCGGCCGATGAACTCGGTCTCGTATTCGACACTGAACGGGCTAACCCAAACTCTGTCACCGAGTTGGGACCCGTTCAGCAAAAAGCTCACATCAAAGCTGCGGAGACAGAGGTCCTGCTACGGCTTCATATGGATAAGCCAATGCATGGTGTCTTCTTTCACAACATCGAAGACCTTGGCTTATCCAAAAGCTTGACCTTTGCCTTCCTCAGGTCGAGTGAGCTGAAGTCGGAGACCGAGGGATTCATAATGGCCTGCCAGGATGGTGTCTTCAACACCCTCGTCTACCGTAGTCGCGTGATGGGTATAGACGTCCCTGACACCCGATGCAGGGCATGTCGTGGGGCACCTGAGACCGTAATGCATTTGCTATCAGCATGCCCATCTTATGCGGTCTCAGTCTATATCCACAGGCATAACGCGGCGCTACGAGTGTTATACTACCATCTACGACACTCGTACGGTATAGACGAGACACCGGTGTTGCCTTATGTTCCGGGGGATATTGAGTCCGTGGTGGAGAATAAGAGGTGCCGGATCTATTGGAGCTACTCATTCCCCACCCTCAGGCAAATACAAGCCAATAAGCCTGATGTTGTCCTCCTCGACCACCAAAGTAGAACGATATTCGTCATGGAGTTTTCCGCTCCAGGCGAAATGAATATCTTTCGAAAAGAGGAGGAAAAACGGATTAAATATCGAGATCTTCTCTTTGAACTCCGCAGGTTATATCCGGACCATTCTGTCAAAATGGTGGTTCTGATCATAGGAGTCCTTGGTGGAATGATGGACACACTGCTCTCCAACTTGAAGATAATACCTGCTTGCCGTAATATGGCAGAAATCTTAGCAGCGCGAATGCAGAAGGCCGTCATCCTTGGTTCGCTCCGTCTACTCAGGGCACATGATTCTCGGACCCAATAGTCACTCACCCTACGGACGTAGGGAGTGGTTATTGGGGTTAACGACACCAGCGCGCCCTCCGGATGTATCGGAGCACCGGAGACAGGGCCTGACTGGTACATTCCCAACGGAAAATAATAATAATAATAATAATAATAATAATAATAATAATAATAATAATAATAATAATAATAATAATAATAATAATAATAATAATAATAATAATAATAATAATAATAATAATAAAAATAATAATAATAATAATAATAATAATAATAATAATAATAATAATAATAATAATAATAATAATAATAATAATAATAATAATAATAATAATAATGATAATAATAATAATAATAATAATAATAATAATAATAATAAACTCTACTACTCGGTTCCCAACAATCGAGGAAGAGGCCCCCACAACCGACCCCCTCGGATTAGGGGTCAAAGGCAAGGTGGTGGGGCCAACGATGATTTGCCAAATGATGACGACCGCGATAACAACGGACGCTTTGAGTGGACGGGCGAATTAAGGGACGGACTTCTGCATTGCTGCGAGAGCAGTGAGCCCGCCCGGAGAGGATACATGGCGAGAATGCATGCTCTGTGGTGTGAGAGACACCCAGAGCATGCAGCGTTTTCCGCACAAAATCTCAGGGATTATGTATCCCATCTTCGGGCTCGAGGCTACGTTAGAGCTCCTCCTCAGCCGGTTATCGAAGTGGCAGATATGCCACGTGTCGGTTTGGCTGTGGAGGAGAATCGCATCATTCCACTGATGGAGGATATCAGAACCCGCTGGGCGCTTCACAATATGAAGCCCCTGAAGCCGCAAGAACTGGCACGGGTGGATGCGGAGATTGGCGATGTTCTTCCAGAAGAGGCTGACATCTGGCAGATCAATTCTGTCGTGTACGACGCCGCTCATGCTCTATCCCAAACAGAGAGGATGGACACCACCGCTCTGGTAGGGAGGCATGATCGACGTGTACACAAGATGGAAGCCAAGATCAAGTCGGCGAGACAACACGCGTCTCGTATCCAGTGTGTGGTGGACTTCGTGGCGGCCAATAGGCCTTTCACGCCCGCAGTGCGGCGAATTGCCGCAAAATTGAGACGAGCTCACCACACATTAAATCAAGGTGTGCTGTTCACCATCAAACAGCACTGTCTTGATAGGATACGAATGCTAGTGGCTGCAAAGAAGTCACTAGTGAGGCGGGCGAGAAGTATCGCGGAAAACATAAAGTTCCGCGATAAACCTTCTCGCTTATTCCAAGAGCCTCCACGTGTTGTCGATAACCCGCCGGCTGCAGATCGGGTGGAAACATTCTGGAAGAATATCTATGAGTATCCGCAACCACTCAACGTAGATACTCCAGCCCTAGCGCAGTTCGAAGCATTTTGCAGGGGGCTTCGGCAGCCTGAGCTCAATGATCTGCGCATTCCGATAACCACAGAAGAAGTACGAGGGGCCCTAAAAGGCTCTAAGAATTTCGCTGCTCCAGGCCCTGATGGGTTGAATAACTATTGGTGGAAAAAGTTTCCAACAACCCACCGCCATCTGGCCAGAGTTTTCAACTCATGGCTAGATGGGGAGCAGCAGATTCCAGAGTGGTTTGTCGAGGGGCGAACCGTGCTCATCCCCAAAAACGGAGATTTGTCTGATCCAAAGAATTACAGGCCGATAACATGCTTGAATGCGTGTTATAAAGTGTTTACGCGCATCTTATACACACGCATTCTCTCCGCAGTTGATCCGGGTTATGAACGGATAAATGAGCAAAGGGGTCGCCGGTTGCAAGGAGAACCTGCTCATCGATAGATGTATCACGCAGGACTCCGTGCAGTATAAGCGTAACCTTTCGATGGCCTGGATCGATTACCGCAAGGCATTTGATACAACATCACATGAGTTAATCATGCATTTGCTCAGATGCCTTGAGGTACCCGGTCAAATAGTGGGATGCATTGGACAACTGATGCCGCTCTGGAGGACTCGCTTCACCATAAGATCTGGTAGAGACATAGTCCAAACAGAGCAGGTCATCATTAGAAGAGGTGTGTTTCAGGGAGACTCCCTCAGCCCTCTTCTCTTCTGCATCTCACTATTGCCATTGTCCGTTGCACTCAGGAATACCCGTGGGTACAACTGCGGCACCCCCAGCAACCGGAGGCATAATGTCACCCATCTATTTTACATAGATGACCTCAAATTGTATGCCTCTGGAGAAAGGGACCTACATCAGTCCCTTAGGGTGGTGGAAGAATATACGCATGCTATCGGTATGGAGTTTGGAGTACGGTTCATCTCAAAAGAGGACGATGCGAGGAATACGGAGAGGATGTCCAGCTCGTAGACGGAAGCATCCTACATCATCTGGATGCCGGAGAGACTTATACCTACCTTGGGGTGGAACAACGCCGCTCCCAAGAGGTATTTGCAGTTGAAAACTCTCTCCGCGGCAAGTATCAGCATAAACTCCGACAGATCTGGTCATCAGAACTGTCGGGGAAGAACAAAGTTGCTGCAACTAATATGCTTGCCGTTCCGATCCTTCTTTACTCTTTCGGAGTGATGAAGTGGACTAAGGAAGAGCTGCGACAACTTGACGTTAAGACTCGCAAAATGATGCATCTCAATAGGAGCTTGCATCCTAAATCGTCCGTTCCACGGTTATACTTTCCCAGACATCGGGGAGGCCGTGGACTTTTGAGTTTGGAGTGTCTGCATAACAGAATGGTTCTGGATGGGGCCTGTAAAGTCATCAGGAGTTCAGATCCCCTTCTCTGCATGGTCCGCGACCATGAGAAAGCAGGGATTGGAGCATTCCTTTTTAAGGCAGCTACCCGTGCGGCCGATGAACTCGGTCTCGTTTTCGACACTGAACGGGCTAACCCAAACTCTGTCACCGAGTTGGGACCCGTTCAGCAAAAAGCTCACATAAAAGCTGCGGAGACAGAGGTCCTGCTACAGCTACATATGGATAAGCCAATGCATGGTGTCTTCTTTCATAACATCGAAGACCTTGGCTTATCCAAAAGCTTGACCTTTGCCTTCCTCAGGTCAAGTGAGCTAAAGTCGGAGACCGAGGGATTCATAATGGCCTGCCAGGATGGTGTTTTCAACACCCTTGTTTACCGTAGTCGCGTGATGGGTATAGACGTCCCTGACACCCGATGCAGGGCATGTCATGGGGCACCTGAGACCGTAATGCATTTGCTATCAGCATGCCCATCTTATGCGGTCTCAGCCTATATCCACAGGCATAACGCGGCGCTACGAGTGTTGTACTACCACCTACGACACTCGTACGGTATAGACGAGACACCGGTGTTGCCTTATGCTCCGGGGGATATTGAGTCCGTGGTGGAGAATGAGAGATGCCGAATCTATTGGAACTACTCATTCCCCACCCTCAGGCAAATACAAGCCAATAAGCCTGATGTTGTACTCCTCGACCACCAAAGTAGAAAGATATTCGTCATGGAGTTTTCCGCTCCAGGCGAAATGAATATCGTTCGAAAAGAGGAGGAAAAACGGACTAAATATCGAGATCTTCTCTTTGAACTCCGCAGGTTATATCCGGACCATTCTGTCAAAATGGTGGTTCTGATTATAGGAGTCCTTGGTGGAATGATGGACACACTGCTCTCTAACTTGAAGATAATACCGGCTTGCCGTAATATGGCAGAAATCTTAGCAGCAAGAATGCAGAAGGCCGTTATACTTGGTTCGCTCCATCTACTCAGGGCACACGATTCTCGGACCCAATAATCACCCACCCTACGGACGTAGGGAGTGGTTATTGGGGTTAACGACACCAGCGCGCCCTCCGGATGGGTCGGAGCACCGGAGACAGGGCCTGACTGGTACACTCCTAAGGAGAAAAATAATAATAATAATAATAATAATAATAATAATAATAATAATAAGAACTCTAGAACAGAATGACGTATACAAATATCTCGGTGTGAATGAGCACGATGGTGTACAACACAAGAATATGAAAACCAAACTCACTAAAGAATACTATCGAAGAACGAGGGAAATCCTGAAGACCGAACTTAGTGCCAAAAACAAGACATCTGCCATCACATCGCTGGCAGTACCCGTCATTCAGTACAGCTTTGGGATAATCAAGTGGACCCAAGCGGAAATAAGAAAAATGGACCAACAAACGAGAAAACTGATGAATATGCACGGAGCCCTCCATCCAAGAGCAGATATAGACAGGCTATACATCCCGAGAAGAGAAGGAGGAAGAGGAATGCAAAATATGGAAACAAGCTACGCCATATCCCACGCAGGCCTGAACCTGTACCTGAAAATGAAGCAAAAGGATAAACAGTTGGGAATGGTATACCGACAATCCCAGAAACTCATTGAAGCGGAATGTAATCGATTAGCTGAAAGCGAAAGAATTGAGAACACAAACCCAGATGAAACTGAAACAAAACGAGTGAAGATAATAAAGGAGAAGATGAAAATAAGAATTAGAGAAGAACACAAAGCTAGATGGAAAGAAAAAGCAATGCATGGACAGATAGAAAAAGAAGTTGAAAAAGAAACAAAACCGAGGCACTAATAACCGCCTGCCAAGAACAAGCAATGGCAACAAACTACATGAAGACAAGAATCATGAAATCTGGCAAAGACCCAAAATGTAGACTTTGCCGGACACACAATGAAACAATTCATCATGTAGTTTCCGGATGCCCAATCCTTGCAAAGAAGGCATACCTAGAAAGACACAATGCGGTAGCAGCTCAGTTGCACTGGAACATATGCAAAGCGTACAAGATAGAAGTTCAAGGGAATTGGTATCAGCGTGTTCCAGATTCGGTGATGGACACCCCAGAAGTCACCTTAATATGGGACACTCAAGTTCAAACCGACAGAATGATAAAAGCCAACAAACCAGATATCATTCTGAAACAGAAAAACAAAAGAACATGCCTTCTAATAGATGTCGCTATCCCATCAGACTACAATATTACCCAGAAAGAAGCTGAAAAGTACCTGAAATATAAAGATTTGCAGATAGAGATCCAAAGAATGTGGAGCATGAGGGCAAAAGTGATACCCATCGTCATCGGGGCCACAGGGCTGATATCCAATGCAACCTGTGAAGCTGTAAAAGAGATCCCAGGATACCACAACCTCCTCACCATGCAGAAAGCAGTACTGTTGGGCACGGCACACATAGTGCGCAAAGTACTATAATACGATCCTAATAAAGAGAAATACCCTAGGTGCATGGTTTGCACCCGGTGTTTCAAGAAAGTGAAACCATAACAAAGCATGTCAGTTATGTGATGTCAGAAAATAATAATAATAATAATAATAATAATAATAATAATAATAATAATAATAATAATAATAATAATAATAATAATAATAATAATAATAATAATAATAATAATAATAATAATGATAATAATAATAATAATAATAATAATAATAATAATAATAATAATAATAATAATAATAATAATAATAATAATAATAATAATAATAATAATATAAGCGTAACCTTTCGATGGCCTGGATCGACTGTCGCAAGGCATTTGACACGACATCGCATGAGCTAATCATGCACGTTCTTCGATGCCTTGCGATACCCGATCAAATAGTGAGATGCATTGAACAACTGATGCCACTCTGGAGGACTCGCTTCACTATAACATCAGGTCAAGCTAGAGTCCAAACAGATCAGGTTATCTTCAGAAGGGGAGTGTTTCAGGGAGATTCTCTCAGCCCACTTCTCTTTTGCATCTCACTATTGCCATTGTCCGTTGCCCTCAGAAAAACACGTGGTTACTACTGCGGCACCCCCAGCAACCGGAGGCATAAGGTGACTCATCTACTCTACATGGATGATCTTAAGCTTTATGCCTCAGGTGAAAAGGACCTACGTCAGTCTTTGAGGGTGGTGGAGGAGTATACGCAGGCCATCGGCATGGAGTTTGGGATCGACAAATGTGCAACGGTTCATCTCAAAAGAGGACGATGCGACGATTACGGAGAAGACGTCCAGCTCATAGACGGAAGCATCCTACGTCATCTGGGTGCCGGAGAGACGTATACCTACTTGGGAGTGGAACAACACCACTCTCAAGAAGTTATAACTGTCAAAAACTCTCTCCGCGGCAAGTATCAGCACAAACTCCGACAGATCTGGTCATCAGAACTGTCGGGAAAGAACAAAGTTGCTGCCACAAATATGCTTGCCGTTCCGATCTTACTCTACTCCTTCGGAGTAATGAAGTGGACTCAGGAGGAGCTGCGACAACTCGACGTAAAAACTCGCAAGATGATGCACCTATACAGGAGCTTGCATCCCAAATCGTCCGTTCCTCGGTTATATCTCCACCGACAACAAGGAGGACGAGGACTTTTGAGTTTGGAGTGTCTTCACAACAGAATGGTATTGGATGGAGCATGTGAAGTAATCAGGAGTTTGGACCCCCTTCTCTGCATGGTCCGTGACCATGAAAACGCAGGGATTGGAGCGTTCCTCTTTAAGGCAGCAGCTCGTGCGGCTGATGAACTCGGTCTCAGTTTCGACACCAAACGGCGTGATCCGAACTCTGTCACAGAGTTGGCACCCGTTCGGCAAAAAGTCCATGTAAAGGCCGCAGAAAATGCAGCTCTTCTGCAGCTGCATAGGGATAAGCCTTCGCATGGGGTCTTCTTCAGAAACGTTGAAGACCTTGGCTTATCCAAGAACTTGACCTACGCCTTCCTTAGGTCAAGTGGGCTGAAGTCGGAGACCGAGGGATTCATAATGGCCTGCCAAGATGGTGTCTTCAACACCTTGGTCTACCGAAGCCACGTGTTGGGTATAGAGGTCCCTGATATTAGATGCAGGGCCTGCCGTCAGGCGCCTGAGACCATTATGCATTTGCTGTCAGCATGTCCAGCATATGCGGTCTCAGCCTATATCCACAGACATAACGCGGCTCTACGAGTGTTATATTACCACCTACGACACTCGTACGGTATAGACGAGACACCAGTGTTGCCTTACGCTCCGGGGGATATTGAGTCCGTGGTGGAGAATGAGAAGTGCCGAATCTACTGGAACTACTCATTTCCCACCCTCAGGCAAATACAGGCCAATAAGCCTGATGTAGTACTCCTCGACCATGGAAGTAAGACGATATTCGTCATTGAGTTTTCGGCTCCTGGCGAAACGAATATCGTCCGAAAGGAGGAGGAGAAACGGACGAAATATCGAGATTTACTCTTCGAACTCCGCAGGCTCTATCCAGACCATTCTGTAAAAATGGTTGTTCTGATAATAGGGTCCCTTGGCGGTGTGATGGATTCATTTCTCTCGAACTTAAAAATCATACCGGCATGTAGAAAGATGTCAGAAATCATAGCCGGAAGAATGCAGAAGGCTGTCATCCTCGGTTCATTACGTCTGCTCAGGGCACACGATTCCCGGACCCAATAGCTGCTTACCCCATAGTTTGGGGAGTGGTTATTGGGGTAATGATGTTGCCAGCGCGCCCTCCGAATGTATCGGAGCATCGGAGACAGGGTCTGACTGGAGAATTTTAATTCAAAAGAGATAATAATAATAATAATAATAATAATAATAATAATAATAATAATAATAATAATAATAATAATAATAATAATAATAATAATAATAATAATAATAATAATAATAATAATAATAATAATAATAATAATAATAATAATAATAATAATAATAATAATAATAATAATAATAATAATAATAATAATAATAATAATAATAATAATAATAATAATAATAATAATAATAATAATAATAATAATAATAATAATAATAATAAATACGCAGGGAGGTCAACCAACACCTAAGGCCCTGGTGAGTTGCGACACCACCTACCCGAGCAAAGGATGCAAAATCGGACCGGCAGCTCATGCGCATCCGGGAGGGAAAAGGCATCTTTCCCTCCGGTGTCGGCCGTGGGTTTACTGGGTTAACCCCCCAGTAAACCCTAATACTCGGTTCCAAACAATCGGGGAAGAGGCCCCCACAACCGACCCCCTCGGATTAGGGGTCAAAGGCAAGGTGGTGGGGCCAACAACGATGATTTGCCAAATGACAACCGCAATGACAACGGACGCTTTGAGTGGACGGACGAATTGAGAGACGGACTTCTGTATATCTACGAGAGCAGTGAGCCCGCCCGGAGAGGATACATGGCAAGGATGCATGCTCTCTGGTGTGAAAGACACCCAGAGCATGCCGCCGTTTCCGCCCAAAATCTCAGGGATTATGTTTCCTATCTCCGGGCTCGAGGCTATGTTAGAGCTCCTCCTCAGCCGATTAACGAAGTGGCAGAAGTGGCAGATATGCCACGTGTCGGTCTGGCTGTAGAGGAGGCTCGCATCATACCACCAATGGAGGACATCAGAACCCGCAGGGCGCTTCACAATATGAAGCCCCTGAAGCCGCAAGAACTGGCACGAGTGGATGCAGAGATTGGCGATGTTCTTTCAGAAGAGGCTACCATCTGGCAGATCAATTCTGTCGTGTACGACGCCGCTCGTGCTCTATCCCAGACGGAGAGGAGGGAAACCACCGCTCTTGTTGGGAGGCATGAGCGACGCGTTCACAAGATGAAAGCTAAGATCAAGTCGGCGAGACAACACGCGTCTCGTATCCAGTGTGTGGTGGACCACATGTCGGCCAATAGGCCTTTTACGCCGGCAGTGCGGCGAATTGCTGCAAAGCTAAGACGAGCTCACCACACATTGAATCAAGGCGTGCTGTTTACCATAAAACAGCACTGTCTTGATAGGATACGAATGCTAGTGGCTGCAAAGAAGTCACTAGTGAGGCGGGCGAGAAGTATCGCGGAAAACATGAAGTTCCGCGATAAACCTTCTCGCTTATTCCAAGAGCCTCCACGTGTTGTCGATAACCCGCCGGCTGCTGATCGGGTAAAAACCTTCTGGAAGAACATCTATGAGTTTCCGCAACCACTCAATGTAGACACTCCAGCCCTAGCGCAGTTCGAAGCTTACTGCAGGACGCTTCGGCAGCATGAGCACAATGATCTGTGCAATCCGATAACCACGGAAGAAGTTCGAAGGGCCCTAAAAGGTTCTAAGAATTTCGCTGCTCCAGGCCCTGATGGGTTGAATAACTATTGGTGGAAAAAGTTTCCAACAACCCACCGCCATCTGGCTAGAGTTTTTAACTCATGGCTAGATGGGGAGCAGCAGATTCCGGAGTGGTTTGTCGAGGGGCGAACCGTGCTCATCCCCAAAAACGGAGATTTGTCTGATCCAAAGAATTACAGGCCGATAACATGCTTGAATGCGTGTTATAAGTTGTTTACACGCATCTTATACACGCGCATTCTCTCCGCAGTTGATCCGGTGTACGAACGGATATATGAGCAAAGAGGGTCAAAGAAAGGGGTCGCCGGCTGCAAGGAGAACCTGCTCATCGATAGATGTATCACGCAGGACTCCGTGCAGTATAAGCGTAACCTTTCGATGGCCTGGATCGATTACCGCAAGGCATTTGATACAACATCGCATGAGTTAATCATGCATTTGCTCAGATGTCTTGAGGTACCCGATCAAATAGTGGGATGTATTGGACAACTGATGCCATTCTGGAGGACTCGCTTCACCATAAGATCTGGTAGAGACACAGTCCAAACAGAGCAGGTCATCATTAGAAGAGGCGTGTTTCAGGGAGACTCCCTCAGCCCTCTTCTCTTCTGCATCTCACTATTGCCATTGTCCGTTGTACTTAGGAATACCCGTGGGTACAACTGCGGCACCCCCAGCAACCGGAGGCATAAAGTCACCCATTTGTTCTACATGGATGACCTAAAATTATATGCCTCTGGAGAAAGGGACCTACATCAGTCCCTTAGGGTGGTGGAAGAGTACACGCATGCTATCGGAATGGAATTTGGGATCGACAAATGTGCCACGGTTCATCTTAAAAGAGGACGATGCGAGGAATACGGAGAGGATGTCCAGCTCGTAGACGGAAGCATCCTACATCATCTGGATGCCGGAGAGACGTATACTTACCTAGGGGTGGAGCAACGCCACTCCCAAGAGGTATTCACAGTTAAGAACTCTCTCCGCGGCAAGTATCAGCACAAACTCCGACAGATCTGGTCATCAGAACTGTCGGGGAAGAACAAAGTTGCTGCAACCAATATGCTTGCCGTTCCGATCCTTCTCTACTCTTTCGGAGTAATGAAGTGGACTAAGGAAGAGCTGCGACAACTCGACGTTAAAACTCGCAAAGTGATGCATCTCAATAGGTGCTTGCATCCTAAATCGTCCGTTCCACGGTTATACTTTCCCAGACAACGGGGAGGCCGTGGACTTTTGAGTTTGGAGTGTATGCATAACAGAATGGTTCTGGATGGGGCCTGTAAAGTCATCAGGAGTTCAGATCCCCTTCTCTGCATGGTCCGCGACCATGAAAAAGCAGGGATTGGAGCATTTCTTTTTAAGGCAGCAACCCGTGCGGCCGATGAACTCGGTCTCGTATTCGACACTGAACGGGCTAACCCAAACTCTGTCACCGAGTTGGGACCCGTTCAGCAAAAAGCTCACATCAAAGCTGCGGAGACAGAGGTCCTGCTACAGCTACATATGGATAAGCCAATGCATGGCGTCTTCTTTCACAACATCGAAGACCTTGGCTTATCCAAAAGCTTGACCTTTGCCTTCCTCAGGTCGAGTGAGCTAAAGTCGGAGACCGAGGGATTCATAATGGCCTGCCTTCAACACCCTCGTCTACCGTAGTCGCGTGATGGGTATAGACGTCCCTGACACCCGATGCAGGGCATGTCGTGGGGCACCTGAGACCGTAATGCATTTGCTATCAGCATGCCCATCTTATGCGGTCTCAGACTATATCCACAGGCATAACGCGGCGCTACGAGTGTTGTACTACCACCTACGACACTCGTACGGTATAGACGAGACACCGGTGTTGCCTTATGCTCCGGGGGATATTGAGTCCGTGGTGGAGAATGAGAGATGCCGAATCTATTGGAACTACTCATTCCCCACCCTCAGGCAAATACAAGCCAATAAGCCTGATGTTGTCCTCCTCGACCACCAAAGTAGAACGATATTCGTCATGGAGTTTTCCGCTCCAGGCGAAATTAATATCGTTCGAAAAGAGGAGGAAAAACGGACTAAATATCGAGATCTTCTCTTTGAACTCCGCAGGTTATATCCGGACCATTCTGTCAAAATGGTGGTTCTGATCATAGGAGTCCTTGGTGGAATGATGGACACACTGCTCTCCAATTTGAAAATAATACCTGCTTGCCGTAATATGGCAGAAATCTTAGCAGCAAGAATGCAGAAGGCCGTTATACTTGGTTCGCTTCGTCTACTCAGGGCACACGATTCTCGGACCCAATAATCACTCACCCTACGGATGTAGGGAGTTAACGACACCAGCGCGCCCTCCGGATGGGTCGGAGCACCGGAGACAGGGCCTGACTGGTACACTCCTAAGGAGAAAAAAATAATAATAATAATAATAATAATAATAATAATAATAATAATAACAATAATAATAATAATAATAAGCAGGGAGGCCAACCAACATCTCAGGCCCTGGTGAGTTGCGACACCACTTCCCCGAGCAAAAGGTGCTAAACCGGACCGGCAGTTCAGGTGCACCCGGGAGGGAAAGAGCTTTCCCTCTGATGTCGGCCGTGGGTTTACTAGGCTAACCCCCCGGTATACCCAGAAACTCGGGTTCCAAGCAGACGAGGAAGAGGCCCCCACAACCGACCCCCTCGGATGAGGGGTCAAAGGCAAGGTGGAGGGGCCGTAAACGAGGATTTGCCTGCTTATGACGACCGCGACGAACAAGGACGCTTTGAGTGGACTAATGAATTGAGGGATGACCTTCTGCGTTTTTACGAGGGTAGTGAGCCCGCCCGAAGGGGATACATGGCGAGAATGCATGCGCTGTGGTGCGAAAATCACCCAGAGCCTTCCGCTTTCACCGCACAAAATCTCAGGGATTATGTATCCCATCTTCTGGCTCGAGGCTATATCAGGGCCCCTCCTCAGCCGGCTAACGAACTGGCAGAAGTGGCAGTTCCACCACGAGTTGGTCTGGCACAGGAGGAGCCTTTGATTGCACAGCCAATGGAAAATTTCAGAACACGAAGGGGGCTTCACGTACCAAAGTACCTGAAGCCAGAACAACTAGCCCAAGTGGATGCAGAGGTTCGGGATGTCCTAATAGAAGAGGCTGATATCTGGCAAATTAACAGCGCCGTGTACAGAGCCGCTCAGTCGCTGACCCAAACGGAGAGAAGGAATCCCTTCTTGTCCGTTGGAAGGCACGAGCGATGAGTACAGAAGATGGAAGCCAAGATCAAGTCGGCGAGACAACACGCGTCTCGTATCCAATGTGTGATGGACTATATGGCAGCCAACAGGCTTTTCACGCCAGCAGTGCGCCGAATAGCGGCAAAATCAAGAAGAGCCCATCACACACTGAATCAAGGAGTGCTGTTGACTACCAAACAGCACTGCCTTGACAGGATACGAATGCTAGTGGCTGCAAATAAGTCACTAGTGAGGCGATTGAGGAGCATCGTGGAAAACTCAAAATTCCGCGATAATCCTTCTCAATTATTCCAAAAGCCTCCGCGTGTTGTAGAAAATCCGCCGACCGCTGATCAGGTAGAAACCTTCTGAAAGGATATTTATGAACATCCGCAACCACCTAGCGCAGTTTGAAGCATTCTGTGGAAGGCTTCAACAGCCAGAGATCAGTGAACTGCGCTACCCGATAACCCCGGAAGAAGTTCGACGAGCCCTTGAGGGCTCGAAGAACTCAGCTGCACCAGGTCCGGATGGACTAGGGAACTACTGGTGGAAAAAATTTCCCAGCACCCACCAACATTTGGTCAGAGTTTTCAACTCATGGTTGAATGGTGAGCAGCAGATTCCCGGTTGGTTTGTCGAGGGGCGAACCGTGCTGATCCCAAAAACGGGAGATTTGTCGGAACCGAAAAACTACAGGCCGATAACATGCCTGAACGCATGTTATAAGATGTTCACCCGCATTTTGTACAGGCGAATACTCACCGCAGTTGAACACGTGTACGAGCGGATATATGAGCAAAGAGGGTCAAAGAAAGGGATCGCTGGATGCAAGGAGAATCTGCTCATCGATAGATGTATTACGCAGGACTCCACGCAGTATAAGCGTAACCTTTCGATGGCCTGCATCGACTATCGCAAGGCATTTGACACGACATCGCATGAGCTAATCATGCATGTTCTTCGATGCCTTGCGATACCCGATCAAATAGTGAGATGAATTGAACAACTGATGCCACTCTGGAGGACTCGCTTCACCATAACATCAGGTCAAGCTAGAGTCCAAACAGAACAGGTTATCTTCAGAAGGGGAGTGTTTCAGGGAGATTCTCTCAGCCCCCTTCTCTTTTGCATCTCACTATTGCCATTGTCCGTTGCCCTCAGAAAAACACGTGGATACTAATGCGGCACCCCCAGCAACCGGAGGCATAAGGTGACTCATCTATTCTACATGGATGATCTTAAGCTTTATGCCTCAGGTGAAAAGGACCTACGTCAGTCTTTGAGGGTGGTGGAGGAGTATACGCAGGCCATCGGCATGGAGTTTGGGATTGACAAATGTACAACGGTTCATCTCAAAAGAGGACGATGCGACGATTACGGAGAAGACGTCCAGCTCATAGACGGAAGCATCCTACGTCATCTGGGTGCCGGAGAGACGTATACCTACTTGGGAGTGGAACAACACCACTCTCACAAAGTTATAACTGTCAAAAACTCTCTCCGCGGCAAGTATCAGCACAAACTCCGACAGATCTGGTCATCAGAACTGTCGGGAAAGAACAAAGTTGCTGCCACAAATATGCTTGCCGTTCCGATCTTACTCTACTCCTTCGGAGTAATGAAGTGGACTCAGGAGGAGCTGCGACAACTCGACGTAAAGACTCGCAAGATGATGCACCTATACAGGAGTTTGCATCCCAAATCGTCCATTCCTCGGTTATATCTCAACCGACAACAAGAAGGACGAGGACTTTTGAGTTTGGAGTGTCTTCTCAACAGAATGGTATTGGATGGAGCATGTAAAGTAATCAGGAGTTTGGACCCCCTGCTCTGCATGGTCCGTGACCATGAAAACGCAGGGATTGGAGCGTTCCTCTTTAAGGCAGCAGCCCGTGCGGCTGATGAGCTCGGTCTCAGTTTCGACACCAAACGGCGTGATCCGAACTCTGTCACAGAGTTGGCACCCGTTCGGCAAAAAGCCCATGTAAAGGCCGCAGAAAATGCAGCTCTGCTGCAGCTGCATAGGGATAAGCCTTTGCATTGGGTCTTCTTCAGAAACGTTGAAGACCTTGGCTTATCCAAGAACTTGACCTACGCCTTCCTTAGGTCAAGTGGGCTGAAGTCGGAGACCGAGGGATTCATAATGGCCTGCCAAGATGGTGTCTTCAACACCTTGGTCTACCGAAGCCACGTGATGGGTATAGAGGTCCCTGATATTAGATGCAGGGCCTGCCGTCAGACGCCTGAGACCATTATGCATTTGCTGTCAGCATGTCCAGCATATGCGGTCTCAGCCTATATCCACAGACATAACGCGGCTCTACGAGTGTTATATTACCACCTACGACACTCGTACGGTATAGACGAGGCACCAGTGTTGCCTTACGCTCCGGGGGATATTGAGTCCGTGGTGGAGAATGAGAAGTGCCGGATCTACTGGAACTACTCATTTCCCACCCTCAGGCCAATAAGCCTGATGTAGTACTCCTCGACCATGGAAGTAAGACGATTTTTGTCATTGAGTTTTCGGCTCCTGGCGAAACGAATATCGTCCGAAAGGAGGAGGAGAAACGGACCAAATATCGAGATTTACTCTTCGAACTCCGCAGGCTCTATCCAGACCATTCTGTAAAAATGGTTGTTCTGATAATAGGGTCCCTTGGCGGTGTGATGGATTCATTACTCTCGAACTTAAAAATCATACCGGCATGTAGAAAGATGTCAGAAATCATAGCCGGAAGAATGCAGAAGGCTGTCATCCTCGGTTCATTACGTCTGCTCAGGGCACACGATTCCCGGACCCAATAGCTGCTTACCCCATAGTTTGGGGAGTGGTTATTGGGGTAATAATGTTGCCAGCGCGCCCTCCGAATGTATCGGAGCATCGGAGACAGGGTCCGACTGGAGAATTTTAATTCAAATCAGAAATAATAATAATAATAATATTATTAAGGGCGGGGATTAGCGCAGTGGTTAAGCGCTCGCCTGGTAATCGAGAGATTGCAGGTTCGATTCCCAGACGGTGCGATCTTTTTTCATTTTCAGATGTGAAAGTCTGAATGACTGAGGCTCGTGTCGGCTGGGAATAATCCTCCACGATTCACTGTTGCGTTAAAAATTAACAGTGCTGCTCCTAAAGTGGCGTATGGAGTTAGTAACAAGGCCTATCAAGAACACATGGCTAATGACCATAGCAGTCGATGCCAAAACACCAAGGAAAAAAAAAAAAAAAAAAAAAATAATAATATTAATCCTTCTTTACTCTTTCGGAGTAATGAAGTGGACTAAGGAAGAGCTGCGACAACTCGACGTTAAAACTCGCAGAATGATGCATCTCAATAGGAGCTTGCATCCTAAATCGTCCGTTCCACGGTTATACTTTCCCAGACAACGGGGAGGCCGTGGACTTTTGAGTTTGGAGTGTCTGCATAACAGAATGGTTCTGGATGGGGCTTGTAGAGTCATCCGGAGTTCAGATCCCCTTCTCTGCATGGTCCGCGATCATGAAAAAGCAGGGATTGGAGCATTCCTTTTTAAGGCAGCAACCCGTGCGGCCGATGAACTCGGTCTCGTATTCGACACTGAACGGGCTAACCCAAACTCTGTCACCGAGTTGGGACCCGTTCAGCAAAAAGCTCACATCAAAGCTGCGGAGACAGAGGTCCTGCTACAGCTACATATGGATAAGCCAATGCATGGTATCTTCTTTCACAACATCGAAGACATTGGCTTATCCAAAAGCTTGACCTTTGCCTTCCTCAGGTCGAGTGAGCTAAAGTCGGAGACCGAGGGATTCATAATGGCTTGCCAGGATGGTGTCTTCAACACCCTCGTCTACCGTAGTCGCGTGATGGGTATAGACGTCCCTGACACCCGATGCAGGGCATGTCGTGGTGCACCTGAGACCGTAATGCATCTGCTATCAGCATGCCCCTGTTATGCGGTCTCAGCCTATATCCACAGGCATAACGCGGCTCTACGAGTGTTGTACTACCATCTACGACACTCGTACGGTATAGACATGACACCGGTGTTGCCTTATATTCCGGGGGATATTGAGTCCGTGGTGGAGAATGAGAGGTGCCGAATCTATTGGAACTACTCATTCCCCACCCTCAGGCAAATACAAGCCAATAAGCCTGATGTTGTCCTCCTCGACCACCAAAGTAAAACGATATTCGTCGTGGAGTTTTCCGCTCCAGGCGAAATGAATATCGTTCGAAAAGAGGAGGAAAAACGGACTAAATATCGAGATCTTCTCTTTGAACTCCGCAGGTTATATCCGGATCATTCTGTCAAAATGGTGGTTCTGATCATAGGAGTCCTTGGTGGAATGATGGACACACTGCTCTCCAACTTGAAGATAATACCTGCTTGCCGTAATATGGCAGAAATCTTAGCAGCGCGAATGCAGAAGGCCGTGATCCTTAGTTCGCTCCGTCTACTGAGGGCACATGATTCTCGGACCCAATAGTCACTCACCCTACGGACGTAGGGAGTGGTTATTGGGGTTAACAACACCAGCGCGCCCTCCGGATGTATCATTCTGGTACATACCCAACGGGGAAAAAATAATAATAATATGCCTGTAATAATAACCGGTAATGTTAACGCGAATAAATCTAGGAAGGTTACAGGGTGGCCCAAAAAAGCATTATCAGTTGGAGGCCTTATACAGTACGGACAATAAAGTAGTTCTAATCACCCCATACAGGGTATAAAAAATATGCTCCGTTACAAGTGCTACAATTTGGCAATATAATAACTGTCGAAGAAAAAACTTTGTATGAAACAGTTTTGTTAAGGACTTCTTTGTACTCGCATGTTTGTTGAACTCGGCTGCGCTTCATTCAACAAACTTATCGCTCATACAAAAAAGTCCTACTTTACGAACTTATATCATAAAAAGCTATTTTATTACCGTAGATTGGGGTTACTTTGGTTCCGATAGTTACTTTACTTAAGTGCCATTTTCAATCATGTTTGCATGCATTTTTCACCCATTTCGCACCATTACAGCACAAAATGAGAATATACGTTTTGTAGTACTATAATTCTACTTTCATTATCTGTTTGAGAAGCTGCAAGATGGTGCAAGAAATAAATAAATTGCAATTGTGCCAAAACTAACGATCCGGCAGCGCCTGTTTAGTTCACACGGAAAGTACACGTAATTCAATACTTCTATGAGAAAGGTCAATTCTACTGGTTGAAAAATGGTGGAAAAATTAATTTTTCAAAAAATCGCAAAATTTTCCGGTTTTTCCAGTTTTTCTTGGTTATTAATGATACGTCCGTGTCGTTAAACATCCTATTTTGTTCGAATTTTAATTATCCACAATTATTTCCATTGGAGCAACCAGATTGCTCTATTAGTTTTTACTTTATACCTAATCAAAACAATTTTTAAAAAAACACGTCTTTTGTTATTTAAATGTTTATAACGAATTCATAAATGATGGAACTTTTTACTCAAATTGAACCAAAAAGGAAATCATATCTGTTTGTTTGACGTAGATACGTTATTCTGTGTGCAACAGATTCAACACTTGACGTGCAAGAATATATAATTAGTATTCAAACTGAACATTGAGCAGAAATCTTTTCAAAATGTTGATCACAGAATGAATGACCTACACGGCACACAGTGAAAACATTTTTCATATTTGAATAAGGTTTTTTTATTTACATTAATTTAATTCTTTTCCGTGATTCATAGAATTCCTCAACATGACTTATTGACAATAAAATCATAATGTCCATCAAGTCCGACCACATAGGCTCTAGATACCAATTTTGAATGGAATCGCATCATAAATTTAAAACCTCATTCTCATTCGCTATCATGAATATTCATGATTTCTACTAAAAAATTCATAATATCCGACCTCACAAACCCTACCGATTTTTGTATCGACTCTAACAATACAACACAAAATTCCACATCTGGTAGAAAAACAGGCACCATTTCTATAATGATTAGTAATAAATTAGATTTACTGTAAGAACTATTTAAACAGAATACATTTTCAACTGAATTTATTTATAAAAATGAATAAATATCCCTCCGATTATTAACTAAACCAGCCGCCACTGTTTTATGGTCCAGCTTACTCCAAATTCAAACAAACTCTCCATAACATCTCACCACCCGTCACCCCCCTCGCCCATAAATTGTACAGAAAAGGATAGTCGGATACCGGTCTCCGAAACATGCATTGTGTTGGTATTTGCATGGCACCTCAATATCTTAATAATAAAATAATACAATAATTCGAACTAAATTTAAAATATGCAGTAAATAAAGCATTTAGGGATAAGTGCAGAGCACTTGTTTCCCAAAATTTATAGACATAAAAAAATGATATTGTAAAATATACTTTTCAAAAACATCTTCTACAGTTTTATCACTTCATTCTGCTTGTATCTGATGTCGAGTCAGACTTGAAACCCCTGCCAAAAATATCACATATATTTTCATAAAAAATATAGACGAATTATGAGAATTTATAAGGATCTACGTGAAAAGTCTGTAACCTACACGTACGTAATCCCTGGCACATACACTTTTTGGAAGGATGTATGAGGATTTATAAGTAGGTGTAATTTATAAGCATATCCGAATACATGTCATACCAATTTGTATCAATTCAATTCAATTCAATTTATTCAACAATAATAAGAATGTTGTACATTGGTAATACAATAATATGCACCTAGGTGAGTTAACACCTGTGTGTGCAATAATAACATATTTTAAAACAGAGAAAGAAATAGTAATTTTTGGTAATAATAATACTAATACTAATACTAATAATGGAAATAGAAATGATAGCAGAGAATACATCTGTAATATAACTGGAATTTGTCTAATTAAATAGTAAATGATACACCCGTTTTAACAACATTTTACATATGCGATCACTATTTAGATAAATGAACGATTTGCATTTGTTAAAAAGTGTTTATATTTGGTTATTAATTTGATTTCATTTGGTAGGATGTTACAAATTTTTGGTGCTATGGTTGTAGCGAACCTTTGGTTCCCATCGTATTTTCTAAATGGTACTAACATATTTTTTGTTTGAGTACTGTCTGGTTTGGTAACGGTGGTTCACAAATTGTTTGTTTGTTGATTCAAAACAGAAAATACAGTTACTAAGAAAGTATAGACATCGGACATTCAGAATCGATTCATTAAATAGGCAATTTGTGGAATATAGTCTATTTTTAAATAATATTATTCGTAGTATATAGTTTTGCACTACATTTAACTGATTTAATGCATTGTCATAGAGACCCCCCACACTATGATCCCATAATTTAGGAGTGACTCCACCAAAGACTTGTAGATTTGTGAAAGTAGTTCTTTTGTTAGGATTTTGCGTATTATATAGAATTTATGAATTGAACGTCTTATTTTGTTGGTTACATCTTGAATATGATTTGTCCATTTTAGATTTTTGTCTAAAGTGATACCTAGATATTTGATGGAATTTGTTTCTTTTATTATGAGATAATTTAGTTTGATAGTATTGAAATGTGGTCTTTCTGAGTCAGTCATTGAAAAGGCAATATAGAATGTTTTATCTGAATTTAAAGTCAGTTTATTTTTATCAAGCCACCATTTTACGACGTCCACTCCATGATCCGCTTTATTCTTAACATTTTCCCAGTTTTTATCTTTAAAAAGTAGAACAGTCAGCATAGGAGATAGAGATACCATTTATGTTCAGATTTAGTAGCGAGTTGATATATGTAATGAAGAGAAGTGGACCAATGACAGTTCCCTGTGGAATACCTATCTTAGTTTCCAGGGGATCACTATTTACGTTCCTAATTTTCGTTATCTGTTTTCTGTTACTAAGATAATTCTTAAAGATTTTCAATACCACTCCTCTGACACCATACCATAAGTGTGTCGGTAAGTTGTTTATGAGGTACGGTATCGAAAGCCTTCGCGAGATCTAGGAAAACAGCAATAGCTTTTTCATTATTGTCAAGACTTATTTTTATATTATTCACGAGTTCAAATATAGCATCATTTGTACTTATACCTTTCATGAATCCAAACTGATTGTGGTTAAGACATTCATTGAAGTTAGATAATCTAATAACCTATTTTTAAGACATTTTTCAAATAGTTTTGTAAAGGAAGTAATTACACTAATGGGTCGATAGTTACTTATACTAGATTTAGAGCCCTTTTTATGAATGGGTGTTACTATAGATATTTTGAATTGGGATGGTACTTTGCCTGTTAGGAAAATTTGATTTATAATGTGAACTAAAGGATCTAAAATGAATTTGTGGTATTTTTTAATCAATCTAGATGAGATGCCATCTATGCCTGGTGCACTATTATTTTTCAGGGTACTGATATGCATAATTAATTCTTCCCTAGAAACAGGTTTCAAAGCAATAGAATTCAGTAAAGAAGGGTATTCAATTGTAATGTCAGATGTGGGTTCATTAATTTTCGATGCCATGTCCAACCCAGCATTCACATAATACTCATTACAAAAATTTGCCATGTCATTGTCATTTTGGAATTGTTTATTATTTTCATCTAAAATCAGTAAATTGTTGCTATTTTTGTTTTTATTCTCATTTGCTGCATCTGAGATTATTTCATATATTTTTCTTATGTTGGTAATATTATCATTAACCTGATTTACGTAATAGTTGTTTTTTGCATTTAGTATAATTCTGTTGAGATGATTCTTGGAGTAAAATAAAATCATTTTTATTTTTTATTACTCGTCTCTTCAATTTGTCTCTATGCCTAATAGACTCTACTATTCCTTGTGTAATCCAAGGCTTCAGTTTTCTATGCTTTTTGAAGTGAACCGTTTTTATAGACGTACATTCATTTTTTAGCGACATGAAGGTTTCGAAAAAAAGTTTGTATGCCATTTCAGGGTCCTTCATAGATAGAACATTGTTCCAACTTACTGTTTTGATGGTGTTTTCAAACTTTTTTTCGTCAAACTTGACTATAGTTTTCGGTTCAATGTTTGTGTTATCATTTCTAACCTCATTTGATCTAATATTCAATAGGACGGGAAAATGATCTGTGATATCTGTATCAATGACGATTGAGTCTAGTGTCAATTTGTTTATATCAATATTTTGTGGTTTTTTGAGGGGACTATGAGTTCGATGAGGTATTCCACTTTCAATCACAACGATATTATATATGCTCATTCACAAGCTTGTCAACTTATGAGAAATGTGTGGAAATTCACAAATACTAACCTTATTTGGTATCGTGAAGAAAGTGGAAAAAGTGGGATCAGGAATTCCTTACCTAAATTTATGCGATGCCTATAAGTTTTCATACAAATCAAAATCACTGAGAATTCGCAAGTGTCGATAAGAAAACAAGGATACAGAGTATAAGTGTTTGTTTTAGGCAATAGTAGTGCAAAGTGGCTATATACACGATTCGATGATGTATTCCAAATTCAAACAAAATAATATTTTATCCTCATTCAAAATTTTGAGAACCTATGTGTAGAAATACACAATTTATAATCTTAATCGGTATCGTATAAAAAAAGTGTGTTCAGAACTTGATGGTCCAATCTGTATTTGGAATTCCGTATCCAATTTTATGCGAATCCAATGAGATTTCATGAGATCCAACAGTAGGAACATTACGAAATCAAATGGAATATTTCAAAGAAAATATTCTTAAGAATAATCGGATAGATTATTATCATATCATACCAAAATATTTCAAAAATATTTCAGAAAAATCAATACAAGATCAACGAAATGCAACATTCCAGGAAAATCTTTCTAGAATATTGCTGAAATATTCGAATAGATTATTATTAGCATTTTCCTCCAGATTTTCAAAAACTCAGGAGAATCATAATGTACCCTAGGTTATTTTATCTACGCCTAAAAATAATTATATATATTTCAAAATGACTTCAGTTGCAAATGATCAATTTTTTTATCATAATCAGATAATCGAGAATGAATTTATTTACTTATTATTTCCCTCGTATGTCGAATGTATTCGCTGATAAACAGTTTTCGTTTGTTTTCGAATGAACTGCATGGTTCTTTCACAAGTCTTGAGCTCTGAATGTCTGAATCGTTGTATGAGGGGTAATTTGCACACAACGTCTGAATGTATGAAATGAATGAATCTCTAACCGGCTACTCGGAGAGCTTCTTCCTCTACTCGGAAGATGGTGCAGCCTAGACCACGTTTCATAGAGCAGTATCAGAGTAAGTAAATACCAACCACGGTAAGATGAGAGTTGTGATAATACAGACGTGGAACAGATGGTGTTAAAACAGGCTGCACAGATCTACCCGATCTACCTCCTTTTCGTTTTTGTCAGAAATGAATGTGTAATTTACATATTTTTTCTTATTTGAATATGACTTTATTCTTTATGTGCATAAGTGCATATAAAATTATAAAATCTATTGGATTTCTATTTTCATATGGAAATTGAACGTGCCAGGAACAATCTGGCAGACCTCGAAGAATATCAATGATTTTTTTTCAATATTCAAGATTCTGCGATGAAATCTCATACGTTCTAATTCATTTTCAAACTGCAGGACCTCATAGAAACATGTAGCATCCATCCCAGTAATCGCTGATAGAAACGGATAACAGCTATGTCTGAGAACACAGAAATTAAATGAATATGTATCTGTAATGTCTTTTAAATACTGATGAATATCGAATATGGCTCTATTCGGATTTGCGGTTTCACTATCCAACTTGAATCTCATAAACTCTCTTAAATATTTTTTTATCAGTCTCTAAGAGACATTTTTGGCAGGGATTACCTCAAAAAATATCAACTTTGTGATACTATCAAACCACTCATTGGTATGTCAGAACACCATAGTAAAGTGGGAACATCTCTACACGTTTTGATCAAATGGGCCTGTTATGTCTTAGTTTGTAGGGACGTGCCATTTTTCCTTGGTTAATAACACATGAATTGCATTTTAAGCCCTTATTAAAAAACGCCATTTTCTGTTGTGAAATGTGTAGATAATCTCCAATAGCATTAGCAATAGTAGGGTGCGCATGCGAATGAAATAATAAGGTACTTATCTCAAAAAGGAAGAATTTAACACTCAGGCCCTTTGTGCTTAAGAGGACAGTATGGTTATTGAGGATTTCACTCAGTTTTGCTATATTTCAAATATACATTCGAATCCAATTATATTCAAATCAAAAATATGGTAACCGAATATAATTTTCTCATTGAATGAAGTATTATTCATCTACTGATATGTAATAATATCAAGATAGTATTTTTTCTGTGTACTGATTGTCTGTAATCGCCCTTCCATCACACCTCCATATAATCTCCTAATGGAATATAAATTATAAATATAGATTATAAATCAGACTACGGAAATGTAATGTTTCATAATTACATGTCAGTTCTCTAGCGCGAAACATGAAGTTCTTCAAGAAATTAATAGCTCGCACCAGAGAAGTGGAAAATTGTTTGATTTGTGTCTTGATAACTTCTATAGAATCAGCACCTTGGGTTTATCCTTACAATGGATATTGTAGACATTCATCAATGAGGCATTCAGAAAGTTCCCACATACGTAAAAATGAATTTTGGTTTTGGATTTATTGCTTCTTTTTTATCCTTACCACCGTGTGTTGGTTAGTTAACTTATACCACATACGGAGTGTATTCGGAAAAGACGAAGTTCAGTTTTTGGTGCTTGTCTCAGATGCACTCTTCGGCATCAGTGCTATAACGATGAACGCCTGTGTATTGTTTAAAGGAAAACGTTACATAACTGTTCTTACACTGGTCAGTATAATTATAGACGGACGTTCTGGATTTGGCTACACGAATTACTTGTCGCCCTATTACCGCAAGGTGCTGCGTATCAGATGCAAATTGGAGAGTTTTTTTATTTACTCCGTGCACGCCATCAGCTCACTGTCATTCTTGGCATTTCTTTATCTTTACGGTTTGAACACTGATGCTTCGTCCATGTTACTGAATTGTATAAGCGTGGCTACCCTGGTGACGATAGGCCTCAGGATGGTACAACTACACGACTTGCTTATGCATCTCATCGGAGTCATGTTCAAAAATATATGCCATGATCTAAAAAATCCCAGTATATTGAAAGCTGCCGACGAAATACTGACAAATAGAATAAAATGTCATTTGCAATTGACTAATTCAATAAAATTCGCATCTGATAATTTTGTCGCGTTCATGGATCCTGGTACTATCGTTTATATTTTGACCGCCATAGCCATATTCATAGTGGATATATATTTATTCATTTTGCCTTGGAATGACTACTATGGAGTTTATATTGGATATCAACAAATTCGTACATTTGTGTTGGTCATTTTGTTATTCCAAATGATCCAACGGATGGACCTCACTGATATCGTAAGTAAAGTTTTAGCACTCATGTCCTTTTTTTAGAATATGCATCCACAAATCCATTTATGTTAAAGGTTATTTGAAAAAATGTTATGGGTGGTGTGGATCTCAATTCTGCCCAACAAAATCATTCGACATTTAGGTCTTGTAGAGCAACGTTTTTTTAAAACCTATCGCAATTAGTGGTAGTGAAAGTTTATTTCATGCCCGATAAAATCAAAAGACGTACACAGTCAAAAATAACCTAGAGTTGCAAGTTTAAGAGTATTGTTCAAAATTGCATAGGTAATTTTTAGAGTAAAAATACTCTTGGAAATAACTCGTAAAATCATTTTCACACTAAGAAGTGACATACTTTTTTGTTCCTGTTTCTTGATCATCGGCAGACATTTGAGTTAAGAGAAGGAAATACATTTGATGCAAGGAGTTCATCCCCAGTCTTTTACAAAGAACCCATTTTCTCCACAGGAATAACTCAGTTCGTGTTATTTGGTTCCGAAGTATGGATTTGTTTTTTAACTTTCTATTTGAAATGTGATTATTTATTTATTTTGAAAAGAGTTTACTTTATGTTAAATAATTTTATCATTATTATTTATAAATTTACCTTCGTGAAATGTTTGATTTTAATAATAATAATATTAATAATAACTCGTCTTTATTCATCAGATGCAGGAACAAATAAAAAATATATATAATAACAAATAAATAAATATATAAAATGATAATATGAAATTACCTTAATATCTAATCTGCAAATATGAAAGGCGGAGTATCAGCAGAATGCTGTTTTTCAACTCAACAAAAGTTTTCAACTTATAGTAGTGAAAAACTAAGAATCTCTTTTCTTTTCATTCCTTCCCACTAAATCTAACTGTCTGGAAACATTGTTGATAAATTGTTATTTCCGTCAACCTGTTGCACCCCTACGCGCAACCCTCAGAATGCTTCGAGAGACTTGTGCGAGCCAGGAAAGACGCATCCCTTATCTTTCAACGTATGATGCCATGCACGAGACCGGTGACCATGCTGGGAATCGAACCCACGTCGCTACGTTTGAGAGGCGAATGGTCTACCAGCCGACTACCACAGCCCATATAACATCTCATGTGAAAAAGTGACCCTTCGAAAGTAACATGAACAATCAAGTGTAGTTAGTTTCGTTTAAAACCATTCACAATATTCCAGAGTGATTTTTTTCAACTCCACATTAAATTCGAACAACACTAGATAGAGCTGAGTGAACTCAGCCGGTGAACCCACCCGGTTTCGACTCTAATACGATGGTAAATAATGAAATCGAGAGTGAGAATATACCAGAACCAGAGTAACAATTGACAGTATTTTTAGTGTACTTATTTTATTCTAATATGTTTCAAATCAACACTAAGTTTAGCAATATGACTCTATATTTCTTGCCAGAGTACTCTTGTGCTCTTAAAATATTGGACCTGCTGGGGACAGGTTTAGAGTGAAATTTTACTGTGTAGGTGTAGTCTTTCCAATATCAATTGCAGATCATAAAAACTAATTTCAAAGCCTTGCCGACAATTTCGTTTGATATGCCGACACCTCATTTACATTATGATTCATGACTCTCCAGCCAAATATTTTGCATTTTGCCTCACATCAATAAAGGACTTAGTATTGCTGAGGTTTAGTGGTGTTTTTAGGTAAGAATTTTATTTATCCCATATTATTTCATTGAGTGTCCCTTATTTGAAATATGTATTTAACTTTCCGCATCAGTATTCAAGTTCCTATATTACAAATATTTTTATTCTTTTGTTACCCTTGCGTTTCAATAGCTACCATCTGTAGCTACAACCCCGAGTTGCTTCTCATATAAGGGGAGTAACACCATTTACGACTCAGGGAGCAGCCCTACACAGAGAAAAACTGCAAAAGCATGCACAACGTTTATGTAAAGGGCCGTTTTTACGTTCATGCAATTTGCGCAAATTGACTTGTGCATGCTAATTTGCGCAAGTAAATTGTTCCATGAAAACCAAAATCGTGCACTTGCACAAGCCAGAAAGCTTGACTTGAGTAAAATCTGGCCGGTCAGATAATTTGCATGTGGTTGGCGCAAAAGCTTGAACGTGTAAACAACACTCAAACTCTACGGATGCCGTTCGCATGCGCAGAAGCCCAGTATCAGCGAATTCTTGTTCTGACCTGCACGGCACCTTTGTGATTTCGGTGTTCTGTAACTTTAAGCTTCCTTAAAACAACCTACTGAGTTATTTTGTTGGTTTTTGTGTTTGTTTGGCAATAACGTCGAAAAAAGAACAAGTTTTCTTTACAGAATTCATTGAGCTGTATAAATCCTTTCCGTGCCTTTGGAAAATCAAATCCAAAGAATACAGCGATAGAAACGCTAAATCTCAAGCGTATGAAATTGTCGTCGAAAAAATGCGAACTCTGGACGAAACTGCGAATAGAGAAACCGTGGTGAAGAAAATAAATTCCTTAAGAACCACATACAGAAAAGAATTGAAGAAAGTTCTTGATTCTGAGAGATCCGGTGCCGGTGCAGACGATATACATGTCCCACATTTGTGGTACTATGAATTAATGAGCTTCCTAAAGGATCAGGAAACTCCAAGAAACACTGTTTCAAATATGGATGAGGAAAGCGAATCACATCAGGTAAAATAAATTTTTATAATTATATAGGTATTGGTTTATTCGATTTATGAAAATGTTTTGATTCATTTAAGAACTTTGTTCGGCTAGATGTGGTTATTTCAATTATTCTATTTCGTTAATATTTCCAAGAGAAATCATCTTATGTTACCATGGTACTTTCCCAGAATTATTGAAATAGTTTTCGAAAAGTTGTCTAACATCCTTTGCTTGGGTACTGTGATTGCGTTTGTGGCTGGCTCCAAGATCTAATAAATTTTCGGACTGTGTTCGCAGTCCCGTGGTAATTATACCAGTTGTTGTATCTTCAAAGTCAAATACGTCACTAGGTGTATATGAGTTTGCTGACTTTCTCCTTAAAAAATTGTGGAGCGCACAACATGCCATAACGACTTTGTCGATATTATCAACTTTTAAATTAATACATGTATGGAATACTCTAAAACGACTTGCCAGAATTCCAAAAGTATTTTCTATTATGCGCCTAGCTCTAGACAATCGGTAGTTGAATATTCTTTTCTGGTAGTTAAGCTCTCTTTGATTGTATGGTTTCAAAAAATCGGGTCGCAATCCAAAGGCTTCGTCTCCCACAAATACATAGTTCAAAGGAGGTTCACCTGATACTATTATTTCTGGAGTTGGTAAATTCAGTTTATTTTCTACTAAATTTTTCATAAATTTAGTATTTTCAATTACTCCTCCATCTGACACTCGACCGTTGGTTCCAACATCGCAGTATATGAACTCATAATTGGCGTTCACGATTCCCATCAAAACAATACTGAAAGTTTTTTTATAATTAACATAATATGATCCACTTCCAGGTGGTGCTGTAATTTGTACGTGCTTTTCATCTATAGCGCCCAAACAATGTGGAAAATTCCATCTCTCTTGAAAATCCAACGCAATATTTTTCCATTCAGCTGTAGTTTTAGGAAACTAAAAAAAAAATTATTCAATGTGCATGACTCAAGTTTTTTGTTACTATTGTGGATGCGGGTGACTCACTAATATATATTTTTTGTTTTAGATTTCTGATGCAAATGAGCTTCAAACCGACGTTGATAATATATCTGAACCAATCACTCCACATTCAATTACATCTGAACCAAGTACACCTCGCTCAATATCACAAGCATCATCGAGACAAGCAAAAAGGCGCAATGACAAATGTGATGAAGTCCTAGAAATAATTCAGAAACGTCTTACAACGCCTTCAAATGTTGACGACAAGTTCACACTTCTTGGAAAAGCATGGACCTCAAAATTAAGGGAGCTTCCTCAAGTCCAAGCCATTCATGCAGAGAAATTAATAAATGTTTTCTATGAGGCACAATTAGAAACTCTAAATCGGTACTGTACCTTAAACCTACAACCGCAGCAACCGGTATATCTACAATCAAGACCATCACATTATCAGCAAATGCAAACTCTATCATCGTATAATCAGCCTTCTTCACAAATATCAGTATCATCATATCAAGAACTAATGCCTCCTTCACGAAAAGTGCCATTTGCACAAGCAGGACCATCCTCACAAATGGGATCATATTATCAACATTCACAACCATCTTCACAAGACACTGAACAACATCAGCAACAATCAGACCATTCGAGGAATACGCAATTACCTCGCAATCAACTCAAACAAGAAGATTGTAGCGAATCGCAAACAATGTCAGAATATTTATTCCAGTTTAGAAATACAGACTTATGAAAATAGTAGTCTAAGTACAGTAATAACAGTTAATATACGAGTTTTCACTTACTTTCAAATATTCTTGTTTCAATACACTGTAAATGGCATCACACGTTTCAGGAATCATATTGCTGAGGGCGGATTTGGAAATACAAGTGGAAAACTTGAGGTCTTCATATGTTCTACCCGTTACCAAAAACCTCAAAGTTGCGGATAATCGTTCATGTGGTGTAATGGAACGTTTCATAACAGTATCTTTTTTTTTTTATTAATGGTGTGATCATATCCAATAAATGCTGGTATGTTGTCTCGTCCATACGCAGGTAATTGCGAAAATCGTCGGGTTTATTGGTTAATTCTCTAATTAAATTAATATGAGAGTAAGTGGATCTCTTTTCAATCCAAGTTTTCTGCGGTTTTCTTGGCTTTTTCTTTTTTGACACTTTTTTTAATATCAAACAAACACCAGCTAGAGCATATAATTCGTCTTGATCCATTTGTTATTATTTCTATTATTCAGATTATCAGAATTCTCTCGCTCTCAACACTCGACAATCGTACGAATAGACTGAACGTGTGAATAGAATACAACGACTCAGTTTATTTGCGCAAATTGGAATGCACAAGTCTGCTTGTGCAAATTGCATGGACGTAAAAACGAACCTCAAGACACAGTTGTCCATTCTTCTCGTACTCTTTTTGTTAAATTCAATGAATATTTGTGCAAGTCAATTTGTATAGTATTCATGTACTTCCTCATTGCCTGAAAGTACACAAATATATGCACATCTACCATAACACAACTTGTATAGAAAATATCTACGACGCGTTGAGGTCATCTTACACCCGTTGTGCACTTTCTATTTCATATACACAAATTGCATACTATTTCAACACAATTGTGTAATTTGCCACAACTTGACCAAGGCGTCGTCCCACCCTACTGAATACGCATGCGCGGAATGTGCACCTGTCGTATCTTGAATGTCCAAATACTCCAATTGTCCAGTCCATCATTGTTCGATTGTTTTATGCTGATGGAAAGGCGAAGCTGGCTAAGTGTACTCACCCTTCAGTTTATGTGGTTATGTGTCAAATGCAAGATGCATATAACTCCTGGTGCCTTTACTGATTCGCTTTTGTTTCAACTAAAGTTCTTGATCCTGTAATTGCGTCAATAGAGTTTGTTCCATTCGTCAATGGATGACGCTTAAGTCGAATATAGTGGAGTTTCCAACAATCCAAAGTACCTACTAGATAAATTTTTTGAGTTTTTGAACGTTAACATTATTTTAAGGTTATATGTCAATTACATTGCATATTGGTATTTATCGTGTGATTTTTCTGTTCTTTTAATACTTTTCGCTCAGTTCGGTAGTTTTGCGACGTTTTTAGTTGTTGGGTTATTGTTATTTATTTGTTCTTGTGTTTTTTCTGTCATTCGTAAAAGTTAAGGCCTCCGCAGACGCACTTGCATAGCGCATAGCATGGATACATAGCGGAGTCTAGCCAATCAAAATGCCAGTAGCGTCGAAAATTCGCATTTTGATTGGCTGAACTTCGTTATGTCTTTATGCTATGCGCTATGCAAGTGTGTCTGTGATGGCCTTTAGGGTAGTGTATAGCATTTTTTTGTGAGTCTCGACTTCGACATGACAATCATGACATGGTTCAATTTGAGGTTATGTCGATGACGCAGCATGCGTTTGTCAAAACGACATGTCATGTCATCATGATCGGTAATGATTTGCCTGCCATCTATGTTAAAATTGAGTAAACTCTCTTGACGCAATAAAAATGTCATGAATTAAGCAGGCCGTACATCAACAGTTTTGGATGACAATTTCACAGCTATAAGTAATTCCACCAGGAGTTATATGCATCTTGGTCAAATGGTAGAGCTAGAATATTTGCGGGGTTGAGAACTTCCCGAACTAGTACCAATATTTGAAGGTTAGTTTTGTTATTATTTTTTGTTATAATATGAAACCAACAAAATTACTCATTATCATCATTTGTAAAGGTTTGATGAGGGCATCGTCTCACCTACTTTCCTATACTTAAGAAAGTATAGTTTGACACGAAGATTACTTTGAACCTTATTATTATTCAACGTGTTCCAAAATAAAATGTATTTATGTTTTGTTAGGTATTTTGCGTTTTTGTTATTTTATTTGTAATGAGAGTTTGTTGTTCATTAATTTTTTTATAACTTTTTTGTGATGAAATAAACATTATTTAAATGACGTTTAATTTTATTTCAACCTTCTAGAAAATTAAGCAAATAATTCCTAAACAGAATAAAAAAGCGAGCAGGTTGAAACTGATGCTCATTCTCAGCTCATTCCGTTTGGATGTTATTTGCCTCATGTTTATTCTACCTATAAAATTTGTCCTTGCTTTATACACAAATTTGTACAATATACCTACACAATTCATGTATGTCGAATACATAAATTTGTGAAATTTTTTGCATCCTATATTTAAAATACCCACACAATTTGTAGAAACTAGGTACACAAATTGTTGCCATTCATTACAGCTCAGGTTTATCATTCTTATACAATTTATGCATAAACAGTTCACAAGTTGTTGACATTCGTCACACAACATACAGAATAATTTTGTATATTTCGTGTATACACCGAATAATAATGCACAAGGTGGTGCAACAATAGAACTTGAGTTGTGTTTGTTTTTTAAACGAAACATTTGGTTTTTGTTCTTTCCTTGTATACGGTAAGTACATAATATTGGTTGATAAAATTAAACAAATCTATTCAGAATAATACAACACTGAATTGCATCGTTCATACACAATATCTCTAATACAATATTATGGCAGAAAATTAACAAATTGGTGCTGTCAACTTTTTAGAATCAAATTGTGTAGAAATTATTCATAATTGTGTATAAAACATACATTTGATTCTCTCTGTGTATTTGTGACATATGTTGGAGGTGCCCTTATTTCCAGGGTTAATTCTTCATAAGCAACCCTACCCTCATAACTACCCTAGACGTAAATTCTTCCAAAGTAACCTAACCATAGTCCAATGAACGAATCTTTCAGAGTTACTACTCTTATCTTTTTGTGAATATAGAGCAAATGTTTTTTTCTAGAGAGTGTCATTAATATAAAAGTTTACTTGCTATTTTCGTGAATATTTGCTATAATATTCAGGATGAATAAGAGCAATTAGACCTAGGTCTAATTGTAGTATTTCGTTTTCTCGTATATTAGTACGATAAAAATTTTGCTATGGTTTCATTAATTTTTCCAGCACAGGATTTTTATACCGAATTGAGGAAAAGGTATAAAGTTCGGGAAAAATTCTGAAATCGTTGACTGAATGAAGATATAAGGATTTAAATACAAAATGATTGGAATGATGAGTCCTAACAGTCAGTTGGCAACACAGTCTTGGTCCTTTCGGACTCAGCTGAGGTAGCCCATGAAAGGACGAAGTACTGAAAGTATTGTGAAGGTTCAGTAATGGTTTGAGATTACAGTTTTATTGATATATTCCAAGTTTGTTTGGCAAACCGTTCCGTAGTTGACAGGGGGGGAGGGGTTAAAAAAAGTTACACTGTATAAATTCACCTCACAATTAATGCACCTAACATTAACTATATAACCAAAATAACTTTCGGCTTTTCACACAAATTGTTCGAAGTCTGCGTTTTATATACAATAAATACATAGCAAGATGATAGATTGCCTGACTAAGTGAGTATGGGCAGTTGATATATGAAATTATTTGACGAAAAGGAATATTAATTTTGATAATTCCCGTCTTTATTTAGATGATTCAGAATGTTAAAGAATATATATTTGTTTTAAATCAAGACATGGGTCCAAGAAAATCGAGAGAATAGTCCGACTGAGAACCATTCTGACTTTATTTATTTCAAAGGTTCATATAAAATCAAATATCTTGCGTTTCTAAAATGTAAGATGGCACTGACAAGATATGTTTTTCATACCACGATATTTCATAATATTTCCAAATAAATCGCAGTTTTCTGCTGGAATATCTACCGAATATCCAACGGTCAATCCTACTGCTAATTCATTGTTGCCAAAACTCAACATTATTCGGAGTGCTGCAAAATAGCTTACAGGATTATTAGTTATCATTGTGGTAATGCGGTTCAATGCATTTTGTAGCTATATTGTCAAGGAGGTAGTGATAGAAAAGGGGAGCTGCCATCTTGTTTCTTCCATTATATCTTCAATTTTGAAGGGGACTAGTAACGATTGTATCCATACCTTCTCTACCGTTTGTAATTTGGTGGTTTATTTAATTGTTTTTCAGAATTATGAGTTTGTTGTTAAGTTTTTGGGCTACATTTTCAACGTTCTTTCTTTTTTTTTATTTTCTTCTTTTTTCCAACTCTGCGTATAGGCTTATTGTTCAGTGGTCTACAAAATATTTCAGTTTTGTAGTATCTCTGTTTTTTGTGGATGTAGACTTCGCGGGCCTCATTACTGTTGATTTGCGACCGCTACTGAGCCTTGTCAGTGAATTTAGTGGAACTAACAGGGCCTCTAGTTTTTTGTTGGGTGGAAACCTAGGGGAAATAATTTTTCGAGATCAGTTGAATCCTGTCTGTGAATTTGGTAGAATTCACAGTGCCTCCATAATTTTGTTGTGTGGAGAACTCGAGGACCTCTCGTTTTTCGAATAATGTGGGCCTCTGCTGAGTCTTGTCTACGAATTTGGCTGAATTTGTAGTTTCTTTGCTCTTTTGTTGACTGGAGACCTCGGTGACCTCGTTATTGGAATTCAGTGACCTCTGCTGAGTCCGTGAATTCAGTGAGAGTTGCAGTGCGTCTGGTTTCAGTTGGGCGGAGACCTCGGAGACTTTATCATCCAAATTCAGTGTTCGTTGCTGTGTCATGTCTAAAAATTTCAGAAAATTTGCAGCGCCCTTAGATTTGTATTGGGTGGAGACCTCGTTTATCGAACCTAACCGCCGTTCATCATGTCTGCAAGTTTCGGAAAATTTGCGGAGTCTTCAGATTTGTAATGGGTGTACACCACATTTTTCAGAAACAGTGATGTATTTTCCTTGTTTGCAAATTTCGGTTGATTTGCAGAACATCCAGGCTTACCATGGATAGAGACCTCCTTTTGTTCTAAAAGGGGTTATCTTTTCAATCGTTTTCAGTGTTTCCAAGGGGGGGGGGTCCATTTTCTTTCAAGCTGGTTCATTCTTTTTCTTAGATTCTGGTTTATTGATATGCCTGTGCCGTCGGTTCTCCTGTGGGAGGAGATCTTGGGAATATTTGGCACCTATTTCTCCTTTTTTCCGGTTCACCTATTCATTATTTATTGTAATCATTTTGTTTGTTTTTCTGATATTCGGGGTTGCAGTGCCAATGGGTTTGTTATAGATATAGTCAGTCCGTCATTGATCTTGCTCAGATTAGATTTGCTTTTGACAAAAACAACAATATTGTTGGTAAAATTTAAACGGAGCAGCTAATATGAGCAACTCACTACAATTTATTTTTATGACTATTTTTCAAGCTTACTTTGAAAGCTGAACTCCGCCTATTATGCCATTGTAATTTATATATATATATATATATATATATATATATATATATATATATATATATATATATAATATAATATAATGTTATTTTAAAACAACTGGAATGGACAATGAAGACGCTATCATGATTATTATTATTATTTTTCAATTTTGTATTGCGTCCTAGTTTTTTATTTCCAAAACTGATATTTTAAATCGCAAAACATAAAACTTATTACTTACGTACTTCTTCAATTGTGTCCAAGGACTCCAAGGCTTTATGCGGACCAATCCAACTGATGAACTTACAAATCCCTATCGACGTAACTTTCATTTTCGAAATATTAAACAAATTACATCGGTTACCGCTGTCTAGAATTATTGGTAATGCTGTACAGTAAAGATGTCAGTGACAATAATTCTGTGCAATACCTTGTGGGCAGTAGCAGAACTATTTTTGTCTTTTCGTTCATGTAGTACAGAGGACTAACTTGAGCGATTTACCGTTTTTTGTCCGAGGTTTTGAAAATCATAATTGAAAATATAAATCGTTAGATTTTATGTCTGGAAAATAGTACGAATAGTTCCTCAGTTCCTCAGTCTTCTAAATTTCATATAAATATCATTTTAGACCGTCAGATAGTGACAGATTTAGGTGCCCCATTTTCTCATACAAGCCTCGAATATGGTTGAAAAGTACATCGATGTTGAGTAAAATGGAGAGAAATTTACGAGTGGTTCCTGGGGAGAACATATGGAAAATTCGATTTTCCAGAACAGAAATAAAATGAGTAAGTTGCTCATATTTTCACGCTAGCCGTGTTCATCTATTTGTTAATTGATAGAACCTGGCTTCGGAATACCAAAGGCTTGAGTGTTGCAGGTGGCTAAAGGGTTAAAATGGGGGCGTGATCTTGTAAGGAAAAATCGAAATTTTTACTGATTTTCCCACACAAGCCCATCGAAACTATGACATCGTCACAAGACCAAAAAACAAAATGGCTTGAGTGGCGCGAATGGATAAGTAGATTTTGTCGTTGGAAAATTTTACGGAAATTCTTTTTGATTTTTCAGTTATTTTCCCATAGATGAAATTATTTGCAAAAAAATCTTATGAATTTAAGAGTCCGTTAAAAATAATGGCTTGATTGTAAAGCGTGGCCTTCAAATTTTCAGAACATGAAAAAGTTGCAGGAAAATTGTAAGGAAATTGACACCATTTTCTCACGCAAGCCGTTTCGCATATGCTTAGAAAAAGTGACTAAATAACAAGTGGCTTGAGTGTCGGACAGGGTCATCATATTAATTATACATGATTTATTTAACAAAAACATTTCAGAAAATAATATTATTTTCCCACACACGCCCTTTGGCATATTATTAGAAAAAGTTAGTCTAAGACTATATAAAAAAAGGCATGAGTGTTCCACATGGAGCATATTATTTATCTATAAAAGAGTTGCCGAATATATAGAAATGTTTATTCATGCAGGGTCATTATTATCCGTTTACACCAAGCAATAGAGTTTTTAACAAAAATACTAGTAGGAAACCGACTATACCATTACATGAAAGACAGTCCGTGTTGTTTCTATTTTTATCACATTGTATGATTATATGTAATATCAGTAGCTTATGAAAAAAAAATATATTGACTTACAAGAAAATAAATAATTCAAGTTGACATAATTTATTATTCACAAAAAAGAAAATATACGATAAAAAGCCTTTCGAGACGATACTAAAGATATTCTTTCAGGTAAGCAGTCGCAACACTGGTCCTTTCGAGCCGATACTAAAGATATTCTTTCAGGTAAGCAGTCGCAACACTGGTCCTTCTCTGCCTATAAAGAACTTGCACTACAGAAGAAAAAACTTCAGTTTGAAATGTCCAAATCAATGCCAAATGTGAGACGAAGCGAACGTCTGAAAAGTAAAGCTACTCTGGAAGAAAACGTAATGACATCTTTGGTAAATGCTGAAAGAACGGTTCCAATAGCAGAATCGAAACACACCAAGAGTGTCAATAGTTATGATTCAGAACAAATTGAAGAAATCGTTTTGAAACCGAGATCAAGACACACCAAGACCACAATAAAGAGCAACAAATCCAGACAGGAGCAAGCGAAGATCGAAAATGAAATGAAGAAGAAATAACTTTTGCACAAGCATCAACAGGAAATGTTAGAGTTAGAGTTACAAATGAAATCGTTATTTTCTTTTACTTTGACATTGAAAAATCATGATATTTGAAATGGAGTCTAATAAATGGTTTATAGGAAAACTTAAAAAAAAGCTGTCAAAATTTGGTTTTTATATTTTTCCTCGAAAACTATTCATCAGATTTTCTCCTTCATCTCTCTAATCAATCAATTTGGATGCCAAAATGATTCGAATTTTTTTCAGAATTTTTAACTTTGCTGGTTATTTTTTCATGGGTTATATGATCCCTAATACTCACTTTTTGATAGATAATATTTTCCTTATGACTCAATACCAACGAGATTAAAATCATGATTACACGTCTCTTATCACCTATAATGGAACTATAATTGCAATGATTTTCAGTAAAGAAGTTTTCAAAACCACGACAATGTTTTCGCTGTACAACAACTTCTTCAAGTGGAGAAGATAATGTGAATTACAACTTTGCTGTATTCCTTTAAATACTCATCGCAATTTGATTGGTTGATTTGGTTCTGAGAATTTTTTTCATTTCATTTTCTCCATACTTTCTAAAAGATTCAGCCTCATGCCCTTGTTTTGAAAATGAAGTACTTCAAAATCATCGACTGCAGTATCTTGCGATACCATGCTCAGTCTAGGGTACCGCCACCTGACACCGGCCAAGTTTGCGGATTGGATGGGTAAATTCCTCCAATTCTGGACCGCCTAATAGAACGGCATGTAATGACACACTTTTTTAATCGTTTTTTGAAGTATGCTTTTTCAAAGTTATGTTTATTATATGTTTTTGAATGGCGTCACCAATCAAATTTTGATTTGCAATGGAAATTAATATCTTCGAACGATTTTTCAATGTGTGCAAAGCGGTTTTCTTTACAACTTGAACTGATGAACCCTCGAAAAGTGTATACTCCTTTCTTGTGTAGGAAGCCCTGAAGTTATCAACTCAACATGTGAAACAAAAAGAAGGTATTCAAGAAAGATTATTCAACGTATGCTTATTCACAGGCTCATTTTTCGTTGTTATATGGATCACGAAAAGAATATTTGCGTACAATATCAGCGTGCACATGCATTGCAATTGTTTTGTTAACATGCAATTTTTTTTTGAATAACTTGGACTAATTATTTTGAAAACTTCAAAGTTATCTTAAAGAACCAGGGCAGTATGATAATTCCTGTGAAAAACTTAGAGAAAGTCATCTGTTTCTTTGAACATGACCATCTTGCAGCTATGAATGGCTCTTGAGCCGGATTGATGAGTAGGTAGAGATACGTTTCTAAATTAGTTTTGATGTTTTTAATCCCTGGCAAAATTAATTTCTCAAAGAAAGTTCCATCACCAATTTCACTAACGAATGACTACTAAGACGAAATAATTGATATCATTATATGATCAACGGCTAATGATTATAGTAATCTCCGGTGATCAACTCCCATAGATATGAGATAATCTTTTCTCATAAATATTCATAAATGCGTTTGTACATTAGGAGCAAATTGACTAATGTTTTGAACCATCGATTTGAAAATCACTTTTATATAAAACAAACGTCTACAAATCAATGTTTACTTGTTTCAGAGTATGGGAATGTTGTCATTCTTGTACAAATACCCCATCAGCCAACTGACTCGGCAGCAAGCCGACCAGGTAAGAAGTATAAGATTATATCTTCCATATTCTATATTCCATTTCCTGTATTCCATCTCCTCTTATAATCTTTAAATCTCATTTCCATACCTTGTTGACCGAATGGAGTCGAAGTTATCCAACTAAAAGGATAACCTTCGATGGATGTTCGACTTTATATGCTGTGAAATGGATCATTTCAGGTTACAGTATTTGGTCAATACCTCCCAGTCGCCATTTTCTCTGCCTTCACCCCCCTTTCATTTCCCGGTTTCATTATAAAAGAGACATGCTGGTATTGCTGATATGAGTCCCTCTATAAAAATACTCTGGAAATGAAAAACCGCTGTAAAAGGATTTCTGGGCGAGAGAGGTACTCGAACGGACACACCATCGAACAATAATTTGAAAATTCACTTTTATGAGTTGCGCGAAGTCAACAAGAACCAAAACAACCACCATCATCACTCAAAGGCAAAAAGAAACGTTATGTGGCCCGTACAGAAACACAAGTCTCCTCTTTAAGAACAACTATTCGGTTAATGTGATTAGAATTTGCAGCCGAAAGACTTTCATGATAGGAGGTTCAAGCTGGGTAATACCAAACCTATTGACTTCTTCGAGGAAGGCGGAGGAGTGAGATAAACTCGGTGAATATTCTTTAGAACCATCGGTACAGTAATAATACAGTTTACACGTATTTCATCAAAATAAGTCCAGTTAACAAATACAGGAACCACAATCAAGCGGCTGGGATATGCTTTCACAGGGTTCGTAGGAGCGATCCATTTTATTGAGAACCAGTGGATTAGATCAGATAAACAAAATGAGGTAACTGAGCCGAATAGTGCCATGCTAAGACATATTATTTTTCATCAGACTCAAATTTGTATGCAGTGAGCTGTAATTTCCTTAAACAAGTGACGAACATATTCATATTCTAAAATATGAACAATATTTACAATGAATTATCTAGAAGAAATGTATTTTGTTGTTTTCTTTGGTTGCAAAAAGTATTCATATTGCCACAGTACGGCAATAAAAGGGACAGTAATTTTAACAAAAACAAAATTGGTAATTCTCAAGCTTACACACTTTTAAAAATTGAATGAGGAATTTTTTGTCAAATTACCATTCCACTGTCAATGATTGACTGTTCATGACGAACAATTAGGGCACTGGAATGCATCTTCGTCATTTTTAGTATTGGCCACATGCAAGACACAATCTCTTATCGGCCTGGCGATCTTCACTACATGAAAAACAGAATCACGATTTACTACTTTTGAATTTCCTGTTTATTTTATTTTCTATTCTCCCTTTGTTTTTGCTGTTTACGTTGTGTTGTTTTTTGTTCATTTCCTCTTCTTGTTACTCTTTCTTCTTATCCCTTATCTTGTTTTGTTCTCCTTGTTGTTTTTTTTTTCATTTTCTTCTCTTGTTAATTCCTTTTTGCATTTTATCTTGTCTTGATTTCCTTGTTGTTTGAGTGATTTCTGCACTGCTGTGGAGAATAAATCCTTCGTTACTTTTCGAGCTCTACTATTAATTGCTCGGTTCCGCTTCGTAGTGGATATTTTGATTTTGGGTGTAATTAGTAAACCCATACCTTTGAAAGAAGTGTCATCATTTTCGCAAGTGAATGGTACTATAGTCGGGGCATGGCGCAGTGGTTAGAGCGTCCGACTCTGAGTCGAAAGGTCCGGAGTTCGAATCCTGGTTGGGCTGGGATTTTTTTATTTAATTTACCCGATTAAATTATTGAAATCTCGTGGCTCGAGTAGGGTGAGTCCTGCACGATTCACTGTTGCGTTCCAATTGACAGTGCTGCTCCTAAGGTGGCGTATGGAGTTAGTTACAAGGCCTATAAAGAACACATGGCTAATGACCATAGCAGTCGATGCCAAAACACAAATGGAAAAATGGTACTATATTTTCTTTTTCTTCAGCGAGCGTTGTTCTACTTGGGATCGGGGAAATATTTTTTATCAAATCATCATCGTTCGTGTTCATGTCGTCAGATGAACTATCATGAACACTGAAATCTGATACAGAAGAAGATGAATCGCTATAAAAACAGGGATTATTTGTTGAATTTTAGTTTTTCTTTGGTGCATTTTTATTTGAATTGATTCCACTTGTGCCAGGACAGTTTTGACCAATCTCATTGCCATTTTCAGTAATGAGCCACCAGGCTTATTTACGTTATTATCGCTGACATATTCAAGCTGCTGTTATTTTCTTCAACATGCGTTACAAGACTTGGTGAAAATGTTGATGTCTGGGTTAGACAGAAATATGCCGGTAGCCCTGAATACAAAGATGATGTTAGCTGGCGTCATTGCTTCCAACCAAACTTCACTAAATTTTTCACCAAATCTCATTTTGGTTAAATTTTTTCCACGTTGAGTAACCAAAAAATTTGAAACTTCCAAGAAGACTCTTAATTTCAAAGCTTGCTTCGTCCATAGGCTGCAGTTCATGGGTGGTGTTACCAGGAAGGCAAAATGGAGTTACACCATAATATTCTGCAGCTTCAACAATGCTTATATCCAGGTGCGATTGTGCACCGTCGAATTGCAGGAGTGTAGGTTTGAACGTGAGTGGGCCCGTATCAGGCCCTCCACTGCGGCCAATGGCCTATTGTAGGTCCTGTACTTTTATACTTGAAAAAGTGTGCTAACTATAAAATCAAACCCTCATTTGTCATACTTCTTTTCTGGGTCATCGTTGCAGTTGATGCCGGTGGCAGATGATCAGTCCATTCAGGCTTCAATCTCTCTCATCTGAACATAATAAATGTTGGAATGATTTGTCACAGGGCATGGCCACATCCCACCATACTCACATTTTCACTATGTTCTGGCGCTGTTAAGTGTACAAGTTAAGCACCTTTGTTGCCAACACGGTCTGCTGTTTGTGAATAGTTAAACTTTTATCGTCCATATTGTACACATTGCCAGGTTTATCAGATAATTTTAATTCTGTGAATACTGCTTTCAATTTCGTGCCTTACGTCTTACGTCTGATTTGGATGTATGAGAGAAAGGAGTGAGTATGATCATTGCTGTCGCATGTGAAAATACTATTCTTACAGTTTTACTTGTTATGGGCATGCCTATCTCTGCTAGTTTATGAATCCTCGGCACTTGATCATTTTCTTGATCGAGACTCAAAATACTTTTTCTTCCAAGGCGTTTAGCCAAATTTTGGTTTCGATAATGTAGTCCAAGTATCGTTCGAGGAATATCATATCGTATTGAAGCTTGGCTTTTACTCCTTCCACCACTTTTGGCTTCTAATGCTGCCCCGAGATTCGCCTCAGACCACTGAACTCTCTTCATTTTCCGCCATTATTTTGAAAATAAACCTATTATTCAACAAATATGAATTTTCAGGGTAAGTTGCTGATATGGCTATGAAAAGTTTCAAATATTAACATGGCAATATTAGATTCACAGCTACTCAGACAAAAAGGCGATTAATGTTTCATTTGCTGTCATATTTAATTGGGCAGAATATCTATTGAGGAACTATTTGAGTGTACCTACCTCATAAGATTCTCACCTTGCACAGTATTAACAAGCTTGAAACAAGCATTAGAGTTGTCAAAATTTTTATAAGAGAAATGCACGGAACACTCACTGCTTTGAAGTGAATGCCAATACTGACAGAATGCATCTGAAATGTTTTCACAGTGTTTATCTCAATACGATAGTTATAGCATTGTTTAAATAGAACATAGTTAGTCAATGCCTGTGGAAAAGGTATTGGACACAAACGCAAGTGTCATCTAGCATGATTAGTTACAAACATGAATATTTGACGTCATTTTAATGCAGGTTTCTTCAAAAAAACCCTGATTTTAATGCTTTTCCATTGTTTTAATCAAGTTACGACATGACTTGGAGGCCAGATCACTGAAGTTACGACATGACTTGGATGCGAGCTCACTATCGCCATCTACATGTCGCATCCATTTTGATCCAATTATAATCCCATAAGATTGACTAACTATCTTCTCTATGAACAATGGTTATAGCTAATGACCATAGCAGTCAATGCCAAAACAACAAGGAAAAAAAATATGATAGTGGATCTGACAACGCCATCTGTGACGTGAGGGCTGAATTAGCGAATATTTGGAAAAAGGCAATATCAAGAGCATGGCAATAATTAGAACGATGAAAAGTATCTGATTTTCACTTATTTTCAAATAATCTTTGGTGGTTTGAGAGACAGGAAGCTTTCATGGAGAAGGAGTGTCATTAGTGTTACCGATAGCGTTCTCCTAAATGAATATAAATAGTCTGAATGACCTGACTCACGAAACGATCATATTTTGTTGTGGTTACAAATTACAATGCGGATCTGGCGGATTTGAACTAGATTCAGGATAGATTCATTGCGACTGGGTTATCTCCATGAATTTTACTTGAAGCCACCTGAGTCATTTATTTTACTGACGCACACTTTCTACTTTTCATAACACTTCAGCTAGAAGAAGAAGGAACTTCACGATTTACCGACTTAATTGAACACTAGAAACACCTTCGTGGAAAATAAAACTGAATTGACACAACAGCAGTTTCCATGAACCCGATCAACAACATCGCCTATAAACGGAATGAGGCAATGAAGCTGTAGACGAATTAAAAAGAGGGTCAATCGGTGATAATACGTTTTTTACTAAAGATGGTTTTGTTACAACCGAGACTAAATAATGTTGCTGGCTAAGGGATAGCAGCTATCTGTTTGCTTAAGGCTCAACTGGTTCTTTTCGTCTCTCAAACATCCAAGAAAGCTCAGATTGTAACGCTCTTTCGTCTTTACAAGTCACTTTGATACACGAGTCCAGGTTACGGATTTTCCCGGGCGCAACCTCTGGTTAACGTGTTAAGGTCCACTTGCTCCGGGCAGCTCCAGTTGGAGGAAAGTAAAACTATAAATATACATCGGAAGGTTGTGTCAAGCTTTGCAAACGGAAAGAGGGAGACAAGCAAAGCAGGCAATAATGCAATATGGATTACTACAAGCAAGCAGTGGAATTAAATTACCAATCAAGCTCTAGGGTTACTGTGAAAGCACTACTATTCATGCAAAGGAAAATCGGTTGAGCGAAACCTTGTAGTACATCATGAACTCGCGGGACCTCTACCACCATTCTTCTCAACCGATACAGTGCCTCTTGGGATGCCCACGTAAAATACTGTACCCGTGTCGACGGCAGTTTCCACAAGTTCAGTTCCTCCTGGGGTGCCCACGTGAAACACTGTACCTGCTTCTTTTGCTTACGGACGATATATCAAACGAATTATCGAACAGAATTCACCTCGACAGATTCAGTGCATCCTGCAATACCCACGTAAAACACTGAATCCGTATTGGCGGCAGTTTTCACAAATCTAGTGCCTCCTGGGGTGCCCACGTGAAAAACTGTACTTGCTCCAACCTCCAACTTACAAACATGATACTATACTTGCTCACCACTTTCCTGCTCCTTCAGGCACTGGCTCACAACTGCTCTTAGTTCAGTTCTGTCCTTGGTCGTTGGCTGTCGGACTCCCACTCAATTTCTGCCAGACCTGCGCGGTCGTTCTCGGCTCGAACTTGTCGATTCTTACCCGGACGGCTGGAGGTGGATTGCTGCTACATGACTTCTCTTGGCTGAGCGGAGCACCAAATGCCTTTCAATTCTCTCGTCTTTCCCTGCTTTGCTCGACCGGCTACTGATATCCCTTCCATTGCGAGAGGCACAGCGGCGCTGTTGATTCTAAAGTGAGCCTGCCGTGTCCTTGCGACAATCGTGCAGAATAGTGGCTACTACTGATCACGCAACGAATATGATTATTTTATCTGAACTTAGAGCTTCACAATAATAAGGAACAAAACGGGATTTCTAAATTTAAAAATAACGGAGAAACGAATTTTAATAATTCTGAGGACTTGTGCTTGTTCCGAAAACTTATCATTTCAAATACAAAATACTTCGTTACACAATTCTCCCATGGAAAAAAAAATATTTATGCAAATACATATTTTTTTAGGCTGAAGACTATTTCATGTAGGCTCGAGCAAAACCTAAACTATACATGACCTACGACTTGAAATATAATAACTACAAGAAAAACAACCATAACAGAAAAAAAAACATTTTTTCCCACTCGGCATCCTGAGAATTCCGGCGTGGGTTCTAATGTCCATCGAAAATCCCTATTCTATCTTCGGTAATCGTAACCTATATTAGGGGATACGTACACCTGTTACAGACTCATAAACTAAACACCTCTTCTTTCAGTGGGTAGGCCTTCTTTGGACGAATGGGTGGGGACACTAGCACGTGGGACAGGCGATGTGATGATCTGGGTGAGGACATCGGCAGACGGTGCAGGATCCAGCAGGCGCTGAGGATGCATGTCGGGATCTCCTCCTTGGTTGTGGAGGGTCCCGGCAAAAGCACTCTCTTGATAAGTTCCCCACTAGTCTGCATCGGGAACAGAAGTTAACGGTGCTTCGTCTACGACAATTTTGGCGGACATGTCTGGGTTGGCCGCATTTCCAACATAAGTCCTGGTTTATGGGTAGATAAACCGGAGGTTCAGGCACCTTCGAGATCGCTTTCTCACCAGGCGCCTGAGATGGATGAGGACCAGAACTCCCAGTTGAATGGATAATCCTCTGGGTGCTCCAGAAAATACGGGTGTACTGGGCAATCCGGGCGTTGGACTGGAGTGTCGGTACGGGGACTCCTTGACGGTTCTTTGTTTTCCGATGTCGACGGTTCCACTGCATCGTTAGTTCGTCTCATAACCTCTGAAAGTTGGGTAATGCTTCAGAACCTTGTCCGCTTCTTGCATTGCCTACAGAAGTACGGCGGTGACTGGGTCGTCCGGTCGGGTGGCCCCGTGAGGTTCTGATTCCAGTTCCAGGATATCCATGACAGTAAACGCACACACACTGAAAAGATAACCTTATTAGCGGACAGGAACATTGGAGTTCTTCTTTTTTTATTTGGGTAAAATAACGAGAGTCCCAACTCATCGAATAATACAGTGCGATGCTAAATTATGGAACAAATTCATTATTTCTGAATATAAGGATAATTCGGAAAAATCCTCGGACAGGTCGATTTTCTTTTCCGATGGGCCAATTTTTGAACCCCACCCAAAATATATAGGGTTTTCCGCAATTGAGTAAAAATGACTTTGGTGATATTTTTAAATTGGACACCCAGTATATTTTTCCATATTTGGTTAGGGATCGTCATTACAAATCCAGTGATACCAAGTTTGATGAGATTATGTCAAACGGCTGCGGAGATATGGCCAAAAAACTTCCTCGTATGTCTAATGAGTATGACTGCGAGACTCCATACGATTCAGAAGGTTAAAAGTCTCTGTCGCACTCATTGGGTATATGGAGAAGTTTTTGGCTATATCTCCGCAGCCGTTTGACATAATCCCATCAAACTTGGTTTCACTGGATTTGTAATGACGATCCCTAACCAAATATGGACGAATATACTGGGTGTCCCATTTAAAAATATAACTTTTAGTCGCTTTTCCTCAAATGCGGATATCCCTATATATTTTGGGTGAGGTTCAAAAATTGGCCCATCGGAAAAGAAAATTGACCTGTCCGAGAATTTTTCCGTTATATCTTTATATTCAGAAATTATGAATTTGTTCCATAATTTAGCGTCGCACTGTATATTCAAATATCGGATAACAAAATAAATATTCTCCCTGAAAATACCGTCATCGCAGCAAACAAAAAAAAAATCTTAAACGGTTATCACCAATTGATGTTCGCTATCGTTCAAAACCATCTCCAGTTGCGGACAGTTGAAGTCGTTCCTCTCTTGACTTTCCTTCTAGCGGCGGCAGCCATACCCGAATACTACTCCCATCAGTTGCTACCAGCTTTCGGCGTATTCAGGTACGGGGTTGGCCGATGGGTCGCAGAGCACGTGAAGCTGCAAATACTGCCGAGCTCGCTTTCATCTGTCAGGGCATGAATGCCCTCATCGCTGACCCTGGCTGCTAAACCATCCGAAATGGGGGGTTGACGGCTAAAGGAGAATTTCCCACACGTTAAGGGTTGGGGTGGCGCTGGACTGGACTGTGGCGGTTCGGCCCGCCTGTCTGGACATCGAGGCTGGTTGCGTCCTTACGCGATTTGGTGGTCCTAGTGATAAATTCAAGACAGGAGGTCAGGACGTCATTTTACGTGCTAGGAGCTAACAGATCCCGACTTTCTGCCATATCTTTGCCATTTCTTGTCGGCCTTCCACCTTCTAAACGTATAGGTTCGGCGGTGGTTTAGTTTCGCGGGGCGGTTCCTCGCAAATTCGTTTCAACATTGTCTGAAACAGAAGAAGTGTTATTCGGGTTTCCATCGGTCAAGTAGGCGTAGCGTAGGTCTTTCATGTGTACCCTATCGAGCCTCTTTCCGGTATGCCTTTTGGGATTGTATACTACTGGACAAATAACTTTCGTAACTGTATACGGTCCGGAATACTTCGGAGCGAGTTTCGCGGTGAAACCTCCTTCTCACTTCATAACCTGATCGCCTACGTGACATCGCCACTCCCGTCGGCGATGGTTGTAGTGACGACTCTGGGAGGTGAAAGCTCTGTGGAGGTTCACTCTTACCATCTCAAACATTTACTGCAGACGTTTCAGGTTGTCGATTTAGTAAGTAGCCTCGAGTAGGCTAGGTTCACTAGATTTCTCTAGTCTTGGCGGAGGCGGTGTACGGTTGGCAGCTCTGGGTATTTTCAATTTTTGTCAAGAATGCGGGGAAATATCCGGTAGAGTTCTGGTGGGCGGTGTTGATGGCAAATATTAGGTCGGTTAGATGCAGATCCCATTTGCGGTGATCTTGGTTACAAAACTGGGCAATCATCGTCTTGACGGTCTTGTTGGCCATTTTCACGATGGCCTGTGGGGCGTATTTTGGTGTACGACGGTGGGTGATTCCTAATACTTTTAACATATCTTCCAACAGGTGTCCGTTAAACTGGGTTCCATTATCTCTGTTTTCGGGTATCCGAAGCGGGTGACTATCTCTTCGTATAAGGCTTCGGTGACAGCTTTTGCGGTGGCCTTACGGATCGGCTGGCATTGGACCCATTTAGTGAATCGATCCTGAAACACCACTAGGAAGGAATTTTCTTTCGAAGACCGGGGCAGTGGACCAACCAAATCGGTACTGACATATTCCCACGGCTAGTGATTCGGCGATGGCTGCATCTTGCCAGCTGGCTTTATCTGTAATGACTTGAACCGTTGACAGGAATCACATCTGCGGACGTATTTAGCGATGTCTTGGAACCTGCCGGGTCAATAGTAACGGGCTGCGATCCTCGCAATGGTCTTGGCTATGCCCATGTGTTCAGCAGTGGGCGCATCGTGCATTTCCCTAAGCACCTTGATCCGTCTCGGTTGAGGGACGCATAAATTCCATGGGTCTGCTGCTTCTGATTCCGTAAAATCGCTGGAGTCAGAGAAGTGCCGATATAGGCGGTTCTTCTTTTCGTACCAAGGACATCCTGTTCTCGGCACTACAGCGGTTATTTCATCGGTATCGCCTCGTGATTTCCGGGATTGGGCATCTGCGACCTTATTTATGCCCCCACGGCGGTATTTGATGTCGAAGTCGTACTGCTGCAGAAACATACTCCATCGGGTGAGGCATCCAGCCGGGCTTTTGAAGGAGTGGAGCCAGTGAATTTACTGATGATCGGTGGGGACGGTGAAGTGATATCCTTCTAGATACGGCCGCAACTTCTCGATCACCCAGACAATGGCTAGGCACTCTTCCTCTGTCACGGAGTATGCTCGTTCAGTGGAAGTCAGTGACCTACTAGCGTATGCTATTACGTGTTCTCCTTCATCAACATTCTGGGTTGATACGGCTTCAAGGCATTGGACGGAAACGTCGGTGAAGGGCTTGTTAAAGTTAGAACAAGCAAGAACTGGTGCTTCGGACAGGCTCCTTCTAAGCTTTTGGAAAGCTTTTTCTTGCTCAGTTCCCCATTTCCAGCGATGGTGTTTCTTGAGTAGGCAGTGAAGTGGTGTGGCTACTTCAGAGAAGGCCGGCACAAACCTTCGGTACCACGAAGTCATCCCCAGAAAGCGCCTTAAACTTCGGACAGTTGTGGGGGCGGTCAATTCCACTATGAATGCCACTTTTTCTGGGTCCGTACGGATTCCTTCGGACGTCACCACGTGGCCCAGGTATTTGAGTGACCTTCTTCCAAACTGACACTTATCAGGGTTCACTCGCATGTTGACAGCTCGGCGACGGCGGAAGACTTCCTGTCAATTGTCCAGGTGTTCTTCGATTGTACTTCCTAGTACAATTATGTCATCCAGATGAGCGAAGCAATATGGATCTATCACCGTTCCAAAAGTTCAAAGGGCATAGCTCGGAACTGATATAGTCCTCTTCCTGGAACGGTAAATGCGATGATGGGTTTGCTGTCTTCTGACAGCGCTACTTACTAGTGGCCTTGGCAAAGGTCGATACTGGGGATGTATCTGACTCTTCGGAGTTTATCTAGCATGGCATTGATGAAGGGAATGGAATAGGCATCCTTCTAGGAGACGGAGTTGACTTTCTGGAAGTCGATACAGAACCTTGATTTGCCATCCTTCTTTCGCACGATGACTACAGGCGAGCTCCATTGCTCTCTGATGGTTCTATGATTCTTTTGTCTTACATCCGATCCACCTCTTCGTTTATCACTTCCTGCATCCGCGGATTCTGCGGTCGGTAATGCTGTTTCATTGGTTCAGGATTTAACCAACGACGGTAGTTCTTCCTGCAGGAAAGCGAGTAGGCGGGCGTCTCCCTCATCGGTGTCAGCGGTGGCCTCGTCTTAGTGACTTCAATGGAAAAATAAGGGACGGGACGAGTTTCCATTGCGACGGGACGGTTATTCACTGAAATCTGCCCACTTCCTAAATCTAAGCTGAACTGTCTTTTCTTGAGGATATCTATTCCTAAGACCATGTCCGATGAGCCTAGGTGACCAAACGTCTCCTTGAATCTGTGGTTGTCAAGTTCAATCTCCACCTGGTATGTTCCTGGAACTATGACGGCTTCCCCAATAGCTAGCCTGGCTAAACTTGCTGCGGTCGAAGCTTTCGGTACTCCTAGCGAGTCCCATTGTCTGACTATCCTGTTGGGAGACAACAGCTCCGGTATCAATGAGTGCATTAACTCGAATATGGGGCGGTGGTCTTTTTGGTGGAATGTCCTGGTCGGCACGGCGTCAGGAGGACGTTTGACATTGTTCGTCAGGAGGATGGTGTTTAAGGCATCACAGGGGCTTTGCTGCACAGGCCTCATGTTATTGCAGCGCCCTATCAGTTTTTTGGCCAAGCACAAGGACAGTCACGGGACGGGACATGACTCCATCCTGGTGGCATCTTGAGCAGAAGATCCTGGGGTCTGCTCGGCACTGGTTCCGAAAATGTCCGGCCTGACCACATCGCCACCATTCCTCATCTCTTCTTTCGGAAAGGTTAGCAGCGGATACAGTGGGGTTGTTTTGGTTCGTGCAACGACCATTGTCTTGGCTTCTAGATCATTCGGTGGCGGATCAGGAGGGCGGTTGGTATGCAACGGGCTGTGGAAACGGTCTTGTCGGGGTTTCTTGATGCGGCCTGGTGCGAGGGGTCGGTGTTGTTCGGTTAGCTTGCTCAATCTCTGAGCAAAGCAGCTCGTATTCCCTGGAGACTCCTGTGAAATCTAGGACGTCCGTGAAGTCAGTCCTGCGTATCTGCCGTCAAAACTATGGATGGAGGTTTCGGTAGGTACAGTTCAGCTCCTGTGCTGGCGAAATTTCTTATGATGGCGAATTAGAGTCTGCAGGTCGGTGTTGTAGGCTGTTGTACTTTTTTGCGGATGGTGTACCCTCCTGCTGAAGGCTACCTTCAGGTCGATCAGGCAATTCACGGGAAAAAAACACCTCTTGAAAGCAGTACAGAAAGCTGGCCAGTCAGCACAGTGGGTCCTGTTGTTCCTGAACCATAAAGCAGGCATGCATTGCATCAATTCAGGCATAGATTGCAGGAGACGATCTGGAGAGATTCCTTGGGACTCCCGGAACTCCGCTTACCTTTCCAAGAAGGTGACGTGGTCTGGGTTCCATCGAAGGATATTCTCCAGTCCTTAGTCCTCACGGGCGGCAGCATGGGGCTAAGCGATGTTCCTGGCTGGGGCTAGACAGACTGGATGCCTCCCAACGTTTCATGGACTAGGTTCGGGATGATCTGCTCACCAGTACTTGTCACGGTGACGGTCGCTGGTGCGGCAGTTACGGTCGTTCCTCCAAACGTGGTTGGGAAGACAAACGGCATCATCGTGATCGGAATAGGCGAGGCTCGGCCGTCTCGTATAAACTTGACCAGGCGACGACGCTTGTCGTCTACGGAGCCAGTGGTCTCCAGCCGGAACTGGGTTAGTTCGGCGTCGAGCTCGTTCTTTTTCAACAGGTAGATCCATCAGACTCGAGTGTCTGGTGGTCCACTAACTCTCGGTGGATTCTGGTTCACCATTGGAGGTTCTGGTCAATTGGATTCACTGTCTGACATCTTATCTTGGTACTTGGAGAACTCACGTGCTGCTAATCTTACGGTCAGGCACTAACTACCTTGCTGTCGCCTCTTATCTCAGTAATGGTGCTTCCGATCGGTGAACGGGTTGTGGAAATCGCTTCTGCGCACTCCAAAACCTGTTAAACGAGGTATCGCAAGGTAGAATTACTTCTTTCTGGCCAAAGTTGATAATCTGCCAAAAATGACGAGTTGGCGGATTTTGTTTATTTCGGTGATATTTCACCTCCGGAAGCATTTTCAAGCGGTTTCAGCTGTCTGAATCCACTGATCAATTGTTTCTGCTCCAAAACAGCGTTTTCTCCACTTTCGGTATTCAACGGCCTCGGTACACCATAAGAAAGTCCCTGCTCGGGCCGCTAAATTTGTAACGCTCTTTCGTCGTTACAAGTCACTTTGACACCCGAGTCCAGGTTACGGATTTTCCCGGGCGCCACCTCTGGTTAGCGTGTGAGGGTCCACTTGCTCCGGGCTGCTTCAAAGGGGTCGATTATGGTCTTGACCAAGGCAGGAGACCAGCAGAGGCAGGCATTAATTGCCCCACTGGTGTTGATTCCTGGGTACCTTCTGCACTTAGATAACACAGAGCACTTGAGTTCAAGTAAAAAAGGAAGGCATAATCAAGTTATTACATTGAAACACCAATAATCTGTAATATATTTTATTAAATACTTAATTCTACGTTACTCTAAAGAAACTATAAATACACATCGGGAGGTTGTGTCAAATTGAGCAAACGGAAAGAGGAAGACAAGCAAAGCAGGCAATAATGCAATACGGATTACTATAAGCAAGCAGTGAAATTAAATTAGCAATCAAGCTCTAGGGTTACTGTGAAAGCACTACTCATGCAAACAAATCGGTTGAGCGGAACTTTGTAAAACCTAATCAACTTACGGGACCTCTACCATCATTCATAATGGACAAAATTGTAATAAACTTAGAAAAATGTGTGGAGAATAGTAAAGAGCAAGACAGTGTGCGAAGCGAAGAGGTAGGTGTCGCTGAAGGAGTCACAGGAGCCAAGCAGATACTACTCGGGCTAGTCAGCGCCAGTAAGGATTCATTAAGCAGAAAGGCCAAAATAATGGCATTAATTGAGCAAATGCATGAAGCATATATAGAGTCGATTTAGCGACAAAATAGAGAAGTGCCAAAAAGCACATTCAAAAAACCTTTTACAGGTTGGGAAGCAAAATTAACGAAATTGCTAGACCTGCACCATAGGGTACAATTCCCACTGCAGACATGCTGAGAAAGGGGCTGCCAAAAATGTAAGTAAACAATGAAAGACCAGTGGTGATTTCGAAAAATCATGTAATTCTAGTCTATCTGGAGAAGGGCAACAAAGAACTGAAATTGTCAAAAGTCACTAAAAGGCCATTGAGAGTGTGTCGCCTCATCATCTTGGCATACAGCCTGAGAGAGTATTGCCCATAGAAAACAACGGGATAAAAATAATATCATCAAGCTGCGAGTAATCAAGCCACGCTCAAGGAACTTGGCATAGAAGCAAAAACAATTGACAAGAAACTGTCCCGAATCGCAATCATGGGAGTACCTTTAAAGTATACTGCAAAGAGAGTTGGAAATAACATTAATGATGAGTTAGAGCTCCCAGAGGAGGACTTAGATAAGGTTAAGTTAGATTAAGATACTATTCAAGTTTGACGACAGAAAGTCGGACACCTGCACTTCGGCTATCGAGGCATTACCGCAAGTCAGAAATAAGCTGATTGATATGAAAGCCGTCATAATAGGTTGGTCCAGGTGCAGACTCAGAGATCATATGAGAATTGTCAGATGCTTTAACTGTCAGAGATTCGACCATTTAGCAAAAGAGTGCAGAGGCTTAACGACATGTGCTGAATGTACTGGCGAACATAACACACGCAAGTGTGACAAAAAGGGAGGAAAATGTGCATTTATTGTTCAAGTAACAAAGAAGACGATTGCAAGCATGAGGCAAGCATCGAAAGCTGTCCTATGTACAAGAGGCGACTACATTCCCAAATACAGAACAGAATACAGTGAGCGTCATCTAAGAATTGGTCAGGCTTATTTACAAAGTCTAGGCTTGCAACAACTGAAATAGTGCAGGTAGCACAAGAGAAAAACTTAGATATCCTAATGCTACAGGAGCCACATGCATATAAAACTATAAACGGCTCGTGGAGCATACCGGGCTTTGCCCAATAAAAGATTACACATTCGCTGAATGATAGGCCGCATATAGCCATTATAGTTCTCAACAATAATATAGTTTCTCTGGCGCTGGCTACTGACCCGAAAGAAAGAGTCACTGCATTTTCAGCAGAATTGAGGCGAGGTGCAGCAATCGCTGCCATTACAATATATTGCGATCCAGGAGGCGACTTGGCCTCAGTATTGACAGTATTAGAACTGTTGGAGGGCAGTCTACAAAGCAGAGAGATCCTCATTGGTGGAGACTTTAAGTCTAAGTTGATTACATGGCACAATGGAGCGACAGAGGAAAGAGGCAGTGACATAGAGGATTTGATGCATAGACTAGATCTTCATGTCCTGAATAAGGCTGGAGATTTGCACACCTTCGAAACTGCGAATGGGAGGGCTAACATCGACATTAATCGGGAAGTTGTGGATGGGGCCATACAAGGTGATCATGGGCTAATAAGTATAACAATAGATACTGAGCTTTATTACATAACGAAGCATGCAATAAGGTATAACATGAAGAATCCGAATATTGAAGCCTTTACACAAAAAGTCGAAGAAATCGGACAAGGCTTTGATGAAGACATGGATCTTGAAAATGGGCAATCTGTAGACGAAGCAGTTGAACAAGTAACCAATAATATTGTGGTGCTCATGGAAGCTAGTTGCCGCAAGAAAAGATGCAAAGGACCTACCAACAAGTAATGGTCAAACGTTTTAACAACATTGAAGGAGGAAACCACGAGGACTAGAAAAGTTTTAGAAAAGGACTAGAAAAATGTTAGTCAACATCTAGGAGATGTTGCTTTCATGATTATTATGGTAACAAAATGAGTTGCATTTAGACACTGTTACCACATACACTGTTACCACTTAGTGATGCCAAACGTTATGAATTGTTCACAATTTTCTTCTCTTAAGTGTCGCTTTGAGCACAAAATGTGAAGAAAATGACAAAATATATTGACATTGAAACCCGATTGAGTTTGCATAATTTTGATCAATTGTACTTGGAAATCTCTACCGATCTGGTCTCAAATTCTCTCGGCACCGTAAAATTCACAAAATTTGCGGTTCAGAAGCCCTCAGATCATAGTGTTATGGTAAATGTAATCATAGTGAAGCTGTTTATGGTAAATGTATGCCGAACCCTGTCACAACGAATGTTGTTATTGTTAAATAAAAACGTTTTAAAGAAAACCCCTGATGTTTTTCGAGAGGTTTCCAATAGACAGAAAGTTGTCCCATCTCTAACCAGCGACGTGAGGAATATTAAAAGTATGCAGTCTCAGAACAACTATCTTGGAATAGAAATCCAAGCATAAGATACGAAGGAATTAGAATACCTTGCGTCAAGTCGATCAAGTACCTAGGAGTCATGCTGGATGATGAACTTACATCTAAAGAACATGTGGATTATATGACCGATACAGCCAGTGCCATATTGCAGGCATTGAGGAAGTACTCCTACAAGAATTGGGGCAAGTGCAGAAAGTCACTGAAGACGATCTATGAGAGGGCAATCTTACTGATAGTGAGCTATGCCTCGGAATGTTGGGCTGAAGTGCTGCCCAAAGCCCACATCAAAAGAAAGCTCAGGACCTTACAGAAACAATGCCTCAGACTTGTAGCAGGCGCCTACAAATCAACGCCTCGCGAAACCTTGTGTGTTATTACAAAACAAGCGCCAATGCATTCAGCGATAGGAATCGAGATCGCCATAAAGATTCTCAGGAACACAAGACAAGCAACATGGATGGGAGACATCATAAATGCTGCTGACTATAGATATCAAGTAGCACCAAGACTACATATGCGCCAACAACTAATCACTGTTTGGCAACATGAGTGGAATAATACCACAAAAGGAAGGTATACGTACCAATTAGTGCCTAGCATGAATAATTGAATGAATGGTGATGCAAGCTTGCCAAGCAGGCTGTGTATTTACTGGTAATCCATACAACTATTTCTCAATTTAACAGGGAAATAGGCGTCCCCATTGCATAATACTACCATATATACTATTATATATTTGAGTCATCATGTTTTGGTAACGTCATATTTCCAGTTATCCCAAGGTCATTAATTGTCATTCGTGATTTAGTTGTTTACTTTTGGAACTCTGATAACACTTTTCATTCCACGTCTGGGGTGTGCGCCCTAAGCGAAATACGCCATAGACTTGTGATTGTTGTTTCTTCTGCATTCAGCTGGAGTAACACTTTTGTTGGTTTCATAACTGAAGATGCGAAATGGGTTATGCCATGCAGTATTACTCAAGCGTGTTTCATTTGAGGATAGGGCTTCATAATATATTTCTAGCTAGTGGAAAAAGAATAATAATTTGAGAGTGTAATACTCTTCGAGAAGTGTACTTGGCAACAATGCACATGGATTTGACATTTTGACCTGAAGTTTGAGAAGAAGAAGAAGAATCAGTTTTGACTGTCGTCTGTCACCAGTGAGCTGGAATTTTCACTTTTGAAATGATTTGGGAATGAGTTGTAAGAATTTTATTTCCATTTGAATCGTCCGTAAAGGGATTATATCTTGCAACTGCCAAAAGGTTTCAGTTTTTGTTTAGTCGATTGAATTGCTTTGTATGCATATTTCTGAACCTTACCTCTCGGGGAATTATATAAACCAATTATTTCTATTAAGTCTCGCACATGGTATTTTTCTATCATTTGGTAATTCTTCATGTATTTGAGGATCTGATTTGTTAGGCCTTTTTGTTACTTGACCCTATGTGCCGCTGTTAACCCTTTGACCAGGATATTTTTGGCATCTAAATAAGCCTACCGAAAGCATCTTCCACTGTAGGAGCACCTAGGCCTGTTCTGAACAGAGGTATGCATTAGGTCATCCGAGTTGTTGAACAGAATGTCAAGTTCTTGTTGCATTTCAGGGTTTATATATAGGGCACTATAGTTCTGTCCCACTATATTTCTTTCCTTCCTGGAGAAAGTTTCATGACTCCGTAGATGTATGGAATGTCTTCCTTGTGACCATCTTCCACCTACTATAGCATCCAGGGCATCCAGGGCATCCAGGTACTGGTAGCGTGACTGTCGAAGAAGCAGCATTGCAGTTGTGAACAGCTTGGTGGTACCAGTCTAGTTGACCCGACGTTGCACTCCAAGTATCAGAGATAGCACTAAGTATCCTACTGATATCCTCCTTCATAGCAAGTCTTCAACCTGATGCTAATGTGTAAACGCTGCAAGGTAAGGTGCACCATACTATCGCGGATTGGTTGAGACACATTGTTTTCTCCCACCCTACAGCGGTAGATATAGAATGTGTAATATTGGATACATTTAACCTTGTCTATTTACTAGTGCCTGTATAATCTCACCTAAGAGGTTGGTTATTGTTTGAAAACATATTTGGTCCTTGAACTGCACCTGTAGACCAATTATTGTGAGGTCGATATTGATAATATTCAGTTATTTATGTACCTATTTAGTTTTGTGTAAGAACGTACCAACGTACCCATAGAGTCATTTCAATTTAATTTTGGAGTTTAATAATTATACTTCTTCAACCAGTAAGCTGTTCATTATGTAGAGTGTGGTAACTTTGATTTTTAATACTATTCGTGTTATATGGGAATCAGTATAAATGATCTATAGGGTGAGCCTGCATCTTCATATAGCTGGCGCCCACATTCGTACATCTTATCACAATTCATTTTGTATGACCCACTCCCGTCTCCACTTGAGTTAGTCGCGAGCCACCCTGTCACTCTGACAGCTTTGTTGCCATTATAAAAGCCGAAAGCTAAGTTAAACTTGTGGCAAAATTGGCGCCATAACGATTCCATGGTAAAATAATTATAATTATTAATTTTGAAATTGAGTTTTTGGATATTTTTTTCTGGTATTGAAGTGGTTGTTCTATACGAGGTGACACAAAAAGAACTATCATTTTCTTGAAATAAAAGTCTTTGAATATTTAATTTTTTTTAATTCAGGTCTTATACAGGGTGATACATTGTCAGTGACCATTTATAACTTTTTTATTGATTCTCCTATAAAGGAGTTTATTGCTTTTTGGAATATAACTGACTCCTTGACACTAGTCAGTATTGGAAAATATTTTTTTGAAAGTGGAATTTGTTTTCTTCTGATCTATTGAGCTTAGGAATATAATTCAAAAATGGAAGAGAAATTTCATGTAGAGCGTCTTGATAAAGAAGAGTTAGCGTATGAATTAGGTACTCGAGGGGTTACTGATAAAAACACGGTGGCAGATATGAGAAAATGTTTGAGAGGTTATGTGAAGTTGTAAAAAAGTTCTGTAACTGTCAAGTATCCACAGTACCCTTTTTCAGTTACAGATTATTCTGATTATATTGGGTTGAAAATGGCAAAAATGCAAATATTGATTTCTGATTTTGAAGGGGACGAGTCTGATCCAATTTTCTTAAAAATTAGTACAAAATTGCAACATTATTCAGATCAAGAACATGTTAATGAGTCAAAATATTTAGTTGAACTTCTTAATTACCAATCTCAACTGAAATCACGAGTTAGAAAATATAAAATGTTGTCGCAACAAAATCACTCGCCTCTAGAATTGAGTGTACTCATGTCTTCTACTGGCATTTCAAGATCTTCGGAATCTGAGGACTCAGAGGATGACATAGCTGTTAATATGGTTAGTCAGCCAACTCCTTCAACTTCTTCGAATCATAATAAAGGTGTGTCTGTGTCAAAATAGAACTTGATTAAATGTGATGGTAATATTTCTCGTTGCTCACTTAGTGCCTTCTTGGAAAATGTGAAGGAACTTGGCCTTTCTCGAAATGTTACGGAAGCTCAGTTGTTTACTTCGGCCAGTGATCTCATTACGGGACAAGCTCTTATTTGGTTTAGAGCAATTCGAGGAACGATTAATTCATGGCCACAGCTTGTTAATTACAATAAAAAACTATTTCAGGAAGTGAAACAAAGAACACAAGGTCGTAATGAAACAACTGGAATGTATATTGCGGTTATGAGTAATATGTTCAACAGGCTAACGATTCATGAAGAGGCACATTTGAAAATTCTACTCAGAAATATTTCACCTTTTTATCAAAGCCAATTGGGGTTGATCAAAATCGATAGTATAAAACATCGTTCAGAATTGGGACATCAATTAGAAGTGCGCAAGGAATCAATTGAATCTTCTGTTCCACTTTCAAAAAATAAAAATTCTCTAATGGAACCGGACTTGGCATATATTTATTCCGAAGGGACATTACCTCAAGCCAGGTGGATGCCATACTTACATGTTGGAACTGTAATAATAAAGGACACACTTCAAAGCAATGTACCTCATCCGTTAGGACTAGATATTGTTTTAAATGTGGTCTTCCTAATTTTACAGTAGGGACCTGTCCCAAATGTAACGAGCGTTCGGAAAACCAATAAAGGAGTCCAAAGATAGCCGTAATGGTGCCTCCTTGTCCTACCCGGCTGATCTCATTCTATCACATAAACAAAAGGTTATTCTTGATTATATTTTAGCTCATGCGCAGAACGATGAGCGACCCTATTTGTCAGTTTCGGTCTTTGATATAACTCTACTTGGGCTTCTTGATTCAGGTGCTTCAAATACAATAGTCGGTGGGCCTGGCTGGGAAGTTTTGAGGAAATTCAATCTTAAATTGAATGTTGATAATACAATTGATTGCCGAGTTGCCAATGGACAAACATGTTCGATCATTGGTAGTTTAGACATTCCGATAAAATTGGAACATCGTTCAAAAATTATTTCAGCTTTGATTATTCCGGCTTTATCTCATGCTTTAATTTTGGGCATTGACTTTTGGAAAAAGTTAGAAATTATTCCTGATCTTTGAAGGGGAGAGTGGGTTTTTGCAAATAATCCTCGAGTTTCTAGCGACTCGATTGTCTTACAATCTGAGGACCAATTAACTGCTGAGCAATCCCAACTTTTAAATGAAGTTGTGCAATCGGCTTTTCTTGACATGGGCCACGAACTGGGTTGTACAGATCTAGTTCATCATGTCATCAAAACTTCTTCCCCTACTATTAAGCAGAGATAATAATCCTGTTAGACCGATTAAGCAAACACACATTGACACCGAATTGAATAAATTGCTTTCAGCAGGAATTGTCGAACGTTCAAATAGTCCTCGGTCTTCTCCTATTTTATTAGTCAAAAAGAAAGGATAATACTTACCGGTTTTGTGTTGACTATAGGAAATTGAATAAAGTATCCGAACGAGATGCCTGTTCTCTACCGTATATTTCTGCAACCTTAGACAAGCTCCGTGATGCTAAGTTTCTTTCTTCAATGGACATCAAATCAGATTATTTTTAGGTTGAATCATATTGTCCCTTGACGGCTTTTACTGTTCCTAATCGAGGTTTATATCAATTTCGCCGTTTGCCCATGGGTCTTTCTAACGTTCCAGATACTTTTCAACGTCTCGTCGACCGTATAATAGGTCTGGAGTTAGAACCACATGTTTTTGTCTACTTGGACGATATCATCATTGTCGCCCAAACCTTCGAGAAACATATTGAAATATTGAAGGAACAGTTTCTAAAGAAAATTGTCACTTTTGTCGGCCTGAACTTTTATATTTGGGTTACATTGTTGATGCCACTGGATTACGATAGATCCGGAACAAGTCAGAGCAATTTTAGAAATTCCTATTCCCAAGTTCGTTTCTAAAGTTTGGCGCATTCTTGGCTTGGCTTCCTGTGTTACGTTCATTTTTTGTCTTACCTCATCCGTCCATCAAACTAAATTGAACCACCCTGTATATTGTACATATTTAATATTTTTAATCATATGAAATAACATTCTGATAAACGAGGAAAAGTATATCTCATTGATATGGGTATTGGATAACTCCGTTTCCTGATGAACCTGAAAAGATTGTATTCATGAGTGCAGTGTCCAAGTATAGTGGAGAAGTTTTTAGCTACCTTACTAGATCACTGGTTGTTAGGCATACCAAAATACACTTCCACTTATTGGCGGTAGTAGATAATTTTACGGTTGTCTTGATCGAAAAGCGATCCTATCTGGCCAGAAAACTTAATTTATATATTTATAAAACTTCCTAACTAATCGTAAATCGTCCCTCGATTTCTTAAACTTTGTATTTGTAACAAATTTTAGGTTGTGTTCGCAGCAGGATCTGAAAACATAGACAGGCTTTGAATATTGGACAGTTGGAAATAGAAACAGAATTTAATACCCGTGACATTATTTCAGCCAGAAGAATCTATTATATTTAATCTAGACGCCTACCTTGATAAAACTCCTGTACTCAGTATCATTTGAAATTTTATTATTTTATACTGTCAGACTGGTTTGTTTACTATTTACAATTATCTTTGACGTGATATTCAGCGAACGACTGCGAAGTCGATACGATTCGATAGCAATCCACAGGAATCGAATCGCAGCAGTTTTGCGGTGTTGCCAGGGAACTCGTTGGACATTCCTGAGTTCTTCGAGAATCGACATCAAGATTTTTCAGGAAATGTTGATATTTCTTATTATCTGTGTTTGTGAATCCAATATTATATCTTATCGATATCTATAAGGGTAATTAGAAGCCGAAATTCATTATAATAGTCAAAATTATAGTGGAATGTGACGTACCTGATCATGATTGGCCTGACCTAGTGGCCAATGAGGAGGCTCACTTTCCTTTCGGTCGATTCTGGGCATTCTGGCACTTCCTTTGACACCCGTGAACAGAAAGGTTGTGCTGGTTATTTTTTGGAGATTTCACAAAAATCGAGTGATATTGAAGTCATCCTTAATTGGGTTTTCTTTTGTGAGCCATAACTGAATATTTTGGGTTCGACTGGTGTTGCCTGTGTGCATATTTTTTGGAAATCGGACCTAGAATAAACTCTGAGGAGGATTTTTAGAATACCACACCTAACCTAAAGTGAAGTACCTATTTTCTTATTGTAATGTTATAACGCTCTAAGTCAAATTTGTAACTATTCCTCTCAAATTTGAGATGTTACGCTATATTGCTCCGGCAGCTCATTTTTTAATTTGAAGCAATAATGGTCAGATGAGTAAGAATCATCAGAGGTGGTATATCTTTTAAACCAAGACTCACTTTTATCACAGCTTGGTAAAAAATTAGGATAATTGAAAGATGTCAGGAGGACGCCACTGAAAGTTGAAAAAATAAAGATCGGCCTAACATTTATCAAATTTAACTCCCTCTTTCAGTAGAAAAATTGACAAAAATAATCTTGTGTGGGTTTGTCACCTGGGAAGAGAGATCGAATAAAAACGTATCAGTTTATGTACTCAAAAATTTTAATTACGGTTCTGTAAATATGGGTAAGACTAACACAAGGATGACTGAATGCTGCTAAACATACAAATGTGAAACGTTTGTTGCCTAACGTGGCAGATGTATCAGTACCTGAAAATTTGTCCTAACATAAAGTTGTCAACAAATCAAAAACGAATGACTTGTATATGATAAGGCACTATTTAACTTGTGTCACCTGAGTCTCGTCGTAGCAACAAAACGTTCTCACCAAGTCCACACGACGATTGATGAAAGATAAATATTGTAAGCTGTACGTTACCAAGTTGCAGCAAATGTGATCATATTCAGTGTCCTCATCCCATGTGATACTCTGTCCACAAAAATCATATGTACCAAAAGAGGCCCCCAAACCTGTGGAAGGGTGTAACTTGCTGGTTGTATAGAAATAGTAGCTCAAAAACTGGTAAGTGAATAGTTTGTTTGTTCAATAACTATAATCTTCGCGCCTGTCCAGCGTATTCTCAATAAAATGGACTCTTGTACAGAACTTAACCTCTTCTAGGGTATCGAAAGTCCTCAACTGCTTCGAGTGCGAACAGTCCTTCTAGATCGGTACGCAGTGATCCTCTGGTGACTCAACCAGACGGTTTCATCAATACGTTTAACTGTATTGAACTCAAAAATGAAAAGGCTCGTCTAAGAGTTTGCCTGAATAGACTTCAATGCATGAAGCTTCGATTATGTTCCATTTTACTTGAACATTTGAGCTTGTATGTAAGTATAGGCGTAGACAAATCTTCTAGAAACGGTCTAACTTTTGTTGAAGTAACTTTACTTCTACTCTTCAACAAATTAGCCTAGCATTCAGAAAATAACTTCATCATAATATCAGATAATAGCTTTATGTTATAACAATAGTTTTATGTTAGAACAATAATTTATTTTGTTAGAACCAGCATGCTGTTAGGCAGTGTTATAATAAAAATAACTGAGAAGATACTTTTAATTCTGTAACTTTATTTCTAAATTGAACAACTCAAAAATGGCGGTCATGCTCACCCGTACTACCTTCGACAAAGACAACAGTGTTGCCAAAAAACATTTTACATACATTGCACAGAACACAGAATGCTAACAATAGTAAATGGATTACCAGCTCTTTCCGTCAAATACCAACACCCTCACTTAATCCATTTAATGTAAAGTAATATTTATTTCATGCCCATTGCAGCAATACAGTATTTATGTTTTGGTCCCGGCAAACCTTTTGTTAATATATCAGCAATCATATCGCAGTCAGGTAAGTATTCAACCTGAACCACCTTTTTGTCAACCCATTCTCGTATCTGATGAAATTTGACGTCGATATGCTTGCTTCTGCTATGTGATATTTGATTTTTACACAATTTATTTGCACCTTGATTGTCATTAAAAATTGTAACAATTTCTGAATGACCATTTAACTCGGCTAGAAGACCTTTCAGAAATATACATTCCTTGCCACACTCACTAATTGCAACATATTCTGCAAATGTTGTACTATCGGCTGCAGTTATGGACCGCTGTTTTCTAGATTTCCAACTAACAGGACCTCCTGACATTTTGAATATATATCCAGTAAAAGACCTCCTATCCACAATACAACTACCATAATCAGCATCTGCATAGGCTACTAGATTACAGTTATTAGTTTTACAAAAAGTGATACCTAAATCAACTGTCTTATTCAAGTACCTTAGAACTCTCTTGGCAGCAATAAAGTGTTCTTCAGAGTTACAGCTATTAAATTGACTTAAATAACTAACGGTAAATGAAATATCTGGCCTTGTAGCAACTGCAAGATACATTAAAGCACCAATTAATTTTTGATACAGTGGATTTTGTCCAACAATTTGGGGTTTATCTAATTTAAGGCCATTTTGAAAAGGTGTACAAACAGGTTTAGAATTTTCCATTTCAAATTTTTTGATTATATCCTTGGTATAATTTTCTTGGTCTAATTTAAGAGTATTTTGTTCTCTGTTACGAGTTACTCGCATACCCAAACATTCACATACAGGTCCTAAATCCTTAATTTTGAAACAATTGGAAAGATTTTCTTTAAAAATTTTAGTTTCATGGATAGAATTTGAAAAAATGTAAAAATCGTCTACATGTAAACCAATTACAATAACAATAACAGTATTTTTTATATACACACATGGATCGAATTTAGACCTAATAAATTCATTTTTCACTAGAAAACTATGAATTTTATCATTCCATGACTTGGCTGCCTGTTTCAAACCATAAAGTGATCTGTTCAGCTTACAAACTTTACCTTCTTTACCCTTATCAATATAACCTTCTGGCTGTTCCATATATATCGTTTCAACTAGGTCCCCATTCAGAAAGGCAGTTGTCACATCTATGTGATCAATTTCCAAATCTAGTTGAACACTCAGAGCAAACAGAATTCTCAAGGATGAAAGTCTTATAACAGGTGCAAAGGTCTGGTCATAGTCTCTACCTGGCCACAAGCCTGGCTTTGTATCTTTTTGTACCGTCTAAGCCCCTTTTTAATTTATAAATCCATTTACATTGGACAACGTTTTCATCTGATGGTCGATCCACTAGATTCCATGTTGTATTTTCAACAAGAGATTTCATTTCTTCATCCATTGCTTCTACCCACAGATTCTTATCAGATCTAGAGCAAGCATCATGAAAACTCTGTGGATCTTGTGGTCCTATAGCTAAAAATGAGTACTCGAAATTTTCATCACGATTTGGCCTTCGTACACGACTTGGGTATCTACCCCCGGTGTGACTTTGCATTTCCAAATCATCAGTTTCTGATTCATCATTTTCAAGATCTTCATCCCTGGACCTTGTCTCTAATGATTCCCTACTCGAACCAGAATCTGAAAGATCTATTACTACAGGGGATTCTTGTAACTGAACATTCACAACAGTAGAATATTCGGTTTCTTTATTGACGTTGTTGTAAATAATTTCTTTACTAGAAATAGTATTTGGTACCGATTCAATAAACTCAACATTTCGGGAAATTATTGTCTTTCTTGGATTTTCAACTTCAACCAATCGATATCCTTTTGTATTCGCACAATACCCAACAAAAATCATAGAAGCTGATCTTTTATCCAGCTTGCTACGCCTTTTTTCTTTTGGGATATGTACCTGTGCTTGACACCCAAATATACGCAAATGAGATATATCAAGTTTTTCATTGGTCCATGCTTCTTCAGGGACTACACCCTGTACTGCAGCAGTAGGACACAAATTTTTCAGATAAATAGCAGTGTTCATTGCCTCTGCCCAGAATCTTTTGTCCAAGCCTGACTCAAAAAGCATACACCTAACTTTCTCTCCAGGAGTACGGTTAGTGCGCTCAGCTACCCCATTTTGTTGTGGAGTAATTGGAACGGTTTTCTGGTGTTTTATGCCATTAGCAAGTAGATAACTTTCAAATTCTTTGCTGGTATATTCACCACCGTTATCAGTTCGCAAACATTTGATTTGTTTACCTGTTTGCTTTTCTACCAAAACTTTAAATTCTAAAAATTTTGAAAAAACCTGGCTTTTATTACTAATGCAGTATCCAAATACTTTTCTACTGTAATCATCAACAAAGATTAAGGTATAATAGGATCCACCCCAGGACGCTACGTCCATGGGTCCAGACAAATCGCTATGTACGAGTTCCAATAATGATTTAGCTCTCTTACCTTTATTTTTAAATGGTTTAATAGTCTGTTCACCCTCAAGACATGTGATACATGACTTATGTTCATTTTCTGTAAAGTTGATACCTTCGACCATGCCTCTTTTCAATTGATTCATGCCTTTTCTAGAGAGATGACTAAGCCTTTTGTGCCAAAGTTCTTGTTCAGAGATTTGTCCTGCTGTTAAAGCCCTCACTGGTTCTGGGCAGTACAAATCCAGCATATACAAACCATCTTTCTGAATGCCAGTTGCCTGAATGATGCCATCTACAGAGAAATTACAAGTATCATAAATTTTGCATGAAACATCATCAAACAAGACATGATATCCCTTCTGGGTTAATTTTGAAACAGACAGCAAGTTAATGGAAAGGGAAGGTACATACATTACCTCAGTTACAATTTTTGTATCCTTATAACCACTAATATCTAAATCAAGTTCAACTTTACCAATTCCTTGAGATTCAACTTGAGAGTCATCGGCAACAGAAATCTGAATCATAGGATCACAGTCATCTAAATCAGACATCACTTCTTTGTCCCTACTCATGTGTGACGACGCTCCTGAGTCAATTACCCAGTTAGATATTGATGCCTTCCTGGTATATGACTTGGTAAGTAAGGTTCTTTGCTCGATTTGGCTTCTCGCACCATTTTCACTGAGTTTTGGACAATCGGGCTTCTTGTGAGAAGGATCCCCACAATTGTAACACTTTATGGGCTTCTTATACCTATTGAATTTCTTCTTTTTGTCATTAGTGAAAAAAGCTGAATTACTTGATGAAGGTTCTTCTTCTTTTACTCTACGCCGTTCACTTTCACTAAGCAGCGCTATCTTCACCTCATCTGAAGTGATCTTATCTTTAGCCTGCTGGTTTATTGAAGATACTAGGGCTTCATATTCTCTGGAAACACCATTCATCATAATGAATGCCACCCATTTATCTTCCATTGGCTCACCAAGATCTGTCAATTTTTGAACAGTAACCAATATTTCATGAATGTATTGTTCCATGGTGGAAAATTTTTCTTGTCGAAGTCCAAATAGCTTGCGAGTCATTTCAAAGACGGTGGCCATGCTGTGTCCTTCAAAAGCATTTTTCAAGTTATCCCACGCTTCTTTTGCCTTTGTAGCATTACAGACATGAATATAACAGTTTTGTTTAACAGATAAACATATCTTTGCTAATGCTCTGTTGTCTCTATCCATATCAGCAGGTGTGGTAGGGGTTAATGTCCCATCCACATGGCTGTACAATCCTTCTAAAATAAGGCTCATCCTCATAGCAAACTTCCAACTGGCATAATTCGTTTGGCCATCTAGTTTTTCTATATTAGGTACCGATGTTGTTACAGCTACCGGCTGGGAATAGATAACAGCCGAAGTACCCGGAGTGGGAGTCTGGGTGGTGACGATCATGATCGGTTAAAGTTAACTTTATCTCTCGTAATGTGAACACTGTAACTTGATGCCACTTATTGTCCTGGGCCCATAACCTGTTAGGCAGTGTTATAATAAAAATAACTGAGAAGATACTTTTAATTCTGTAACTTTATTTCTAAATTGAACAACTCAAAAATGGTGGTCATGCTCACCCGTACTACCTTCGACAAAGACAACAGTGTTGCCAAAAAACATTTTACATACATTTCACAGAACACAGAATGCTTACAATAGTAAATGGATTACCAGCTCTTTCCGTCAAATACCAACACATGCTACACACCGCAAAGGAAATAATATTTTAGCATGTTCTTAAAATTCTTAATCCTTTTTTTTTTGTTTTTGAGTAAACAATAAGTTTATAAATATTACCAACCTGATTGTGATCAATTTTTCACCAAAGAAAAGTCCAAAGAATTTTCAAAAAATTATTTTTCCCATGAGGTCAGCCAAGTGATTTCGCTGGTTACCGAGATTGATGCAAAATGGCCGAATAGCCCTTCTTTTTGCAGGAATATCTACGCAGTCAAATATTCTGAATTTTTTTTTAAATAGGCAATCATGAGTTTAAATATTTACAATCTCATTGGTTTATACAAATGACGTATACTCTGACGTAGTTTGCATTGTATCTAAATATTGCTGATAGATGGAGATAAATGACAGAAATATAAGAGCAATCATATTTTTGTATCTACTTTCTATCTCTATAAACATGCTGAAACATTGTATTCAAATTGACAGGCGGATTCGATCTTTCCTTCCACAGAATTTGTGTGCTATGATATTGGCTATTCCCCTGAGAGCCTATCAGCCTTAATCAGTTACCTAGATTAACTACCTGAAGAGTTCGGACTCGCAGCGGATCAGCAGTAAACTTGTGCACTTACTTTAAAACATTATCGCCAGATGACACGGAGTTAACAGAATGAGACGAAAGTTGGAACGGAACTTTTGTGACGTTACAATGTGTCATTTGTTGTATATACTCTGCTTGGAGATATTTGATTTACATTTGACAAAATTCCTATCACTGAAATTTTTCCGTTGGCATTGTTGCCGGATTAATAATTTCACCCTAAAGTTAGGTGAACCGTTTCTTACAGTTTTCAAATGTTTGAAGGCTTGATTTTGATAAATGTTAGACGTTTGGTCGAAAAGGAAAAAAATCAAAGTTCATGTCAAAAAAAGAGACCGTACTCGCTTCAATAATACTGTCATTGAATGATCGGATTTTCCAAACATGTCAGTATCATTTTCGCTACGATCATGATGATGTCATTATGTTTATTAAATTTTTTGTTTACCATCGTGGTATTATACATGTAAATGTGTATATGTGTGTATAAATATTATATAATCTCAACTTTTCGTTTGTGTTGGTTCTAATACACTTTAGAGCGTATTTTCCACAATGTACTTTATAGTTTTGTTTTTAATTATTAGGTAACAATACCTATTTCTTTAGCTTCTTCAGTTTATATATAATATTTTGGAAATGGGTAAGATTCAATAATTATTCTTGGGAAAGGGGCATATCAAGTACACAATATATACCTGTAGGTGAACTAGTAATTGTATTTTTTTTTAGTCGGAGAATTCCAATTACACTTTTATTTTCTATAGGGTTTTTATTTGCGAGGATCCAACACTTTTGTTTGCTGGGACCCAAACCCTGGACTGCTATGATGGTGCCAACATATTAGTATACAGGGCTTCCTGATTGACTGGAACTACTTCACAGCCCACGTCTATGAACATACCGGATGTCCAATGGTGTTTTAGCACTTATAGAGCACGCAAGTTTTGTTGTAGTTTTGCTTTGGTATATTGTTGATTTTTTTATTGTTGTTGTTTGACATTGCGCTATTTTTTTGGCTTGCTTATTGTGAAGCGGAAATTGAGGAGTTTATTGAACGTTTTGGGGTTGATGATCCCCACTCTGCGCCATTGCCTGAGCTCAAGCGACGCTACGCTAACAACAGTATTTTTTTACTCTTTAATTTCTGCTGTTCGCTTATCATTTGAAGTGTCAAGTATTTGGGTGCGGGTTATTCGCTTATTTTTTTTGCTTATTGCTTCTTTGCTTCATGCTAATTTGTTCATTGCTTATTCGCTTAATTATTTGCCCATCGATTATTTGATTGGTGCCTACATGCCTATATTTTCAGTGCTTACATGCCTATATCTTCAGTGCTTACATGCTCAAAGTTTAGTGCTTACATGCCTATATTTTCAGTGCTTACATGCTTACAGCTCAGTGCTTACATGCTCACAGTTTAATGCTTACATGCTAAAAGTAATCAATTGATTGAGTGTTTACATGCTTATAGCTTAGTGCTTACATGCTTACAGTTTAATGCTTACATGCTAAAAGTAATCAATTGATTGAGTGTTTACATACTTATAGTTTAGTGCTCATATGCTAACAGCCTAGTGCTCACTTCATTTATGTGTACATGTTTTATGCTTACATGCTAATTGCTTACACGCTTACGGCTCGAAGTTTATTATTTTGTTTACACATTTAATGCGCATCTGCTTATTATGTCCAACATAGCAAGGTTTCATATGTACTTTATTTGGTTACCTGTTTGTTTATTAAACTCAATTTAGTTTTACTTGGCCATTTCATTTTTATTACAATCTTTTTGGTATTTTGGGAGATTGTTTATTACTCATTTTTGGTATTTGCCAGGGGACTAATTGGGCCTGGCGCCCTTCCAGATCTATATTGATTTCAGTGATTACTTACGAACCTCCCCGTCTTCACTGAGCTAGCGGCAAATACACACTTGACATCTGACTTGTGGTTCAAGAGACTTATACATCTGGTACGTGGTTGTACGGTTTCACCTGGTATAGGAGATTTGTTTCAAATTTTCCAACCCTGGCAGCTCCTCTTTGCGATTTGTTGCGCAAGAATAGAACCTTCAATTGGAGTTCGGAATGTAATAATGCTTTGAATAATTTGAAAGAATGTTTTATAAGAGCACCTGTACTATCGTGCCCGGATTTTTCTTTTCCGTCTGTCATTCAAGCTGACGCCTCTGGATTTGGGCTTGGAGCCGTGTTAACGCAGTCGACTCCTGATGGTGAGAAGGTGATATGTTATTTATCTCGATCCCTTACTCGACTGGAACGTAATTACACCACTATGGGATACTGAAAATCTCCGACCCTATATTGAGGAGGGGCATTTTTTGGTCGTGACCGACCACGCTAGTTTGTTGTGGTTAGACAAGCTACAATCTCCTTCTGGTCGTTTGGCCCGCTGGGCAATACGTCTCCAACAATTCGACTATACCATTATCCATCGAAAGGGAAAAGAACAGGTCGTACCAGACACTTTATCTCGAGCTGTTCCTATCATTGATGATCTCGACTGCTGTTCAATCACAAACACCGATATTTCCATCGATAAAGGGGACAAATGGTATCAAAATATGGTCATGCGAATATCAAACTCACCACATAAATTTCCTTCTTGGCAACTCTTCCAGGGAAAACTTTTCAAAAATGTAACTCCCTGTGTCCCTGAACTGGCTACAGTTTATGATCATTGGAAAGAAGTGGTACCTCGTTTTCTGAGAAAGTCTTTAATAGGGGAAACGCATTCCGTATTGCGTCATGTGGGAGTTTTCAAAACATTCAGCAAGCTGGCACAACAATATTATTGGTCCAAGATGCGTTCTGATTCATTCGTCATTGCAAAACTTGTCAGTCCATCAAGCCTGAACAAAAATGCCCTCCGGGGTTAATGCTGTCAAAACAGGAATCCATATCTCGTCGTTTCGAAATCCTGTCAGCGGATTGGGTCGGACCGCTACCAACGTTCCGTTCTGGAAATCAGTATATTTTTGTTGTGTCTAATTCGTTCTTCGAAACATGAAGAAAATTACCGTTCAAGGGAGATAACGCCCCTCCAAAAGAGATAAATTTTAATCGATCAGGGCCTACTGTGGAACGTAAGCAAGTCTTCCAAAAATGATATGCTGATGTGAAAGTCAAGTTAGCTAAAGCTTACAAGCAAAATAGTAGGACCTATAATCTCAGACGTCGTGATGTTCAATATCATGTCAATCAGCTCGTTTGGAGACGAAATCATGTTTTGTCTAATGCAGCAAAATATTTCAGTGTCAAGCTGGCACCAAAATTCGTCGGCCTCTTTCTGTTTCCCAAACGTGTATCTTCCTGGACCTAAGAATTGAAAGATGATGCTGGTAACTATCGCGCTGTATGGCATGTGAAAGATCTTAAAGCTCATCCACCTGATGACTAATCATAATGTTGCTTTTGGGAAATTGGGGTGAAAGATGACCATCCCTGGCATATGGCTAAAATAACTTGGACATGGTACGGTCCCCATCCACATATCTGTTTCCTGTGTAGTTAATATTACAGGGAAGGCATTCATTATCGTTCATTATCTTTGATGTCTCCAGTAGTGAATACCGTATTTTAGTACCACCCCTTAGTGTTCTGTTGTGAAGGTGCATTAGGTTTCCTTGTTCAATAATGTATTTTCAGGCCCATGATAGTAATATATCGGTTTTGTTTGAGGTAGAACTTCTGGAAGAACATTGGTTTTCTTTTATCTTTAATGTCTTCTTGTAAGTACCCTCGGTGTAAGTGTATCCCTTGAGTGTGCAATTGTGACTAGTTCGATTTAGGTTCGTAATAGCTACGTGAGTTTGGTGTTGTCGATCTTTACGGGTTGTTGTTCTATTTTTTTATTTATCTTTCTATCTTCCTTTCTGTCTAGGGTTGTAAACTTTTGAAATTTTTGGGTGACATGACGTATTATTATTGTTGGGATGGCAGCTCCTCAATGCTGGACGATCCTTGTGGTGGATTTGGCTGGGGGGGTTCGTTTGGCTGGTGGATTTCCAAGGGAATGACCCTTCGGACATTATTCTGGTTATAACGCAAACCTTCCTTTTGGAAGGGCTATTTTTGCTGACGAACTCACCATGTCTGATGTCCTGAGGGTTTTGAATGAATTTTTTTTGGCAGAATCGATTCAACGGGTTGGATCCACTCCACATTGTTCTGTGTTATGATAGGAAACTTGGAGGAGGTTTTCAGTCGGAGTTTTCAATCCTCTCATTCTTTTATAGAATGGTGCTAAGATCTGCTGAGATACTAAACTTAGAAGGTTGGTTATGCAGTTTAATGCCTCTCCCTTTTTTTGTTTTGTAGGAGACCTGATTGTGTTGGGTGCGAGCATGGCTCAGTCTGAGGGCGGTCGTTCGATGCTACTGGGCGATCCTGAGCTCCATGGATTCGTCGCGACTGGGGAATTTGCTCGCAGTGCCACAATTAGGAATATCTCCGAATTGTCGGGACGTTATGGTTCAACCATTTTCAGCTTGGTGGAGCTATATATCACCCCAATTGAAGTGGACAATTGGTTATCTTTCGATTTTCAATTATTTTTTTATTTTTGTTACCACAGGTGGGATTCCGTTTGGGGGTCGCTTTCTTTATTGGGTTTACTTCTGGGATGTCTGGAGCAGCGATGTGATCCAAAACACGCGACTTCTCCTGTCTTTATTGAGTTGAGCAATTTTGGCTTTTGTTGAGTTTATTCCATCTGAACTCAACCACATTAGGTGTTCTGGATATTTTAGTTGTGAGACTGGACAGCGGAGATGGTTCATGGACTGAATCCACACACAACAATTTGGCGACGATAACAAACCTAAGGCGATTTGTTGTCATGCATTTCAAACCTTTTACTTTGAGGACGTTTTATTTTTTTTGTTGCTATATATGTATGGTTTATCATGAGTATAGACATTTTGTGTGAGCTAGGATAACAAACTTGGGGTGATTTGTTGTCATGCGTTTAAAGCCTTCCTTATTGTTATTTTTTTGTTTCAATGGTCAATAATATATAAATATAATGGGTACTACTTAGAGAATTACCCGATTCCGAAGAATAAATCTTTTCAGGGGATGTGCAGAGTATGTGAGTTATTTAGTTGATAGATGTGAGAAATAAGAGGTATTATATCTACTATAGTTTCAGTACGTTGTAACATTAGTGTCTGTTCCACTAAAGCTTTCACATAAAATTTCCTGGTTTCGGTAAAATTCTTTTAAAGTAAGGGGGGAATTTGTAACGTTATTTTTTTATTATTAACTATTCAGGGTATATCAAAATTTTTAATCATATTTTACATGCATTTTACCACTATTTGCCTTCTGCATTTATTTCATAATGTTCAAATAAGTACCTATATTGCTATCAAAATGGTGCTTCTTTGAGAGTGTATTCACTGGTAATCCATCCAACAATTTCTCAATTCAACACTAAAATATGCGTCCCCATTGCATAATACTACCAGGTTTATCCATTTTACATTTAAGTCATCATGTTTTGGTAACGTCATATTTTAAGTTATTCCAAAGTCATTAATTGTCATTCGTGATTCAGTTGTTACTCTGTTAACACTCTGTTAACACTTTTCATTCCACGTCTGGGGTGTGCGCACTAAGCGGAGTACGCCATAGACTTGTGATTGTTGTTTCTTCTGCATTCAGCTGGAGTAACACGAAGAGACTTTTGTTGGTTTCATAACTGAAGATGCGAAATGCCATGCAGTATTACTCAGGCGTGTTTCATTTGAGGATAGGGCATCATAATATCTTTCTAGCTGGTGGAAAAAGAATAATAATTTGAGAGTGTACTTGGCAACAATGCACATGGGTTTGACATTTTGACCTAAAGTTTGAGAAGAAGAAGATTAATTAGTTTCGACTGTCGTCTGTCACCAGTGTGCTGGAATTTCCACTTTTGACATGATTGGGGAATAAGTTGTAAGAATTTTATTTCCATTTGAATCGTCCGTAAAGGGATTATATCTTGCAACTGCCAAAATGTTTCAGTTTTCGTTTAGTCGATTGAATTGCTTTGTATGCATATTTATGAACCTTACCTCACGGGGGATTATATGAATCAATTATTTATGGTAAGTCTCGCACATGGTATTCTTCTATCATTTGGCAATTTCTCATGTATTTTTGGATCTGCTTTGTTAGGCCTTTTGGGTACTTGACCCTATGTGCCGCTGTTAACCCTTTGACCAGAATATTTTTGACATCTGAAAGAGCCTACTGAAAGCACCTTCCACTGTAGGAGCACCTAGGCCTGGTCTGGACAGAGTTATTTATTAGGTCATCCAAGTTGGTGAACAGAATGTCAAGTTCTTGTTGCATTTCAGGGTTTATGTATATATAGTTCTGTCCCACTATATTTTTTTCCTTCCTGAAGGAAGTTTCATGACTCCGTAGATGTATGGTATGTCTTTCTTGTGACCATCTTCCACCAACTATAGCCATTGAGTAGGGCATTCAGGTACTGGTAGCGTGACTGTCGAAGAAGCAGCATTGCAGTTGAGATCAGCTTGGTGGTACCAGTCTAGTTGACCCGACGTTGCACTCCAAGTATCAGAGATAGCACTAAGTATCCTACTGATATCCTTTTTCAAAGCAAGCCTTTAACCTTATCCTAATGGGTAAACGCTACAAGGTAAGGTGCACCATACTATTGCGGATTGGTTAAGACATATTCTTTTCTCCTACCCTACAGTGGTAGATACATTTTGTGTGTAATATTAGATACATTTAACCTTATCTATTTACTAGTGCCTGTATAATCTCACCTAAGAGGTTGGTTATTGTTTGAAAACATATTTGGTCATTGAACTGCACCTGTAGACAAATTGTTAGATCGATATTGATAATATTCAGTTATTTATATACCTATTTAGTTTTGTGTAAGAACGTACCCGTACAGTCATTTCAATATAATTTTATAGTTTAATAATTAATCTTCTTCAACCAGTAAGCTTTTTATCATTTAGAGTGTGGTAACTTTTTTTAATACTATTCGTGTTATATGGAAATCAGTATAAATAATCTATAGGGTGAGCCTGCATCTTCATATAGCTGGCGCCCGCATTCGTACATCTCATCACAATTTATTTTGTATGACCCACTCCCGTCTCCACTTGAGTTAGTCGCGAGCCACCCTGTGACTCTGACAGCTTCGTTGCCATTATAAAAGCCGAAAGCTAAGTTAAACTTGTGGCAAGCTACCGATATCCCTTCTCTTGCGCAAGGCACAGCGGCGCTGTTGATTCAAAAGTGAGCCTGCCGTGTTTTTTCGACAATCGTGTAGAATAGTGGCTAATAATGATTACGAAACGGATATGATTATTTTATCGGAACTTGGAGCTGCACAGAATAATTAAGAACAACGAACGGGGTTTCTAAGCTTAAAAATAACGGAGATATGAATATGAATAATTCTGAGGACTTGTGCTTGTTCCGAAAACTTATCATCACAAATACAAACAAGTGAATTCGTTACAAGATTGTGTCTAAAATAACTCTGTATTGTGTAACGTCCTTTTTTCCTCAACTCGGACGTTACAATGACGTTTACGGGTACTGGGTGTAACGGACAACGGTACACTCGGCCTAAAACCCAATATTACCCTCAGGCGCAATATTTTAACCAAGAAATGAGACAGGGCGTAAAATCGTACATGGATAACTAAATTTCTTGATCGGTTTGGTTCGCGGAGTCGACGGGTGAGCTGATATCCCAAATTATCACTTTGTTTCGGATATCACGGCTGGCAAATGATAACGGTTATTCTTATTATCATTATTATAACGGCTTGTCCCGAATCGCTGTCCACTACAGCTTTCAGGGTATTAGGACTCACGATATATGTTTTACCAACTCCTGGTTGCCACCTACTATTATGGTATGAAAGGGAAAAACAAACTAATGCCAAAGAGAAGTGAAAGCCGTTCTCTTTGGAATAAGTAATTTAGAGTTCGCGATTTCCGTACTAGCTTTAAGCGAAATCTCACCCTTCCAGTAGTAAAGTACGAACCTTCATGATCGAATAACGCTGTACGGTTCTAGTAGTAACCTCGGAGTGTTGGTACAAGTTCCCGGCTGTCTAAAGGACGATGATTGAACCAACTCCCTCGATTATCGATTTACTTGTGCTCAGCTAGTTCCGGCCAGTAGCATACCTTGCGGAACGTAGAAACCTCAATAATCGGCATACAAACTAGTTACAGAAGGTTGTGATAACCAAACCCTCGGGAACTATTAATTAATAACGATAGGAGTTCTTCAACGTTCTGGTATAACTGCAATAATAACGGACTAGGCGGCCGACCGGACTCGAAGTTCGATTTTCTACCTTGGTAAATGGTCAGTCTCTATTGTACAAACTAGTTACAGAGGGCTGTGATGTCCGAACCCTCGGGAACTAGTAATTTAAGTCAAACAGTACTCATACCCAATATTTAAGCCTGATCGCTCTGCCGGTTGTACATACCTAACCTTTGGACGGATCAAGGAGGTACTATGATATTCGCGAAGGTAGTTGTCAAATTTCGGGCTTTTGATAACTGAATATGATACACACGGTTTGGGAAATGCAATTCACTTGTGACAGGAATAAATATTCAAACTAAATAACTTTCAATTAAGCTTACCCTCGGAATATAACTTTCAGTTTTTCAACTCGGCTTTTTATAATCAACTATTTCTGACACTGGTCTGGCACGAAAAGAGGCAGATTTTCATGTGCTTCCACTATTTATACCATCGGTTGGCCTTCGTAGCAGAACACATGAAAAACGCTGGCCGTCGTAGCAGAAGGCACAAAAACTATTCAATTTCAGCAAAAAAATATTCCATATCATAAAAAGTTAACTGAGACCCAAACTCTATGTATAAGTAGATATTTTAGGCTCAAGAAGTCAAGACAAGCAAAAAGTGGTCGGTTCCAAAATAAGGAAATATGAATGGAATCATCTACTATGTTCTGACTTGAAAGATTGCCTTCCGTTTACAATAAATTTTGAAATTAGAAAGGCGTACGAATCATTTCTGTGTATTGTTTAGGACTTAAAAAATTAGTCTCAGAAATGCTTCGTTACATCCCCCTCTTACTTCCGTAAAAAATGGAAACTGAGTTTACATTTTTTTCTCAAAATTATAAATACCAAGTTAAAAGTAGATGATATCTGCTCCTGGTTCCGGTCTCCTGTTGCCTTGATCATGGGTCTCCCTTCTCTGCACTGCATTGTCGTGTGCCTCTGTTTCTGGCATCCGAGTCGGTGTAAAGATGGCGTCCTGGGTCTCGGGTTGCGGAGCTCACCGCTTTCATTCTTGTTTCTGTTTTGGGCTCCTACATAGGTGCTCAGATTACGGATGACCCGAAACTGGATGAGGACGGAATTCACCATTGCCAAGGGGTCGTGAAAAAAAACTCATCTGAATTCCAAGTGAACGGATTTATTTAACTTTTTTTTTTAGGTAAAGACAAAAACAACTTAGTGCTGATAGCCAGATCGGTAACGATGACCTGGTTGGTGGCCGGGAGCTGGTGGTAGCTGGTTTATTTGGGAGGGTCTTGCCTCTGGGCCAGATATGATGTCTCGGCGTCGTTTACGGCAGCTGCATAACTCACACTGGACTGCTTGATCTGCAACGGTCTCCGTAGCGGTTTGCATGCTTTTGGACAATCCTGAATGAGTGGATGGTCTGTCCCATCGCCGAGACGCAGTCAATGTCACTGGTGTTCGATACATACTGTCGGCGGCTGGTGCGGTTGACGAATATCCTGGGGTGGGACATGGACAGTCACAGGAACGAATCCCATAGCGGCCACAGCGAGAGCAGAAGATCTTCCAAGGCTCCCGACACTGATGGCGGTTATGCAGGATAGGCAGGTATATTGGGCAATGGTTATCACGTATGGCTTCCGAACGATTTCTTGGGACAGGTGGATCTTTCCTGGTGACTATCCTGACGGGGACGGGTACCGGTATCGACGATACTGGAACGTCTAGTTGTCGGTTGTATTCTTCCTCGTTTTTCAGATCAAAATAAGCGTTTTCTGCAAACGGGTCTTCGGACGCCTTGGGGTCAAGTCTAGCTGCTGGATCCTCCTTTACTACCCCCACATCACCGTCGCTGATCGGCATTTGCTTGTTCCCGTCGGTTGGTTCTGGATCGTCGTCGTTACAGGTCAGGAAGGAAGTCTCAAACGGCTGCCCTTGGTCTTCTACCATGCACCACTCGTCTGGGATGGGGGAAGTGGACAGGTCCAGTTCCTCTGCCATGTTTACCTGGAAGGAAAAACTGTTTTATTTACGTGGTACTTGGCACGGTTGCCCAGACAACTTCTCCGTCTTGGGTTTGGAGACGTGTACGATTTCTTTTGATTCGTTTCTGACCTTGCCGGGCACTCAGATGTATGAGAATCCGTTCCACCCCTAAAGGCCAAACTGCTGGGGACGGATTTTGCATAATCTGGATCGCTGCCCATTCGCTCAAGATCCCGCGTGCCATTTCCTGAATCCTTTCGTCGGTCATGGCCTCTATGGAGTTACACTGCGTGGTCAGCCGTGCCATCAATAAGTCGCGCAGGGAGGGCGGTACTATATCCAGCAGTGTGTTTAGGTCTTCCCTCTCGGCTGAAGACGCTGACGGAGTAACTGGCCGTTTTCGCGTTTGCGCGTGGCTGCCGGAACTGGGCGGATTACTCGGACGGTAACACCATCCGGGTGAGTAGCTGGGGACAGGCGCGGCGTCGGTATTGAGTTCGGGAGGCGGGGTCGACGAGAGGATGCTAACGTCAGGCAGCAGTGACGGAGAAAAATATAATGTCGACACGGTGTCAACGCCTTCGGCACCTGTCTGGACGGTGGGTGGGGTAATCAGGTCAATCGAATGTGGCGGCAATATGGTGTCGTTAGGTCCACAAGTTGGATAGTCCCCTGCGGGTTTCCTACGGTTGGTCGGGAGGGTGTTCGGCACACGGGAGTATTCATCTGAAAATAGAACTAGTTACGGATCGTTCTCGGTTTGGTATGGTTTCCAGTCTTTTATGTCAATGCGATTCAGCCGTTTCCTAGTACTACTCCTGAGATCATATACGACTGGTGTGTTTATTTTCACTACGGTATCGGGTACGGAATATTTCGGGGCTAATTTAGCGGCGTATCCCTGAACCTTGGATGAGAGGTGGTTTTACTTTTTTATTACTACATCTCCTATTCGGCACCTCCATTCCCTGCCTTCGAAGGTTATAATGGCGACTTTGGGTCGTAAATACCCTAGCTAAATTAATCTTCACCAGTTCCTCCGTTTCCTGGAGCTTTTCCATAGCTTGCACCCAAACCGTTGGTTTGGTGCCTACGGTCCCGTCTTCGGTTGGGGTGGGTCGGTGCAACGGCTGTGGCGGATTGGGCTCTCGGCCAAAGTTTAAAAACGCTGGAGTAAATCCAGTGGACTCTTGTTGCGCGGTGTTTATGGCGAATTGTAACTCAGGTAAACGTCGGTCCCATTGCCGGTGTTCCTTTCCACAATATTGCGCAATCATCGTCTTTATGGTTTTGTTGGCTCGTTCTACGGGATTGGCCTGAGGTGTATATGGTGGTGTGAGACGATGGTTGATACCCAACTCCTTCAAAGGTTCTGTGAACACTTGTTCAGTATATTGAGACCCATTGTCACTGATGACAGTGTCTGGACGGCCAAAACGAAGTACTATCTCCTCATAGAATGCTTGGGCCACGGCCCGTGAGGTAGCGTTCCTCAGTGGCCAAACCTGCAGCCATTTAGTGAACCTGTCTTGAAATACACACACGTAGTTATTACCCTTACTGGACCTCGATAGGGGTCCCACTAGATTGGTAGATACGGTAGCCCACGGCTTTACGTTCCGGGACGGTTGCATTTTACCGGGGGTCTGTTGTTGCGGAACCTCATACTCTTGGCAGGTCAAGCAGCCTCTAACATATTTAGCAATGTCACGGAACATCCCTGGTCAATAATACCGGTGAACGATGCAGGCGGTGGTTTTTGCTATACCCATATGTTCGGCGGTTACCACGTCATGGTTCTCTTCCAGTATTTTCCTACGAAGTGGTCTCGGTACACACAATTTCCAGGGGTCTGAGAGATCGGGTTCGGTCATATCATTTGAATCCCAAAGTAACAGTACAGCTGCCCCTGCTTGATGCAATAGTCCGGAAGATTTTTTGGATTCCGCGCAACCTCTTCCAGCTTCTTGGAGTTCCATGAGCACCTGGACGGGACTTCTAGCGTGGCCAAGCCTTCGTCGACTCCATCAACGGGTTCGCGGGAGAGTGCACCCGCCACTTTATTCAAGGCTCCTCGCCGGTATTGGATCTTGAAGTCATACTGTTGCAAGAACATGCTCCATCGTGCGAGTCGCCCCATAGGACTCTTGATCGACTGAAGCCAACGGAGTGCTTGATGGTCGGTAACCCCCTTAAAATGATAACCTTCCAGGTACGGTCGCATTTTCTCGACACCCCATACAATGGCTAGACATTCTTTCTCAGTTGTTGAATAAGCTTTCTCAGGTGGGGTGAGCGAGCGGCTAGCGTAGGCGATCACCTGCTCCGCGCCATTGATGCTTTGAGTCAATACAGCTCCCAATCCATTATCCGACGCGTCGGTCTGCAGTGAACTCCTCATGAAAGTCCGGACAGGTAAGTACCGGTGATTGTGTCAATTTTCCTTTGAGCTTCTGGAACGCCTCCTCTTGCGTGGTTTCCCACCGCCATCGGTACCCTTTCTTCAACAGTTTATGAAGCGGTGCAGCAATCTCAGCGAATGATGGTACGAAGCGACGCGACGGTACCAAGAAGCCATTCCTAGGAAGCGTCGCAACCCGCGTACATTGGTGAGCGTGCCAATCCCACAATTGAGGCTACTTTCTCTGGGTCGGTTTGGATTCCTTCAGCCGTCACCAGATGTCCTAAATATCGGCCGAAGGAGCACTTATCGGGGTTGACTCGCAGGTTGGCCCTGCGGAGACGGCGGAACACCTCCCTGAGATTTTCCAAGTTGTTCGAACGTATCTCCTAAAACGATGATATCGTCCAAGTATGCAAAGCAGTAAGGGTCCATCTCGGGGCCGATGATGCGATCTATTAGGCGCTGAAACTTGGCGGGGGCGGCATGAAGACCGAAAGGCATGACTCGGAATTGAAAGAGTCCCGGACGAAGCACGGCGAAGGCGGTGATTGGTTTATTATCCTCGGTCAGCGGAACCTGCCAGTATCCCTGTTTAAGGTCAATACTTGAAATATATCGATCTCTCCGTAGTTTTTCCAAGATGGAATTTATGAGCGGTAGAGGGTAAGCATCCTTCATCGAGACGGCATTGACCTTCTGGAAATCTATACAGAAGCGGGTCTCACCATCTTGTTTCCGAACTATGACTACCGGTGAACTCCATGGGCTGTCGGACGGTTCTATTACCTGTTCTGCTAGCATACGGTCAACTTCTATATCGATAATTTCCTGCATACAAGGGTTTTATGGCCGGTATATCTGTTTAATGGGTTCTAGATCGTACAAACGGATCCTATGAGCCGCCAATGGTGTTACCCCGTGTATGTTCTCGAAACAAGGTAACTCATCACCGAGGAAAGCTTTCAAACGGTTCTCTTCATCTATAGTTATCGTGAGGGCTGGCCTCGGCGTCAGCATTTCGAGTGGTTCGCACCGTACGGTCCGTGCTTCGGACGAAAGCTGATGCCCGCTGACGAAAATATCACCAGTTTCTAGATCCAGTCTGAATTTCCTTCTCCGAAGGATATTCATCCCTATCACCATATCACAAGTAAGTGTTCAAATTCTTCGGTAAAGCGGCATGGTCTTAAAGTGACTTCTGTTCTGAATACCTGGCTCACAGTTACTAAGCGTCCGTCTGCCAACTGGACTGAGCTGACTGGTTTCTCCACAGGATGTAGTCCTAGTATCCTCCATTGGGCGATCACCCTGTCTCCTACATATGAACTCGCAGCACCGGTATCAAGAAGAGCCCTAACGGTTCCTCCAGGAAGACTGACAGTTACCTGTGGACGATTTTCGGTATCCATAGACGGTATCAGACTTGTTGAGGCGTGTTGTTCATGGTGTTGTCCTAGCCTCGGTGGGGTACAACACCTGTTTAGTTTCTCGAACTCGGCCCTGGAGTCTGACAAGGGCAATCCCTGGACATCACCCCCTCTCTATTGCATCGTGAGCAAAACAGCTTCGACGGGGCACGGCAATGTTGTCGGAAGTGCCCATTTCCAGCAGCCCTATTGGTATCCCCATTCCCACTGGGTACCATCGGACGTTGTCGGTAAGTGTGGGCGGTCGGTGATCTGTTTGTCGGTGTAGAGGCAGATCTCAACGGTTGACGATACCCTGCTATCTCTTGCGAGATATTTGTGGCTGGCGGTACAACACGGTTTTGTTGCCAATTCTGAATGGGTGTTGGCGTGTATTGGGGGTTCTTCAATTCGGTCCTTAGCAATTCATCTTCTCTCACCACCCTTCAAAAGGACGCTATATCGTCGAAGTCGGTCCGGCGGATTTGCTGTCGATATACCGGAAGGAGGTTTCGATAAAGCCACTGTAGTTCCTGAGTCGTTATTATACTCCCATGTCGGCGCATCAGAGTCTGCATTTCGGTGATATACTCTGCAGTCTTTTCATTTGGCCATTGGGGTCTTCTACTGATGGCTGCTTCCAGATCAATTTGATAGTTTACTGGGAAGAAGAAGTCTTTGAAGGTTCCTAGAAACGCACCCCATGATCGCCATGAATTTTAGTTATCTCGAAACCACAGTGCCGGTAGTCCTTCCAGCATTTCGGGTATAACGACAAGCAGTTGATCAGGGTCCACCTGTTGTGCCATACATATTTCTACCAAGCGTTCTAGAAACGCTACTGAATCGCTTTCTCCATTGAATGAAATTTTCCACTCATGGGTTCGTAAGGGGTAACCTCGAAACGAGAATGGTAAGGCTTGGTGAGTTGAGGAGTTGGGCTGGGGCAGCTGCGTTCCTCGTGCAGTGGAGACGGGTTGCGTCACCGTGAACATCGGTTGCGGAAATACAAAAGGACTCGTACTAGACTGTATAAATGGTGATGTCCGTCCTTCACTTATGAATTTTATCAAGCGTTTCCTCTTATCATCCATGGTTCCGGTTACATCTAGGAGGAATTTTCTCAGTTCTCCATCGAGTTCATCTTTCCGTAGTAAGTAGACCCATCCTACCCTTGTGTCGGTAGAAAAAGTTGCGCTAGACGAAAGTGGCGGGGGGACTGGCGGTACTGATGGCTGTGTGGGAGCTCCGGATGAGGTCTGCATGTCTGTTAGATATGCCTTATGACGGGTTTTTCTGGTTTTCCTGTCAAGTTTCTCGTTTATTCGCTTTCGAGGTCCGTATCTCCTAAACGGTGTTGCGGATTATGTCGGAAATGGTTGCAATCCATTCGTTGAAGACAAAAACCTACTAAACGATATGTCACTTGTGTTTTTCGAGCAACTGTCAAAATAACAGGATTCCGTTGTTCTTAATTCTGTCGGGAAACGGTCGGAAAATCGGTAAAACAATGATTCTGGTAATTTTCAGAGCTTGTGAATCTGATTTCAACGGTACACACTTTCCAGTGGTTACATCTTCCTCAATGGTCCTTGTATATTTCGGAACAATAATACAAGTCCCTGCTCGGGCGCCAAATTTGTAACATCCTTTTTTCCTCTACTCGGACGTTACAATGATGTTTACGGGTACTGGGTGTAACGGACAACGGTACACTCGGCCTAACACCCAATACTACCCTCAGGCGCCAGTAAGATTATAGTGGTATGCCCCACTTTCTCCCAGATGACATTAGTGGGAGGCCCAGGACAGCTACAGTGAAGAAACGGTATTCCCGGGGTCAGTTGTAAGGACCAAAGTGCACTGACAATAAGTGGCAGGCTTTAATTGCCCCTATCGTCTTTTGAATACCAGCTGTACTCTAATTAGACTTTAACGGAAGGGATCTGAAAGGATACCCCTCGTTCTCCCATTTACTGAATGAAAGCTTTATGTGCCTATGAACCACTTTAATATAATGGAATTGTCATACAACACTAGATAAGTCATCCATTCATCCTAGTATTAGCCGAAAAGCAATCTTTCAACCAAGAAATGAGACAGGGCGTGAAATCGTATACGGACAACTAAATTTCTTGATCGGTTCGGTTCGCGGAGTCGACGGGTGGCTGATATCCCAAATTATCACTTTGTTTCGGATATCACGGCTGGCAAATGATAACGGTTATTCTTATTATTATTATTATAACGGCTTGTCCCGATTCGCTGTCCACTACAGCTTTCAGAGTACTAGGACTCACGATATATGTTTTACCAACTCCTGGTTGCCACCAACTATTATGGTATGAAAGGGAAAAACAAACTAATGCCAGAGAGAAGTGAAAGCTGTTCTCTTTGGAATAAGTAATTTATAGTTCGCGATTTCCGTACTAGCTTTAAGCGAAATCTCAACCTTCCAGTAGTAAAGTACGTACCTTCAGGATCTAATAACGCTGTACGGTTCTAGTGGTAACCTCGGAGTGTTGGTACAAGTTCCCGGCTCTCTGAAGGACGATGATTGAACCAACTCCCTCGATTATCGATTTACTTGAGCTCAGCTAGTTCCGGCCAGTAGTGAAAGCCATACCTCGCGGAACGTAGAAATGTCAATAATCGGCATACAAACTAGTTACAGAAGGTTGTTATATCCAAACCCTCGGGAACTATTAATTAATAACGATAGGAGTTCTCCAACGTTCTGGTATAACTGCAATAATAACGGACTAGGCGACCGACCGGACTCGAAGTTCGATTTTCTACCTTGGTAAATGGTTGGTCTCTATTGTACAAACTAGTTACAGAGGGCTGTGATATCCGAACCCTCGGGAACTAGTAATTTAAGTCAAACAGTACTCGTACCCAATATTTAAGTCTGATCGCTCTGCCGGTTGTAAAGACCTAACCTTTGGACGGATCAAGGCGGTACTATGATATTCGCGAAGGTAGTTGTCAAATTTCGGGCTTTTGATAACTGAATATGATACACACGGTTTGGGAAATGCAATTCACTTGTGACAGGAATAAATATTCAAACTAAATAACTTTCAATTAAGCTTACCCTCGGAATATAAATTTCAGTTTTTCAACTCGGCTTTTTATTATCAACTATTTCTGACACTGGTCTGGCTTCCACTATCTATACCATCGGTTGGCCTTCGTAGCAGAACACATGAAAAACGGCGGCCGTCGTAGCAGAAGGCACAAAAACTATTCAATTTCAGCAAAAAAAAATTTCCCCATCATAAAAAGTTAACTGAGACCCAAACTCTATGTATAAGTAGATATTTTAGGCGCAAGAAGTCAAGACAAGCAAAAAGTGGTGGGTTCCAAAATAACGAAATATGGATGGAATCATCTACTATGTTCTGACTTGAAAGATTGCCTTCCGTTTACAATAAATTTCGAAATTAGAAAGGCGTACGAATCATTTCTGTGATATTGTTTAGGACTTAAAAAATCAGTATCAGAAATGCTTCGTTACAATTGATGATATTATAAGGTAGCTGGACTCTCAAAATAATAGTTCTTGGAATTATGATGATAATCCGATTCGCAAAGGAAAATATAGATTTTTATAAAATGAGTTCAGATTTGTAAATAGGCGAAAATATTATCAGTATGTCAAATAAAATGAGCACCCTTTACCCGGTTTTTTGCAGTGAGCCTTTTCCGCGATGATCTACTTACTAACCTCTGCAATAATCAAGACCATCCACTCTCTGTATAAAACATAGAGAAAAGTCACGCATAGTCTCTGCAGGAGGCGTGAAACTGCACAATATTCACCTGATCCCTGAGTCACGGACCTGCCCACTAAGACCGTGGGGGGCTATTCCAAAAGTCTCTCACAAGGGGGGCCAGGAAATGACTTTGCGTTGAAACCGAGTGATGGCTGGTGACAGGAATGAATACAATGTTAGCTATATCAGGAATAAAAAATATTTCAATTTAGCCAACCTCTAGGTAAGGCGCGCACTGAAGTAGAATGGCAGTGATGAGATACTGGAATGGTACGAGGCATAGGTATGGTGAATAATTGGTGTAGCAGTGGAATGGTAGCAAAGTGGTATGATAGTGATTTAACGCGCACTGCAATGGCAAACAACTTATGATTTTATTACACTTCATCGGTTATGAAAATGTAATTCACGGAGGATGGGGATGCTCTTTCATTTGTACCTTAGGCAAGGCGCGCACTGAAATTAATTCCAAGTGACTTGTTGGCAACATGGTGAACGAGTGGCAGGTGGTCTTGATAAATCCTTCGTAACCAAATGCAGGCGCGCATATCAAAGCGTACTAGCGGTGACGTGTTTTTTCGCATGTGGCCTGGTGCCAGTCTATGTTGTCAATGAGGAGAATCGCGTACTGAAGTGGTTACTAAGTGACGTGGCGGTGGCGTGGTGAACAAGTGGCAGGTGGAATCGCTGAAGCCTTTATAACCAAATGTAGTCGAGCGTATCAAAGTGGAGTAGTGGTGAAGTGTTTTTTTTTCAAGTGGTGCCAGTCTGTTGCTACTAATATCCTACATATTTGAGTTTTTACTGGCAAGCGGGTGGTGCCAATGGATAGAGGATTTTTTTGTTACAAAAATACTTGTTGAAAACCGACTGTAACATCACATGGAAGACACTTCGTAGTTATATTCTTTTCAACTCGCACCTATCATTTATTAATTTGTTATAATCATTCAAATACAAAAAACGTGTTATTTATTGTTTTGATTATAAAATGAAGAAAATACAGCAATATGGTTGCTCCAATGAGAACATTTTTAGAGAATTGAAATACGAACTAAAGGAGATTTTTAACGACCCGATCGAATCATTTGTGCGATTTTAGAAAAAATTCATAACTCCGCCATTTTTCAATAAGTAGGAATGGCCCTTCTCATGAAAGTATTGAACCATGTGTACCTTATGCGTGCACCAAATGGGCATTTTCGGAGTATTAGCTTTGGCACAATTGCAATTTGAAATTTTTTTTTACAACATCTTCTCTGGATGCTCTAGTGATAGTACGATTTTTCAAACAAATTTTGAAAGTAGAAGAATAGTAACAAAAACGTATATTCTCATTTTCCGATACAATGCTGCAAAATGGGTAAGAAATGCTTGGAAACATGACTGAAAACGTCCGATACCGCAAAAGCGATCGAGTAGAAGGAGAGACCGGGAGATTAGAGGAATTCTTCCAATAAACGGGTAACGTGATAATACGCTTTCTTTCATCTCTCGGTCTCTCCTCGTATTCAACCGCTATCGCGGGCTCGGCCAGTTTTAGTCAGTTCGTACCTTTTTTCACCCATTTAGCAGCATTGTAGCGCAAAATGAGGAGATACATCCTTGGTAAAATTCTTCTGCTTTCAAAATCTCTTTCAAAAATTGATATCGGACTATCACTAGAGCATCCAGACACGCTACAATACACATTCAATACTCCAGTGAGAGTAGTTATGAATTTGAAAAAGAATTGCAAAATTACTCGATCTGGCCCTATTCTGTTCGTATTTCAATTCTCTACAATTTTTTTCAGAGGCAACAGATTGCTCAATTACAGAAATCCTTTTTTTGATATTTAAATGATTATAACATATTTAATAAATGACAGTTGTGAGTCGAACATATAACAGATTATAACTACGGACTGTTCTTCATGTGATGGCATGGTCGTTTTCCTACTAATATTTTTGTTAAAAAATCTCTCATTTCATGCTGGAGGTTGCACTGCAATAGCCTTTCAATACACTATTCGAGAAATTGATTCATGAAAACTACAAACATGCGAGACGACCACGAATTCAACATGCAATTTGTTTCCCTTGTAGAGGCATTTTCCTGTCTTCATGACAATATGCGGAAGGATTATCATATGAGCCACGTGCAAGAGCAAGCCTGGGTCAAAATTGCGAAAGACATCGGGAAAGGAGGTAAGTAAACAAAATGGTTTCTAAAAAAATACATTTTCAACTACTTGCGGTATTTATACTGTTTCCTTCATACTCAAAATCTTCGCTGACGAAATAATCGCAGAGTGTCTGTCGTGTAGCAATTGCTGGATAGGTAGATAGTATTCGCTGTGAAAGGAATGCCTCGAATTACATGGCTGTTCTCCATTTTCAACGTCTATGTCATAATGGTTTCCTTTTTTCCTCGGACACAAAAACTCACCTTCCTCTTTTTTGATAAAATTATGCAGTACGCACACTGCTTGAACAATGGTGTCAACTCTATTCATATTTAGAGCAATTTTTGTGTGTAGAACTTGGATGACATCATTCCAAACGAGTATTCAACTGATTTGCGACCTCTTGATAACCTACCATTGAACACCCTCTTCCTATTTGTCAAGCCTCTTTTAGGGTGGGGCTTCATTATATTACACTTCAAAGGAAAAGCTTCATCTGCATCAAAATAAAATGAAAAATTTGTATCGTGTCCTGGTACTGGTGATGGATCTGGTAAGTCTAGTGTGTCAAAAAAAACAAAAAAAATTAAGTAATTTTTTTCCAAGATTACTTCCTTGGAACACCCTCCCGTCATTGTTTCGGCCATGATAACCTACATCAATGGTAAAAACATCCATCTGCGTCTGAGACAGCCATCAGAACAATGGACTACTACCCTTTGTAATTATTAAATTCGAAACCTGATTTTAGTGGCCGTCTAATCCTGATGTGTTTGCCGTCGACACTCCCAATACAGTTGGGTGGATTTCAAAGTTCCCACTATCTTACAGCAAATTCTAACCACGTTTCTTTGGTAGGGGTAGTAATACTTCAGAAGTTTTCGCAATTATTTTCATAGTATGACTTTTAAAAAAGTAACATGATAGTGCCTTTAGATTGCAGCCGGTCGCGAAATACCTGGAAAGAAAGATAACAGTATCCGTTTCTGTTGTTATTGATATACTAATACTGTTTGATGATTTTTAAGCTCAATTTTTGTATCCAAAGAATAGTCTTTGTTGCAGTTCCCAGCAGAGAGTGCAAAAATCGATGAAAGAATCAGCGTGGAAGTTTCACGAAACATTCGAAGAAATATGTACCATCTGGATCTGGAGCATCAGTGGAACGTCCATTTCATGTGTCATACTACATGAGTTTTGTTTTACCATTCACAAAGTCACGCCAATCCAAAGTAAATATTAAAGCATCAAAGAAAACTAAATCGTCGATACACTTGATGATGAAATTTGTACGGAAGAGCTTGAGACTGAAGAGCCTGCAACTGAAGTACAGAAGGAGATGAACAAAAATCGATCATTGGAGAAGTCCACCAGGATGGATCAGAGGTATTTTCATCTGATTTTGGAAAAAAAACATTTCCTCAATTCAGACCAAGGAAAACAAAAAAACTCTACCCACATCATCGGTACTCCATGAGAATATACCGAAAAAAACTAAAACTACTCAGAATCACGTAACTTTGGAAGGCGTCAATAAGTCTGCCTTCGGAAATATTTTTTTTTTAAACCAAGCACAGTGTAAACCTTCTTCAGAAAATGATGATGCCGATGTTCAATTTTTGTTGAGTCTATTGCCAGACATGAAAAAAATGACGAACAAGCAGAAACGAAAATATAAAGAGGTAGTTCTAAATCTTGCCGACAATATCTTGGATGAGCCAGTGGTATCTCATAATTGTGATCCTGCAACGTCTGGTGGTATTTCGTCGATTGGTCCACACTGTATGGTTTTTAGCCGTTCTTTTACAGCATCTACTAACGATATCCCATCTGGATCTGATACAACTGATTCGCAACCAGCTTATCAAGACATTTCGTTTTTGACAGAACATTCACCACCCGCACAAAATACACTCTTACCCACAGTTCGGTATGATTTCCAAAATATTGTTTATAAAAATGTAAGTGGTTAATATTACTCAGTAATGTAATTACTATCTATACTTACCGCAGTGATATAATAAATCTTTCTTCGGGAGGAACACACTTCCTAAAGTTTGTGTCCTTCTTTTGAAGTCCAGGTCGTACTTTTCTCAATAATTTGTGTACAAGCCACAAATATTGAGTGCTCTGTATTAGATAGACGGAATTTCCTAGGTAGCTTTGGAAATATGTCACCATGGCAACCAAATAACATGTATGTTTTTAATCAAGAAATAAACGTCAATTCAAGTTCGAATCCATTCAGATTCATTTTTAAAGTAAAGAAAAGTACATTATAACAAATTCAATTACAATTCACAACATGGTCCTACTAGTCAGGATGCTCGCATGGTCCTTCCAGTCAGGATGCTCGTATCACCTGCATCGCAAGTATAATAAACGGTTGTCAGTTCAGTTCAACCAATTTTAAATTGATTTATTCATTCGGCCAAGCAGTCAGCCGTATACAATAATTATTATATTTGTTAATATTTATAATCGGTACACAGTCCAGGAAGAAGTTGAAAGGTTAGTGAGCGTTCCTTTTCAATCCTCAATCCTTTCCTATCCTAATATTCAGTATTGCTTCGATTTGTCGAGTGCATTTGAAACATTTTTCAAATTCTGCAAAGCATGAAAGGAGAGCTCAAAAACTCCACGTCAAGCGCGGAAGTTTGAAACCACAACTAACTATTTTCGAAAATTATTTCGATAAATGCCAAACATCAGATCTTTCTGAAATCAATTTGATCGAATTCAGAAGCAGACTACATCGTGTTGAGGGTGTGATATTCAATCAGAAATAGAGTGTTTAATTGAAGAAACAGAACTGGTGGACAAATTCAATAACCGTGAAGAATTCGAAAACTTATACCATTTACTGCTTTCATCTGCATATCTGTTCATGTCTAAGAATTTCAACAATGAAAATGTGTCACACAATGATCATGTCTGTAGTTGCCCTAGTGACGATGACAATGGACCTTTACATTTACGGAAAATAAATTACAAAACTCGTTTAAATCGATAGTTGTTAGTCTGAAAAGTCCATTTAACAAAAAGTTCCATTATTTTTCTTTCACTTTAAAAAAATATCACATTTGAAAGTGTGCCGCTGACGTCACGTTCATCGGAAATATCTCCCACCATAATCCACGTTCCGAAACAGGCAATACCGTTCTCCTTAAAAATATAACTTCTAGCATGATATAAGCCGTTGAGAAATAATCAATTCATTGTCACTTGATCAACTCATAGATAAAAATCCACATATTAGCTATTTTTTATTGTACTTGTAACTTTCAAATTTTCTGAACAAACCATCCTTTTGATGAAGAACGAGCGTTGACAACACAGCAAATCGTAACGACAGTTCTCAACTGTCAAAAGTTATGTGAAGATGTGAGGTTAATGTTTATTTTATTTACATTCAACAATCAACATTCAACTGATAAATTCGATAATAGTGTAGTGAGGTGTTATCATAAACGATTTGGTGTGAATTTATTTGTGTTTTTGTGTATTGAAAATATGGAAGAAGGCTTCGTGAAGGGAAGTTCGGATAATTTACTGAGGTACAAAGCACCTTTTCGACATGTTCAGTTATTGCAGGGATACAGGTACTGGAGATACAGGAATGAATAACAAATTTTAGAACACAAACAACAAAATTTCTCAAAACTTAGAAAATTGCATTAACCTCAAAAAATAAATCAAGGTAGTGTTCGTTGAAGTTTAGATCTGATGGAACTGCTTCACTTGTATCAAATGGGTAGGCAAATGAGTTAGACAGAGACAAACTATTCTTATTGATCGCATCGTGAAACAGACGAAAGAACCCATCTGGTATCAAATGACAACTGTCATACGACACATTATATTTGAATGAGAATTTGGTGCACAACTTCAACAACGTTGCCAAGTTCAGTTTTGATGAACGTGACGTCACGAAACCACTTTTCTTCTGATTATAGATAAACTAGCGGTCAGAAAAAAGAAATAAAAAATCCCGAGTGATATTAGCGTATTTACTTTCTAATTTCAGTGTTACCTCATATCTCTTGGAAAGGTCCATTGATCAGTTACAGCCTTGCATCACAGTGTGATAGTTTCAAACAGGCGAGTTTGGCAAAAAATATTCCAAAGAGCATAATTCAGGATAGTCACCAATTTGTAGCTACGAATAATACAAATTACCTTGGTGCCGCAGGGGTCAAACTTCCAATTAGCCAACCTTTACAGGGGATTCACGAGATTGGTTACAGTTTCATGGTGCTTTTGACGGTCTGAAAATAAGAAATTCAAAAATAAATGATATTCAACGTTTCCATTATTTAAGGGCCGCATTACAGGGTGAAGCCCCTGAAACTATTGCTAATTTGAAATTAACTAATGAGAATTATAAAATAGCATGGGATACACTTTGCGAAAATTATACAGATAGGCGAGCATTGTTACACGATCATACCAAAGCACTTTTCAGCATTGACGTAATCAAAAAGAGTCTTCGAGTGCACTGAAACATTTGGTCGATCATGTAAAAATGCATTTATGTTCTTTGAAAACATTAGGCGAACCGACAGATAAATGGGACACGCTTATTATTTTCTTAGTTACTAGTGAAATTGACCCAGTCATTACTACAGAGTAGGAATCTAAGTCGTTTGTGAAAAACCCTCCAACTCTCGAAGAAATTTTGTCATACTTGAGAGAAATATCAAAAATTCTGAAAGAAATTGATGAAAAACATTCAGATTTTTGTACTTTCAGGATTATTTCAAGTTCATTACAAAACAATACAAAAAATAAAAATAATCAGAAAACATGTCATACATTTGCTCGTCATGTCCAGTTTGTCATTCTGCACACAAGATTTTTCATTGTCCGAAGTTATTAAAAATGGAGGTCACTGCACGAATA